>CM042230.1:21490682-22090682 GCA_023566465.1 Cottus gobio
AATATTTTGAATTACCCTTGTCTAAGTACTTCCATTGTGAAGAAACCTTTCAAATGTTACACAGATTTAAAGTTGATATGAACGATGAAAATGTTTGAACTTCACTTACGTTTACCGACCTGCATTTATAAACCCTTCAGGTGAGTTTGTCTGTGGACAACAAGATCCTGATGCTCTACAACATCAACGACCCCGAAAACCGGATAGAGTTGACCTTCCAGCGCCACTATGGGCACATCGTGTCCTATCGCTGGTACTGCACACGATCACACAATTGACGAGACACTGGCACCGAATCATGGCAGCGAGATCTCTGTCCTCAGGTTCCTTCTCTTCCTCTGTGTGTCTGTTCAAGGTACTGGGACGGGTACATACTGATCGGCTTCTCTCATGGGTACTTCGTGGTCATTTCCACTCACATCAGGGAAATCGGGCAGGAGCTCTATCAGGCTCACAACCACAGAGACAGCCTCAACAGTGTGGCCATCTCGCCAGCAATAAACAAGGCCGCCTCCTGCGGGGACAACAGGTACACACAGGCTTTGAAAATAAACAGCATAGCCAGTCCTATTTTTGTCAAAGAAAACTAAAGTCCTGTGGTTCTTGCTGCAGCATAAAGATCCACGAGCTGTCCGAGCTCAACGATATCAGCAATGTAGTGCAGCTGGATGATGAGACTAAAGGTGAGACAGTTCTGCAGTTTAGGCCCACTGTCAAAGGGCCGCCATGATCACACCACTCACTTCTCCTTTCCCCTGCCTCTCCCTCTGCTCCTCCAGGTCTGGACCAGCTGAACAGGACGGATGACGGCCAGCTGTTGGCCATCTCCACACAGAAAGGGACGCTCCATGTCTTCCTGACCAAGCTGCCCATCCTGGGTGGCAGTTTTGGCACCCGGCTGGCCTACCTCACCTCCCTGCTGGAGGTCACCGTGTCCAACCAGGTGGAGGGGGTGAGGCCACGTATGCACTCACAAATGCACGCTGGAGTACTCCCACTAGATTTTCTTAGAAAGAGACTGAATAAATACAGCAACACAACAAGAAATTATTCGTAAAGAGCATACCTCCACAAAGCTGCACAATTCTGAAAATGTATGTACCATTTTATATATAGTTAGAGAAGATTTGCATAAAATTCAAGGCCATAAAATCAGTGATGGTAGAAATGGGAAGCCCCTGTATCTTGGACTCTAGTAAATACCGCAAAAATACATTTCTTCTCCAAGTTCATGGGGGAGCTGTGCTTCATAGGCAAAAATATTTAAAAAAAATAGAATATACAGTGATATAGATTGCCTACAATTGTGCAATCATTTAAGAATTTAGTAAGTTATATAATATAAACTGGAATGCATATTATCAATCAAAGATTACTATTAATATTATAATATACTATAATATTACTATCAATGCACACTTGCAGAGCTCGTAAATGTGAAAGCATCCACTTCAAGCTTTCTCTCCTCTCAACATCAATAACACTATTCACTAAGAATACAGTAAGGAGGTACTGTTGTATTTCTGTGTGATGTACTCTGTCTCTGAGACTCGTACGATTCTCTGCCGTTTTTAAAATGCTTATGTGTTAATAGTACAACTGAAAGGTCTGGTGGATATCTTAAGGTGGTTGCAGCTGTGTGCAGCATTGCCAAAGCAAAATGTTCCCCTTGGGGACAACAAAGTATATCTTCTCTTATCTTGCACTTAATGCACACAGTGTATGTTCACCCCATGTGGGGGTATGGGTTATGTATGTTGGGGTCTACGGCCACGGCGACTCCCTCGGGATCAATCACTCTCCGCCATCCCCCCCTGCCGCCTCTCCATCAAGTAAACACAAGCGTGTCTGTACTCCCAGGCATCAGGCCAACGATTGGTAACGAGATGTCACTGTCATTCACATGCGCGGCTGACGTGCACATTCAGGTACTGATCAGCAGCAGTTTTACCCCAGACTACGCTCGAGTTTCAGAATGCGCAAAACGGGAAACCGTTGCTTCGCTAGCTCGCTACGTGAAGAATAAAAACACCCCTTTGATGCACCGTGTTTTCCAGGAGAGTCCCGTGGCCATACAAGTGGAAGTGGAGCCTACTTTCATTGCGATGGGACCGTTCCACGTGGCTGTGGGAATGAACAACAGAGCCTGGTTCTATGCCCTGGTGGACCAAGAACCTGGTGTGTGTGTGTGTGTGTGTGTGTGTGTGTGTGTGTGTGTGTGTGTGTGTGTGTGTGTGTGTGTGTGTGTGTGTGTGTGTGTGTGTGTGTGTGTGTGTGTGTGTGTGTGTGGATCGAAGGCAAAGACCAGGATGAGAAGAAGCAGATGAAGTTGTTTCCAGACGATGAGAGAAAAGGTTGGATCCTTTGCCACGCCCTCACCGCTGACTTCCTCTACTACGGCACCGATGTAAGGCTCAGCTCGTCCTCACCTCAGTCAGTCTGCAACGTCTGGGGTTCCTTCAAAGCAGGAGGACACTATTTAGCTGGGCTAGGGTTAGAATGAAGCTGCTCCACAAGTAATAAATGGAAGCCGTGCTCATCTTCTTTTCGTCTTCTTCCCCTCCCTTCCTCTCCTCTTTCCAATGGACGTCACCGTCTCTCTGCTGCTCAGTCGGGTAACGTGGTGTCCGTCTTGGTGGAGGACTGGGAGACTGTGAGCAGCTACAGCCACCCGGTCGGTGTGAGGAAAGTGTTCCCAGACCTGAATGGCACACGGCTGGTTTTCATTGACGACAAGAACGGTGGCTTCCTTCACTCCCCTACGAATGTCAGTACATGTGGTCACATGACCTGCAACATACAACAACATACAGGGCACGCACACGCAGTGTACTCTGAGGTTCTTTGCACTCCAACCAAACCAAACGTTGAAAGCTAAAATAGCTAAAGCTTGCGCCGGAAACAGGATGACATGGGTGGAGGCCCTCCCTCTGGCCCTCATGGCCATGAGGTCCGCAAAAGGGGGTGTGACACACCTCTCCCCACACGAACTCCTGACCGGTAGAGCAATGCCAGGTCCACCCAGGGATGGAGGTCATATGCCATCCTTGGATGTGTGTCAGATAGAGATGTCTGACTATATGCGCGAGTTAACATCCCTGGTCTCAGCCCTCTCTACCCAGGTGGCGAAAACGCTTGAAAAACCGCCGACAGCAGAGGAGGAGCCAACCATCAAAGTAGGTGACTGGGTCAGGGTCAAGGTTCACAAGCGTAAGTGGACTGACCCCAGGTGGACTGGTCCGTACGAAGTGAAGGAGGTTACTTCACACTCGGTCCAGGTCAGGGGAAAAACAGGAGCCCCCTGGCACCACCTGACACATTGTGCCCCAGCCACCCCACCTGCCCGCACATTGGCGGAAGTACGAAAAGATTTGAATGATGCAGCGCTCACTTAGACGCTGTTTCGGGGATCCCGACGCAACCCCCGGTGACAGAAATCGGCGACCACGAGCCTTAAAAGAAATGGGGCTCGGTAGACGAACAATTTGTACAATAGGAGTCGCCCTTACGGTGGCCATCTTGTTAATGATATGGGGAATAGAGTCTCTCCATCAGAATAATGCCCGCCGTCCTGAAAATACAACGACCCATACCAATACCACTGGCCATATGCGTCAAAGACGCTCAATAGCCACGTCCCCGAATCCATCCCCCACTTTCCCTCCGGTTTGCGGCGCTTATTTAACTCTCAATTATACCACAGGTTCAACCACCTCCCTAATGGCAGTTCAAAATAGAATGGCCTTAGATATGTTATTAGCTGAAAAAGGCGGTGTCTGTGCTATGTTGGTGATATGTGCTGTACCATTATTCCCAATAACACCGCCCCGATGGGTCCGTTTCCACAGCGCTAGAGAGTTTGAGAGCACTATCAAAGGAAATGCATGACGCGTCAGGAATTGACAACCCTTTTTCTGATTGGATGACCAATATGTTCGGACAGTGGAAGGCCCTAATCGTGTCCGTATTGATCTCATTAGCGGTCTTTATTGCCATCTTAGTTACCTGTGGGTGTTGTTGCATCCCCTGCCTTCGCACCCTCATGAATAGACTCATCACCACTGCCCTCTCGAAAGAAAAAGCGCCTCCACCTTATGCAGCAGGGACTTATCCCCTTTTGGCTGCAGACCTAGAATCAGGCAATGACGATGACCTGCCATACATAGAAACCACACATTAGATATTTGTCACACCTTGCAGGTGTGAAAAGGGGGAGATCGATTTTTCACAACAAGCCTTAAGTACCACCAATACTTATCACACCTAGCAGGTGTGAAAAGGGGGATTTGTAAATAAATATTATAACTTTTATATATACACATATGCTCAGACACATAGATAGAGTGGAAAAGTACCAGAGACAGTTATAAGCTGCGACAGAGCACACTTGCGCTGAGCGCTCCAAATGAGGAGATGGTACCACGCGATACGGAATGTGTCTGAGTTCCACGCAAACACACAGAAACGGGCCTAATTGGTTTCGGGTGAAACAGGAGTTAAGATATGCGCCTTGAAGGCCAGCCAGAATTAGTTAGGTCATCACCCTTGCACCGACAACATACACACACACTGAAAGATGACAGCAACCAATTGACGTGAGCCAGTGTGGGTGGAAATACCCAGTGCTCCAACCAGGCCGCTACTCAGCTAAAGTAAGCTCCGCCTGCACCTATGACTCTGACCAATGGGCTCCACAAGGAGAACCCAATATAATACTCTGCGCACATTGGTTAAGCGCCTTTTTGGGGGATTTTCAACCAGGTTGGATCTTCCGTTAGGACCGTGCACGTTTAACTGCCCGGAATGCAATATTCTGCTATAGCTTAAATAAAACTACTGTGTCCACTACACCTGAAATGCCTGGTCTAGATTAATCGACCGCCGCCTCGTTCTCAATTGTTGTTTGTCAGCACAACAATTGCAATGCAATTTCGCCACATGTTCATAACATTAACGTTAAAGTTACTCCAACCCTGCTGGCCTTTGTGGACTAGCTGGCTCGGTTAACACAGTTACACGATGCAGTATGTTGTTATATGCCTGTGCTCACACATCATGGTTGGTCGTAAGCTAACAGCATTCCCCGGGACACGTTTACTAGCTAACGTGCTGACCTCCCCTTTAGGCTTTAGGCTCAGTTGGATGAATCGAGCCGCTAAATAAAATGTATTTCATGTGGAAATCACTGTATTAGCGTTAGCTGGTTTCAACTCGAAAATACCTGAAACTTAGTATAATTAACACTAGCATTCATTGGGTACGTCATGCCAAGGTTAGCTAGCTAAGCGCAGTTAACATTGGATATACACGGGCCATCAGGTGGAATTGAGCTTCTCTCAAAAACGAGTATTTTACAGTCAGGTCCATAAATATTTGGACATTGACACAATTTCCATTATTTTGGCTCTGTACACCACAACAATGGAGTTGAAATGAAAACAATCAAGATGTGCTTTAAGTGCAGACTTTCAGCTTTAATTTGAGGGTATTTACATCCAAATCAGGTGAACGGTGTAGGAATTACAACAAATTAAAATGTGGCCACCCTCTTTTTAAGGGACCAAAAGTAATTGGACAATTGGCTGCTCAGCTGTTTCAAGGTCAGGTGTGTGTAATTCCCTCGTTATTTCATTTACAAGGAGTAGATAAAAGGTCTTGGGGTTCATTTCAATTGTGGTATTTGTGTTTGGAATCTGTTGCGGTCAACTCTCAATATGAAGTCCAAAGAGCTGTCACTATCAGTGAAGCAAGCCATCATTAGGCTGAAAAATCGAAACAAAACCATCAGAGAGATAGCAGACACATTAGGTGTGGCCAAATCAACTGTTTGGTACATTCTTAAGAAGAAAGAACGCACTGGTGAGCTCAGTAACACCAAAAGACCTGGAAGACCACGGAAGACAACTGTGGTGGATGACAGAAGAATCATTTCCCTGGTGAAGAAAAACCCCTTCACAACAGTTGGCCAGATCAAGAAGGACCTGTATAAAAGGACCGGACCTCATTCGCGCTCTTTCTCCAACGACATCCGCCTTTGTGGTAAGTACCAGCATTATTAAATTGTTCAAATGTGGTGGGAGATGTATATTTAACACATTTAGATATACAGTCAGGTCCATAAATATTTGGACATTGACACATTTTTCATTATTTTGTCTCTGTACACCACAACAATGGAGTTGTAATGAAAACAATCAAGATGTGCTTTAAGCTCAGACTTTCAGCTTTAATTTGAGGGTATTTACATCCAAATCAGGTGAATGGTGTAGGAATTACAACAAATTCAAATGTGGCCACCCTCTTTTTAAGGGACCAAAAGTAATTGGACAAATTAATATAATCATAAATCTAATTGTCACTTTTAATACTTTGTTGAAAATCCTTTGCAGTCAATGACAGCCTGAAGTCTGGATTCCATAGACATCACCAGACGCTGGGTTTCGTCCCTGGTGATGCTCTGCCAGGCCTCTACTGCAACCGTCTTCAGTTCCTGCTGGTTCTTGGGGCATTTTCCCTTCAGTTTTGTCTTCAGCAAGTGAAATGCATGCTCAATTGGATTCAGGTCAGGTGATTGACTTGGCCATTGCAGAACATTCCACTTCTTTGCCTTAAAAAACTCCTTGGTTGCTTTCGCAGTATGCTTCGGGTCATTGTCCATCTGCACTGTGAAGCGCCGTCCAATGAGTTCTGAAGCATTTGGCTGAATATGAGCAGATAATATTGCCCGAAACACTTCCGAATTCATCCTGCTACTTTTGTCAGCAGTCACATCATCAATAAATACGAGGGAACCAGTTCCATTGGCAGCCATACATGCCCACGCCATAACACTACCTCCACCATGCTTCACTGATGAGGTGGTATGGTTTGGATCATGAGCAGTTCCTTTCCTTTTCCATACTCTTCTCTTCCCATCATTCTGGTACAAGTTTATCTTCGTCTCATCTGTCCATAGGATGTTCTTCCAGAACTGTACAGGCTTTTTTAGATGTTTTTTGGCAAACTCTAATCTGGTCTTCCTGTTTTTGAGGCTCACCAATGGTTTACATCTTGTGGTGAACCCTCTGTATTTACTCTGGTGAAGTCTTCTCTTGATTGTCGACTTTAACACAGATACACCTGCCTCCTGGAGAGTGTTCTTGATCTGGCCAACTGTTGTGAAGGGGTTTTTCTTCACCAGGGAAATGATTCTTCTGTCATCCACCACAGTTGTCTTCCGTGGTCTTCCAGGTCTTTTGGTGTTACTGAGCTCACCAGTGCGTTCTTTCTTCTTAAGAATGTACCAAACAGTTGATTTGGCCACACCTAATGTGTCTGCTATCTCTCTGATGGTTTTGTTTCGATTTTTCAGCCTAATGATGGCTTGCTTCACTGATAGTGACAGCTCTTTGGACTTCATATTGAGAGTTGACCGCAACAGATTCCAAACACAAATACCACAATTGAAATGAACCCCAAGACCTTTTATCTACTCCTTGTAAATGAAATAACGAGGGAATTACACACACCTGACCTTGAAACAGCTGAGCAGCCAATTGTCCAATTACTTTTGGTCCCTTAAAAAGAGGGTGGCCACATTTTAATTTGTTGTAATTCCTACACCGTTCACCTGATTTGGATGTAAATACCCTCAAATTAAAGCTGAAAGTCTGCACTTAAAGCACATCTTGATTGTTTTCATTACAACTCCATTGTTGTGGTGTACAGAGACAAAATAATGAAAAATGTGTCAATGTCCAAATATTTATGGACCTGACTGTATATCTAAATGTGTTAAATATACATCTCCCACCACATTTGAACAATTTAATAATGCTGGTACTTACCACAAAGGCGGATGTCGTTGGAGAAAGAGCGCGAATGAGGTCCGGTCCTTTTATACAGGTCCCCTAGTAGTCGCTTTTTGCTTTTACAACTATTATTTAAAACATTTATAAAGCCAGTTTAAAATACTTTTTTACTGTGTAGGTTTATATGAGAGAGACAACTTTGAGGGATATCTTAATGTTATTACATACATGTAATGTGATATAATTTATTTATTACATTATGTAATAAAATCATCATAAAGCAACATGTAACCAGAGTCAAATTCTCTTTACTCACATATGGCCAATAAAGCTGATTCTGATTCTGATAAGAATATGTGTGTGTGAGTTTTGTGTTTCTGCACCTGCCGTTCCCGCACAAGGTTGCAACATTATTATGACTCTGCTCTCCCCACTCATTTTACCCTGCATCAGCTTCCAAAATGAAGACGAGCCACGAAATGGAAGATTGAATAGTCTTCTGGCCCAAGAAATCAACTTTAATAATTAAAATGATTTGGAGGATATAATAATAACAATACATTTTATTTATATAGCACTTTTCATAATACTCAAAGACACTTCATAAATGTTTAAAATCATCATAAAAGAGCAATAAAAAACTATAAAAACATAGAGCACACAATCACACATTAAAAGCAGTTCTGAAGGGTTTTGATTTTAAATTTGAATATGGAAAGGTCAGTGCAGTCTCGGATGAGATTGGGGAGAGATGGGGCAGCTATGGAGAAGGCTCTGTCACCCCATGTCCGGTGCTTGGTCCTATGTGGGATGGATAGGAGGTTGGCATCAGAGGAGTGAAGCCGACAGGATGAAGTGTGGTGGTGGAGCAGGTCGGTGAGGTAGGTGGGGGCCTGATCATGGAGGGCTTTGTGAGTGAGGAGAAGGATTTTGTATTGGATCCGTTGTGGGATGGAGAGCAAGTGGAGGTTCTGGAGAAGGGTTAGGGTTAGGGCTATGTAATCTCTCTTCCTAGTCCTCATTAGTACACAAGCTGCAGCATTCTAGATCAACTGGAGAGACCAGAGCAGCCTGATAATAAGGAGTTACAGTAATACAGTCTAGAAGTAACAAATGAGTGAATCAATTGTTCTGCATCGCTTTGAGACAAGATATGCCAGATTTTTTTAAATATTACGAGGAAGCAGAGGATCAACAGAAGAGGACGAAGCACCGACCCCTGGGGGACGCCTTGAGACAGAGGAGCAGTGGAGGAGGTGCAGTTGTTGATAGTAATGAACAGCTGTTGTCTGTTACATTACATTACATTACATTACATTTCATTTAGCTGACGCTTTTATCCAAAGCGACTTACATGATATACAGTAGACAGTCAACCGTAGACACAGCAACGGTGAGCAACGAGGGTTAAGTGTCTTGCTCAAGGACACAACGACACAGACTGCCGGAGCCGGGGATCGAACCACCGACCCTCTGATTGTTAGATATGATTTAAGCCAGGAGACAGTGATTTGAGGCGGGAGAGAAGGATGTTGTAGTTGATGATGTTGGGGCGGCTGTGGCTCAGTGGTTAGCAAGTCGGTCTTTCAATCAGAGGGTCGGTGGTTCGATCCCAGGCTCCGGTAGTCCATGTCGCTGTGTCCTTGAGCAAGACACTTAACCCTAATTGCTCACCGTTGCTGTGTCTACGGTCTACTGTATAGCATGTAAGTCGCTTTGGATAAAAGCGTCAGCTAAATGAAATGTAATGTAATGTAAATGTTGAAAGCTGCAGTGAGATCGAGAAGAATGAGAATGTTGAGGTGACCGGAGTCTGAGGAGAGGAGGTTGTTGGTGACTTTGAGAAGGGCTGTTTCTGGGCTGGGAGCGGAAATGGCTCAAACAGATTGTTGGAGATGAGGTGGGCTATGCGTTGTGCAGCCGACAACACAGTATTTTTGATGGGAAGGGAAGATTGGAGATGAGCCAGAAGGTTGTCAGGCTAACAGGCTGGTAGCCCTTCCAAGCTACCAGCTTGTTAGCCTGACGATCCTGCCTGGAGAATGGAGGTCAACCTGGTGCGGTGGTGGCTAGCGGAGACCAACCCAGGTCTGCTAACCTGACAGAAAGATCCTGCAAAGGTAAACAGGTGGGCTCGTGCTGGCTAGCGATGTGGTAGCCAGGGATTAGAAGACTGACCATTGTGGACCAAACCTGGAAGTCCTACTGCTAGAATCTCTTCCAAGTTTAGTAAGCTTGTTGAGTGAATTCCCTGGTGAATGTAACCAGAAAGCTGAGAGCTAAAAACTGCTAAAAGCTTAAAAAACACAAAAGTTCGACATTGAGGCTGCCGTCTGCGGCCATCTTAGAATGAAGAACAGTGCACACTACTCACAAATACAAAAATCAGTCGTCTATGTCCCTTAGCAACCCGACAGACCACAATTGTAATTAACTGCCCGACTGCGCCCAGAGAACTTCTATTTTCTGGAACTCCCCGAGCCCCGAGTTTTAGCACTTTTGCAGCCTGCCTTCTTTCGATACATCAGTATTGAGTGATGTGTGTTGTTGTCTTCTGATTTGACTTTGCCTTCATCTGCTCCATATCGTAGTCATTCCAAGAAATCACATGACCTTCGGCACTCCCTACTTACTGAAACAGACCCCCCTCACTGGTTCTTGTTATCAACTTCAGGCTTATAACTCCTTATTTGGTCATGTTTCCTTATCTGACTTCTGTAACTTTCTGCTTATGAATCTGCCGTTGAGACCCAGAACTTGTAACGTTCCAATTGATAAGCATTCATAGCATACACCCAGTGAGTCAACGAAAAATCATATTAAAAATGCTTAACACATTAGAATTGTATCAGACAGTTTGTAGCAAATAGGCATACATTTTCTTTCTCTCCACAAGTTCCAGCCAGTTTAGGCCCACTTCTATGATGCCAGATTCGGCCCAGATTCAGATCAACGGGCCAGAGCTTGTTTCAGTGCTGGTTGCCGATACACCCGGCTGCCATCTCCCAACCAGAATAGGCCCGTTTCTATAATGCCAGATAGGGCCCAGATACGGCAACCATCAATGGGCCAGAGTCTGTTTCAGTGCTGGTTGCCAATACACCCGGCTGCCATGTCTCAGCCAGAATAGGCCTGTTTCTATGATTCCAGATAGGGCCCAGATACGGCAACCATCAAAGGGCCTGAGTCTGATTCAGTGCTGGTTGCCAATACACCCGGCTGCCATGTCTCAGCCAGAATAGGCCCGTTTCTATGATGCCAGATAGGGCCCAGATACGGCAACCATCAACGGGCCAGAACCTGTTTCAGTGCTGGTTGCCGATAAACCTGGCTGCCATGTCCCAGCCAGAATAGGCCCGTTTCTGTGATGCCAGATAGGGCCCAGATACAGCAACCATCAACGGGCCAGAGCCTGTTTCAGTGCTGGTTGCCGATAAACCTGGCTGCCATGTCCCAGCCAGAATAGACCCGTTTCTGTGATGCCAGATAGGGCCCAGATACGGCAACCATCAACGGGCCAGAACCTGTTTCAGTGCTGGTTGCCGATAAACCCGGCTGCCATGTCCCAGCCAGAATAGGCCCGTTTCTATGATGCCAGATAGGGCCCAGATACGGCAACCATCAACGGGCCAGAACCTGTTTCAGTGCTGGTTGCCGATAAACCTGGCTGCCATGTCCCAGCCAGAATAGGCCCGTTTCTGTGATGCCAGATAGGGCCCAGATACAGCAACCATCAACGGGCCAGAGCCTGTTTCAGTGCTGGTTGCCGATAAACCTGGCTGCCATGTCCCAGCCAGAATAGACCCGTTTCTGTGATGCCAGATAGGGCCCAGATACGGCAACCATCAACGGGCCAGAACCTGTTTCAGTGCTGGTTGCCGATAAACCCGGCTGCCATGTCCCAGCCAGAATAGGCCCGTTTCTGTGATGCCAGATAGGGCCCAGATACGGCAACCATCAACGGGCCAGAACCTGTTTCAGTGCTGGTTGCCGATAAACCTGGCTGCCATGTCCCAGCCAGAATAGGCCCATGTATGTAACAGCTACATCTGGGCCATATATGGCAAAAATCAAATGGGCCGAAACTGGCTCACATTTGGCCGCATCAAGCCGAAACACAGCCGAGTCAGCCGCCACTCGGCCGCAATACGGCCGAGTCCGCTGGCTACCTGGGTGGAGAGATAGAAAATGTGTGAAGGTCAATGGTAAAGTGAGAAAATAAAAGTTACAAAAAATTGCGATTCATAGAGGTTCTAAATAATGGAAACACACAAAGCCACATATAGTCATTAACCGGAAGAAGTCAGACAGGCTATATAAGAGCCCCATTAAAACTCCAAGTAGAGTATATTTTGCTAGTTTAGCTAGCTCAATATATAAAGATGTATTTCAACAGTCAATTGGCAAGAATGATGACATAATATGATATTAACAGGATCTGATACCCACTCTGTCCATACTCCCCACCTCTTTACTCCACAGGTAAGCAAAGAACGGTCATCAATGGCAGAGAGCGTGTGAACTGAATCACTTCTCTGTGCCCACTTTGCGCTTTGTGGGAAATATCGCATCTCATCATCGTGGATAGCAAGACCAAAGAGTTTAGAAACACATTTCTCAAGTCAGAAACTATAGAAATGATCCCTGAAAGTATAGTCTTAATTTCGCTAAGGGGGAAAACTGAATGTGATTCTTGGAAAACTTACTATCACTAAGGGTTTTCTTATTTTCATTAATTAGCCTGTCCAGTGTCTGAGTGTCAACCAGCCATGTGTGTTGATGTAAATGCTACAGTGTTGCTCAGCAAATCACTGCAGAACTCTGATATCACAGTTGTGATACAAAGCGCTAACAGACTGGAGAGATAGAAAATGTGTGAAGGTCAATGGTAAAGTGAGAAAATAAAAGTTACAAAAAATTGCGATTCATAGAGGTTCTAAATAATGGAAACACACAAAGCCACATATAGTCATTAACCGGAAGAAGTCAGACAGGCTATATAAGAGCCCCATTAAAACTCCAAGTAGAGTATATTTTGCTAGTTTATCTAGCTCAATATATAAAGATGTATTTGTACAGTGAATTGGCAAGAATGATGACATAAAATGATGTTAACAGGATCTGATAACCACTCTGTCCATACTCCCCACCTCTTTACTCCACAGGGAAGCAAAGAACGGTCATCAAAGGCAGAGAGCGTGTGAACTGAATCACTTCTCTGTGCCCACTTTGCGCTGAGTGGGAAATATCACATCTCATCATCGTGGATAGCAAGACCAAACAGTTTAGAAACACATTTCTCAAGTCAGAAACTATAGAAATGATCCCTGAAACTATAGTCTTAATTTCACTAAGGGGGAAAACTGAATGTGATTCTTGGAAAACTTACTATCACTAAGGGTTCCCTTATTTCCATTAATTAGCCTGTCCGGTGTCTGAGTGTCAACCAGCCATGTGTGTTTATGTAAATGCTACAGTGTTGCTCAGCAAATCACTGCAGAACTCTGATATCACAGTTGTGATACAAAGCGCTAACAGACTGGAGAGATAGAAAATGTGTGAAGGTCAATGATAAAGGGAGAAAATAAAAGTTACAAAAAATTGCGATACATAGAGGAATATAATATAATGGAATATAATGGAAATAAACATCATAGCCATCATACAGTTATCTTTATGGCAGAACAGTAGTATTAGATTGTATTATGTATGTTTTCTTAAACATCCTATATTGCATTATTTCATATAGAGCTGCAACGATTAGGTGATAACTCAATGAATTGTGCAGCAACCTTTTCAAACACTGTCGCCCAAGTCCTGAAAATGCGTCTCAGGCTTCCCTCAGCTCTGGAGTCTAATCACCGCTGCCATCTTGGTCCAATGGTGATGGCAGAGAGTCAGATAACAGCTCGCAGTCTCAGAGAAGTCAGGAGAGCGGGAGACTCTCCAGGAGTACGCCCTGGCCATGATTCAGTGCAAGGTGCTGAAGCAACTAGAGAACCTCGAGCAGCAGAAGTATGACGACGAGGACATTAAGTTCCTGCTGGAAATGCTGGGCGAGAGCGTGCAGGATCTCAGGTACCCGGTCGCTTCCATTTCATGGACAACGGACCATCTATTTTCAGCTCGGGAGAGCAGATTGCAAAAGGAAACGCTTGCAACAAATCTTTCAAAGAAAAGGATATTCTAGTGCTGTGCATGTATCTGGTAGATCTTCATGAAGCTACTCTTTTACATTTTTTTTAGACTTTTTATTATGAATGCTGTATTCTCTTCATGTGTGAGTGACCTGTAGATAAGATCTGAAGTGTTTGATAGCCTCTCACATCACAGCTCTTCACCAGATGGGTTAAAAAACAATCTGCTATTTTTGCAGAGGGAAAAATAATAAGTGACCCTTGGACTCTCCACTTAACTTGCTGAAGCAAGAAAAAAATAATCGTTTTCGTGTTCTATGTTTCATCTCATCAACAGCTCATTCGATGAGCTCTGAGCTCAAGTCCGGCCGCCTGGAATGGAGTCCTGTGCACAAGTCGGAGAAGTTCTGGCGCGAGAACGCCGTCCGCCTGAATGAGAAGAACTACGAGCTCCTCAAGTAAGATGAAGCTTTTATTGTAGTGGCACAAAATACGCTTTGTCATACACTAAGATGTAGGGCTGCACCATTATGACCTAAAATCAGACGTTATCTCAGGCGATCACGTTCATTTAATTGTGAGAAGCCCAAATCATGATTGAGATTAATATTCAATTAATTGTGCAGCCCTACTATGACGTTGCCGATACAGAAGTGAATTAAATACAGCTTTAATTGTATGAAAGTTTTTCGGAATTTCAGTCTGAGAAAGAAAAAAAGAAAGGCATGATTTCATTCAAAGAAATTGAATAAATGGAATGTGATGTTTTATCCATGTTGCATACGATTAGGTTATACTGTTTATCAAATTTAAAAAATATATATTTATTTATATTCTTGAATTTAAATATTAGCTGGTCACATGTGTTCAAAAAACTTCACTCGCATTGAGTTTTGTGGTCATCTCAGCTCGTACTTCTAACTGCTCCTTAAAAGTCACAGATTCATCAACATCATCTCTGATGATCGCACAGCCTCTTAACGTGTGTGTGTGTGTGTGTGTGTGTGTGTGTGTGTGTGTGTGTGTGTGTGTGTGTGTGTGTGCGTGTGTCCAATCTAAAGATTACAAAACATCAATTTGTGCCTCTTCTTTGTTATTCAAGTCACAAACTGTTTGTGTTACTGACATTCAGTAAAAATGTCATCATCTCATTGTCTGATCGCTGTCCTCTCTCTGGCCGTGGTTACACTCGTCTTTTCAATGCAACCTTTGTGATCGAATCCCCTAGACCAGAACACATTTCACCTCCCATAACGCTCCTATTTTATGATGCTTGCTCTTCCCTCCTAGATTATTAATAGACTTAATAGACTATTCATTGAAGAATTGCTGCTTATGAAGTTCCACTTATTCGGTGCGAACCACTTTTTCCCGTAACTTCCTTACAATAATTGTTTCCTGTTATTTAAAAGCTTTTATTCTAATGCAGCAAAATGAACTAACTCAACCTAAGTGAAGAGTCTCAGCTCTGCTCCAGCCTCGGTTTTCCTCCTCTGTTTGTGGAGGGAAGATGATGCAAAACCTAAGTCTTGTCTGGATTGTGCCCACATGCTGTCCACACCTCACTGAGATCCCAACTTATTGCAAGCCAGGCCTCTTGATGAAGTCATACATACGGCTGATGGGACCCCAATGCGAGCCAGATCTGATCTCAAAGCATACAGACATGACAGTTATTGCATCCCAGCATGATTGGATGAAATGGCCTCTGTAATCAGCTCAGACATCATCTCCGCTTAATTGACCCTCTTTTTGTATTCACGTCTGTCCCCGACTCTCACCCACGCTTTGTCTGACTTTGAACCCAGAGGTCTCACTTATTCAGAAGCCTCATGTTCTTGAATTTTGATTTTAGAGTTTGGGTTTCTCAGTATTAAAGTAACATTAACCTTGGCTTCAGAGAAATCAGTCAATTTCTGCATCCAACACTTGGTCAGTGAATGAAATATCCGATAATCTGTTTACTTCATGCAGCATCTGGGAAATATGATCTGCCTATTGATGCAGAGTGACCTCACCATTTAAATGCCTCCTATTTTGTCTCCCTTTCTTGATTCGGATCTTGACGAGGCTCTAGGAGGTGTCCGATGATCCTCAAGCCATTGCGGTAGCAGCTCACGATATCGGAGAGTATGTGCGGCATTACCCACGTGGCAAACGGTAAGCCATGTTTCTGTGAAAACCAAGTCACATCAAAGCTTAAATACACTATGTGTAGGACTTTTGGGATAATGTACTTCTCACATTTAAAGAGGAAAATACGTTTATCTGAACACAAAGCACGAAGCTCACCAGACCTCCTCAAAGCACCGAGGAGATAAGAGAGATTGTTGTCAGATGATGCTGAAGTCCAGCGTGTTCTTCACTTTCGTCTTCCTAAATCCTCTGAGGCTTCTAGTTCTTCACTCGGCACCTCCTTTATCATCTCCATGTATTGTTTAGGTTTCCTCCAACGTTTGTTATCCTCATGACAGTGTGTGTGACAGATACATAATGGGCTGTCCGGCCTGTCCCTCTCCCTCCCTCCCTCTCCCTCTCCTGTCGGCCTGTCCGGCCTGTCCGGCCTGTCGGCCTGTCCGGCCTGTCCCTCTCCCTCCCTCCCTCTCCCTCTCCTGTCGGCCTGTCGGCCTGTCGGCCTGTCGGCCTGTCGGCCTGTCCGGCCTGTCCGGCCTGTCGGCCTGTCCGGCCTGTCCCTCTCCCTCCCTCCCTCTCCCTCTCCTGTCGGCCTGTCCAGCCTGTCCGGCCTGTCGGCCTGTCCGGCCTGTCCGGCCTGTCCGGCCTGTCGGGCCTGTCCGGCCTGTCGGGCCTGTCGGTCCTGTCGGGCCTGTCGGCCTGTCTGTCGGTCTAGGGCGATACCCCTCCTATATATAGGGTTAGACCACTCATGGATATAGGGCGAGAATCGTGCGACCTGTATGCGGAGGGACTTTCCTGACCTCATGTGAGTCCACTGGATATAGAGGGACTTTCCTGACCTCATGTGAGTCCCCTGGATATAGAGGGACTTTCCCTACTTTTGATTTTGTAGACGATCATAGCCTTAAAAATATATATATATATTTTGGAAAAGGTGAGGTGTAATTGATTGCCCTTTCTTTCACAGGGAGTACCTGGGAAGACAACTGCAGTCCAGCGACCAGCAGCAAGCTCCGGCCGTGGCCACCCGAAGCTGAACCGTTCCCGTGCTCCCGTCTGTATCACTGTGTGGATGAGTGTGTCCTGTTTGTACATTGTTCTTTGTGATTTTTGTGTAACGACTTGAAAATCAAACGGTGTGGTTTCCTTTTCTGCACCCGGAATGATCCTGGATGTTACTTGATTTGACTGTCGTGCTTCGTGCCGTGCCCTCTCAGCGATGTGATGTGTTGGAGTCGCACTTTACGTCTGTGATGATGTACAAAAACTGCGTGTGTGTGTGTGTGTTATGCTGTGAGGTCAAGTGTGCCATTTGGCCACTAGAATTGATGCTGAGTGATGGCAATGTTTGTATAGAGTAACATTTTCCTTCTCAAATCAATGCTTATTTTTCAAGGTTGCATTATTTACTGAAGAAATATTTCCACAATAAGTAGAATGTAATAAAGCTTGGTTTAAGTTTTCTCAAACTGCCCCTGTGTCGTGTGCTTGGCCCCCAGATTCTTGTCGAGAACCGCGGTGTGGCTGAAAAGTGCAAAGTAGATTGAAAGATGAGTTTTTGAGATTCACAAAGGACACACATGCCCAGTTTAAATCATGCATGCACAACACGTTCTCACACCAGCGGGTCGAGTAACGCAGCTTGCCATTGGCACAAACTATGATACTCTACCTCTATAAAAATAAAAGTTCAGAAGCTAATTTAATAATGTTGTGTCGCTAGTTGTTAAATGAGTTCTGTAGCAGCCACCAGATGTCGTATGCATGTCCGCATGCATGCCCTCCATGTTCAGCTTCCTTGCAATACATCGTTTTCTAAACTATGTCGGACTTTTCAAACCCTCCAGCCAGCAGACACAGCTCCTCTCTGGGCAACGCGTTGTGTTGGTGCGTCTCTGCTCTCTCTTGTTCCTCCTGCATCGCTCTTTTACGTTTTTTAATGTAGCGACGGAGTTTCTTCTTGCTGTGATAGTGGGCGGGCTGTACCCAGCATGCAGTTCGGCGGTGTAAATTTAATAAATGTACAATTTCTATGGTTAAAAGTTGTTTATGTGTCACAAACAATTATGTTGTGCTGTTGTACCCTGTTAAAGAGCATTAGTTGTGGGTGATGCACATTGTCGAACGTGTTAAAGAGCGTTAGTTGCGGGTTATTAATTGTTGTTATAATTTAAACCATGACTCAGCACCAGCAGGACGCAGTGATGACGCGCTGAGCTTGTCAACGCTGATTGGCTCTATTTATTTTATTTTTTTCTGGCGGAAATGGGCTTCTATAGGGCCGACCGCTTCGCTAGTGTATATACATATATATATATATATATACATATATATATATATATATATATATATATATATATATCGTTCTTACTTGAAATAATGTTATGCTTGTGGAAGCCTCCAGGGAAGAAAAGATATTTGATAAAAAAATAAAATAAACACATGATATTAAATGAATCAACACATTTCTTTAATGCCCCACTTGTATTACATGACATCGTCACAACATTAACTTCCAGTGATGATCAACAAACGCTACGCTTCAACAATTACGTCTCAGGATTTCGAACTCGCAAAAATAGGAATCATTTTTAAGGCGTCGGGTTTATTGATGCAATAATTGGTGAATGACCCTGGTGTTCTCTGATTGGAGAAGTGCACGTGTCACTTCCTTCATCAATAGTTTCTATTCCATTTCATCAATGACACACACGTCCATTAAGTTACACAGAAAGAAAAAAGAAAGATACATTAACAACAAATGTTAAACACAAAGTCAGGGATTAACAACAACTCTCAATACTGTGTGTGTGTGTGTGTGCGTGCGTGCGTGCATGTGTGTGTGTGGGTGTCTACAGGCGATTTGAGATGGAGCTGGTGACTGACGGTCGGATCAACTCTTCCATTATCAGAGCGAGGGTGTGGCACAACTCCTTAGCCTGCAAGAGAGATTAAGAGTGTTTTCATAAGCAATAGATTATATATCTGACAAGTGCATCAGTTTCTCCAATGTCCATGAATGCAGTCCAACGTGCAGAAAAATAAGAACGCTAGGAAACGTGTGCAGCCGAAGCCCAGAGTCGCACCTGTTTGAGATGAATGGTGACTTTTTTCAGTTGGCCCGGGTTGCTGTAATTGATGTCCACAGCTGGCACTTTGCCTTGTTTCTTGGGGCGGATGGTGCACATGGACTGCACATCTGCCAACGGAATCAGAAACGCTCGCTCCTGCAAAAAAAATCAGAAAGCAGAATCCTTGAGATGGCGGCTACTGGCTTTGAGTTGACGACTGCATGGTTGGGCGGCGGCGTCACGTCGGCTGCTGGAAGGTTTTATGGGCGCCAACACTTGGCAACATGAAAATAGCTTTGGGTTATGCAAAGCAGGCTGGAAGAAAATTGCACCCCTACAACTGTACTGCATTAATATGAGATAGGAACAACAGCCCAACACCAATGCTGATTGAAGAAAGGTGAACTGGATCAGACCAGAGTGACCTTGACCCAAGTATAACTTTGGTACATGGACATCTTTTGTACTGATAAAATCCCATATTCATATGAGTGATGGGTCAGGGAGTGTTTCAGTACTGTGGTTGCTGGAGGTACCTGTGTTTTGGGGTGGAGAAACAGCACCCCCTCCTGGCTGATGCTGAGCATGCACGGGGAGGGACAGCCATGCTGACTGACCTTCTGGGCCAAGAAAGTGTTGGAGCCAAACAGAGGCATGGTGCTCAGAATCTCTGAAGGACAGACAAATGCAGACGAATACAGTTATTATCAGGAGAGAAGAAAAAGAGGAAAACGAAGAAGAAGGGGAAGAGGAGAGAAAGTACCCACCAATGAATTTCATTTTGGCGTCTTGAGGACTGAGGGAGAACATTGCAGCTATCTGGCCCCGACTGAAGGAGTGGATCTCTTCAGCTCTGCTGCCGAGTTCATTCTGTGAAGGCAGGTACTCCTTTGTCTCTGGCCTGGAGGAGACATACAAAGAACAAAGTACACATACTTACACTGAGAGGACTTCAGGAGTTTGGCCTAAGAGTCAACTTGTTAAGTTGGGATGTGGTTAGCTTAGCTTAGCGTAATGACTTAAAGCATAGAGCTGTAAAAAACACTATTTGTGGAGTTATGTGCTGAAGCTGTTTATCAGTGTCAGACTGATAAAGGCTGCTTCCTGGAGTATTGTTGTCACCTTTAGGCTGCCAGGTTTGGTTCCACTGTGCCCGACACTCTTTATGCTGAGCTATGCAAACGAAGTCCTGACTCCAGCTACATAGCAATTTTCTTAAGGCCTTTACACACCAGGGGTATTATTTTGGGAAATTAATTGCACTTTTGAACTCTTGTTTTTGTTGGAAGCTGCAGCGACCTGTCAATCACAGTAAGCCCGCCCAAAAGCATAATCCACTTTATGGACTATTGACTATTGACTAAATGACCATAATTTACTAAATGAACATCATGCTGTATTGAAGAAGACTTGAAACTAGAGATTGAGACATAAACTCATGTTTACAATGTTTACTGAGGGAATACATCAAGAGAGAAGTAGAGTCATTTTCTCATAGACTTCTATACAACCAGAGGAGTTGCCCTCTGGTGGTCAGGAGAGAGAATGCAAGTTTTTAAACATTTCCACATTGGCTTCACTCGGCAGAACTGGAGGTAGCCGCCTGGATGGAAGAAAGCTTTGATTGTGAGTAATGTCATTATATTTTAGGGAATAAATCAAAGACAACATGGTTGTTTGAAGAGTTGGAGGCAGCCATAAAGGACCTTGTTTATGTTAGTTGCATCTCAGTGATGTATTTGTGTTGGATTCCTTATTTTATTCTTCTTTGGTCGAGCTGCCCAAAATATCCCGTTCCTAAAGTGATCAGTATCGTATTATCGTGTGACTCACAGTGAGAGATGATCTCTTTGATCCTGAGCCAGGTATTGGAGGGCACACAGCTACCTGCTGGACTGATGAGGGGCCGCCAGCAGCAGGAGTGAGCACCAGCCGCCCACTGAGGTAGTTGGCCCGGAGTCCCTCTCCTTGATGCAGTAGGCACTGAAGTGCTCATCAAAATAGAGAGTATCAACTGTGCAAGTCAGAATGAAAGCTCGATCTTCATTTATAATGATACTGGTGATCTTTCCAAAAACAGGAACTTCCATATTTGTTTTAATTCAAACAAACATACCAATTTGATACTCGGTTCCATAGT
This sequence comes from Cottus gobio, assembly GCA_023566465.1. Taxonomy (NCBI): domain Eukaryota; kingdom Metazoa; phylum Chordata; class Actinopteri; order Perciformes; family Cottidae; genus Cottus; species Cottus gobio. Next base: position 21,511,957 of record CM042230.1, read on the forward strand.
TCTTCACCCAATTGGTAGTTGACACATCAGAGTATGCATTCACATTTAACATTGCAATTAAAGCCTCACCACCCTCCAAGCTATCAATCGCTTCGTTCCTCACTGGACCAAACTCAAACCTCTGAAAATTAAAATTCTCCCAGTGATAAGCTAGCTATCTCTGGTGTTGTTTGACCAATGTTTTTGTTATATTTTTGAAATTCTTGATAGATCTTTTAAAAAAATTGTGTTTGGCCTCAAACCTCATGCACCATACATGAAGGAGTGGGCCTATTTTACGAATACACCTTGGGTAATGGATCATGAAATGATGCTTTGGAATAAGTCTTTTCTCAGGAAACAAAGATTTGAATAGCTTGTGATGATCATTAATTAAATGCTTCAGATAATATGTCATACCGTTAGTAACAACTGGTGAAAATACTATATTCACAATTTGAAGCAAGAGGAGGAGCAGGTTCCAATAACTGTTATTTCTTTGAACTAGATCACCAAAAATGAGAGGAGCGTTTCGCACAAGGCACCATGACTGGATAGCATTAAATCCAAGATCTTTGCTCTCATCCATTTTCAACCCACTTGGTCTGTTTCTTCTCTCAGTATAACCATAGTTGAAACTTTGAATTCTCTGCGACAATGATTCCAAAGATAAAAGTTTCTCCTTGACAAGGTATTGAAAGACAAGTTTCAGTTCGTACTGCACTACACCTTCAAGCAAGTCGTGCATGATGTCAACAGTCATGACCTTCTTCAATGACAAGATTCTGGCCATCAGAGGCAGGATTGGCGATCTCCTGCCCCCAGCTACTGGCTGTTTATCCTCAAGTGGACTGGCCTCGGCGGCGGCGGCGGCTGTGGGCCCTGATGTGTGTTTGGATGGCTTTCTCCCCATAAGCCTGGACCAACTGTCTTCAACCGTTTCGGCTTCCAAATCGTCTACCTGTCTCCTGGACCCCATCCCAACGACATTGCTGAAGGAGGTGTTGCCTTTGGTTAGCACCTCTTTGCTGGATATTATTAACGGTTCTTTACTAACTGGTTATGTGCCACAGTCGTTCAAAATGGCTGTAATTAAACCTCTACTCAAGAAGCCAACTCTCGATCCAGAAGTGTTGGCTAACTATAGACCTATCTCTAACCTGCCCTTCCTGTCTAAAATTCTGGAGAAAGTAGTTACAAATCAGTTATGTGACTTTTTAGATAGCAATAGTTTATTTGAGGACTTTCAGTCCGGATTTAGAAAGCACCATAGCACAGAGACAGCTTTAGTGACAATTACGAACGACCTTTTAGTTGCATCAGATAGGGGACTTGTAACCGTTTTAGTTCTGTTAGACCTTAGTGCTGCATTCGACACCATTGACCATGACATTTTATTAGAAAGGCTAGAACAGTTGATTGGTATTAGGGGTACAGCACTAAGCTGGTTTGGATCGTATCTATCAGATCGATCTCAGTTTGTATATGTAAATGATGTGGCCTCGGTGAGCACGGGTGTTAAAAATGGGGTACCACAGGGCTCCGTCCTTGGTCCAATTTTGTTCACCCTTTATATGCTTCCGTTAGGCAATATTATCAGGAAACACTCAATAAAATTTCATTTCTACGCCGATGATACCCAGCTATATATATCGATCAAGCCAGATGAAACCAGCCAGGTGGCTAAACTTCAAGCATGTCTTAAAGACATACAAACCTGGATGACCTGCAACTTCCTGATGCTGAACTCGGACAAGACTGAGGTTATTTTGCTTGGCCCAGAGCCACTGAGAAATCAATTATCTAATGATATTGTTTCTCTTGATGGCATTGCACTGGCGTCAACCACCACCGTGAGGAACCTGGGAGTTGTCTTTGACCAAGACTTGTCCTTCGGTTCCCACGTGAAACAGATCTCAAGGACTGCCTTTTTCCACCTACGCAACATCGCAAAGATCCGGCACATCCTGTCTCGAAGGGATGCAGAAACATTGATCCACGCATTTGTTACCTCAAGACTGGACTACTGTAACTCTGTATTATCGGGCTGCTCTGCTGGGTCTCTCAGGTCTCTACAGTTGATACAGAATGCTGCTGCCCGTGTGCTAGCGAGAGCTAAGAGGAGAGATCACATTACTCCTGTATTGGTTGATCTCCACTGGCTTCCTGTAAGACAGAGAATTGCATTTAAAGTCCTTCTTCTTACATATAAAGCCTTAATTGGTAATGCACCATCATATCTTAGGGAGCTTATAGCACCATATTGTCCCACCAGAGAGCTGCGCTCAATGAATGCGGGGCTACTTGTGGTTCCTAGAGTCTTAAAAAGTAGGATGGGGGCCAGAGCCTTCAGTTATCAAGCTCCCTTTCTGTGGAACCAGCTTCCGCTTTCGGTTCGGGGAGCAGACACAGTCAACTCATTTAAGAGAAGACTTAAGACTTTTCTCTTTGACAGTACGTATGGTTAGGGCTGGCTCAGCGGACCTAGGGTCCAGCCCCTAGATATGCTGCCATAGGCTTAGACTGCTGGGGAACATTTTAGGATACAATGAGCTCCTCTCTCCTGGCCTCTCTCTCTCCTCCTCTTCCCTTCCTCAGGTGCTCCTGGGGTGCTCCTATGGACTTGTGTTTCCGGGGAGCGCCTTGGGGAAACACCGAGGGATTTATATCTTCTTCTCGCTCTCATTTTTCTCCTCTCTATACTTCTAGATAAATTAATGAATGTCTCTTTAATGCTCATTACTAACTCTACTTCCTCTCGGGAGCCTCTGTGCTTCCTCTCCTCAAGCGTCCATGGATCGTGGCTGTCTGAAGAGGGTCCTGTTCCCTTCCATGGCGGCCCTGCTGATGCCCTTCATCTTTACCTTCGTCTGCTGTCATGGATCACAGTCATCTGGGTCGTGGCCATGCCTACTACTCACGAATAATTTCTGTGACATCCATTGAATGTGCTGTAACTCTGTTATGCTGATTCTGTACACATGACATCTATTGCTTCTGTCCATCCGGGGGGAGGGATCCTCCTCTGTTGCTCTCCCTCAGGTTTCTTCCCCTTGTTTTCTAGAGGGAGTTTTTCCTGATCCGATGTGAGGTTCCGGGACAGGGATGTCGTATGTGTACAGACTGTGAAGCCCTTAGAGGCAAATTTGTATTTGTGATTTTGGGCTATACAAAATAAACTGAATTGAATTGAATTGAACAGCATAATTGTCAGAGATGTGAAAAAAACGCAATGTATTGAGCAAGCATGTCTTCTTGACACCAAATGTTGTCACCAACATTGGATTTTCACGTAGCGCTGAACAATGTTCTGCATGGATGTTTTTTGTACGAAAAATCCAGGGTGATCTTCAGTGAAGACACATTGAAACTCTTCCTTAATGGTTAAACAAAATCTACAACAATATGTTGCAGAAAAAGACTCAACATAACCAAACAGCCCGTGTAAACCAAGATAATAAATACTTATTATCATCTGTATATTGGTTTTAACTGCTATTGCACTTCTGGTTGGATGCTAAACTGCATTTCGTTGCTCTGTACTTGTAAATGTGTAATGACAATAAAGTTGAATCTAATCTAATCTAATCTAATCACCAGTTACTTGAATAACAGACCCTAGCAATGGTGAGTCAGAGAAAGGCACTTCTATTCCTTCATTTTCTAGTTTTTTAACATCATCAATGAGAGGCTTCAGTATTTCATCACATCCATACTTTTTCAGGTCTTGTGAGTGAAAAAGAGCCACAACATGAATATTCATCAACACAGAATTGCATTTTGGGGGCAGGTTTCGCAATATAAAGTAAATACAACCAAGTTTGTGTATCCCCTTCTTTGATCCTAAGGGATTTGCGGTCTCGAAATCGTCATAATATAGTTGAATCTGTAAAGCATGTTTTTGCTGGCAAAACAAATTGGTTTTTTTAAAGTATGAACCATCACATATATCTTTAAAAATTCCTTCTTCCTCTTGTTTGGCCTGCAAGAAACATTCACATATTTCACTATTTTTTAACATAGACTTCGGGGTTCCTAAGATGGGTACATACACAAACTTATCCGTTACAGGGATCTGATTGTAAACTCCTGTTGTTCGATCTCTACGTACATCGAATCGAACCCCAAGAACATACTCAACCGGCTCAACTATTTCCCACTTTTCCTTGAAATGCTTCTGTCGTTTGGCTTCTGTATTTAAGACTGAAAAAGGATTTTGTAGTTGTTCAAAACAACTGTCTAGCTTTTTTTCAAAGTCTGTTCCTTGAATCTCTGAAGTACAGTTGAGAACTGAGTCTCTCGCTTGACTGTGAATATCGTTTACAAGCTCTTCCATTGACCCGACCATTGCTTGGATAGTGCTCTCAGCAACACCTGATGATTGCAACTGTGCTACAACAGAACCACACATGTTTACCAAATGATGCTTGTCAACAGAGACCTTGGTGGTTACTGGAATGTCTGTACAGACTGCATTTGAAGTTGAAGGCTCATCTATCATTTGAGTCTCCATATTGTTAACAGTATTTGTTGAAACAGTGTCCCGGTGCAAACGAATAAGGTGTTTCTTGAACCCTGAATAAGTGCAAAAGAATGAAGAACATCCCAGTGGTGTAACTTGCAGATAAAACAAATCAACATATTTGCATCCAAGGATGTGTGTCACCTCAGATACTTGGGCCTTCAGAAAGTAGGGACGAGAAGATCTTCTCACGGAAACAACATCAACAAACCCACTCACAGTGGGCCGCTTTGAAAACATCTTCCATTTGTGGGTGAATGCCGCCCTATATCCGCTAACGAGGGGTCGCCGCCCTATATCCGCCCTCCCTCCCTCCCTCCCTCTCCCTCTCCCTCTAGCGGATATAGGGTCCGAGACCCCTCGCTGATCGACAGCGAGGGGTCTCGGACCCTATCCGCGGCGAGGGGCGGCCGCCGCCGCCCCTCGCTAGCATCCGCTAGGCCCGAGACCCCTCGCTGGGGTCTCGGCCCTATTGCGGATATAGGGCCTATTGCGGTTGGAGACCCCTCGCTGGTGATCAGCGGATATAGCGGATATAGGGCGAGACCCCTCCTATATATAGGGTGAGACCACTCATGGATATACGGCGAGAATCGTGCGACCTGTATGCGGAGGGACTTTCCTGACCTCATGTGAGTCCCCTGGATATAGAGGGACTTTCCCTACTTTTGATTTTGTAGACGATCATAGCCTTAAAAATATATATATATATTTTGGAAAAGGTGAGGTGTAATTGATTGCCCTTTCTTTCACAGGGAGTACCTGGGAAGACAACTGCAGTCCAGCGACCAGCAGCAAGCTCCGGCCGTGGCCACCCGAAGCTGAACCGTTCCCGTGCCCCCGTGTGTATCACTGTGTGGATGAGTGTGTCCTGTTTGTACATTGTTCTTTGTGATTTTTGTGTAACGACTTGAAAATCAAACGGTGTGGTTTCCTTTTCTGCACCCGGAATGATCCTGGATGTTACTTGATTTGACTGTCGTGCTTCGTGCCGTGCCCTCTCAGCGATGTGATGTGTTGGAGTCGCACTTTACGTCTGTGATGATGTACAAAAACTGCAACCTATTTAAGTCTTACCTGTAAAACAGTGTATGTACCCCAATAAAGATGCTTATCTATGGTGATCCTGTGCTGCATGATTGCACCTGTGATTAACTGTGATTAACTTGATACGGTTATTGAGTTTTCTTATCAGACCATATTCGATTGGCTCTCAAATAGTGGAAGGACTGGGGTTGAATAATGAGATTTATTTTTCAAGTGTTTTGTTGTCATGTTTGTTTTCATCTGCCTGCAGTCTCTGGTTAGATGTAACCTTCTGTTCATCCTTCAGTGGGCCTGTAGTAGGGAGTGAAAAAAAAGAAATGATTTACACTTCACATTTCAGTGCTCTGTTGTGACGTGAAAAGTTTTTTTTATTTATTCTTTTATTTTGGAAAACAGGTCAAGTACTGTAAACCAGCAACACAGATCACATCCTTGTTCCCATTAGATGTACAAAATCATTACTCCTAATTTGTAATATGTCTGCTTCCACCTCTTTTGCAGTTTTTAAAGAAAATATACACCTAGTGGTTACTTTATTAGGTACACTTGAGCCGCAATATTAGACACGCCTCTAAATATAATGCACTGCAGTGCAACCCTCATGCTAAAACATAATTTACTTACAGTTTTTCTCAATTGCTAAAACACTAAAACCCATTGGCTGAACAAAGATCTCAGTTGCCTGAACTCATTTAGTTAATTGTGCAGTCTGTTGTCAATACCTTAAACTATTTCACATGGTAAAACACAATTTGCAGATCTCACACTTTTCAGCAAAACTCTAAACACATTCTCAGTCCCAAAACACATTCTGCACTCTAATGCACATGTCATCCATACTGGTAAACACAAGTGGCACAAATTAAATACAAATAGAGAACACATGTCATTGATTAACCACAATCACTCAAAATTGATTTCACTTGTATCAAATGATGTGACACAACCAATATAAGCCAGTTCAGAGAGCAAACAGGTGGTTGAAGGTGGGAAGGAGAAAGTCTGAGATGTGCTCTGGCCTGACCCAGCCCAAAGACAAGAAGAAGCACATTGATCACATGTTGACTCCTTTGATTTGTGTCCCCTTTACTGTAGTATTGTATACTGTAGTAGGCCTACAATGTGTAGCCACCTAATGAATTGTGCCTCCTGGGCTACTGTAGGGGTTGAGTGGACCTTGGCCCCTCCTACTTCCTGGTTCCCAATTTGTTTGGGCCACCTGTATATAGGCCACACCATGACCTGCCTCTTTCCCTCTCTTTGACTCCTAGGCTCCGGTAGGTGTGGATGGTTGTTTCCTGAGTTGAGGCATATTTGCCGTGGCCCTCATCTTTTTGTCTTTTAATTTAGGTCCAGTTCCTGTGACTGACACTCCCCACGTTGAGCATCCAGACAGGGTTGTGCGAGGACGCTGACTGCCACTGCTGTTTTGTTTGATTCATTCATTTACTTATATGTTTGGCTTTGCTTTGCTTGGTTTTGTTTTGCTTGGTCTTGCTTTGCATGGTTTTGTGTTAGTTCAATTTAGTTGATCTGTTTTATGTATTTGTGCTTAAGTATATTAGATATATACTTGTTTTATTGTTTTAAACCTTTTAGAAGTGCTGGACTTCTTGTATTCTAATATTGTTTAAGTGTGTTTAATAAATAGTCTGATCTTTGTATAATCCTTTTTGTTTCATTAAGCCACCACCATCACATGTGTCCTTTTAGGCTGTGAGCCCTAAGTATAAATTGAACCCGATCCGCGCCTCGTTCGGGCCCGTGGTCACAAATGCATTGTAGGCTGTATAATGTACTATAACAAATTGTATGGCCTTGAACATTGTGCTTTCTATTTATTACAGTACTGACTGCTCAATACATTTTGACTGGTTGCAGGTTCATATCAACAAAGAACAAGAATTACAGTATCACAGAGACAAAGGACACGTTTGTGAGATGCAGGGTACCGTACTGTAAAAATAGGGGTACACGGAGGAGGAAGAACAAAAGAAATTGCAAAGAGCAAAGCAGAGTAGTAATTTCTGATCAATTTTGAGCTACTGTAATAGTAACATGTTTTCGTTCATCAAAAGACAATGACGGATAAATATAAATTTGTTTTGAGATTAAAAACCTACTTCTCCCTGAGAACTATATGTTTTGAACAATGTGTTTTCTATTTATTGGTGTATTGTTTACTGACTGCTTGATAGTGTATATTATTTTGATCACTTTGTTCATGATTTGATAGCAGTGTTTGATTTTGAGCACAGGTAAATCTGTTTTGAGGCGAAAGTTTCATTTTGCAAGGGGATTCAGAGGTTTTGTAAATAGTGCTTGAAGATGAGGTTTTGTGTTTACAGTTTTGAGAAAATGGGTGACCGTTTCAAGAAATGTGTCTTAGCAATTGAGAAAAACTGTAACACCTTGTATGTACATATAATGGAAATAAACATCATAGCCATCATACAGTTATCTTTATGGCAGAACAGTAGTATTAGATTGTATTATGTATGTTTTCTTAAACATCCTATATTGCATTATTTCATATAGAGCTGCAACGATTAGGTGATAACTCAATGAATTGTGCAGCAACCTTTTCAAACACTGTCGCCCAAGTCCTGAAAATGCGTCTCAGGCTTCCCTCAGCTCTGGAGTCTAATCACCGCTGCCATCTTGGTCCAATGGTGATGGCAGAGAGTCAGATAACAGCTCGCAGTCTCAGAGAAGTCAGGAGAGCGGGAGACTCTCCAGGAGTACGCCCTGGCCATGATTCAGTGCAAGGTGCTGAAGCAACTAGAGAACCTCGAGCAGCAGAAGTATGACGACGAGGACATTAAGTTCCTGCTGGAAATGCTGGGCGAGAGCGTGCAGGATCTCAGGTACCCGGTCGCTTCCATTTCATGGACAACGGACCATCTATTTTCAGCTCGGGAGAGCAGATTGCAAAAGGAAACGCTTGCAACAAATCTTTCAAAGAAAAGGATATTCTAGTGCTGTGCATGTATCTGGTAGATCTTCATGAAGCTACTCTTTTACATTTTTTTTAGACTTTTTATTATGAATGCTGTATTCTCTTCATGTGTGAGTGACCTGTAGATAAGATCTGAAGTGTTTGATCTAGCCTCTCACATCACAGCTCTTCACCAGATGGGTTAAAAAACAATCTGCTATTTTTGCAGAGGGAAAAATAATAAGTGACCCTTGGACTCTCCACTTAACTTGCTGAAGCAAGAAAAAAATAATCGTTTTTGTGTTCTATGTTTCATCTCATCAACAGCTCATTCGATGAGCTCTGAGCTCAAGTCCGGCCGCCTGGAATGGAGTCCTGTAAACCTGCATGCTGAAGGCTGCAGAGATTGTGTGCCCTGAAAAGCGCCAGGCTTTTGCAAATATCAGCCTGACAAGAAACACAGTTGCAGACAGGATTTCTGATCTTTTGGCGGATTTGGACAGCCAATCGAAGCGCAAAGTAAAGTCATTTATTGCGTTTTCAGTTGCAATTGACGAAAGCACAGACATTTCAGATGTTGCACAACTGGCAATATTCATCCATGGAGTTGATGACACGTTGACCGTCACCGAGGAGTTCGTGGAGTTGGTGCCAATGACGGATACCACAACAGCAGCCGATATTTTCACCGCACTCGTCGGCGCCCTGGACAGGGTCGGAGTGGACTGGTCCTGCGCTGTCAGCCTGGCTACAGATGGTGCGCCCTCAATGATCGGGAAAAAAGCAGGTGTTGTGACAAAGTTCAGAGAGAAAGTGCAGACGGCAAATGGAGGACGTGATTTTTGGACTTTTCACTGTATTTTGCATCAGGAGGCTTTGTGTTGCAAGTCATTAAAGATGGATGACGTTAAGAACGTGGTCGTCCAGACTGTTAATTTCATCCGATCCAGAGGCCTGAATCACCGTCAGTTTGACAGCCTTCTCAGAGAGAAAGACCACAACTATGGGCTGCCATTCCACACCGAGGTAAAATGGTTAAGCCGAGGTGCTGTGCTGAGGCGTTTCTTTGAATTACGAGAGGAAATTGAACAGTTCATGGAAAAAAAGGGCAAACCAGTGTTAGAATTTCAGTCCACAGAATGGATGCAGGACCCTGCATTTATGGTGGATGTTACAGAGCACTTGAATAACGTGAACAAAATGCTGCAAGGGCGCAACAAAGTAGTCACGCAGTATTATGACAGCATATGCACGTTCAAGTTGAAGCTGTCATTGTGGGAGATGCAACTCACAGGTGGTGATGCAGCTCACTTTCCTTGTCTGAAAGATGTGTGCGTGACCCAACATGCTGCAGACATGAAGTGGTTCAAAGATAAAATAACGGGACTATTGCGGGAGTTTGAGCAACGCTTTCAGATTTTTGGTGAACTGGAGAAAGACTTCAACGTTTTTTGCTCGCCATTTACCGCGAATGCCTCTGATCTGCCTGTCAACATCCAACTTGAAATAACAGACTTGCAGTGTGACTCAGATTTGAAGGGCAAATTTGCTGCAGCTGGCTTGACACATTTTATCAGTATCTCTTGCCACGTTACCCCAACATTACAGCCCATGCTACAAAAGTGTTGTGCATGTTTGGAACCACATCTCTTTGTGAGCAAGTTTTCTCTGTAATGAGCATCGATAAAACAAAGCTGAGCTCAAGGCTCACGCACAAGCACTTGAATAACATCCTGAAATTGGCTGCCACTCAGGATGTGACGCCTGATATTGATGCACTTGTGAAAGCTAAAAGATGCCGGGTTTCAGGAGTGAATAAAACAATGGGTAACCCCACTTAAAATGCTGCATGAGACACTGCACCCTGATATAGTTCTGTGAAATTTAAAGAAAGTGAACAGTGTGTGATTTACTGTAATCATGTCAGTCACTTCAGTTCATAAGTTTGGTTTGTTGAAATTGTTCATGCATTGCAAAGCTTTTATTTTTCTAAGAATAAATAGTGTAGCCATAGTGTAGCCTACAAGGCAGGGAGTACAAGGCAGTTTCAGTCTGAGAAACGAGGAGTCCTGATTAGTCATCTGTTCTTTTTTTGGGCTGCTGAGACACAATAGTTGTGAAGCATCAGCCGGTGAGTAATCTATGACTGATCATGACTCCTGATCAGTGAATGAACCGCTGGTTTATAATACAGACAGATTTAGCACAAGAGATTCCTTTTTTAATATTTAACCATCATACACACACACACACACACACACACACACACACACACACACACACACACACACACACACACACACACACACACACACACACACACACACACACACACACCCCACACACCACACACACAAGCAGACAGAGATCAGCTCGATAGTAAACAGCAGAAGAGCTGAATGGCTTGTTGACCATCGCTGATGATGTGAAACGCCAAGCTGCTATGCTTCCAGCGTCAGTACTATTGATGTCTGTCCATACCTGAGCGTTTCTAGCCTCCAGAGTGGATCCTCTTGTCCAGCAGACAGCAGCTTCACTGCTGAGTCTCCTGGATGGTTGTAGCTCAGGTCCAGCTCTTTCAGGTGGGAGGGGTTGGATCTCAGAGCTGAGGCCAGAGAAATACAGCCTTCCTCTGTGATCAGACAGCCCGACAGCCTGAAGACCCACACACACACACAAGCACACATGTAGTGATCTTCATTTTCATATATTGTTTCCTTGACAGTGTGAATACCTTGACTAGAATTAGCCAAATGGTACATAATGTGAACTCATGCTGTAAAGCACAGCATTAATACACCAAACCTTTATCAAACCTTTTTATTACAAATGTCCTAAGCCATATTCGGAATGGAATGAACATTACAGGATAAATTGGGAAATTAAATATTCACTGTGCTCCTTAATAATTGTACTTGTTAAGTTTGGAAAACATTTCAATGCTGAAATAACAAGATGCGCTGAGATCTGAAGTGAAGCTACAGATATTATGTGAGGTGAGCTTTTACTTTGAGATAATAAATAAAGGAAATTAGATTAACTTAAAAAAAAAAGTTGTCATCAATGATCAGGGTGGATACTGCTAATATTAAGATAGCTATCGTAGAGATATAAATTCAGCTAACACTAGGCTACTTCTGCAGCAACCTGACATATTGGCAAGCGTCATGTGTCCGGGTCTTCACCCATGGGGCCTGGTCGGGCTAAGCCCGAAGAAAGCACATGGAGCAACCACCCTGTAGACTCACCACCCGCAGGGACAAGCTTCAGGGTCGGGTGCTATGTAGACCGGGTGGGGGGCCTGGCAGGGGGCCTGGGAGAGCCGATCACCGGCAGCATAGACTAGCTCCAGTGACAGGGAACGTCAACTCGCTAGTGGGGAAAGAGCTGGAGCTGGCACAGGAGGTGGAGCGGTACCAGCTAGATATAGCTGGGCTCACCACACACAGCACTGGCTCTGGAACTAAGCTCCAAGAGGAGGGTTGGACTTTGTCCTTTTCTGGAGTTGCCCAGGGTGAGATGTTGCATGGGGGTTGGGAACAGTGCCCATGGACTAGCAGGCCGTGGTGGTTGATCCCATTTTCAAAAAGGGGGACTGAAGAGTGTGCTCAAACTATCGGGGTATCAAACTACACAGCCTCCTGGGGAAAGCTTAAGCCAGGGTGCTGGAAAGGAGCTCCGACCGTTTGTCAAACCTCAGATTCAAGAGGAGCAGTGCAAATTCCGTCCCGGTCATGGAGCAGTGGACCAGCTCTTTACCCTCACAAGAATACCGGAGGGGTCCTGGGAGTTTGCCCAACCAGTCTACATGTGCTTTGTGGACTTGGATAAGGGTTTTGACCAGGTCCTGATGCGCTTCTTACGTGCACACCCACGTACGGACTTCTTCAGGTTCTCTGTAATGGACAATAAGACACAAGACCAAGTATAACAGTTTGTCAAAAGCTCCGGCCGGAGGAGATAACGTTACTTGCTTAAGACTACGCAGTCAAAGCCTCGCTAACGGAATCTGAACTCCCTGCCTGTGGCTGTTTCTTTTATTAGATTTCTTACACAGAGAGTTTACACACCAACATACGCCCCCATTGCATGGAGATCGTTTCCTTGATACATGTCAACGTGACCGTCGCTCTTTGTTTAATCTAGGGGAAGCATAGTTCTTTATACGCGCATCCTGTTATTCAGCAAGAACGTTCTCTACGCACATCCTGTTATTCAGACGGTTCTCTTTCCTTGTATGGTGCCAAATTCCATTTCAACATATCAAGAGGAATTGCTCAACATATGAGGAAATTCAGATGTGTTCGATTATCTCCTTATTTGGCTCTATGAAAGTTTCCTCTCTGGTGGGCTATCTGCCCAACAGACATAGCTCCGCTTGTGCAAGAGGTTCTGCATACGTAAATGAATATAACAACCACACAAAGCAAATTAATATAAAACATTATCATAGAGCATTTGATATTTCTCAACAGTCCCCCTTTTGAACTCTACGAAGAGTTCACACTATGATAGGAGACAGAAGCATGGTTATTTTTTAGCCTTTTGGTATACATAGCATGTTTACACTTTTAATAGCAATGTTGTTGTAATTTTAAGAAAATTCACCCTCCCCCTTTTGGACTCTACCAAGAGTCCACCCAACATGACATTTTCATTCAGCATTGTAACTCCAATTCCTCCACCTGGTCATTGGCCTTCCCTTCAGCCAACAAGGGCATCATAGTGTGTTTGGCCTCCACCGGTCCCATACAATTAACATTCCTGTCTAGGGAGCTCACAGTACCACCAGAGGGTTAGAGTCACAATGCCCACACTTACAATTACTTTTACACACATATGTCCACACGGGTATTATTTTAAGCAAGCAAATTTTCTTTAACTAGTTCCTTTTTCACAAGATTATTACAGCAGTAGGACTCTGTAAATAAGGTTTCAACTTTCCTTTATGGGTTCTAGTTACAACTCTGGCAATACAGCATGATATACATTCAACAATATACGTTACGTCGGCGTCGATTCTTCTGCAGGTCTCCTTTCTTCAAGTAACAGGGGTAGACTACCCTGTACTCTGTTGGACACTGGAGAGGATTATTCTGCCTCTTTTGCCCTAGTGTCAACCGGAGAGTTGTTTGTATTGGCAGCCAGATCCCTGGCTACCTCTGCAACGGAACGACCTGGTTCTTGCGCTGGTGTACACTGGGTCCAGTGATACCCCTGCGTTCCCTCGCCTTGGAGCTGGACAGCGTGCGTGGTTCGGGCTGTTACCTTGAATGGACCCAACCACCGTGGCTCCGACCACTTTCTTTTGATGACTCGCAGACGCACCCACTCTGATTCTGGAGCTGGTTTCGGCTCCTCTGCCCGTTGGCCAGCTGCTACCTGCTTAGAGAACAAAGAGACTGTGCCTTGCAGCTTTAGTTATTTTGCCGGCTGTGATCAGTGTGTTCCTGAGTCCAAGCCTGGAAGGTCTTGAACGGATGAAGCCTTCGTCTGATTTGGAGTCCGCCGTCTCCTCAGGCGGTCCTTCTCCTTTGGAGAACGGAGCATCATCTGTGGCCCCCAGCGAGAGCAATGGACAAGCTGTGTCCAACCAGCTTGTGATGGGATCATCAATCTCAGCATTCTCTGCAAGGTGGTGACTCAATGCCGTAAGACCAGTCAGCGCTTCGGTCACTGATCCATCAGGAGCTGTGTTGCTTAGGATGAAAATAAAACAGGCAAATCCAAACACTGTACAGGCTCCGCCTTTCTCAGCATCACAGCAAATGTAACAATTTGTCTGTCTGTTGTCAATAGTTGTTAACCAGTTTCTCCTTCTAAAATCAACGCTGAGCTCCCCTTGATAAACAGACACTCCCTAAGCCTCTGGGTGTTTGATGATTTCTTCACTGGGTTGAGACAAGTGCCCCTATTGGTTTCACCTCCCTTTGTAACCAGACTTCACCACAGAGGAGATGGGTGTCCCTTAGGAGTCTTCAGTAATGCAGTTTTCTGCAGACAACTGGTGCACATTCTTGCAATAAGTGTGATGAATCCAGGATGCTCTCTCTTTGATGTGCGGACAGCAGTTGATGTGCTATGATATCCCCCCTTACTGTATTCCAAGTCATTCTCTTTACGACCCACGTGGTCCAAATGGTCGGGGGATGGTCATCTCAATTCTTCTTACATTCCTGGTATCCTGCTGCTGTGTTCTCCTTTTCTCTCATCCTGCCAACAAACATCCTAAACTTTGTCACCAATATGCTCTCTGCTTAAAATGTACTGGACAGTTTCTAAGATAACTTCAACTGTTTTACTTTTGTTTATAGTCATGTTTAAGGATTTAAGATTACAAATGCTGTTCACACGAGATGGTATTATCTCTTTGCTCTATCAATTTAGTTTTCTACTTTCGGGTGTTAAAATGACAGATCTGCATGCTCCGAAAACACTTCACATCCCTCTACTTCTAAAGTTCTAAACAGCTTTACATCCTGAATTAACAGTCTGTGTCAGCTTATCTGTGTGCGTGTGTGTGTGTGTGTGTGTGTGTGTGTCCTTCTCTCTAATTCTCTCTTTCATACCTGTCTCTCACTTGCGTCTCCACGCCTCAACCAACCACATTTATACTTCCCACAATCCTTCTCTCACTTCCTTTTTCCCTCTTATTCTTGTTGAGAAATATCAAATGCTCTATGATAATGTTTTATATTAATTTGCTTTGTGTGGTTGTTATATTCATTTACGTATGCAGAACCTCTTGCACAAGCGGAGCTATGTCTGTTGGGCAGATAGCCCACCAGAGAGGAAACTTTCATAGAGCCAAATAAGGAGATAATCGAACACATCTGAATTTCCTCATATGTTGAGCAATTCCTCTTGATATGTTGAAATGGAATTTGGCACCATACAAGGAAAGAGAACCGTCTGAATAACAGGATGTGCGTAGAGAACGTTCTTGCTGAATAACAGGATGCGCGTATAAAGAACTATGCTTCCCCTAGATTAAACAAAGAGCGACGGTCACGTTGACATGTATCAAGGAAACGATCTCCATGCAATGGGGGCGTATGTTGGTGTGTAAACTCTCTGTGTAAGAAATCTAATAAAAGAAACAGCCACAGGCAGGGAGTTCAGATTCCGTTAGCGAGGCTTTGACTGCGTAGTCTTAAGCAAGTAACGTTATCTCCTCCGGCCGGAGCTTTTGACAAACTGTTATACTTGGTCTTGTGTCTTATTGTCCATTACAGAGAACCTGAAGAAGTCCGTACGTGGGTGTGCACGTAAGAAGCGCATCAATTGGGGGCTCGTCCGGGATTCATTTAAAGACGGCTTCTTCACGAATTAGTGGTCTCTTGGTCCAAAGGTGAAAAGACTCGTTGAACATCTGACGTCATAAAAAAGGGTGAGCAGACCATTCTTCTGCATTGAATACAGCTAAATTTAAGGGTGTTCAACGTCTTAGTAACCCGCAGACTGCTAAAATAAATGTATTTTCATTTCTGAGTGGACAATAAGAATTATTGTAATCACTAAAGAGGTCTGGGACCTCAGCGGTCCCACCGTGTAAAGTCTGAGTTTGGCAACTCCGCCTATTTCCTGACGAGGGATAAGGTTTTGCTGGGTTGTAAAAACCCAAAGAAGTAGGGCTACTTTAAAACCCTAACCCCCCTAACCCTAAAACCTAATCCCCCTAACCCTAATCCCCGAAACCCTAATCCCCCTAACCCTAAAAACCTAACCTGGGACCGCTCATAAATAGAAAAGGTCGGGGACCTGACGGTCTGGGACCGGTCATAAAAAAAAAAAAAAAAAAAAAAAAAAGTAAAAAGCATGAATGAGATGTGTATGATTGCTGAATGACAACAATTGAAGCAGCAGTACTGCCCGAAACCTCACGATGTAAACAAAAAGCAGTAGTCTGTTGAAGTAGATTGTGGCCATTCAGATAATAAAGCTCTGCTGATAACCATAAAAGTGTTCTTGGCAATCTGATAACCTTCTTGGGAAGTTGTGGCAGTTAATAAAGTCCTTAAACTAGTTTTGCAATTTAATAAAATCCCTGGCAGTTTGATAAAATTAAAAGTTGTATAATGGACGGGGAATTTGATAGGGAAATAGATGATGGAGGCTGGGGAGTTAAGGGTGGCTGTGGGCCGTATAAACCAGTAGAAAAACAGTTGCAAATAATGGAACATGCCGTAGCCAGAGTACACGGTAAAGGGAAAAAATATGAGGAAGTGATGGCGCGCATGCGTGAGGAGGTAGAGAGGATCCTAACAGACCAAGCTGAGACCACGCAGTGCCAAGAGCCTCTGTCCAAAGTTTTTTGGACGCAAGAGAAGAAAGCAAAAATAGAAGAAGAAAAAGCAAAGAAAACAAGAGATAAAGCAAGTCAGGAAAAGCAGAAGTGGGCACAATGGGCCATAATGTGGCAGGGAGTAAAACACTTGATGACAGAAAAAACATCAGGAGTCAGAGGGAGACAAGGGAGGGGGCGGGGAGGTCCGCCCCGGGGAGGAGCTTCGGGGGCCTGTTTTAACTGTGGTCAGATGGGACACTGGGCTAGGGAGTGTCCGCAGAACGGGGGTCGGCAGCAAGGGGGCAGGGGACACCAGCAGGAAGGGCAACAATCACAAGGCCCCCCTCAAGGTCAGCAAGGCCCCCCACAGTTCAAGGGGAGTGAAACGCACCTCCCACCGCACAAGCTTGTAACTGGTCGAGCAATGCCAGGCCCACCCAGAGATGGAGGTCATATGTCATCCCTGGATGTATGTCAGATTGAGATGATTGACTATATGCGCATACTAACATCTCTGGTCTCAGCCCTATCTAACCAGGTGGAAGGCTTTGGAGAAGGAGCCAGAGAAAGAAGAACCGAGGGTCAAAGTAAGTGACTGGGTCAGGGTTAAGGTTCACAAACGCAAGTGGACTGACCCCAGATGGACTGGACCGTACGAAGTGAAGGAGGTTACGTCACACTCGGTCCAGGTCAGAGGTAAATCAGGCGCTCCCTGGCATCACCTGACACATTGGGCCCCAGCTCCTAGCCCAAACAGAACACTCTAGGAAGTGCGTGCTGATTTAGCACAGAACATCAATTAGACAATGGAGGATCCATTTCCCTCACTAAGAACAGAAGTGTGTTGTTTGCTTCAAAAGCGTTGTATATGTCTCGGCTGCAACAAAATGGTGTGCTTTGTTTAAATCTACATGTATGTGTCATAGAAGAATCATAGATAATGTTAAATAGTTTGAAAAATGTATGAATGCAACCACACACTGAACTTAACAAATTGGTGAACCTTACGTGATCTTTGTGGTGAGTTGTTGTTGACTGAGATGCTGAACTGCTGATACGCGTGGTAAATAGTGCACTGTACTAATTGTTGTGTGTTGTATCTGTTGTACAGGGTGATTACCTGTTGTGTGTCTTATGTGTGGAAGTGCTGTTTATTGCTAAAACTTTAAAATAAGTGATATAGGCTCTGAGAGAAGGAGCCTTCCTCTGATTTATACGGTTAAAAGGATTTATGGAGTTTCCTCAGAAGTCAGGGTGAATAAGCCATAAAAGGGTTAAATGGTACTATACTATAAGTAATGCAGAAATTATATTTGGAAAAGGAGATAGAGGGAAAATTATTAATCATGTTTAATGGGAGTTGGCCCTCCACTGATAAAAGGTAAATAAGAGTGGTGTGGGTCCAGGGTTTTTTGTTCTTGTTTTGAGTGTGGCAGGTTCGTGTGCTGCAGGAAAAAGACTGACGATGCTCTCTCACAATTATGCTTGACATATCATTTTTATTTAAGACTCAAAATATTAAGCCGGGCAAAGTGAGCTTTTAAAAAATAGAGAAAAACTAAAAAATAAGACTACGTTGGTAGTATTGTGCGATATAAACTTTGAATTAGATTAAAAGTATGTGTAAAAGTTGGAGCAGGGTCAAGCATGTGCAGCCAGTCTACTAAGTCTTATCGTAGGGATAAGAGGAATGTGGGAGGAGGACAGACAAACTGTCCAAACAAAGGGGAGGAGTGGATGCAACTGGGGATTCCTGAGAAAGGCAGTTTCAGCTGCAACAACTGAAGCAGCTCGGAGTGTGTGTGGAGCGGAGAGAGGAGGGGCAGCAGAAAGTAAGGAAAAAATTAATTAAAAGAATGAGATCAATAATAAATAACATTAATGTGAATGGATGGAAAAAGAATGCACTGCTAAACCGTGTCCTTCTTTGTCCGAGGTACATGGTCACGAGGATCCTGATCTGGACTCCGTGCCGCCGCCATATGCTCTAAAGGGGGAAGCCGTCCAACCACCAGTCCGAAGAGGAAAAGAACCGACCCTTCACACGGAAAGCTGAGCTGGAACCATGCCAGGACACACCCAGAGCCTGCTTGCCCCACTCCGAACCCCAGGATGAGATAATGCCCATGGGGAGGAAAAGACATTGAAGACGTAAAGAATTATGTGACAAGCCCAAAGATAATCTGGTTGAGGTTGAAAGAACTCTTCTCTATTTTGTTGGAGAATACAGGCCAACCAGGCCACCTGATGAGCAGAAGGATCAAACTGGACATTGACAAAATTGCAGTTATGTTTTCGAACAAGATTTTCACCCAAAAGAGAAGAAAGGGGCGGCAGAGGAAAAACTGAGGGCCAGAGACTTTGACCCACATGAACCAGAGACTTTGTGTGCCACCTGTGGCAAAGCTGGACATCGGTGAAGGGACTGCCCACAAGCTCCGTGGAATAAAGACAGGACTGGTGGGAGGACCCGGCAACAATCCGACTGAGGGGAGCGGAAGGTGGCGGGACGGACCCCAGGGAAGGACCACGGGACGCACACACAGCTCAACACACAGGGTGAGCAAATTATGCAATACACACATTAGAAGTTAGGAACACAGACACACAAACATATATATTTGAATGAAAATTAAGGTTTTAGAAAATGACCATAAGTCATATTAATTAACTATGAAAAGGTAAATATGTTCCATTTTTGGTTGACTCAAGAGTCACTCAGTTTAGTTTCTAGTGGTGCTGCCATATACATTTATCAGGCCGAGAATGCTGCTGCTGTCTCTGTTTCTCTGTCTTCTGCACAATCTGAGTTGTTCAAGGGGGAGTTTCAACATGTTGGAATGGAGTGAAGGACGTGGCTGGTTGGCTGAGCATGCAGACTCTGCTTCCTGAATTGAGGCCTACAGATGATACTGTGAACCGGTACAGTGTAAAAGGCAATGTATACAAAACAAAATGTACATTAATAATAGTAAAAAGAGAGTGATACAACGTATGTTTAATCAAAACACAGACACCATGGGGTCTAATGTTCCGTCTGTCGACATGGCTGAGCTGTCTGAGGTACCCACCTCTCTGTGGTCTGCGCATAAATATGACGTAGGACCGATGAGGAGAGCGACACCCAAAATCTGATTTCAGGCCAGGCATGAAGTACTATCCACTTAAGCAGGAGGCCATTATTCTGAGCCATTATTGATGGCTGGTATAATAATCATGAGTGATAATTATCTGGTACACACCTTAATATATGTGGTAAAGACAATTTGGGAAAAGGGGGAGGTGATGAAGGCTTTACAGGCTCCCTGGTGGTCTCCATACATGTTACCCACAGTCAACAATCATTTCCGATGTACAAATTAATGTATAAATATATATTCTGATGAATACAGGTAAACTAGGAAGAAGGTTGGAGCCTGAGAAAATGGATAAGGGAGAATGGGAAGGTTGTGTCCAACATAGAGGACTGAGGGGAGGGAGCCTGTGGGAGGGAGTCTCAAGGTGTAAAAACCTACACAACCACTGAGTTACTGCAGCAAAGAAATTTAAAGAGGCAGTCTGAAAACACGTGAGACATCTTTCCCTCTCCTCAAAGGAGGAAGAGGTTTAGAAAATAATTAATAAGACCTTATGGTCAAAAGGGGGAGTAGAGCCTGTGACTATAAAAATAAAAATAGGGTTAGGCCTTTCCAGAGATAATATCCAATACAACCAGAGGCTGCTGAGAGAATAACACCAGTAGCTG
This sequence comes from Cottus gobio, assembly GCA_023566465.1. Classification (NCBI taxonomy): domain Eukaryota; kingdom Metazoa; phylum Chordata; class Actinopteri; order Perciformes; family Cottidae; genus Cottus; species Cottus gobio. Next base: position 21,532,475 of record CM042230.1, read on the forward strand.
AATAATCATTCTTTAGACTCAGGGGTATTGTAAAAATTCTAAAAGCCCTTCAAAGAGAATGGCTGCTAATCTAGCTGAAATTGAACCTCCACAGTAGAGACAGATTTGACTTTATGTTGATGACATGTTCCAAAACACAAGATACGTGCAGAGAAGACACTCTGGAGCTATTGACATTCCTAGGGGAACAGGGACATAAAGTAAGCAAAAGATAATAAATTAACTGCAGCTGTGGAGAGTAAAAATGAAATATTCTGAACTTCTGAAGCTGACAAAGCTTTAGTGATATTTAAAAAGGTTTTAGCTGAAACAGAGTCGTGAATTACAGAGAACTAATTCAGCAGTGAGAATTCTGTTCCATGAGAAAGTCATTTGAGATGCAACAGATGTGTCCTAGTGAACTAATAATAAATAAGATAAGAATAATAATAGTGCACTAAGGGAAGATTGACAGTCACATGATGTCAATAGTTGGTTCATCAGATTGAACAAAGAATAAGAGGGAAAAAGGAAGTGAGAGAAGGATTGTGGGAAGTATAAATGTGGTTGGTTGAGGCGTGGAGACGCAAGTGAGAGACAGGTATGAAAGAGAGAATTAGAGAGAAGGACACACACACACACACACACACACACACGCACACAGATAAGCTGACACAGACTGTTAATTCAGGATGTAAAGCTGTTTAGAACTTTAGAAGTAGAGGGATGTGAAGTGTTTTCGGAGCATGCAGATCTGTCATTTTAACACCCGAAAGTAGAAAACTAAATTGATAGAGCAAAGAGATAATACCATCTCGTGTGAACAGCATTTGTAATCTTAAATCCTTAAACATGACTATAAACAAAAGTAAAACAGTTGAAGTTATCTTAGAAACTGTCCAGTACATTTTAAGCAGAGAGCATATTGGTGACAAAGTTTAGGATGTTTGTTGGCAGGATGAGAGAAAAGGAGAACACAGCAGCAGGATACCAGGAATGTAAGAAGAATTGAGATGACCATCCCCCGACCATTTGGACCACGTGGGTCGTAAAGAGAATGACTTGGAATACAGTAAGGGGGGATATCATAGCACATCAACTGCTGTCCGCACATCAAAGAGAGAGCATCCTGGATTCATCACACTTATTGCAAGAATGTGCACCAGTTGTCTGCAGAAAACTGCATTACTGAAGACTCCTAAGGGACACCCATCTCCTCTGTGGTGAAGTCTGGTTACAAAGGGAGGTGAAACCAATAGGGGCACTTGTCTCAACCCAGTGAAGAAATCATCAAACACCCAGAGGCTTAGGGAGTGTCTGTTTATCAAGGGGAGCTCAGCGTTGATTTTAGAAGGAGAAACTGGTTAACAACTATTGACAACAGACAGACAAATTGTTACATTTGCTGTGATGCTGAGAAAGGCGGAGCCTGTACAGTGTTTGGATTTGCCTGTTTTATTTTCATCCTAAGCAACACAGCTCCTGATGGATCAGTGACCGAAGCGCTGACTGGTCTTACGGCATTGAGTCACCACCTTGCAGAGAATGCTGAGATTGATGATCCCATCACAAGCTGGTTGGACACAGCTTGTCCATTGCTCTCGCTGGGGGCCACAGATGATGCTCCGTTCTCCAAAGGAGAAGGACCGCCTGAGGAGACGGCGGACTCCAAATCAGACGAAGGCTTCATCCGTTCAAGACCTTCCAGGCTTGGACTCAGGAACACACTGATCACAGCCGGCAAAATAACTAAAGCTGCAAGGCACAGTCTCTTTGTTCTCTAAGCAGGTAGCAGCTGGCCAACGGGCAGAGGAGCCGAAACCAGCTCCAGAATCAGAGTGGGTGCGTCTGCGAGTCATCAAAAGAAAGTGGTCGGAGCCACGGTGGTTGGGTCCATTCAAGGTAACAGCCCGAACCACGCACGCTGTCCAGCTCCAAGGCGAGGGAACGCAGGGGTATCACTGGACCCAGTGTACACCAGCGCAAGAACCAGGTCGTTCCGTTGCAGAGGTAGCCAGGGATCTGGCTGCCAATACAAACAACTCTCCGGTTGACACTAGGGCAAAAGAGGCAGAATAATCCTCTCCAGTGTCCAACAGAGTACAGGGTAGTCTACCCCTGTTACTTGAAGAAAGGAGACCTGCAGAAGAATCGACGCCGACGTAACGTATATTGTTGAATGTATATCATGCTGTATTGCCAGAGTTGTAACTAGAACCCATAAAGGAAAGTTGAAACCTTATTTACAGAGTCCTACTGCTGTAATAATCTTGTGAAAAAGGAACTAGTTAAAGAAAATTTGCTTGCTTAAAATAATACCCGTGTGGACATATGTGTGTAAAAGTAATTGTAAGTGTGGGCATTGTGACTCTAACCCTCTGGTGGTACTGTGAGCTCCCTAGACAGGAATGTTAATTGTATGGGACCGGTGGAGGCCAAACACACTATGATGCCCTTGTTGGCTGAAGGGAAGGCCAATGACCAGGTGGAGGAATTGGAGTTACAATGCTGAATGAAAATGTCATGTTGGGTGGACTCTTGGTAGAGTCCAAAAGGGGGAGGGTGAATTTTCTTAAAATTACAACAACATTGCTATTAAAAGTGTAAACATGCTATGTATACCAAAAGGCTAAAAAATAACCATGCTTCTGTCTCCTATCATAGTGTGAACTCTTCGTAGAGTTCAAAAGGGGGACTGTTGAGAAATATCAAATGCTCTATGATAATGTTTTATATTAATTTGCTTTGTGTGGTTGTTATATTCATTTACGTATGCAGAACCTCTTGCACAAGCGGAGCTATGTCTGTTGGGCAGATAGCCCACCAGAGAGGAAACTTTCATAGAGCCAAATAAGGAGATAATCGAACACATCTGAATTTCCTCATATGTTGAGCAATTCCTCTTGATATGTTGAAATGGAATTTGGCACCATACAAGGAAAGAGAACCGTCTGAATAACAGGATGTGCGTAGAGAACGTTCTTGCTGAATAACAGGATGCGCGTATAAAGAACTATGCTTCCCCTAGATTAAACAAAGAGCGACGGTCACGTTGACATGTATCAAGGAAACGATCTCCATGCAATGGGGGCGTATGTTGGTGTGTAAACTCTCTGTGTAAGAAATCTAATAAAAGAAACAGCCACAGGCAGGGAGTTCAGATTCCGTTAGCGAGGCTTTGACTGCGTAGTCTTAAGCAAGTAACGTTATCTCCTCCGGCCGGAGCTTTTGACAAACTGTTATACTTGGTCTTGTGTCTTATTGTCCATTACAGAGAACCTGAAGAAGTCCGTACGTGGGTGTGCACGTAAGAAGCCGGGTGGGGGGCCTGGCAGGGGGCCTGGGAGAGCCGATCACCGGCAGCATAGACTAGCTCCAGTGACAGGGAACGTCAACTCGCTAGTGGGGAAAGAGCTGGAGCTGGCACAGGAGGTGGAGCGGTACCAGCTAGATATAGCTGGGCTCACCACACACAGCACTGGCTCTGGAACTAAGCTCCAAGAGGAGGGTTGGACTTTGTCCTTTTCTGGAGTTGCCCAGGGTGAGATGTTGCATGGGGGTTGGGAACAGTGCCCATGGACTAGCAGGCCGTGGTGGTTGATCCCATTTTCAAAAAGGGGGACTGAAGAGTGTGCTCAAACTATCGGGGTATCAAACTACACAGCCTCCTGGGGAAAGCTTAAGCCAGGGTGCTGGAAAGGAGCTCCGACCGTTTGTCAAACCTCAGATTCAAGAGGAGCAGTGCAAATTCCGTCCCGGTCATGGAGCAGTGGACCAGCTCTTTACCCTCACAAGAATACCGGAGGGGTCCTGGGAGTTTGCCCAACCAGTCTACATGTGCTTTGTGGACTTGGATAAGGGTTTTGACCAGGTCCTGATGCGCTTCTTACGTGCACACCCACGTACGGACTTCTTCAGGTTCTCTGTAATGGACAATAAGACACAAGACCAAGTATAACAGTTTGTCAAAAGCTCCGGCCGGAGGAGATAACGTTACTTGCTTAAGACTACGCAGTCAAAGCCTCGCTAACGGAATCTGAACTCCCTGCCTGTGGCTGTTTCTTTTATTAGATTTCTTACACAGAGAGTTTACACACCAACATACGCCCCCATTGCATGGAGATCGTTTCCTTGATACATGTCAACGTGACCGTCGCTCTTTGTTTAATCTAGGGGAAGCATAGTTCTTTATACGCGCATCCTGTTATTCAGCAAGAACGTTCTCTACGCACATCCTGTTATTCAGACGGTTCTCTTTCCTTGTATGGTGCCAAATTCCATTTCAACATATCAAGAGGAATTGCTCAACATATGAGGAAATTCAGATGTGTTCGATTATCTCCTTATTTGGCTCTATGAAAGTTTCCTCTCTGGTGGGCTATCTGCCCAACAGACATAGCTCCGCTTGTGCAAGAGGTTCTGCATACGTAAATGAATATAACAACCACACAAAGCAAATTAATATAAAACATTATCATAGAGCATTTGATATTTCTCAACAAGAATAAGAGGGAAAAAGGAAGTGAGAGAAGGATTGTGGGAAGTATAAATGTGGTTGGTTGAGGCGTGGAGACGCAAGTGAGAGACAGGTATGAAAGAGAGAATTAGAGAGAAGGACACACACACACACACACACACACACACGCACACAGATAAGCTGACACAGACTGTTAATTCAGGATGTAAAGCTGTTTAGAACTTTAGAAGTAGAGGGATGTGAAGTGTTTTCGGAGCATGCAGATCTGTCATTTTAACACCCGAAAGTAGAAAACTAAATTGATAGAGCAAAGAGATAATACCATCTCGTGTGAACAGCATTTGTAATCTTAAATCCTTAAACATGACTATAAACAAAAGTAAAACAGTTGAAGTTATCTTAGAAACTGTCCAGTACATTTTAAGCAGAGAGCATATTGGTGACAAAGTTTAGGATGTTTGTTGGCAGGATGAGAGAAAAGGAGAACACAGCAGCAGGATACCAGGAATGTAAGAAGAATTGAGATGACCATCCCCCGACCATTTGGACCACGTGGGTCGTAAAGAGAATGACTTGGAATACAGTAAGGGGGGATATCATAGCACATCAACTGCTGTCCGCACATCAAAGAGAGAGCATCCTGGATTCATCACACTTATTGCAAGAATGTGCACCAGTTGTCTGCAGAAAACTGCATTACTGAAGACTCCTAAGGGACACCCATCTCCTCTGTGGTGAAGTCTGGTTACAAAGGGAGGTGAAACCAATAGGGGCACTTGTCTCAACCCAGTGAAGAAATCATCAAACACCCAGAGGCTTAGGGAGTGTCTGTTTATCAAGGGGAGCTCAGCGTTGATTTTAGAAGGAGAAACTGGTTAACAACTATTGACAACAGACAGACAAATTGTTACATTTGCTGTGATGCTGAGAAAGGCGGAGCCTGTACAGTGTTTGGATTTGCCTGTTTTATTTTCATCCTAAGCAACACAGCTCCTGATGGATCAGTGACCGAAGCGCTGACTGGTCTTACGGCATTGAGTCACCACCTTGCAGAGAATGCTGAGATTGATGATCCCATCACAAGCTGGTTGGACACAGCTTGTCCATTGCTCTCGCTGGGGGCCACAGATGATGCTCCGTTCTCCAAAGGAGAAGGACCGCCTGAGGAGACGGCGGACTCCAAATCAGACGAAGGCTTCATCCGTTCAAGACCTTCCAGGCTTGGACTCAGGAACACACTGATCACAGCCGGCAAAATAACTAAAGCTGCAAGGCACAGTCTCTTTGTTCTCTAAGCAGGTAGCAGCTGGCCAACGGGCAGAGGAGCCGAAACCAGCTCCAGAATCAGAGTGGGTGCGTCTGCGAGTCATCAAAAGAAAGTGGTCGGAGCCACGGTGGTTGGGTCCATTCAAGGTAACAGCCCGAACCACGCACGCTGTCCAGCTCCAAGGCGAGGGAACGCAGGGGTATCACTGGACCCAGTGTACACCAGCGCAAGAACCAGGTCGTTCCGTTGCAGAGGTAGCCAGGGATCTGGCTGCGGGCCATCCGGTCTCTGTACGACTGCAGTAGGAGCAGAGTGTCTACCTAAAGCGAATGAGTTCAAGTATCTCGGGGTCTTGTTCACGAGTGAGGGTTAGATGGAGCGGGAGATCGACAGGCGTATCGGTGCGGCTGCAGCAGTAAAGCAGGCGTTGCACCGGGCCGTCTTGGTGAAGAGGGAGCTGAGCCGGAAGGCAAAGCTCTCAATTTACCGGTCGGTCTACGTCCCAACCATCACCTATGGTCACAAACTCTGGGTCGTGACCTAAAGAACGAGGTCTCGGATACAAGCAGCCGAAATTAGTTTCCTCCATAGGGAGGCTCGGCCTTTGAGATAGGGTAAGGAGCTCGGACATCAGGAGGGAACTTGGAGTTGAGCCGCTACTCCTTCGTGTCGAAAGGAGTCAGCAGAGGTGGTTCAGGCATCTCATCAGGATGCCTCCTGGGCGCCTCCCACTCATGTGTTGCTGTGTTTGCATAAACTTACATGTCAAGAAACCACAAGAATACAAAGATGCGGACTGCAGGTTCAATATGGACACACGCCTCAATCAGTTTACGGCAAATACTTAATTGTGTATTTCCCTTGTGTGGCTTCTCTCGTGTGTGTGTGTGTGTGTGTGTGTGTGTGTGTGTGTGTGTGTGTGTGTGTGTGTGTGTGTGTGTGTGTGTGTGTCTGTGTGTCTGTGTGTCTGTGTTTAGTATACAGGAAGTAAACTCCTGACAGTGAGAGGCAAAGCAGGCATCCTGTCTAAACTGACAGATCTAGAGCTAATGTAGCCCCCAGGATGCACTTCACAAACACACACACGGTCATATCACAGACACACAATCACTCTCACTCTCTCTCTCTCTCTCTCTCTCACTCACACTCACACTCTCTCACACACACACACTTAACCACACAGCTGAAAGCCAAGTGCCCCGGGAACCAGTGAGGATTGAAAAGCCTCCCAGATCTGCCGGCATGACATCTACAAAGCAGAGCCGGTGCAGGGCTAGCGATTCCCCGCAGCTGAACCGATGATGATTTAAGCCTAATGCACTGCTGCATTATTCTATTTTCTTCCCCCTTCAAACCAGCTTGCTGTTTATTAAGAAGAGTAATTCTCTTTAGATCGGAGCAGGAGAAGTGTGTCACCTCCACTGTGTAAAGGCAGTCAGAGTTTGATTTCAGTCAGAGGTTAAAAACAAAGACAGACATTCCGAATAAAACCATATATTTTGTGTATATTATGTACATAAATAAATATATATGTATGTAGTCTTATTGTATTAAGCTGTATATTATACAGTGCCCACTAAATCTACCACGTGTTATTGTGCATTTGTTTTTGTACCATGACTTGAGATGAAGGGTTATAATAAAATGACGGCTTATGAGAAATGGTACACCTACTCATCGCCTCTTTTTATATCAGAATATAATGCTTCTCCTCTTTTACAATATAAATTATGTATGTACAATATATGCTGTTGTAACATGCTGTTATTGGTATTTTATACATTAAAGTCAAGATGTGATTTAACACTTGTTTCTGTTTGTTTCTTTCCCCTTTGTAAAATAATGTACAAGAGCTTTACAGTAACAGCTAAATCATGTTTATGGTACTGACGTTTTTGCAGTTTCCATTTGTCACAAAAAGCAATATAAATGCCATTATGACATCAAGTTGTATGCTTACATGTGGCTCTTAACCTCGAACCACATCCCCATCAGAGCAGCACTAGCGGTGGCCCTCGTTTCTGTGGTTTTAATGCAGGTTTCTCTGCTCTTCCTTTTCTGGGCCTGCAGGTTGATGTGAATCCTTATTACTCTTAAGTGTGGGTGCTCTATCTTTAAAGCCGCACCCTGAGCCAGAGACGTGACAGCAGGTTGAAACGTTCGCAGAGGGAAATGAATGTTATGACGAAGAGGAATGCTCACAATTTACAGATACTTAAACCCCGGGACGGCAGCCAGTAGCCGACTGATTCACTGTTATTTATTGCAGGGGAAGCTTTTAATCGTAACCAGTTTTGACAAACGGCTCCCGGTGGAGCTGAGAAATGACACTTGTGACCTTGTCTTGCTGCCTTAGAGCACCTGAGTCCATTATGCCTGACAGGAACGAGAAGGAGACCGAAAGGCCGCCGCCTGACTCCACATGTTCGACATCCAAATGTTGAGTTAACCTGCAAACAGTTCAGACATGCAGCTGCACATCTGGCAGTGCTGTACCCAGGTGTGCACATCTGCATCTACCGGCAGCATGTGTATTGATGAATAAGAAGAATATTTCAATTTCCTTGAATGCTACAGCCATGAGAAACACAGAGTCTTGTGTTTTAATCTGTCCCTTCCAAATAAACATCATATTGCTTCTATGAAGAGCTGGAACAAAACACAGATTACACATGTGATACCAGAGGTGGACTGAGCAGCAAGGCCACCGGCTGGATGCGGTGGCGCACCACAATGCAGAGGGTTTGCTTGCAAGTAGGGCAGCCTATATGATATGGCATCATGTTTTTTTCCATTTTAAGGCCATCTTAGTTGCATTACATTTTCTCCAATGGTATGGTACTTCATCATATTTCTTCCACTGGTATGGCACCTTAGGGAGGCACTTTATAATGTTTTCTGAACTGCTAGGGCACCCTAGGGCACCGCTTGTTTTATTACCCACAGAGGCATCCAAAAGAGCACGTTTGCTGTGATTTGTTCAAGCTTGGGGGCACCAAGGGGGGCAGTCGCCCCGCCTGCCTCCCTTCTTCTCTGTGTTCTGGTTCTTCAGTCTTAAGATTAAGTTACTGTACAGTTTGGACTGATTGTTATATTGTATAGTTTAAAGTGATGTGTTCCTCAACAAATGCCTGAAATATCTTCTAATTTGTGCAGTAATAATGAATCACATCCAGCACAGAACTTTGCAAAGTTCACCAAATTACATATGTGGCACATTCTTGTTTAATTAGTGAAGCATGAAAATGTAGAGTCTGCTGATTCCATATCCTACAAAATGAGATTGTCCACAGGGATAGCCAGCGGTCAACTTCTTTATGCTGATTGAATGGTGGGATGGAATTTATTTATTAATTGAATATAATATATGTTTCTGATTATTTTTTATCTGTTTATTTCATTTCATTTTTTATATATTTTTTTTGTGTATTCTTATTTTATTTTCCGCTTGGTCTTGTGTATGCTTGATCGCATATGTAGTTATGTATTGTTTATATTTCTTGAAAATCTAATTAATTTTTTTAAACTACTTAATTTCCCTTTTGTTGGATATAACAATTGAATTCAAAGAATGTACTGTAGATTGCAATAGCAATGAGTCGTTCTACTCGGGTTGTATTGTCTAACTGGCAAAAACATACATTTTTCATCTTTTTTTTCTTTCTTTCATCTCCCTGCTCTAATTTTACCATTTTGCTTGGAAATCATAGAGCTGCTCCCTCCGGTGCATCTTAATGAGATCTGAGTCAGCAGGGTGCTCTCTGCTTTGGCACAGTGAGGAATATTTGTGTCACGCAGCTGGCATTTCATTCCAGCTCCCAGGTTTGTGCGGCAACAATAAGCTGTCACCCCTCCGTCAACATATGGGAAAGCACAGAAGCAGCTGTGTCACCAGAGTGTTTTCCTCTGCCTTTCATCAATAATGAAATAGCACAAGAGAAGGAGCAGCTGACCTTGATGTATTTCAGATGAACAGAAGGATGGTGCAGTGAGCCTGCTCAGTGTTGAGTTGGAGAAGATGGTGTATCCTCTCTTTTGCAGAGCAACACTGATTGATGACAGGACAACAGGAAGGATTAGATGGGACTGAGCAGATGTGAGGAACACTTTGACAGTGGAATTATGAAGTCCTAAAAATAGTGCAAGGTTGCCAACTACTGGATCTGAGGTGGAGGCACTCAGTGGATTTACCGACAGTAAAACTGCTCTGAGGTTTCTGTGTAACGGTGTGTTTCATTTCCTATGTTACACGTGTGTTCAGCAGTGGTGGAAGAAGTATTCAAATCTTACATTCAAAACTTTACTTCAGTAAAAATACAAAAGTATTAGTATCAAAATATACTTAAAGATTTTAAGTATATTTTTATATTTTGATTTATTGTGCAGAAAGGACATTTCTGAAAGACACATTAGATTTTTGTATTATAATTATTGATGCATATATGTGTAGCATCTTTTTAATGTTGTAGCAGGTAAAGGTGTGGCTAAATGCTAAATGCTAAATGTTCAGTGTTCTGGCCACCACTGAAACCTGCTTCCAAAGATGAGGGAAGTATGATTTCCAGTTTGATTAATTATAAATAAGTACAGTACCCACGTAGGCTCAGGTTTCTAGGCTACTCATATGATAGAGATACCTTAAATATAGAAAGTAGCACTTTAGTAGCACTTAGATGAGACTTACTGATAGCACTTTGTAGTTTGGCTTTCTTGAAGAAATTGTACCTTCTTGATTATTGTTGTTCTGAGTTTGTACTCATGGTTGAATGCACTTATTGTAAATCACTTTGGAATAAAGCGTCAGCTAAATGAAATGTAATGTAGAGAATTAAAAGGTAAACAAATTTGACGTATCTTTGGAAAAATTACAGAACAGCATTTCTCTGGTATCTTTTGCATCATGAAACCGATCACATTAAACTTTTAACTGAGTCTACCCAATAACCAAAGGCACACCGACACACTGTGAGTCCGTCACTGCTGTTTAGCATTCAACACGTATACCAAATTAAACTTGTGTCTATTAACTGTGTCTGTTACCAGGGAACGATAAGTGAAGATAGAGAGAATTATGTAAATGTGAGACTTTGAAGCAGGGATTTACCATGGATCTGAACGCAGATTGCTTTAAAGTTATTTGACAATGCACATACGTTTAAATAAAGATGGTTCACTTTAGTAAATCCTGTCTCCTACAGCCACCAAACAAAGACTCAAACAGGCGACATCTGCTGACTGTATACGTGCACCATAGAAAGAGCAGATGAGATGGATTTAAAGTAACATAGAATCTGAGTTTCCTAAACATTTTCACCACTGGCCATGAGAAACAGCCAGTGGGAGATTCCACATATTTACTATTTATCACTAGCCTTGCAGCCATGCTGAATCTTTACAAACTACATTTGCACCAATGCACCAGATGGGATCATATATTCAGTGGGCTGACTAACACAGCACAGGTAGTTGCTTTTAAAAAAGAAAATATCAGTTCCATTACTTGCCATGTTGGACTACATAGAACATCAAATTATTAACGATCTGCTCTCTCAGTTTATTGCAGTTGTTTAATACTTGTCAGGCGCTCCGAGACAACATAATGTAATATATAGTACATCTCCACAGCAAACACAGCTGGTCGCACACCGAGATTATGTACACAGTATAATACCCAAGGCTCACTTTATATGAGGCTGTTTGATAACTTTTCTGAAGAGGGAATGAAGGCAGAGAGACTTTAAATCCTTGTCTGTTGTTCCTGCTTCACATCTGTTCAGTGCTTCTATTTTAGGTGGAAGGATTCCATCCTTGTAAATGTCAAATCCACTCCATTTTCTGACAGTGTCTCTCTTTACTGTGAAGGGAACCTCTGTTCAAGAATATATAATAGAAGGTCCTTTTCACAGAAGACATTTTCACTTCACACAATATAAAAATATACTAAAAAAATAACATGGAAAATGTAGGTAGAGATGTTCTACCAGTCGTTTGTGGCCAGTGCTCTGTACTTTGCCATTGTCTGCTGGGGGAGCAGCATTGGACACCAACGATGCCGGTGACACCAATAGACTCAGTAAACTGGGGAAGAAGGTCGGCTCCATCATTGAATGCAAACAGGAGTATCCCAAGGACCAATACAGGAGAACATTCCTGCCCACGTCAATAAGACTTTACAATAAGTCACCTCTGGCCAGTTCTTCCGTAAATTAATCAACATCAACATCAATAAATCTAGCACCACTTTTTTTGTTTGTTACTCACTGTAAATCATTATATACACTTCACTACATATACTTTGCATTTTTGCACTTTCTTTATTGTTTAATTTCCTAAATGAATAGCTGTTTTGTTGTATATATTGAGTTTTGTTGTATATTTTGACCATCTGTCTGTCTGTCTGGCTAAATAGTACTATGGTAAGAGGAAGGGGGGGGGGGGGGGGGTGTATTTTTTATGTTGCGGTGAACTGTCCCTTTAAGGCCATGAGACCAAATATAACAACCTGATCTCACAGAAATACGTGAAATGAACACGTTCCCTTAACCCCAATATGCGTGGTGTCGGCACGTAATGTGTTGAAATTACGTGTGGGTACCACGTAAACGACACCCATACAAAGTCAATGAGGCTCATTTACGTGGTGGACACACGTATTCCCTGATTCAAATAAACGTCCTCCTTTTATAATTTATTAGGTTCAACAACGTCACGCAGTGGGCGGTGGTAAATGTTGTTTTGTAGTTTACGAAACGTCCTCCTTTTATAATTTATTATAGTCAGTTAGTTGCGATTTTTCTTGTCTAAATAACAGTACATTGTTTGAAATAGATTGTTTCCTTTACGTTATTAAACCCTCTACGATATTTTATTATTCTCAAATGTATTTTCTGTCACCGCAGCGAATATTATTAGGCCTATTAATAATTATACTTATGAATCAGAAGACTTTCAGTGGTTACCACGACAACGATACGTCACGTTACGCTGGGCGCATTCAAAGCAGGTATCCCATATCCCACAATGCAACGCGGTCATTCATTCAGAGACTCTGACAGCGATCAGCGGGTCTTTAACGCCATTATCGCTTCAATGTTCATATATATATAATCTGTGGTTTTATCACCAGCAACAACACGTTGCTCAGTTTTCTTCAGTAAGTTATGCACCGTAATAACATTTAAAAAAAACAGCTAAAGACTCAGGAAGTGACGTAGTACGTGCCGCTCGGCAGATAAGAAGATACAAAAATACATAATATTCGTAATATTGATGTTTTTGTCTAACATTGTATTTGAGGATTTAAACAATGAAGATAATAATAGTAATAAAAAACAGTTTCATGTATTTGTCTCATGTACTGTCTGCTCGGTCGGCCGGCGGGCGGCGGCAATCTGAAATGGAATGAAGCCCATTCACGGCAGACGGCAGAAACACAGGAATCGAACACGGCAGCTGCCCACCCCGGAAGAACTACAGATACGCACGCTTGTAACAGGTTCTGGGCCGCATATATAATGGGAGTTGTAGTTTATAAATATATTGGTATATTTCTCATAATTAGAAGTTAAAAGTGTATCATTGTGGATGCCCCCTGGGTTTTTTTGGGATGGGGAATACACTGGTGTCATCAGATTTTTAAAATTGAATCGTTAAATAGGTGAAAATAGCTTATTACCATATTATACAGTGCTTACAGTGGTTAAACATTGGTGACCATATCTACATGACAGCTGAGGTCCAGAGCTTTCTATAACAGCTGATCCTATGTCTGTAGCACCTTCTGTTGATAAATGACAAGCCTTCAAACATGGACTAGGTTCAAGGTTCAGAGGTCAAGATCTCAGAGTAGGAGTAATGGATCCTCTTCAGACTGACATATGTTACTGTGGAGGTTGAGACCTTTCCAACAATATGTTTGATATAGTCCTACGACAATGTTTTAATTTTCACATATCATGGAGAGACCAATTTGTAGGCGATACTTTATTATCCCCGGAGTGATATCTGCCTTGAGTTCAAATTCTTCACACATAACACTTGACATATTGTTTTATCATACAGCTGACATATACTTACAATAAACAAAGTGATATGTAGCCAGACTGAAGCACATCACACAGCCACAATCTATTGCTCATCTTTCACACACAGTGACAAGAGCAACCTACACACAACCCTATGCATCATATCATGAAGGTATTGCAAACCTCCTGCAGCCTCAAGCAATATTATTTAAAGTTGTAATTGAGGTCCGACTAGGCCTATAGTTTAGAAATGTTAAGTTTACATTGGAGTAACCTATATCTTCTGCTAGAGTATAAGAACTCATACTTTGCATGGAGAATAAAGATAGATCAGGTCATATTCTCTGTGCTTGCCTGGAGAGACTGGTTTCTATTCCTCTCCACAACCTTCATGACAGTCATATATAACATAAACCCTCTGATTCACAGGTGAAAACAAACTGAAAAACTGAAAACTGAAAAAAAACAACTAAGAACTGAAAAAAAACTGACAGGTCTCTATTTCAGCAGAATATGCAAAACGTACATTTGTCTGTGTGCAGTAGGCTGAGGTAGAAGTGTGCCAAAATTGCCAAAACACATGTTGTATATGCAGAGATACCCAAACAAAGATATATACATCTTACTTTGTGAGCAAAAACCTCGGCAACAATCTGCTTATCCTTTTAATTTCCTGAAAATGCTTCCTAAAACTAGTCCCTTCTTCATTTTGAAAAAATCTCTCAGTAAAGGCAAAGGTTATGGTTATAAGCTGTAGCCATGGTGATTGATATGAGGATAATCTTATGAATATAATAATTAATATGTTAGGCCTGCCATCAATTTAAATTAAAAAAAAATTCTAAAAAGTAATTTGTTTAAAACTAATGCAGTGCAATGCTTAAAAAGTCCCACACATAAATATGCTCATGCTTTTTCCCCCTTCAGTCTTTGCTATTAACATTCATCAACTACAAAATTAGAAAATTGCATTTTTAAATAATGATGCATGGAAAATGAAATAAAAAAGCTTCTCTTTGTAGGCCTAACTAGTTTATCAACAAGTCAAAACAAATGTTAAGTAGTCAAACAGGCCATCAGGCAGTATTTCTAACACTTAACTCTAGGTTGGTTATATAGTATATACAAGGCAAATCAACGTGCTTAGCATAAAACACTGTTTTTCATTATTGGTATTTTTATTGTATAAATTCTCACGTGCATGCAGCAATCTTTCACAGACTCGGAGCAGTAATTATTACGTCACTTCCTGAGTCTTCAGCTGTTTTTTTAAAATGTTATTACGGTGCATAACTTACTGAAGAAAACTGAGCAACGTGTTGTTGCTGGTGATAAAACCACAGATTATATATATATGAACATTGAAGCGATAATGGCGTTAAAGACCCGCTGATCGCTGTCAGAGTCTCTGAATGAATGACCGCGTTGCATTGTGGGATATGGGATACCTGCTTTGAATGCGCCCAGCGTAACGTGACGTATCGTTGTCGTGGTAACCACTGAAAGTCTTCTGATTCATAAGTATAATTATTAATAGGCCTAATAATATTCGCTGCGGTGACAGAAAATACATTTGAGAATAATAAAATATCGTAGAGGGTTTAATAACGTAAAGGAAACAATCTATTTCAAACAATGTACTGTTATTTAGACAAGAAAAATCGCAACTAACAAACTATAATAAATTATAAAAGGAGGACGTTTCGTAAACTACAAAACAACATTTACCACCGCCCACTGCGTGACGTTGTTGAACCTAATACATTATAAAAGGAGGACGTTTATTTGAATCAGGGAATACGTGTGTCCACCACGTAAATGAGCCTCATTGACTTTGTATGGGTGTCGTTTACGTGGTACCCACACGTAATTTCAACACATTACGTGCCGACACCACGCATATTGGGGTTAAGGGAACGTGTTCATTTCACGTATTTCTGTGAGATCAGGTTGAAATATAAAGGCACCTCATTGGCTGACGTCTGTTGCTATGACATCGCCGTAGCTTCTGCAGACGCTTCAGAGTGAAGCACTGTGGGAGACACACCAGAGCTGTGTCGAAGACGTTTTCCAACAGAAAATGTCGATTTAAAGTTGAAATGATTTAACCGCCATCAAGATGAAGGTTGGTCGCAGCAAATAAATTCAAAATGCCAGCGTCACCTCCGGTTCAAAGGGCTCAGTGCTGAGCTTCAGCTAGTGAGCTAGCTAACGTTCACGTTAACCGAGCTAGCTACGGCGCCTGCTAACGGTAGCGTTAACTAAGCTAGTTAGACAACTCTTGCCCAGTGTCCCGTTACCGTACCGCACTAGGCTTCGTTAACTATTTAGCTAAATCAGCTCTGTTGTTAGCTACAGAGTTATTAAAGCCAAATGCTTAGAGTTAACTAACTAACTACTACTACTTGTTGTACTACTACTTGTACTACTTGTTGAGCCCGCAGTCTTTTGCCCTGTCCGTGTGACATGTGAAGCAGCTCAACGTGCATTTGAGCCTTTTTAGTCAAATAAGTAGCTAATTTCAACTTCATAAATGACCAAAAATTACAAGTAATACATTTACTTTACAGTATACACTGTACACTATAATTACACTGAAAAACGCAGTGATATAAATACATTTTACTGAAACCCTATGGGAGATCAAATATAGTGTTGTCAGAGGGGCTGCTGCCACTGTCAGTAAGGGCTTTACACAGACACCTAACCAGCTAACTGTTTGATATTTCTATATGCAGTTTGAAATGCAGGCTTTCTGTTCAAAATATGCAGTCTCCAAGCCCAAACTAATATAACTCAAGTGCTGTCCCTTGAGTCATTGTCATAGACCTGACAGCTCCTGGAAAGCAATACACAGCTGTCAAATTCCCATTGACATGAAGTAATCTCTTGGTTAGGAGGAAACCTATGTTCTAAGTATCTATAGAGAATTATTAATTATATTTTAATTTAAAATATTGCTATGCCCACCCCCCAAATAAGACTTAATTAAAAGTGAATCTTTGTGTCCACAGAGTGTTTTCATCCTCGCCGACAAAGCCTGGGCGGGTTCCAACCTGCTGTGCACAATATTTCTCATCATACAGACAGGACAACTCAGTGAAAATATTTGATCGACATGGACACAAGTGGTCTGAACTCAGCCTTCCGGGGTACGTGTGAGAACGCCGTTTTTGGTGCCATCCAATTTTGTCTGCTCGAGAGTATTTTACACAAAGTTCACTTTCTCTTCTTTCTCCCACTCCCCATAGGCGGTGTGTTGGGATGGACTGGGATAAAGATGGGGACATTTTGGCAGTGATAGCAGCAAAATCCAGCTCCATCTACCTCTGGGATGCCAGCGTCAATAAAACATCCCAGATAGAAAGCGGCATGAGGTATGACAAGCATGCCAGTTTTAGTGCATTCATAATTCCGGACCATAATGAAAGATGAATATATTGGAAATACCTTGAGTTTGTTTCAACAGAGATCAGATGTCCTTCATCTTGTGGTCAAAGACGGGCCCGTTGTTAGCAGTTGGGACAGTCAAAGGAAATCTGTTGATATACAATCAGCAGACCTCACGCAAGATCCCAGTCCTGGGTAATATACACACAACACCACTGCACAGACTGGTGCTTCTGATTCGGTGAGTTTTTAGTCACTTCTGTCATATTGATGGTCTCTATCCCCAATCTCTCTCTCTCTCTCTCTCTCTCTCTCTCTCTCTCTCTCTCTCTCTCTCTCTCTCTCTCTCTCTCTCTCTCTCTCTCTCTCTCTCTCTCTCTCTCTCTCTCTCTCTCTCTCTCTCTCTCTCTCTCTCTCTCTCTCTCTCTCTCTCTCTCTCTCTCTCTCTCTCTCTCCACACAGGTAAACACACCAAGAAGATCACATGTGGGTGCTGGAGTGTTCAGAATCTTCTGGCTCTGGGAAGCGATGACAACACCCTGAGCATCAGCAATCACGAGGGTGACACCATCAGACAGGTAGGCGCAGGTACGCATGAATGCAGAAACGCAACAGATCAGGACCATTTTACTGTTGGTGTCATTCAGGCGGATTTAAATAAATTAGATACCTTGAATATAGAAAGCTGCACTTTAGTAGCACTTAGATGACACTTACTGATAGCACTTTGTAGTTTGGCTTTCTTGAAGAAATTGTACTTTCTTGATTCTTGTTGTTCCGAGTTTGTACTCATGGTTGAATGCACTTATTGTAAATCACTTTGGATAAAAGCGTCAGCTAAATGAAATGTAATGTAGAGAATTAAAAGGTAAACAAAGTTGACATATTTTTGGAAAAATTACAGAACAGCATTATATCACTTGGTGGATGAATAGGAATAAGAGACAAAAAAAGTGTTGTTTATCGTTCTGTTCTTTTTCCAGACAACTCTTCGAGGCGAGCCTGCTGAGATTAACTTTTCAGTGATGAAGACCAATGAAAGGTCCGGGCAGGGAGAGAACACTGTAAGTTTGTGTTTTTTGTTTTGTTTTTTTAAGTGTCTTGAGTTGTGAAGTATCATATGTTTACTTCTGTCATGCAAGGGTGAATATTTTGAATTACCCTTGTCTAAGTACTTCCATTGTGAAGAAACCTTTCAAATGTTACACAGATTTAAAGTTGATATGAACGATGAAAATGTTTGAACTTCACTTACGTTTACCGACCTGCATTTATAAACCCTTCAGGTGAGTTTGTCTGTGGACAACAAGATCCTGATGCTCTACAACATCAACGACCCCGAAAACCGGATAGAGTTGACCTTCCAGCGCCACTATGGGCACATCGTGTCCTATCGCTGGTACTGCACACGATCACACAATTGACGAGACACTGGCACCGAATCATGGCAGCGAGATCTCTGTCCTCAGGTTCCTTCTCTTCCTCTGTGTGTCTGTTCAAGGTACTGGGACGGGTACATACTGATCGGCTTCTCTCATGGGTACTTCGTGGTCATTTCCACTCACATCAGGGAAATCGGGCAGGAGCTCTATCAGGCTCACAACCACAGAGACAGCCTCAACAGTGTGGCCATCTCGCCAGCAATAAACAAGGCTGCCTCCTGCGGGGACAACAGGTACACACAGGCTTTGAAAATAAACAGCATAGCCAGTCCTGTTTTTGTCAAAGAAAACTAAAGTCCTGTGGTTCTTGCTGCAGCATAAAGATCCACGAGCTGTCCGAGCTCAACGATATCAGCAATGTAGTGCAGCTGGATGATGAGACTAAAGGTGAGACAGTTCTGCAGTTTAGGCCCACTGTCAAAGGGCCGCCATGATCACACCACTCACTTCTCCTTTCCCCTGCCTCTCCCTCTGCTCCTCCAGGTCTGGACCAGCTGAACAGGACGGATGACGGCCAGCTGTTGGCCATCTCCACACAGAAAGGGACGCTCCATGTCTTCCTGACCAAGCTGCCCATCCTGGGTGGCAGTTTTGGCACCCGGCTGGCCTACCTCACCTCCCTGCTGGAGGTCACCGTGTCCAACCAGGTGGAGGGGGTGAGGCCACGTATGCACTCACAAATGCACGCTGGAGTACTCCCACTAGATTTTCTTAGAAAGAGACTGAATAAATACAGCAACACAACAAGAAATTATTCGTAAAGAGCATACCTCCACAAAGCTGCACAATTCTGAAAATGTATGTACCATTTTATATATAGTTAGAGAAGATTTGCATAAAATTCAAGGCCATAAAATCAGTGATGGTAGAAATGGGAAGCCCCTGTATCTTGGACTCTAGTAAATACCGCAAAAATACATTTCTTCTCCAAGTTCATGGGGGAGCTGTGCTTCATAGGCAAAAATATTTAAAAAAAATAGAATATACAGTGATATAGATTGCCTACAATTGTGCAATCATTTAAGAATTTAGTAAGTTATATAATATAAACTGGAATGCATATTATCAATCAAAGATTACTATTAATATTATAATATACTATAATATTACTATCAATGCACACTTGCAGAGCTCGTAAATGTGAAAGCATCCACTTCAAGCTTTCTCTCCTCTCAACATCAATAACACTATTCACTAAGAATACAGTAAGGAGGTACTGTTGTATTTCTGTGTGATGTACTCTGTCTCTGAGACTCGTACGATTCTCTGCCGTTTTTAAAATGCTTATGTGTTAATAGTACAACTGAAAGGTCTGGTGGATATCTTAAGGTGGTTGCAGCTGTGTGCAGCATTGCCAAAGCAAAATGTTCCCCTTGGGGACAACAAAGTATATCTTCTCTTATCTTGCACTTAATGCACACAGTGTATGTTCACCCCATGTGGGGGTATGGGTTATGTATGTTGGGGTCTACGGCCACGGCGACTCCCTCGGGATCAATCACTCTCCGCCATCCCCCCCTGCCGCCTCTCCATCAAGTAAACACAAGCGTGTCTGTACTCCCAGGCATCAGGCCAACGATTGGTAACGAGATGTCACTGTCATTCACATGCGCGGCTGACGTGCACATTCAGGTACTGATCAGCAGCAGTTTTACCCCAGACTACGCTCGAGTTTCAGAATGCGCAAAACGGGAAACCGTTGCTTCGCTAGCTCGCTACGTGAAGAATAAAAACACCCCTTTGATGCACCGTGTTTTCCAGGAGAGTCCCGTGGCCATACAAGTGGAAGTGGAGCCTACTTTCATTGCGATGGGACCGTTCCACGTGGCTGTGGGAATGAACAACAGAGCCTGGTTCTATGCCCTGGTGGACCAAGAACCTGGTGTGTGTGTGTGTGTGTGTGTGTGTGTGTGTGTGTGTGTGTGTGTGTGTGTGTGTGTGTGTGTGTGTGTGTGTGTAGATCAAAGGCAAAGACCAGGATGAGAAGAAGCAGATGAAGTTGTTTCCAGACGATGAGAGAAAAGGTTGGATCCTTTGCCACGCCCTCACCGCTGACTTCCTCTACTACGGCACCGATGTAAGGCTCAGCTCGTCCTCACCTCAGTCAGTCTGCAACGTCTGGGGTTCCTTCAAAGCAGGAGGACACTATTTAGCTGGGCTAGGGTTAGAATGAAGCTGCTCCTCAAGTAATAAATGGAAGCCGTGCTCATCTTCTTTTCGTCTTCTTCCCCTCCCTTCCTCTCCTCTTTCCAATGGACGTCACCGTCTCTCTGCTGCTCAGTCGGGTAACGTGGTGTCCGTCTTGGTGGAGGACTGGGAGACTGTGAGCAGCTACAGCCACCCGGTCGGTGTGAGGAAAGTGTTCCCAGACCTGAATGGCACACGGCTGGTTTTCATTGACGACAAGAACGGCGGCTTCCTTCACTCCCCTACGAATGTCAGTACATGTGGTCACATGACCTGCAACATACAACAACATACAGGGCACGCACACGCAGTGTACTCTGAGGTTCTTTGCACTCCAACCAAACCAAACGTTGAAAGCTAAAATAGCTAAAGCTTGCGCCGGAAACAGGATGACATGGGTGGAGGCCCTCCCTCTGGCCCTCATGGCCATGAGGTCCGCAAAAGGGGGTGTGACACACCTCTCCCCACACGAACTCCTGACCGGTAGAGCAATGCCAGGTCCACCCAGGGATGGAGGTCATATGCCATCCTTGGATGTGTGTCAGATAGAGATGTCTGACTATATGCGCGAGTTAACATCCCTGGTCTCAGCCCTCTCTACCCAGGTGGCGAAAACGCTTGAAAAACCGCCGACAGCAGAGGAGGAGCCAACCATCAAAGTAGGTGACTGGGTCAGGGTCAAGGTTCACAAGCGTAAGTGGACTGACCCCAGGTGGACTGGTCCGTACGAAGTGAAGGAGGTTACTTCACACTCGGTCCAGGTCAGGGGAAAAACAGGAGCCCCCTGGCACCACCTGACACATTGTGCCCCAGCCACCCCACCTGCCCGCACATTGGCGGAAGTACGAAAAGATTTGAATGATGCAGCGCTCACTTAGACGCTGTTTCGGGGATCCCGACGCAACCCCCGGTGACAGAAATCGGCGACCACGAGCCTTAAAAGAAATGGGGCTCGGTAGACGAACAATTTGTACAATAGGAGTCGCCCTTACGGTGGCCATCTTGTTAATGATATGGGGAATAGAGTCTCTCCATCAGAATAATGCCCGCCGTCCTGAAAATACAACGACCCATACCAATACCACTGGCCATATGCGTCAAAGACGCTCAATAGCCACGTCCCCGAATCCATCCCCCACTTTCCCTCCGGTTTGCGGCGCTTATTTAACTCTCAATTATACCACAGGTTCAACCACCTCCCTAATGGCAGTTCAAAATAGAATGGCCTTAGATATGTTATTAGCTGAAAAAGGCGGTGTCTGTGCTATGTTGGTGATATGTGCTGTACCATTATTCCCAATAACACCGCCCCGATGGGTCCGTTTCCACAGCGCTAGAGAGTTTGAGAGCACTATCAAAGGAAATGCATGACGCGTCAGGAATTGACAACCCTTTTTCTGATTGGATGACCAATATGTTCGGACAGTGGAAGGCCCTAATCGTGTCCGTATTGATCTCATTAGCGGTCTTTATTGCCATCTTAGTTACCTGTGGGTGTTGTTGCATCCCCTGCCTTCGCACCCTCATGAATAGACTCATCACCACTGCCCTCTCGAAAGAAAAAGCGCCTCCACCTTATGCAGCAGGGACTTATCCCCTTTTGGCTGCAGACCTAGAATCAGGCAATGACGATGACCTGCCATACATAGAAACCACACATTAGATATTTGTCACACCTTGCAGGTGTGAAAAGGGGGAGATCGATTTTTCACAACAAGCCTTAAGTACCACCAATACTTATCACACCTAGCAGGTGTGAAAAGGGGGATTTGTAAATAAATATTATAACTTTTATATATACACATATGCTCAGACACATAGATAGAGTGGAAAAGTACCAGAGACAGTTATAAGCTGCGACAGAGCACACTTGCGCTGAGCGCTCCAAATGAGGAGATGGTACCACGCGATACGGAATGTGTCTGAGTTCCACACAAACACACAGAAACGGGCCTAATTGGTTTCGGGTGAAACAGGAGTTAAGATATGCGCCTTGAAGGCCAGCCAGAATTAGTTAGGTCATCACCCTTGCACCGACAACATACACACACACTGAAAGATGACAGCAACCAATGGACGTGAGCCAGTGTGGGTGGAAATACCCAGTGCTCCAACCAGGCCGCTACTCAGCTAAAGTAAGCTCCGCCTGCACCTATGACTCTGACCAATGGGCTCCACAAGGAGAACCCAATATAATACTCTGCGCACATTGGTTAAGCGCCTTTTTGGGGGATTTTCAACCAGGTTGGATCTTCCGTTAGGACCGTGCACGTTTAACTGCCCGGAATGCAATATTCTGCTATAGCTTAAATAAAACTACTGTGTCCACTACACCTGAAATGCCTGGTCTAGATTAATCGACCGCCGCCTCGTTCTCAATTGTTGTTTGTCAGCACAACAATTGCAATGCAATTTCGCCACATGTTCATAACATTAACGTTAAAGTTACTCCAACCCTGCTGGCCTTTGTGGACTAGCTGGCTCGGTTAACACAGTTACACGATGCAGTATGTTGTTATATGCCTGTGCTCACACATCATGGTTGGTCGTAAGCTAACAGCATTCCCCGGGACACGTTTACTAGCTAACGTGCTGACCTCCCCTTTAGGCTTTAGGCTCAGTTGGATGAATCGAGCCGCTAAATAAAATGTATTTCATGTGGAAATCACTGTATTAGCGTTAGCTGGTTTCAACTCGAAAATACCTGAAACTTAGTATAATTAACACTAGCATTCATTGGGTACGTCATGCCAAGGTTAGCTAGCTAAGCGCAGTTAACATTGGATATACACGGGCCATCAGGTGGAATTGAGCTTCTCTCAAAAACGAGTATTTTACAGTCAGGTCCATAAATATTTGGACATTGACACAATTTCCATTATTTTGGCTCTGTACACCACAACAATGGAGTTGAAATGAAAAAAATCAAGATGTGCTTTAAGCTCAGACTTTCAGCTTTAATTTGAGGGTATTTACATCCAAATCAGGTGAATGGTGTAGGAATTACAACAAATTCAAATGTGGCCACCCTCTTTTTAAGAGACCAAAAGTAATTGGACAAATTAATATAATCATAAATCTAATTGTCACTTTTAATACTTTGTTGAAAATCCTTTGCAGTCAATGACAGCCTGAAGTCTGGATTCCATAGACATCACCAGACGCTGGGTTTCGTCCCTGGTGATGCTCTGCCAGGCCTCTACTGCAACCGTCTTCAGTTCCTGCTGGTTCTTGGGGCATTTTCCCTTCAGTTTTGTCTTC
Source organism: Cottus gobio (assembly GCA_023566465.1). Lineage (NCBI taxonomy): Eukaryota > Metazoa > Chordata > Actinopteri > Perciformes > Cottidae > Cottus > Cottus gobio. Next base: position 21,556,502 of record CM042230.1, read on the forward strand.
AGCAAGTGAAATGCATGCTCAATTGGATTCAGGTCAGGTGATTGACTTGGCCATTGCAGAACATTCCACTTCTTTGCCTTAAAAAACTCCTTGGTTGCTTTCGCAGTATGCTTCGGGTCATTGTCCATCTGCACTGTGAAGCGCCGTCCAATGAGTTCTGAAGCATTTGGCTGAATATGAGCAGATAATATTGCCCGAAACACTTCCGAATTCATCCTGCTACTTTTGTCAGCAGTCACATCATCAATAAATACGAGGGAACCAGTTCCATTGGCAGCCATACATGCCCACGCCATAACACTACCTCCACCATGCTTCACTGATGAGGTGGTATGGTTTGGATCATGAGCAGTTCCTTTCCTTCTCCATACTCTTCTCTTCCCATCATTCTGGTACAAGTTTATCTTCGTCTCATCTGTCCATAGGATGTTCTTCCAGAACTGTACAGGCTTTTTTAGATGTTTTTTGGCAAACTCTAATCTGGTCTTCCTGTTTTTGAGGCTCACCAATGGTTTACATCTTGTGGTGAACCCTCTGTATTTACTCTGGTGAAGTCTTCTCTTGATTGTCGACTTTAACACAGATACACCTGCCTCCTGGAGAGTGTTCTTGATCTGGCCAACTGTTGTGAAGGGGTTTTTCTTCACCAGGGAAATGATTCTTCTGTCATCCACCACAGTTGTCTTCCGTGGTCTTCCAGGTCTTTTGGTGTTACTGAGCTCACCAGTGCGTTCTTTCTTCTTAAGAATGTACCAAACAGTTGATTTGGCCACACCTAATGTGTCTGCTATCTCTCTGATGGTTTTGTTTCGATTTTTCAGCCTAATGATGGCTTGCTTCACTGATAGTGACAGCTCTTTGGACTTCATATTGAGAGTTGACCGCAACAGATTCCAAACACAAATACCACAATTGAAATGAACCCCAAGACCTTTTATCTACTCCTTGTAAATGAAATAACGAGGGAATTACACACACCTGACCTTGAAACAGCTGAGCAGCCAATTGTCCAATTACTTTTGGTCCCTTAAAAAGAGGGTGGCCACATTTTAATTTGTTGTAATTCCTACACCGTTCACCTGATTTGGATGTAAATACCCTCAAATTAAAGCTGGAAGTCTGCACTTAAAGCACATCTTGATTGTTTTCATTACAACTCCATTGTTGTGGTGTACAGAGACAAAATAATGAAAAATGTGTCAATGTCCAAATATTTATGGACCTGACTGTATATCTAAATGTGTTAAATATACATCTCCCACCACATTTGAACAATTTAATAATGCTGGTACTTACCACAAAGGCGGATGTCGTTGGAGAAAGAGCGCGAATGAGGTCCGGTCCTTTTATACAGGTCCCCTAGTAGTCGCTTTTTGCTTTTACAACTATTATTTAAAACATTTATAAAGCCAGTTTAAAATACTTTTTTACTGTGTAGGTTTATATGAGAGAGACAACTTTGAGGGATATCTTAATGTTATTACATACATGTAATGTGATATAATTTATTTATTACATTATGTAATAAAATCATCATAAAGCAACATGTAACCAGAGTCAAATTCTCTTTACTCACATATGGCCAATAAAGCTGATTCTGATTCTGATAAGAATATGTGTGTGTGAGTTTTGTGTTTCTGCACCTGCCGTTCCCGCACAAGGTTGCAACATTATTATGACTCTGCTCTCCCCACTCATTTTACCCTGCATCAGCTTCCAAAATGAAGACGAGCCACGAAATGGAAGAATGAATAGTCTTCTGGCCCAAGAAATCAACTTTAATAATTAAAATGATTTGGAGGATATAATAATAACAATACATTTTATTTATATAGCACTTTTCATAATACTCAAAGACACTTCATAAATGTTTAAAATCATCATAAAAGAGCAATAAAAAACTATAAAAACATAGAGCACACAATCACACATTAAAAGCAGTTCTGAAGGGTTTTGATTTTAAATTTGAATATGGAAAGGTCAGTGCAGTCTCGGATGAGATTGGGGAGAGATGGGGCAGCTATGGAGAAGGCTCTGTCACCCCATGTCCGGTGCTTGGTCCTATGTGGGATGGATAGGAGGTTGGCATCAGAGGAGTGAAGCCGACAGGATGAAGTGTGGTGGTGGAGCAGGTCGGTGAGGTAGGTGGGGGCCTGATCATGGAGGGCTTTGTGAGTGAGGAGAAGGATTTTGTATTGGATCCGTTGTGGGATGGAGAGCAAGTGGAGGTTCTGGAGAAGGGTTAGGGTTAGGGCTATGTAATCTCTCTTCCTAGTCCTCATTAGTACACAAGCTGCAGCATTCTAGATCAACTGGAGAGACCAGAGCAGCCTGATAATAAGGAGTTACAGTAATACAGTCTAGAAGTAACAAATGAGTGAATCAATTGTTCTGCATCGCTTTGAGACAAGATATGCCAGATTTTTTTAAATATTACGAGGAAGCAGAGGATCAACAGAAGAGGACGAAGCACCGACCCCTGGGGGACGCCTTGAGACAGAGGAGCAGTGGAGGAGGTGCAGTTGTTGATAGTAATGAACAGCTGTTGTCTGTTACATTACATTACATTACATTACATTTCATTTAGCTGACGCTTTTATCCAAAGCGACTTACATGATATACAGTAGACAGTCAACCGTAGACACAGCAACGGTGAGCAACGAGGGTTAAGTGTCTTGCTCAAGGACACAACGACACAGACTGCCGGAGCCGGGGATCGAACCACCGACCCTCTGATTGTTAGATATGATTTAAGCCAGGAGACAGTGATTTGAGGCGGGAGAGAAGGATGTTGTAGTTGATGATGTTGGGGCGGCTGTGGCTCAGTGGTTAGCAAGTCGGTCTTTCAATCAGAGGGTCGGTGGTTCGATCCCAGGCTCCGGTAGTCCATGTCGCTGTGTCCTTGAGCAAGACACTTAACCCTAATTGCTCACCGTTGCTGTGTCTACGGTCTACTGTATAGCATGTAAGTCGCTTTGGATAAAAGCGTCAGCTAAATGAAATGTAATGTAATGTAAATGTTGAAAGCTGCAGTGAGATCGAGAAGAATGAGAATGTTGAGGTGACCGGAGTCTGAGGAGAGGAGGTTGTTGGTGACTTTGAGAAGGGCTGTTTCTGGGCTGGGAGCGGAAATGGCTCAAACAGATTGTTGGAGATGAGGTGGGCTATGCGTTGTGCAGCCGACAACACAGTATTTTTGATGGGAAGGGAAGATTGGAGATGAGCCAGAAGGTTGTCAGGCTAACAGGCTGGTAGCCCTTCCAAGCTACCAGCTTGTTAGCCTGACGATCCTGCCTGGAGAATGGAGGTCAACCTGGTGCGGTGGTGGCTAGCGGAGACCAACCCAGGTCTGCTAACCTGACAGAAAGATCCTGCAAAGGTAAACAGGTGGGCTCGTGCTGGCTAGCGATGTGGTAGCCAGGGATTAGAAGACTGACCATTGTGGACCAAACCTGGAAGTCCTACTGCTAGAATCTCTTCCAAGTTTAGTAAGCTTGTTGAGTGAATTCCCTGGTGAATGTAACCAGAAAGCTGAGAGCTAAAAACTGCTAAAAGCTTAAAAAACACAAAAGTTCGACATTGAGGCTGCCGTCTGCGGCCATCTTAGAATGAAGAACAGTGCACACTACTCACAAATACAAAAATCAGTCGTCTATGTCCCTTAGCAACCCGACAGACCACAATTGTAATTAACTGCCCGACTGCGCCCAGAGAACTTCTATTTTCTGGAACTCCCCGAGCCCCGAGTTTTAGCACTTTTGCAGCCTGCCTTCTTTCGATACATCAGTATTGAGTGATGTGTGTTGTTGTCTTCTGATTTGACTTTGCCTTCATCTGCTCCATATCGTAGTCATTCCAAGAAATCACATGACCTTCGGCACTCCCTACTTACTGAAACAGACCCCCCTCACTGGTTCTTGTTATCAACTTCAGGCTTATAACTCCTTATTTGGTCATGTTTCCTTATCTGACTTCTGTAACTTTCTGCTTATGAATCTGCCGTTGAGACCCAGAACTTGTAACGTTCCAATTGATAAGCATTCATAGCATACACCCAGTGAGTCAACGAAAAATCATATTAAAAATGCTTAACACATTAGAATTGTATCAGACAGTTTGTAGCAAATAGGCATACATTTTCTTTCTCTCCACATGTTCCAGCCAGTTTAGGCCCACTTCTATGATGCCAGATTCGGCCCAGATTCAGATCAACGGGCCAGAGCTTGTTTCAGTGCTGGTTGCCGATACACCCGGCTGCCATCTCCCAACCAGAATAGGCCCGTTTCTATAATGCCAGATAGGGCCCAGATACGGCAACCATCAATGGGCCAGAGTCTGTTTCAGTGCTGGTTGCCAATACACCCGGCTGCCATGTCTCAGCCAGAATAGGCCTGTTTCTATGATTCCAGATAGGGCCCAGATACGGCAACCATCAAAGGGCCAGAACCTGTTTCAGTGCTGGTTGCCGATAAACCTGGCTGCCATGTCCCAGCCAGAATAGGCCCGTTTCTGTGATGCCAGATAGGGCCCAGATACAGCAACCATCAACGGGCCAGAGCCTGTTTCAGTGCTGGTTGCCGATAAACCTGGCTGCCATGTCCCAGCCAGAATAGACCCGTTTCTGTGATGCCAGATAGGGCCCAGATACGGCAACCATCAACGGGCCAGAACCTGTTTCAGTGCTGGTTGCCGATAAACCCGGCTGCCATGTCCCAGCCAGAATAGGCCCGTTTCTATGATGCCAGATAGGGCCCAGATACGGCAACCATCAACGGGCCAGAACCTGTTTCAGTGCTGGTTGCCGATAAACCTGGCTGCCATGTCCCAGCCAGAATAGGCCCGTTTCTGTGATGCCAGATAGGGCCCAGATACAGCAACCATCAACGGGCCAGAGCCTGTTTCAGTGCTGGTTGCCGATAAACCTGGCTGCCATGTCCCAGCCAGAATAGACCCGTTTCTGTGATGCCAGATAGGGCCCAGATACGGCAACCATCAACGGGCCAGAACCTGTTTCAGTGCTGGTTGCCGATAAACCCGGCTGCCATGTCCCAGCCAGAATAGGCCCGTTTCTGTGATGCCAGATAGGGCCCAGATACGGCAACCATCAACGGGCCAGAACCTGTTTCAGTGCTGGTTGCCGATAAACCTGGCTGCCATGTCCCAGCCAGAATAGGCCCATGTATGTAACAGCTACATCTGGGCCATATATGGCAAAAATCAAATGGGCCGAAACTGGCTCACATTTGGCCGCATCAAGCCGAAACACAGCCGAGTCAGCCGCCACTCGGCCGCAATACGGCCGAGTCCGCTGGCTACCTGGGTGGAGAGATAGAAAATGTGTGAAGGTCAATGGTAAAGTGAGAAAATAAAAGTTACAAAAAATTGCGATTCATAGAGGTTCTAAATAATGGAAACACACAAAGCCACATATAGTCATTAACCGGAAGAAGTCAGACAGGCTATATAAGAGCCCCATTAAAACTCCAAGTAGAGTATATTTTGCTAGTTTAGCTAGCTCAATATATAAAGATGTATTTCAACAGTCAATTGGCAAGAATGATGACATAATATGATATTAACAGGATCTGATACCCACTCTGTCCATACTCCCCACCTCTTTACTCCACAGGTAAGCAAAGAACGGTCATCAATGGCAGAGAGCGTGTGAACTGAATCACTTCTCTGTGCCCACTTTGCGCTTTGTGGGAAATATCGCATCTCATCATCGTGGATAGCAAGACCAAAGAGTTTAGAAACACATTTCTCAAGTCAGAAACTATAGAAATGATCCCTGAAAGTATAGTCTTAATTTCGCTAAGGGGGAAAACTGAATGTGATTCTTGGAAAACTTACTATCACTAAGGGTTTTCTTATTTTCATTAATTAGCCTGTCCAGTGTCTGAGTGTCAACCAGCCATGTGTGTTGATGTAAATGCTACAGTGTTGCTCAGCAAATCACTGCAGAACTCTGATATCACAGTTGTGATACAAAGCGCTAACAGACTGGAGAGATAGAAAATGTGTGAAGGTCAATGGTAAAGTGAGAAAATAAAAGTTACAAAAAATTGCGATTCATAGAGGTTCTAAATAATGGAAACACACAAAGCCACATATAGTCATTAACCGGAAGAAGTCAGACAGGCTATATAAGAGCCCCATTAAAACTCCAAGTAGAGTATATTTTGCTAGTTTAGCTAGCTCAATATATAAAGATGTATTTGTACAGTGAATTGGCAAGAATGATGACATAAAATGATGTTAACAGGATCTGATAACCACTCTGTCCATACTCCCCACCTCTTTACTCCACAGGGAAGCAAAGAACGGTCATCAAAGGCAGAGAGCGTGTGAACTGAATCACTTCTCTGTGCCCACTTTGCGCTGAGTGGGAAATATCACATCTCATCATCGTGGATAGCAAGACCAAACAGTTTAGAAACACATTTCTCAAGTCAGAAACTATAGAAATGATCCCTGAAAGTATAGTCTTAATTTCACTAAGGGGGAAAACTGAATGTGATTCTTGGAAAACTTACTATCACTAAGGGTTCCCTTATTTCCATTAATTAGCCTGTCCGGTGTCTGAGTGTCAACCAGCCATGTGTGTTTATGTAAATGCTACAGTGTTGCTCAGCAAATCACTGCAGAACTCTGATATCACAGTTGTGATACAAAGCGCTAACAGACTGGAGAGATAGAAAATGTGTGAAGGTCAATGATAAAGGGAGAAAATAAAAGTTACAAAAAATTGCGATACATAGAGGAATATAATATAATGGAATATAATGGAAATAAACATCATAGCCATCATACAGTTATCTTTATGGCAGAACAGTAGTATTAGATTGTATTATGTATGTTTTCTTAAACATCCTATATTGCATTATTTCATATAGAGCTGCAACGATTAGGTGATAACTCAATGAATTGTGCAGCAACCTTTTCAAACACTGTCGCCCAAGTCCTGAAAATGCGTCTCAGGCTTCCCTCAGCTCTGGAGTCTAATCACCGCTGCCATCTTGGTCCAATGGTGATGGCAGAGAGTCAGATAACAGCTCGCAGTCTCAGAGAAGTCAGGAGAGCGGGAGACTCTCCAGGAGTACGCCCTGGCCATGATTCAGTGCAAGGTGCTGAAGCAACTAGAGAACCTCGAGCAGCAGAAGTATGACGACGAGGACATTAAGTTCCTGCTGGAAATGCTGGGCGAGAGCGTGCAGGATCTCAGGTACCCGGTCGCTTCCATTTCATGGACAACGGACCATCTATTTTCAGCTCGGGAGAGCAGATTGCAAAAGGAAACGCTTGCAACAAATCTTTCAAAGAAAAGGATATTCTAGTGCTGTGCATGTATCTGGTAGATCTTCATGAAGCTACTCTTTTACATTTTTTTTAGACTTTTTATTATGAATGCTGTATTCTCTTCATGTGTGAGTGACCTGTAGATAAGATCTGAAGTGTTTGATAGCCTCTCACATCACAGCTCTTCACCAGATGGGTTAAAAAACAATCTGCTATTTTTGCAGAGGGAAAAATAATAAGTGACCCTTGGACTCTCCACTTAACTTGCTGAAGCAAGAAAAAAATAATCGTTTTCGTGTTCTATGTTTCATCTCATCAACAGCTCATTCGATGAGCTCTGAGCTCAAGTCCGGCCGCCTGGAATGGAGTCCTGTGCACAAGTCGGAGAAATTCTGGCGCGAGAACGCCGTCCGCCTGAATGAGAAGAACTACGAGCTCCTCAAGTAAGATGAAGCTTTTATTGTAGTGGCACAAAATACGCTTTGTCATACACTAAGATGTAGGGCTGCACCATTATGACCTAAAATCAGACGTTATCTCAGGCGATCACGTTCATTTAATTGTGAGAAGCCCAAATCATGATTGAGATTAATATTCAATTAATTGTGCAGCCCTACTATGACGTTGCCGATACAGAAGTGAATTAAATACAGCTTTAATTGTATGAAAGTTTTTCGGAATTTCAGTCTGAGAAAGAAAAAAAGAAAGGCATGATTTCATTCAAAGAAATTGAATAAATGGAATGTGATGTTTTATCCATGTTGCATACGATTAGGTTATACTGTTTATCAAATTTAAAAAATATATATTTATTTATATTCTTAAATTTAAATATTAGCTGGTCACATGTGTTCAAAAAACTTCACTCGCATTGAGTTTTGTGGTCATCTCAGCTCGTACTTCTAACGGCTCCTTAAAAGTCACAGATTCATCAACATCATCTCTGATGATCGCACAGCCTCTTAACGTGTGTGTGTGTGTGTGTGTGTGTGTGTGTGTGTGTGTGTGTGTGTGTGTGTGTGTGTGTGTGTGTGTGTGTGTGTGTGTGCGTGTGTCCAATCTAAAGATTACAAAACATCAATTTGTGCCTCTTCTTTGTTATTCAAGTCACAAACTGTTTGTGTTACTGACATTCAGTAAAAATGTCATCATCTCATTGTCTGATCGCTGTCCTCTCTCTGGCCGTGGTTACACTCGTCTTTTCAATGCAACCTTTGTGATCGAATCCCCTAGACCAGAACACATTTCACCTCCCATAACGCTCCTATTTTATGATGCTTGCTCTTCCCTCCTAGATTATTAATAGACTTAATAGACTATTCATTGAAGAATTGCTGCTTATGAAGTTCCACTTATTCGGTGCGAACCACTTTTTCCCGTAACTTCCTTACAATAATTGTTTCCTGTTATTTAAAAGCTTTTATTCTAATGCAGCAAAATGAACTAACTCAACCTAAGTGAAGAGTCTCAGCTCTGCTCCAGCCTCGGTTTTCCTCCTCTGTTTGTGGAGGGAAGATGATGCAAAACCTAAGTCTTGTCTGGATTGTGCCCACATGCTGTCCACACCTCACTGAGATCCCAACTTATTGCAAGCCAGGCCTCTTGATGAAGTCATACATACGGCTGATGGGACCCCAATGCGAGCCAGATCTGATCTCAAAGCATACAGACATGACAGTTATTGCATCCCAGCATGATTGGATGAAATGGCCTCTGTAATCAGCTCAGACATCATCTCCGCTTAATTGACCCTCTTTTTGTATTCACGTCTGTCCCCGACTCTCACCCACGCTTTGTCTGACTTTGAACCCAGAGGTCTCACTTATTCAGAAGCCTCATGTTCTTGAATTTTGATTTTAGAGTTTGGGTTTCTCAGTATTAAAGTAACATTAACCTTGGCTTCAGAGAAATCAGTCAATTTCTGCATCCAACACTTGGTCAGTGAATGAAATATCCGATAATCTGTTTACTTCATGCAGCATCTGGGAAATATGATCTGCCTATTGATGCAGAGTGACCTCACCATTTAAATGCCTCCTATTTTGTCTCCCTTTCTTGATTCGGATCTTGACGAGGCTCTAGGAGGTGTCCGATGATCCTCAAGCCATTGCGGTAGCAGCTCACGATATCGGAGAGTATGTGCGGCATTACCCACGTGGCAAACGGTAAGCCATGTTTCTGTGAAAACCAAGTCACATCAAAGCTTAAATACACTATGTGTAGGACTTTTGGGATAATGTACTTCTCACATTTAAAGAGGAAAATACGTTTATCTGAACACAAAGCACGAAGCTCACCAGACCTCCTCAAAGCACCGAGGAGATAAGAGAGATTGTTGTCAGATGATGCTGAAGTCCAGCGTGTTCTTCACTTTCGTCTTCCTAAATCCTCTGAGGCTTCTAGTTCTTCACTCGGCACCTCCTTTATCATCTCCATGTATTGTTTAGGTTTCCTCCAACGTTTGTTATCCTCATGACAGTGTGTGTGACAGATACATAATGGGCTGTCCGGCCTGTCCCTCTCCCTCCCTCCCTCTCCCTCTCCTGTCGGCCTGTCCGGCCTGTCCGGCCTGTCGGCCTGTCCGGCCTGTCCCTCTCCCTCCCTGCCCTTTCTTTCACAGGGAGTACCTGGGAAGACAACTGCAGTCCAGCGACCAGCAGCAAGCTCCGGCCGTGGCCACCCGAAGCTGAACCGTTCCCGTGCTCCCGTCTGTATCACTGTGTGGATGAGTGTGTCCTGTTTGTACATTGTTCTTTGTGATTTTTGTGTAACGACTTGAAAATCAAACGGTGTGGTTTCCTTTTCTGCACCCGGAATGATCCTGGATGTTACTTGATTTGACTGTCGTGCTTCGTGCCGTGCCCTCTCAGCGATGTGATGTGTTGGAGTCGCACTTTACGTCTGTGATGATGTACAAAAACTGCGTGTGTGTGTGTGTGTTATGCTGTGAGGTCAAGTGTGCCATTTGGCCACTAGAATTGATGCTGAGTGATGGCAATGTTTGTATAGAGTAACATTTTCCTTCTCAAATCAATGCTTATTTTTCAAGGTTGCATTATTTACTGAAGAAATATTTCCACAATAAGTAGAATGTAATAAAGCTTGGTTTAAGTTTTCTCAAACTGCCCCTGTGTCGTGTGCTTGGCCCCCAGATTCTTGTCGAGAACCGCGGTGTGGCTGAAAAGTGCAAAGTAGATTGAAAGATGAGTTTTTGAGATTCACAAAGGACACACATGCCCAGTTTAAATCATGCATGCACAACACGTTCTCACACCAGCGGGTCGAGTAACGCAGCTTGCCATTGGCACAAACTATGATACTCTACCTCTATAAAAATAAAAGTTCAGAAGCTAATTTAATAATGTTGTGTCGCTAGTTGTTAAATGAGTTCTGTAGCAGCCACCAGATGTCGTATGCATGTCCGCATGCATGCCCTCCATGTTCAGCTTCCTTGCAATACATCGTTTTCTAAACTATGTCGGACTTTTCAAACCCTCCAGCCAGCAGACACAGCTCCTCTCTGGGCAACGCGTTGTGTTGGTGCGTCTCTGCTCTCTCTTGTTCCTCCTGCATCGCTCTTTTACGTTTTTTAATGTAGCGACGGAGTTTCTTCTTGCTGTGATAGTGGGCGGGCTGTACCCAGCATGCAGTTCGGCGGTGTAAATTTAATAAATGTACAATTTCTATGGTTAAAAGTTGTTTATGTGTCACAAACAATTATGTTGTGCTGTTGTACCCTGTTAAAGAGCATTAGTTGTGGGTGATGCACATTGTCGAACGTGTTAAAGAGCGTTAGTTGCGGGTTATTAATTGTTGTTATAATTTAAACCATGACTCAGCACCAGCAGGACGCAGTGATGACGCGCTGAGCTTGTCAACGCTGATTGGCTCTATTTATTTTATTTTTTTCTGGCGGAAATGGGCTTCTATAGGGCCGACCGCTTCGCTAGTGTATATACATATATATATATATATATACATATATATATCGTTCTTACTTGAAATAATGTTATGCTTGTGGAAGCCTCCAGGGAAGAAAAGATATTTGATAAAAAAATAAAATAAACACATGATATTAAATGAATCAACACATTTCTTTAATGCCCCACTTGTATTACATGACATCGTCACAACATTAACTTCCAGTGATGATCAACAAACGCTACGCTTCAACAATTACGTCTCAGGATTTCGAACTCGCAAAAATAGGAATCATTTTTAAGGCGTCGGGTTTATTGATGCAATAATTGGTGAATGACCCTGGTGTTCTCTGATTGGAGAAGTGCACGTGTCACTTCCTTCATCAATAGTTTCTATTCCATTTCATCAATGACACACACGTCCATTAAGTTACACAGAAAGAAAAAAGAAAGATACATTAACAACAAATGTTAAACACAAAGTCAGGGATTAACAACAACTCTCAATACTGTGTGTGTGTGTGCGTGCGTGCGTGCATGTGTGTGTGTGGGTGTCTACAGGCGATTTGAGATGGAGCTGGTGACTGACGGTCGGATCAACTCTTCCATTATCAGAGCGAGGGTGTGGCACAACTCCTTAGCCTGCAAGAGAGATTAAGAGTGTTTTCATAAGCAATAGATTATATATCTGACAAGTGCATCAGTTTCTCCAATGTCCATGAATGCAGTCCAACGTGCAGAAAAATAAGAACGCTAGGAAACGTGTGCAGCCGAAGCCCAGAGTCGCACCTGTTTGAGATGAATGGTGACTTTTTTCAGTTGGCCCGGGTTGCTGTAATTGATGTCCACAGCTGGCACTTTGCCTTGTTTCTTGGGGCGGATGGTGCACATGGACTGCACATCTGCCAACGGAATCAGAAACGCTCGCTCCTGCAAAAAAAATCAGAAAGCAGAATCCTTGAGATGGCGGCTACTGGCTTTGAGTTGACGACTGCATGGTTGGGCGGCGGCGTCACGTCGGCTGCTGGAAGGTTTTATGGGCGCCAACACTTGGCAACATGAAAATAGCTTTGGGTTATGCAAAGCAGGCTGGAAGAAAATTGCACCCCTACAACTGTACTGCATTAATATGAGATAGGAACAACAGCCCAACACCAATGCTGATTGAAGAAAGGTGAACTGGATCAGACCAGAGTGACCTTGACCCAAGTATAACTTTGGTACATGGACATCTTTTGTACTGATAAAATCCCATATTCATATGAGTGATGGGTCAGGGAGTGTTTCAGTACTGTGGTTGCTGGAGGTACCTGTGTTTTGGGGTGGAGAAACAGCACCCCCTCCTGGCTGATGCTGAGCATGCACGGGGAGGGACAGCCATGCTGACTGACCTTCTGGGCCAAGAAAGTGTTGGAGCCAAACAGAGGCATGGTGCTCAGAATCTCTGAAGGACAGACAAATGCAGACGAATACAGTTATTATCAGGAGAGAAGAAAAAGAGGAAAACGAAGAAGAAGGGGAAGAGGAGAGAAAGTACCCACCAATGAATTTCATTTTGGCGTCTTGAGGACTGAGGGAGAACATTGCAGCTATCTGGCCCCGACTGAAGGAGTGGATCTCTTCAGCTCTGCTGCCGAGTTCATTCTGTGAAGGCAGGTACTCCTTTGTCTCTGGCCTGGAGGAGACATACAAAGAACAAAGTACACATACTTACACTGAGAGGACTTCAGGAGTTTGGCCTAAGAGTCAACTTGTTAAGTTGGGATGTGGTTAGCTTAGCTTAGCGTAATGACTTAAAGCATAGAGCTGTAAAAAACACTATTTGTGGAGTTATGTGCTGAAGCTGTTTATCAGTGTCAGACTGATAAAGGCTGCTTCCTGGAGTATTGTTGTCACCTTTAGGCTGCCAGGTTTGGTTCCACTGTGCCCGACACTCTTTATGCTGAGCTATGCAAACGAAGTCCTGACTCCAGCTACATAGCAATTTTCTTAAGGCCTTTACACACCAGGGGTATTATTTTGGGAAATTAATTGCACTTTTGAACTCTTGTTTTTGTTGGAAGCTGCAGCGACCTGTCAATCACAGTAAGCCCGCCCAAAAGCATAATCCACTTTATGGACTATTGACTATTGACTAAATGACCATAATTTACTAAATGAACATCATGCTGTATTGAAGAAGACTTGAAACTAGAGATTGAGACATAAACTCATGTTTACAATGTTTACTGAGGGAATACATCAAGAGAGAAGTAGAGTCATTTTCTCATAGACTTCTATACAACCAGAGGAGTTGCCCTCTGGTGTTCAGGAGAGAGAATGCAAGTTTTTAAACATTTCCACATTGGCTTCACTCGGCAGAACTGGAGGTAGCCGCCTGGATGGAAGAAAGCTTTGATTGTGAGTAATGTCATTATATTTTAGGGAATAAATCAAAGACAACATGGTTGTTTGAAGAGTTGGAGGCAGCCATAAAGGACCTTGTTTATGTTAGTTGCATCTCAGTGATGTATTTGTGTTGGATTCCTTATTTTATTCTTCTTTGGTCGAGCTGCCCAAAATATCCCGTTCCTAAAGTGATCAGTATCGTATTATCGTGTGACTCACAGTGAGAGATGATCTCTTTGATCCTGAGCCAGGTATTGGAGGGCACACAGCTACCTGCTGGACTGATGAGGGGCCGCCAGCAGCAGGAGTGAGCACCAGCCGCCCACTGAGGTAGTCGGCCCGGAGTCCCTCTCCTTGATGCAGTAGGCACTGAAGTGCTCATCAAAATAGAGAGTATCAACTGTGCAAGTCAGAATGAAAGCTCGATCTTCATTTATAATGATACTGGTGATCTTTCCAAAAACAGGAACTTCCATATTTGTTTTAATTCAAACAAACATACCAATTTGATACTCGGTTCCATAGTTCTTCACCCAATTGGTAGTTGACACATCAGAGTATGCATTCACATTTAACATTGCAATTAAAGCCTCACCACCCTCCAAGCTATCAATCGCTTCGTTCCTCACTGGACCAAACTCAAACCTCTGAAAATTAAAATTCTCCCAGTGATAAGCTAGCTATCTCTGGTGTTGTTTGACCAATGTTTTTGTTATATTTTTGAAATTCTTGATAGATCTTTTAAAAAAATTGTGTTTGGCCTCAAACCTCATGCACCATACATGAAGGAGTGGGCCTATTTTACGAATACACCTTGGGTAATGGATCATGAAATGATGCTTTGGAATAAGTCTTTTCTCAGGAAACAAAGATTTGAATAGCTTGTGATGATCATTAATTAAATGCTTCAGATAATATGTCATACCGTTAGTAACAACTGGTGAAAATACTATATTCACAATTTGAAGCAAGAGGAGGAGCAGGTTCCAATAACTGTTATTTCTTTGAACTAGATCACCAAAAATGAGAGGAGCGTTTCGCACAAGGCACCATGACTGGATAGCATTAAATCCAAGATCTTTGCTCTCATCCATTTTCAACCCACTTGGTCTGTTTCTTCTCTCAGTATAACCATAGTTGAAACTTTGAATTCTCTGCGACAATGATTCCAAAGATAAAAGTTTCTCCTTGACAAGGTATTGAAAGACAAGTTTCAGTTCGTACTGCACTACACCTTCAAGCAAGTCGTGCATGATGTCAACAGTCATGACCTTCTTCAATGACAAGATTCTGGCCATCAGAGGCAGGATTGGCGATCTCCTGCCCCCAGCTACTGGCTGTTTATCCTCAAGTGGACTGGCCTCGGCGGCGGCGGCGGCTGTGGGCCCTGATGTGTGTTTGGATGGCTTTCTCCCCATAAGCCTGGACCAACTGTCTTCAACCGTTTCGGCTTCCAAATCGTCTACCTGTCTCCTGGACCCCATCCCAACGACATTGCTGAAGGAGGTGTTGCCTTTGGTTAGCACCTCTTTGCTGGATATTATTAACGGTTCTTTACTAACTGGTTATGTGCCACAGTCGTTCAAAATGGCTGTAATTAAACCTCTACTCAAGAAGCCAACTCTCGATCCAGAAGTGTTGGCTAACTATAGACCTATCTCTAACCTGCCCTTCCTGTCTAAAATTCTGGAGAAAGTAGTTACAAATCAGTTATGTGACTTTTTAGATAGCAATAGTTTATTTGAGGACTTTCAGTCCGGATTTAGAAAGCACCATAGCACAGAGACAGCTTTAGTGACAATTACGAACGACCTTTTAGTTGCATCAGATAGGGGACTTGTAACCGTTTTAGTTCTGTTAGACCTTAGTGCTGCATTCGACACCATTGACCATGACATTTTATTAGAAAGGCTAGAACAGTTGATTGGTATTAGGGGTACAGCACTAAGCTGGTTTGGATCGTATCTATCAGATCGATCTCAGTTTGTATATGTAAATGATGTGGCCTCGGTGAGCACGGGTGTTAAAAATGGGGTACCACAGGGCTCCGTCCTTGGTCCAATTTTGTTCACCCTTTATATGCTTCCGTTAGGCAATATTATCAGGAAACACTCAATAAAATTTCATTTCTACGCCGATGATACCCAGCTATATATATCGATCAAGCCAGATGAAACCAGCCAGGTGGCTAAACTTCAAGCATGTCTTAAAGACATACAAACCTGGATGACCTGCAACTTCCTGATGCTGAACTCGGACAAGACTGAGGTTATTTTGCTTGGCCCAGAGCCACTGAGAAATCAATTATCTAATGATATTGTTTCTCTTGATGGCATTGCACTGGCGTCAACCACCACCGTGAGGAACCTGGGAGTTGTCTTTGACCAAGACTTGTCCTTCGGTTCCCACGTGAAACAGATCTCAAGGACTGCCTTTTTCCACCTACGCAACATCGCAAAGATCCGGCACATCCTGTCTCGAAGGGATGCAGAAACATTGATCCACGCATTTGTTACCTCAAGACTGGACTACTGTAACTCTGTATTATCGGGCTGCTCTGCTGGGTCTCTCAGGTCTCTACAGTTGATACAGAATGCTGCTGCCCGTGTGCTAGCGAGAGCTAAGAGGAGAGATCACATTACTCCTGTATTGGTTGATCTCCACTGGCTTCCTGTAAGACAGAGAATTGCATTTAAAGTCCTTCTTCTTACATATAAAGCCTTAATTGGTAATGCACCATCATATCTTAGGGAGCTTATAGCACCATATTGTCCCACCAGAGAGCTGCGCTCAATGAATGCGGGGCTACTTGTGGTTCCTAGAGTCTTAAAAAGTAGGATGGGGGCCAGAGCCTTCAGTTATCAAGCTCCCTTTCTGTGGAACCAGCTTCCGCTTTCGGTTCGGGGAGCAGACACAGTCAACTCATTTAAGAGAAGACTTAAGACTTTTCTCTTTGACAGTACGTATGGTTAGGGCTGGCTCAGCGGACCTAGGGTCCAGCCCCTAGATATGCTGCCATAGGCTTAGACTGCTGGGGAACATTTTAGGATACAATGAGCTCCTCTCTCCTGGCCTCTCTCTCTCCTCCTCTTCCCTTCCTCAGGTGCTCCTGGGGTGCTCCTATGGACTTGTGTTTCCGGGGAGCGCCTTGGGGAAACACCGAGGGATTTATATCTTCTTCTCGCTCTCATTTTTCTCCTCTCTATACTTCTAGATAAATTAATGAATGTCTCTTTAATGCTCATTACTAACTCTACTTCCTCTCGGGAGCCTCTGTGCTTCCTCTCCTCAAGCGTCCATGGATCGTGGCTGTCTGAAGAGGGTCCTGTTCCCTTCCATGGCGGCCCTGCTGATGCCCTTCATCTTTACCTTCGTCTGCTGTCATGGATCACAGTCATCTGGGTCGTGGCCATGCCTACTACTCACGAATAATTTCTGTGACATCCATTGAATGTGCTGTAACTCTGTTATGCTGATTCTGTACACATGACATCTATTGCTTCTGTCCATCCGGGGGGAGGGATCCTCCTCTGTTGCTCTCCCTCAGGTTTCTTCCCCTTGTTTTCTAGAGGGAGTTTTTCCTGATCCGATGTGAGGTTCCGGGACAGGGATGTCGTATGTGTACAGACTGTGAAGCCCTTAGAGGCAAATTTGTATTTGTGATTTTGGGCTATACAAAATAAACTGAATTGAATTGAATTGAACAGCATAATTGTCAGAGATGTGAAAAAAACGCAATGTATTGAGCAAGCATGTCTTCTTGACACCAAATGTTGTCACCAACATAGGATTTTCACGTAGCGCTGAACAATGTTCTGCATGGATGTTTTTTGTACGAAAAATCCAGGGTGATCTTCAGTGAAGACACATTGAAACTCTTCCTTAATGGTTAAACAAAATCTACAACAATATGTTGCAGAAAAAGACTCAACATAACCAAACAGCCCGTGTAAACCAAGATAATAAATACTTATTATCATCTGTATATTGGTTTTAACTGCTATTGCACTTCTGGTTGGATGCTAAACTGCATTTCGTTGCTCTGTACTTGTAAATGTGTAATGACAATAAAGTTGAATCTAATCTAATCTAATCTAATCACCAGTTACTTGAATAACAGACCCTAGCAATGGTGAGTCAGAGAAAGGCACTTCTATTCCTTCATTTTCTAGTTTTTTAACATCATCAATGAGAGGCTTCAGTATTTCATCACATCCATACTTTTTCAGGTCTTGTGAGTGAAAAAGAGCCACAACATGAATATTCATCAACACAGAATTGCATTTTGGGGGCAGGTTTCGCAATATAAAGTAAATACAACCAAGTTTGTGTATCCCCTTCTTTGATCCTAAGGGATTTGCGGTCTCGAAATCGTCATAATATAGTTGAATCTGTAAAGCATGTTTTTGCTGGCAAAACAAATTGGTTTTTTTAAAGTATGAACCATCACATATATCTTTAAAAATTCCTTCTTCCTCTTGTTTGGCCTGCAAGAAACATTCACATATTTCACTATTTTTTAACATAGACTTCGGGGTTCCTAAGATGGGTACATACACAAACTTATCCGTTACAGGGATCTGATTGTAAACTCCTGTTGTTCGATCTCTACGTACATCGAATCGAACCCCAAGAACATACTCAACCGGCTCAACTATTTCCCACTTTTCCTTGAAATGCTTCTGTCGTTTGGCTTCTGTATTTAAGACTGAAAAAGGATTTTGTAGTTGTTCAAAACAACTGTCTAGCTTTTTTTCAAAGTCTGTTCCTTGAATCTCTGAAGTACAGTTGAGAACTGAGTCTCTCGCTTGACTGTGAATATCGTTTACAAGCTCTTCCATTGACCCGACCATTGCTTGGATAGTGCTCTCAGCAACACCTGATGATTGCAACTGTGCTACAACAGAACCACACATGTTTACCAAATGATGCTTGTCAACAGAGACCTTGGTGGTTACTGGAATGTCTGTACAGACTGCATTTGAAGTTGAAGGCTCATCTATCATTTGAGTCTCCATATTGTTAACAGTATTTGTTGAAACAGTGTCCCGGTGCAAACGAATAAGGTGTTTCTTGAACCCTGAATAAGTGCAAAAGAATGAAGAACATCCCAGTGGTGTAACTTGCAGATAAAACAAATCAACATATTTGCATCCAAGGATGTGTGTCACCTCAGATACTTGGGCCTTCAGAAAGTAGGGACGAGAAGATCTTCTCACGGAAACAACATCAACAAACCCACTCACAGTGGGCCGCTTTGAAAACATCTTCCATTTGTGGGTGAATGCCGCCCTATATCCGCTAACGAGGGGTCGCCGCCCTATATCCGCCCTCCCTCCCTCCCTCCCTCTCCCTCTCCCTCTAGCGGATATAGGGTCCGAGACCCCTCGCTGATCGACAGCGAGGGGTCTCGGACCCTATCCGCGGCGAGGGGCGGCCGCCGCCGCCCCTCGCTAGCATCCGCTAGGCCCGAGACCCCTCGCTGGGGTCTCGGCCCTATTGCGGATATAGGGCCTATTGCGGTTGGAGACCCCTCGCTGGTGATCAGCGGATATAGCGGATATAGGGCGAGAACCCTCCTATATATAGGGTGAGACCACTCATGGATATACGGCGAGAATCGTGCGACCTGTATGCGGAGGGACTTTCCTGACCTCATGTGAGTCCCCTGGATATAGAGGGACTTTCCCTACTTTTGATTTTGTAGACGATCATAGCCTTAAAAATATATATATATATTTTGCAAAAGGTGAGGTGTAATTGATTGCCCTTTCTTTCACAGGGAGTACCTGGGAAGACAACTGCAGTCCAGCGACCAGCAGCAAGCTCCGGCCGTGGCCACCCGAAGCTGAACCGTTCCCGTGCCCCCGTGTGTATCACTGTGTGGATGAGTGTGTCCTGTTTGTACATTGTTCTTTGTGATTTTTGTGTAACGACTTGAAAATCAAACGGTGTGGTTTCCTTTTCTGCACCCGGAATGATCCTGGATGTTACTTGATTTGACTGTCGTGCTTCGTGCCGTGCCCTCTCAGCGATGTGATGTGTTGGAGTCGCACTTTACGTCTGTGATGATGTACAAAAACTGCAACCTATTTAAGTCTTACCTGTAAAACAGTGTATGTACCCCAATAAAGATGCTTATCTATGGTGATCCTGTGCTGCATGATTGCACCTGTGATTAACTGTGATTAACTTGATACGGTTATTGAGTTTTCTTATCAGACCATATTCGATTGGCTCTCAAATAGTGGAAGGACTGGGGTTGAATAATGAGATTTATTTTTCAAGTGTTTTGTTGTCATGTTTGTTTTCATCTGCCTGCAGTCTCTGGTTAGATGTAACCTTCTGTTCATCCTTCAGTGGGCCTGTAGTAGGGAGTGAAAAAAAAGAAATGATTTACACTTCACATTTCAGTGCTCTGTTGTGACGTGAAAAGTTTTTTTTATTTATTCTTTTATTTTGGAAAACAGGTCAAGTACTGTAAACCAGCAACACAGATCACATCCTTGTTCCCATTAGATGTACAAAATCATTACTCCTAATTTGTAATATGTCTGCTTCCACCTCTTTTGCAGTTTTTAAAGAAAATATACACCTAGTGGTTACTTTATTAGGTACACTTGAGCCGCAATATTAGACACGCCTCTAAATATAATGCACTGCAGTGCAACCCTCATGCTAAAACATAATTTACTTACAGTTTTTCTCAATTGCTAAAACACTAAAACCCATTGGCTGAACAAAGATCTCAGTTGCCTGAACTCATTTAGTTAATTGTGCAGTCTGTTGTCAATACCTTAAACTATTTCACATGGTAAAACACAATTTGCAGATCTCACACTTTTCAGCAAAACTCTAAACACATTCTCAGCCCCAAAACACATTCTGCACTCTAATGCACATGTCATCCATACTGGTAAACACAAGTGGCACAAATTAAATACAAATAGAGAACACATGTCATTGATTAACCACAATCACTCAAAATTGATTTCACTTGTATCAAATGATGTGACACAACCAATATAAGCCAGTTCAGAGAGCAAACAGGTGGTTGAAGGTGGGAAGGAGAAAGTCTGAGATGTGCTCTGGCCTGACCCAGCCCAAAGACAAGAAGAAGCACATTGATCACATGTTGACTCCTTTGATTTGTGTCCCCTTTACTGTAGTATTGTATACTGTAGTAGGCCTACAATGTGTAGCCACCTAATGAATTGTGCCTCCTGGGCTACTGTAGGGGTTGAGTGGACCTTGGCCCCTCCTACTTCCTGGTTCCCAATTTGTTTGGGCCACCTGTATATAGGCCACACCATGACCTGCCTCTTTCCCTCTCTTTGACTCCTAGGCTCCGGTAGGTGTGGATGGTTGTTTCCTGAGTTGAGGCATATTTGCCGTGGCCCTCATCTTTTTGTCTTTTAATTTAGGTCCAGTTCCTGTGACTGACACTCCCCACGTTGAGCATCCAGACAGGGTTGTGCGAGGACGCTGACTGCCACTGCTGTTTTGTTTGATTCATTCATTTACTTATATGTTTGGCTTTGCTTTGCTTGGTTTTGTTTTGCTTGGTCTTGCTTTGCATGGTTTTGTGTTAGTTCAATTTAGTTGATCTGTTTTATGTATTTGTGCTTAAGTATATTAGATATATACTTGTTTTATTGTTTTAAACCTTTTAGAAGTGCTGGACTTCTTGTATTCTAATATTGTTTAAGTGTGTTTAATAAATAGTCTGATCTTTGTATAATCCTTTTTGTTTCATTAAGCCACCACCATCACATGTGTCCTTTTAGGCTGTGAGCCCTAAGTATAAATTGAACCCGATCCGCGCCTCGTTCGGGCCCGTGGTCACAAATGCATTGTAGGCTGTATAATGTACTATAACAAATTGTATGGCCTTGAACATTGTGCTTTCTATTTATTACAGTACTGACTGCTCAATACATTTTGACTGGTTGCAGGTTCATATCAACAAAGAACAAGAATTACAGTATCACAGAGACAAAGGACACGTTTGTGAGATGCAGGGTACCGTACTGTAAAAATAGGGGTACACGGAGGAGGAAGAACAAAAGAAATTGCAAAGAGCAAAGCAGAGTAGTAATTTCTGATCAATTTTGAGCTACTGTAATAGTAACATGTTTTCGTTCATCAAAAGACAATGACGGATAAATATAAATTTGTTTTGAGATTAAAAACCTACTTCTCCCTGAGAACTATATGTTTTGAACAATGTGTTTTCTATTTATTGGTGTATTGTTTACTGACTGCTTGATAGTGTATATTATTTTGATCACTTTGTTCATGATTTGATAGCAGTGTTTGATTTTGAGCACAGGTAAATCTGTTTTGAGGCGAAAGTTTCATTTTGCAAGGGGATTCAGAGGTTTTGTAAATAGTGCTTGAAGATGAGGTTTTGTGTTTACAGTTTTGAGAAAATGGGTGACCGTTTCAAGAAATGTGTCTTAGCAATTGAGAAAAACTGTAACACCTTGTATGTACATATAATGGAAATAAACATCATAGCCATCATACAGTTATCTTTATGGCAGAACAGTAGTATTAGATTGTATTATGTATGTTTTCTTAAACATCCTATATTGCATTATTTCATATAGAGCTGCAACGATTAGGTGATAACTCAATGAATTGTGCAGCAACCTTTTCAAACACTGTCGCCCAAGTCCTGAAAATGCGTCTCAGGCTTCCCTCAGCTCTGGAGTCTAATCACCGCTGCCATCTTGGTCCAATGGTGATGGCAGAGAGTCAGATAACAGCTCGCAGTCTCAGAGAAGTCAGGAGAGCGGGAGACTCTCCAGGAGTACGCCCTGGCCATGATTCAGTGCAAGGTGCTGAAGCAA
This sequence comes from Cottus gobio, assembly GCA_023566465.1. Lineage (NCBI taxonomy): Eukaryota > Metazoa > Chordata > Actinopteri > Perciformes > Cottidae > Cottus > Cottus gobio. The sequence goes on from CM042230.1 coordinate 21,578,965, forward strand.
CTAGAGAACCTCGAGCAGCAGAAGTATGACGACGAGGACATTAAGTTCCTGCTGGAAATGCTGGGCGAGAGCGTGCAGGATCTCAGGTACCCGGTCGCTTCCATTTCATGGACAACGGACCATCTATTTTCAGCTCGGGAGAGCAGATTGCAAAAGGAAACGCTTGCAACAAATCTTTCAAAGAAAAGGATATTCTAGTGCTGTGCATGTATCTGGTAGATCTTCATGAAGCTACTCTTTTACATTTTTTTTAGACTTTTTATTATGAATGCTGTATTCTCTTCATGTGTGAGTGACCTGTAGATAAGATCTGAAGTGTTTGATCTAGCCTCTCACATCACAGCTCTTCACCAGATGGGTTAAAAAACAATCTGCTATTTTTGCAGAGGGAAAAATAATAAGTGACCCTTGGACTCTCCACTTAACTTGCTGAAGCAAGAAAAAAATAATCGTTTTTGTGTTCTATGTTTCATCTCATCAACAGCTCATTCGATGAGCTCTGAGCTCAAGTCCGGCCGCCTGGAATGGAGTCCTGTAAACCTGCATGCTGAAGGCTGCAGAGATTGTGTGCCCTGAAAAGCGCCAGGCTTTTGCAAATATCAGCCTGACAAGAAACACAGTTGCAGACAGGATTTCTGATCTTTTGGCGGATTTGGACAGCCAATCGAAGCGCAAAGTAAAGTCATTCATTGCGTTTTCAGTTGCAATTGACGAAAGCACAGACATTTCAGATGTTGCACAACTGGCAATATTCATCCATGGAGTTGATGACACGTTGACCGTCACCGAGGAGTTCGTGGAGTTGGTGCCAATGACGGATACCACAACAGCAGCCGATATTTTCACCGCACTCGTCGGCGCCCTGGACAGGGTCGGAGTGGACTGGTCCTGCGCTGTCAGCCTGGCTACAGATGGTGCGCCCTCAATGATCGGGAAAAAAGCAGGTGTTGTGACAAAGTTCAGAGAGAAAGTGCAGACGGCAAATGGAGGACGTGATTTTTGGACTTTTCACTGTATTTTGCATCAGGAGGCTTTGTGTTGCAAGTCATTAAAGATGGATGACGTTAAGAACGTGGTCGTCCAGACTGTTAATTTCATCCGATCCAGAGGCCTGAATCACCGTCAGTTTGACAGCCTTCTCAGAGAGAAAGACCACAACTATGGGCTGCCATTCCACACCGAGGTAAAATGGTTAAGCCGAGGTGCTGTGCTGAGGCGTTTCTTTGAATTACGAGAGGAAATTGAACAGTTCATGGAAAAAAAGGGCAAACCAGTGTTAGAATTTCAGTCCACAGAATGGATGCAGGACCCTGCATTTATGGTGGATGTTACAGAGCACTTGAATAACGTGAACAAAATGCTGCAAGGGCGCAACAAAGTAGTCACGCAGTATTATGACAGCATATGCACGTTCAAGTTGAAGCTGTCATTGTGGGAGATGCAACTCACAGGTGGTGATGCAGCTCACTTTCCTTGTCTGAAAGATGTGTGCGTGACCCAACATGCTGCAGACATGAAGTGGTTCAAAGATAAAATAACGGGACTATTGCGGGAGTTTGAGCAACGCTTTCAGATTTTTGGTGAACTGGAGAAAGACTTCAACGTTTTTTGCTCGCCATTTACCGCGAATGCCTCTGATCTGCCTGTCAACATCCAACTTGAAATAACAGACTTGCAGTGTGACTCAGATTTGAAGGGCAAATTTGCTGCAGCTGGCTTGACACATTTTATCAGTATCTCTTGCCACGTTACCCCAACATTACAGCCCATGCTACAAAAGTGTTGTGCATGTTTGGAACCACATCTCTTTGTGAGCAAGTTTTCTCTGTAATGAGCATCGATAAAACAAAGCTGAGCTCAAGGCTCACGCACAAGCACTTGAATAACATCCTGAAATTGGCTGCCACTCAGGATGTGACGCCTGATATTGATGCACTTGTGAAAGCTAAAAGATGCCGGGTTTCAGGAGTGAATAAAACAATGGGTAACCCCACTTAAAATGCTGCATGAGACACTGCACCCTGATATAGTTCTGTGAAATTTAAAGAAAGTGAACAGTGTGTGATTTACTGTAATCATGTCAGTCACTTCAGTTCATAAGTTTGGTTTGTTGAAATTGTTCATGCATTGCAAAGCTTTTATTTTTCTAAGAATAAATAGTGTAGCCATAGTGTAGCCTACAAGGCAGGGAGTACAAGGCAGTTTCAGTCTGAGAAACGAGGAGTCCTGATTAGTCATCTGTTCTTTTTTTGGGCTGCTGAGACACAATAGTTGTGAAGCATCAGCCGGTGAGTAATCTATGACTGATCATGACTCCTGATCAGTGAATGAACCGCTGGTTTATAATACAGACAGATTTAGCACAAGAGATTCCTTTTTTAATATTTAACCATCATACACACACACACACACACACACACACACACACACACACCCCACACACCACACACACAAGCAGACAGAGATCAGCTCGATAGTAAACAGCAGAAGAGCTGAATGGCTTGTTGACCATCGCTGATGATGTGAAACGCCAAGCTGCTATGCTTCCAGCGTCAGTACTATTGATGTCTGTCCATACCTGAGCGTTTCTAACCTCCAGAGTGGATCCTCTTGTCCAGCAGACAGCAGCTTCACTGCTGAGTCTCCTGGATGGTTGTAGCTCAGGTCCAGCTCTTTCAGGTGGGAGGGGTTGGATCTCAGAGCTGAGGCCAGAGAAATACAGCCTTCCTCTGTGATCAGACAGCCCGACAGCCTGAAGACCCACACACACACACAAGCACACATGTAGTGATCTTCATTTTCATATATTGTTTCCTTGACAGTGTGAATACCTTGACTAGAATTAGCCAAATGGTACATAATGTGAACTCATGCTGTAAAGCACAGCATTAATACACCAAACCTTTATCAAACCTTTTTATTACAAATGTCCTAAGCCATATTCGGAATGGAATGAACATTACAGGATAAATTGGGAAATTAAATATTCACTGTGCTCCTTAATAATTGTACTTGTTAAGTTTGGAAAACATTTCAATGCTGAAATAACAAGATGCGCTGAGATCTGAAGTGAAGCTACAGATATTATGTGAGGTGAGCTTTTACTTTGAGATAATAAATAAAGGAAATTAGATTAACTTAAAAAAAAAAGTTGTCATCAATGATCAGGGTGGATACTGCTAATATTAAGATAGCTATCGTAGAGATATAAATTCAGCTAACACTAGGCTACTTCTGCAGCAACCTGACATATTGGCAAGCGTCATGTGTCCGGGTCTTCACCCATGGGGCCTGGTCGGGCTAAGCCCGAAGAAAGCACATGGAGCAACCACCCTGTAGACTCACCACCCGCAGGGACAAGCTTCAGGGTCGGGTGCTATGTAGACCGGGTGGGGGGCCTGGCAGGGGGCCTGGGAGAGCCGATCACCGGCAGCATAGACTAGCTCCAGTGACAGGGAACGTCAACTCGCTAGTGGGGAAAGAGCTGGAGCTGGCACAGGAGGTGGAGCGGTACCAGCTAGATATAGCTGGGCTCACCACACACAGCACTGGCTCTGGAACTAAGCTCCAAGAGGAGGGTTGGACTTTGTCCTTTTCTGGAGTTGCCCAGGGTGAGATGTTGCATGGGGGTTGGGAACAGTGCCCATGGACTAGCAGGCCGTGGTGGTTGATCCCATTTTCAAAAAGGGGGACTGAAGAGTGTGCTCAAACTATCGGGGTATCAAACTACACAGCCTCCTGGGGAAAGCTTAAGCCAGGGTGCTGGAAAGGAGCTCCGACCGTTTGTCAAACCTCAGATTCAAGAGGAGCAGTGCAAATTCCGTCCCGGTCATGGAGCAGTGGACCAGCTCTTTACCCTCACAAGAATACCGGAGGGGTCCTGGGAGTTTGCCCAACCAGTCTACATGTGCTTTGTGGACTTGGATAAGGGTTTTGACCAGGTCCCTGTTTTTTTCTTTTGTGGTGGGTGCTGCGGGAGAAGGGGGTGCCGGACACGTTGCAGCGGGCCATCCGGTCTCTGTACGACTGCAGTAGGAGCAGAGTGTCTACCTAAAGCGAATGAGTTCAAGTATCTCGGGGTCTTGTTCACGAGTGAGGGTTAGATGGAGCGGGAGATCGACAGGCGTATCGGTGCGGCTGCAGCAGTAAAGCAGGCGTTGCACCGGGCCGTCTTGGTGAAGAGGGAGCTGAGCCGGAAGGCAAAGCTCTCAATTTACCGGTCGGTCTACGTCCCAACCATCACCTATGGTCACAAACTCTGGGTCGTGACCTAAAGAACGAGGTCTCGGATACAAGCAGCCGAAATTAGTTTCCTCCATAGGGAGGCTCGGCCTTTGAGATAGGGTAAGGAGCTCGGACATCAGGAGGGAACTTGGAGTTGAGCCGCTACTCCTTCGTGTCGAAAGGAGTCAGCAGAGGTGGTTCAGGCATCTCATCAGGATGCCTCCTGGGCGCCTCCCACTCATGTGTTGCTGTGTTTGCATAAACTTACATGTCAAGAAACCACAAGAATACAAAGATGCGGACTGCAGGTTCAATATGGACACACGCCTCAATCAGTTTACGGCAAATACTTAATTGTGTATTTCCCTTGTGTGGCTTCTCTCGTGTGTGTGTGTGTGTGTGTGTGTGTGTGTGTGTGTGTGTGTGTGTGTGTGTGTGTGTGTGTGTGTGTGTGTGTGTGTGTGTGTCTGTGTGTCTGTGTTTAGTATACAGGAAGTAAACTCCTGACAGTGAGAGGCAAAGCAGGCATCCTGTCTAAACTGACAGATCTAGAGCTAATGTAGCCCCCAGGATGCACTTCACAAACACACACACGGTCATATCACAGACACACAATCACTCTCACTCTCTCTCTCTCTCTCTCTCTCTCACTCACACTCACACTCTCTCACACACACACACTTAACCACACAGCTGAAAGCCAAGTGCCCCGGGAACCAGTGAGGATTGAAAAGCCTCCCAGATCTGCCGGCATGACATCTACAAAGCAGAGCCGGTGCAGGGCTAGCGATTCCCCGCAGCTGAACCGATGATGATTTAAGCCTAATGCACTGCTGCATTATTCTATTTTCTTCCCCCTTCAAACCAGCTTGCTGTTTATTAAGAAGAGTAATTCTCTTTAGATCGGAGCAGGAGAAGTGTGTCACCTCCACTGTGTAAAGGCAGTCAGAGTTTGATTTCAGTCAGAGGTTAAAAACAAAGACAGACATTCCGAATAAAACCATATATTTTGTGTATATTATGTACATAAATAAATATATATGTATGTAGTCTTATTGTATTAAGCTGTATATTATACAGTGCCCACTAAATCTACCACGTGTTATTGTGCATTTGTTTTTGTACCATGACTTGAGATGAAGGGTTATAATAAAATGACGGCTTATGAGAAATGGTACACCTACTCATCGCCTCTTTTTATATCAGAATATAATGCTTCTCCTCTTTTACAATATAAATTATGTATGTACAATATATGCTGTTGTAACATGCTGTTATTGGTATTTTATACATTAAAGTCAAGATGTGATTTAACACTTGTTTCTGTTTGTTTCTTTCCCCTTTGTAAAATAATGTACAAGAGCTTTACAGTAACAGCTAAATCATGTTTATGGTACTGACGTTTTTGCAGTTTCCATTTGTCACAAAAAGCAATGTAAATGCCATTATGACATCAAGTTGTATGCTTACATGTGGCTCTTAACCTCGAACCACATCCCCATCAGAGCAGCACTAGCGGTGGCCCTCGTTTCTGTGGTTTTAATGCAGGTTTCTCTGCTCTTCCTTTTCTGGGCCTGCAGGTTGATGTGAATCCTTATTACTCTTAAGTGTGGGTGCTCTATCTTTAAAGCCGCACCCTGAGCCAGAGACGTGACAGCAGGTTGAAACGTTCGCAGAGGGAAATGAATGTTATGACGAAGAGGAATGCTCACAATTTACAGATACTTAAACCCCGGGACGGCAGCCAGTAGCCGACTGATTCACTGTTATTTATTGCAGGGGAAGCTTTTAATCGTAACCAGTTTTGACAAACGGCTCCCGGTGGAGCTGAGAAATGACACTTGTGACCTTGTCTTGCTGCCTTAGAGCACCTGAGTCCATTATGCCTGACAGGAACGAGAAGGAGACCGAAAGGCCGCCGCCTGACTCCACATGTTCGACATCCAAATGTTGAGTTAACCTGCAAACAGTTCAGACATGCAGCTGCACATCTGGCAGTGCTGTACCCAGGTGTGCACATCTGCATCTACCGGCAGCATGTGTATTGATGAATAAGAAGAATATTTCAATTTCCTTGAATGCTACAGCCATGAGAAACACAGAGTCTTGTGTTTTAATCTGTCCCTTCCAAATAAACATCATATTGCTTCTATGAAGAGCTGGAACAAAACACAGATTACACATGTGATACCAGAGGTGGACTGAGCAGCAAGGCCACCGGCTGGATGCGGTGGCGCACCACAATGCAGAGGGTTTGCTTGCAAGTAGGGCAGCCTATATGATATGGCATCATGTTTTTTTCCATTTTAAGGCCATCTTAGTTGCATTACATTTTCTCCAATGGTATGGTACTTCATCATATTTCTTCCACTGGTATGGCACCTTAGGGAGGCACTTTATAATGTTTTCTGAACTGCTAGGGCACCCTAGGGCACCGCTTGTTTTATTACCCACAGAGGCATCCAAAAGAGCACGTTTGCTGTGATTTGTTCAAGCTTGGGGGCACCAAGGGGGGCAGTCGCCCCGCCTGCCTCCCTTCTTCTCTGTGTTCTGGTTCTTCAGTCTTAAGATTAAGTTACTGTACAGTTTGGACTGATTGTTATATTGTATAGTTTAAAGTGATGTGTTCCTCAACAAATGCCTGAAATATCTTCTAATTTGTGCAGTAATAATGAATCACATCCAGCACAGAACTTTGCAAAGTTCACCAAATTACATATGTGGCACATTCTTGTTTAATTAGTGAAGCATGAAAATGTAGAGTCTGCTGATTCCATATCCTACAAAATGAGATTGTCCACAGGGATAGCCAGCGGTCAACTTCTTTATGCTGATTGAATGGTGGGATGGAATTTATTTATTAATTGAATATAATATATGTTTCTGATTATTTTTTATCTGTTTATTTCATTTCATTTTTTATATATTTTTTTTGTGTATTCTTATTTTATTTTCCGCTTGGTCTTGTGTATGCTTGATCGCATATGTAGTTATGTATTGTTTATATTTCTTGAAAATCTAATTAATTTTTTTAAACTACTTAATTTCCCTTTTGTTGGATATAACAATTGAATTCAAAGAATGTACTGTAGATTGCAATAGCAATGAGTCGTTCTACTCGGGTTGTATTGTCTAACTGGCAAAAACATACATTTTTCATCTTTTTTTTCTTTCTTTCATCTCCCTGCTCTAATTTTACCATTTTGCTTGGAAATCATAGAGCTGCTCCCTCCGGTGCATCTTAATGAGATCTGAGTCAGCAGGGTGCTCTCTGCTTTGGCACAGTGAGGAATATTTGTGTCACGCAGCTGGCATTTCATTCCAGCTCCCAGGTTTGTGCGGCAACAATAAGCTGTCACCCCTCCGTCAACATATGGGAAAGCACAGAAGCAGCTGTGTCACCAGAGTGTTTTCCTCTGCCTTTCATCAATAATGAAATAGCACAAGAGAAGGAGCAGCTGACCTTGATGTATTTCAGATGAACAGAAGGATGGTGCAGTGAGCCTGCTCAGTGTTGAGTTGGAGAAGATGGTGTATCCTCTCTTTTGCAGAGCAACACTGATTGATGACAGGACAACAGGAAGGATTAGATGGGACTGAGCAGATGTGAGGAACACTTTGACAGTGGAATTATGAAGTCCTAAAAATAGTGCAAGGTTGCCAACTACTGGATCTGAGGTGGAGGCACTCAATGGATTTACCGACAGTAAAACTGCTCTGAGGTTTCTGTGTAACGGTGTGTTTCATTTCCTATGTTACACGTGTGTTCAGCAGTGGTGGAAGAAGTATTCAAATCTTACATTCAAAACTTTACTTCAGTAAAAATACAAAAGTATTAGTATCAAAATATACTTAAAGATTTTAAGTATATTTTTATATTTTGATTTATTGTGCAGAAAGGACATTTCTGAAAGACACATTAGATTTTTGTATTATAATTATTGATGCATATATGTGTAGCATCTTTTTAATGTTGTAGCAGGTAAAGGTGTGGCTAAATGCTAAATGCTAAATGTTCAGTGTTCTGGCCACCACTGAAACCTGCTTCCAAAGATGAGGGAAGTATGATTTCCAGTTTGATTAATTATAAATAAGTACAGTACCCACGTAGGCTCAGGTTTCTAGGCTACTCATATGATAGAGATACCTTAAATATAGAAAGTAGCACTTTAGTAGCACTTAGATGAGACTTACTGATAGCACTTTGTAGTTTGGCTTTCTTGAAGAAATTGTACCTTCTTGATTATTGTTGTTCTGAGTTTGTACTCATGGTTGAATGCACTTATTGTAAATCACTTTGGAATAAAGCGTCAGCTAAATGAAATGTAATGTAGAGAATTAAAAGGTAAACAAATTTGACGTATCTTTGGAAAAATTACAGAACAGCATTTCTCTGGTATCTTTTGCATCATGAAACCGATCACATTAAACTTTTAACTGAGTCTACCCAATAACCAAAGGCACACCGACACACTGTGAGTCCGTCACTGCTGTTTAGCATTCAACACGTATACCAAATTAAACTTGTGTCTATTAACTGTGTCTGTTACCAGGGAACGATAAGTGAAGATAGAGAGAATTATGTAAATGTGAGACTTTGAAGCAGGGATTTACCATGGATCTGAACGCAGATTGCTTTAAAGTTATTTGACAATGCACATACGTTTAAATAAAGATGGTTCACTTTAGTAAATCCTGTCTCCTACAGCCACCAAACAAAGACTCAAACAGGCGACATCTGCTGACTGTATACGTGCACCATAGAAAGAGCAGATGAGATGGATTTAAAGTAACATAGAATCTGAGTTTCCTAAACATTTTCACCACTGGCCATGAGAAACAGCCAGTGGGAGATTCCACATATTTACTATTTATCACTAGCCTTGCAGCCATGCTGAATCTTTACAAACTACATTTGCACCAATGCACCAGATGGGATCATATATTCAGTGGGCTGACTAACACAGCACAGGTAGTTGCTTTTAAAAAAGAAAATATCAGTTCCATTACTTGCCATGTTGGACTACATAGAACATCAAATTATTAACGATCTGCTCTCTCAGTTTATTGCAGTTGTTTAATACTTGTCAGGCGCTCCGAGACAACATAATGTAATATATAGTACATCTCCACAGCAAACACAGCTGGTCGCACACCGAGATTATGTACACAGTATAATACCCAAGGCTCACTTTATATGAGGCTGTTTGATAACTTTTCTGAAGAGGGAATGAAGGCAGAGAGACTTTAAATCCTTGTCTGTTGTTCCTGCTTCACATCTGTTCAGTGCTTCTATTTTAGGTGGAAGGATTCCATCCTTGTAAATGTCAAATCCACTCCATTTTCTGACAGTGTCTCTCTTTACTGTGAAGGGAACCTCTGTTCAAGAATATATAATAGAAGGTCCTTTTCACAGAAGACATTTTCACTTCACACAATATAAAAATATACTAAAAAAATAACATGGAAAATGTAGGTAGAGATGTTCTACCAGTCGTTTGTGGCCAGTGCTCTGTACTTTGCCATTGTCTGCTGGGGGAGCAGCATTGGACACCAACGATGCCGGTGACACCAATAGACTCAGTAAACTGGGGAAGAAGGTCGGCTCCATCATTGAATGCAAACAGGAGTATCCCAAGGACCAATACAGGAGAACATTCCTGCCCACGTCAATAAGACTTTACAATAAGTCACCTCTGGCCAGTTCTTCCGTAAATTAATCAACATCAACATCAATAAATCTAGCACCACTTTTTTTGTTTGTTACTCACTGTAAATCATTATATACACTTCACTACATATACTTTGCATTTTTGCACTTTCTTTATTGTTTAATTTCCTAAATGAATAGCTGTTTTGTTGTATATATTGAGTTTTGTTGTATATTTTGACCATCTGTCTGTCTGTCTGGCTAAATAGTACTATGGTAAGAGGAAGGGGGGGGGGGGTGTATTTTTTATGTTGCGGTGAACTGTCCCTTTAAGGCCATGAGACCAAATATAACAACCTGATCTCACAGAAATACGTGAAATGAACACGTTCCCTTAACCCCAATATGCGTGGTGTCGGCACGTAATGTGTTGAAATTACGTGTGGGTACCACGTAAACGACACCCATACAAAGTCAATGAGGCTCATTTACGTGGTGGACACACGTATTCCCTGATTCAAATAAACGTCCTCCTTTTATAATTTATTAGGTTCAACAACGTCACGCAGTGGGCGGTGGTAAATGTTGTTTTGTAGTTTACGAAACGTCCTCCTTTTATAATTTATTATAGTCAGTTAGTTGCGATTTTTCTTGTCTAAATAACAGTACATTGTTTGAAATAGATTGTTTCCTTTACGTTATTAAACCCTCTACGATATTTTATTATTCTCAAATGTATTTTCTGTCACCGCAGCGAATATTATTAGGCCTATTAATAATTATACTTATGAATCAGAAGACTTTCAGTGGTTACCACGACAACGATACGTCACGTTACGCTGGGCGCATTCAAAGCAGGTATCCCATATCCCACAATGCAACGCGGTCATTCATTCAGAGACTCTGACAGCGATCAGCGGGTCTTTAACGCCATTATCGCTTCAATGTTCATATATATATAATCTGTGGTTTTATCACCAGCAACAACACGTTGCTCAGTTTTCTTCAGTAAGTTATGCACCGTAATAACATTTAAAAAAAACAGCTAAAGACTCAGGAAGTGACGTAGTACGTGCCGCTCGGCAGATAAGAAGATACAAAAATACATAATATTCGTAATATTGATGTTTTTGTCTAACATTGTATTTGAGGATTTAAACAATGAAGATAATAATAGTAATAAAAAACAGTTTCATGTATTTGTCTCATGTACTGTCTGCTCGGTCGGCCGGCGGGCGGCGGCAATCTGAAATGGAATGAAGCCCATTCACGGCAGACGGCAGAAACACAGGAATCGAACACGGCAGCTGCCCACCCCGGAAGAACTACAGATACGCACGCTTGTAACAGGTTCTGGGCCGCATATATAATGGGAGTTGTAGTTTATAAATATATTGGTATATTTCTCATAATTAGAAGTTAAAAGTGTATCATTGTGGATGCCCCCTGGGTTTTTTTGGGATGGGGAATACACTGGTGTCATCAGATTTTTAAAATTGAATCGTTAAATAGGTGAAAATAGCTTATTACCATATTATACAGTGCTTACAGTGGTTAAACATTGGTGACCATATCTACATGACAGCTGAGGTCCAGAGCTTTCTATAACAGCTGATCCTATGTCTGTAGCACCTTCTGTTGATAAATGACAAGCCTTCAAACATGGACTAGGTTCAAGGTTCAGAGGTCAAGATCTCAGAGTAGGAGTAATGGATCCTCTTCAGACTGACATATGTTACTGTGGAGGTTGAGACCTTTCCAACAATATGTTTGATATAGTCCTACGACAATGTTTTAATTTTCACATATCATGGAGAGACCAATTTGTAGGCGATACTTTATTATCCCCGGAGTGATATCTGCCTTGAGTTCAAATTCTTCACACATAACACTTGACATATTGTTTTATCATACAGCTGACATATACTTACAATAAACAAAGTGATATGTAGCCAGACTGAAGCACATCACACAGCCACAATCTATTGCTCATCTTTCACACACAGTGACAAGAGCAACCTACACACAACCCTATGCATCATATCATGAAGGTATTGCAAACCTCCTGCAGCCTCAAGCAATATTATTTAAAGTTGTAATTGAGGTCCGACTAGGCCTATAGTTTAGAAATGTTAAGTTTACATTGGAGTAACCTATATCTTCTGCTAGAGTATAAGAACTCATACTTTGCATGGAGAATAAAGATAGATCAGGTCATATTCTCTGTGCTTGCCTGGAGAGACTGGTTTCTATTCCTCTCCACAACCTTCATGACAGTCATATATAACATAAACCCTCTGATTCACAGGTGAAAACAAACTGAAAAACTGAAAACTGAAAAAAAACAACTAAAAACTGAAAAAAAACTGACAGGTCTCTATTTCAGCAGAATATGCAAAACGTACATTTGTCTGTGTGCAGTAGGCTGAGGTAGAAGTGTGCCAAAATTGCCAAAACACATGTTGTATATGCAGAGATACCCAAACAAAGATATATACATCTTACTTTGTGAGCAAAAACCTCGGCAACAATCTGCTTATCCTTTTAATTTCCTGAAAATGCTTCCTAAAACTAGTCCCTTCTTCATTTTGAAAAAATCTCTCAGTAAAGGCAAAGGTTATGGTTATAAGCTGTAGCCATGGTGATTGATATGAGGATAATCTTATGAATATAATAATTAATATGTTAGGCCTGCCATCAATTTAAATTAAAAAAAAATTCTAAAAAGTAATTTGTTTAAAACTAATGCAGTGCAATGCTTAAAAAGTCCCACACATAAATATGCTCATGCTTTTTCCCCCTTCAGTCTTTGCTATTAACATTCATCAACTACAAAATTAGAAAATTGCATTTTTAAATAATGATGCATGGAAAATGAAATAAAAAAGCTTCTCTTTGTAGGCCTAACTAGTTTATCAACAAGTCAAAACAAATGTTAAGTAGTCAAACAGGCCATCAGGCAGTATTTCTAACACTTAACTCTAGGTTGGTTATATAGTATATACAAGGCAAATCAACGTGCTTAGCATAAAACACTGTTTTTCATTATTGGTATTTTTATTGTATAAATTCTCACGTGCATGCAGCAATCTTTCACAGACTCGGAGCAGTAATTATTACGTCACTTCCTGAGTCTTCAGCTGTTTTTTTAAAATGTTATTACGGTGCATAACTTACTGAAGAAAACTGAGCAACGTGTTGTTGCTGGTGATAAAACCACAGATTATATATATATGAACATTGAAGCGATAATGGCGTTAAAGACCCGCTGATCGCTGTCAGAGTCTCTGAATGAATGACCGCGTTGCATTGTGGGATATGGGATACCTGCTTTGAATGCGCCCAGCGTAACGTGACGTATCGTTGTCGTGGTAACCACTGAAAGTCTTCTGATTCATAAGTATAATTATTAATAGGCCTAATAATATTCGCTGCGGTGACAGAAAATACATTTGAGAATAATAAAATATCGTAGAGGGTTTAATAACGTAAAGGAAACAATCTATTTCAAACAATGTACTGTTATTTAGACAAGAAAAATCGCAACTAACAAACTATAATAAATTATAAAAGGAGGACGTTTCGTAAACTACAAAACAACATTTACCACCGCCCACTGCGTGACGTTGTTGAACCTAATACATTATAAAAGGAGGACGTTTATTTGAATCAGGGAATACGTGTGTCCACCACGTAAATGAGCCTCATTGACTTTGTATGGGTGTCGTTTACGTGGTACCCACACGTAATTTCAACACATTACGTGCCGACACCACGCATATTGGGGTTAAGGGAACGTGTTCATTTCACGTATTTCTGTGAGATCAGGTTGAAATATAAAGGCACCTCATTGGCTGACGTCTGTTGCTATGACATCGCCGTAGCTTCTGCAGACGCTTCAGAGTGAAGCACTGTGGGAGACACACCAGAGCTGTGTCGAAGACGTTTTCCAACAGAAAATGTCGATTTAAAGTTGAAATGATTTAACCGCCATCAAGATGAAGGTTGGTCGCAGCAAATAAATTCAAAATGCCAGCGTCACCTCCGGTTCAAAGGGCTCAGTGCTGAGCTTCAGCTAGTGAGCTAGCTAACGTTCACGTTAACCGAGCTAGCTACGGCGCCTGCTAACGGTAGCGTTAACTAAGCTAGTTAGACAACTCTTGCCCAGTGTCCCGTTACCGTACCGCACTAGGCTTCGTTAACTATTTAGCTAAATCAGCTCTGTTGTTAGCTACAGAGTTATTAAAGCCAAATGCTTAGAGTTAACTAACTAACTACTACTACTTGTTGTACTACTACTTGTACTACTTGTTGAGCCCGCAGTCTTTTGCCCTGTCCGTGTGACATGTGAAGCAGCTCAACGTGCATTTGAGCCTTTTTAGTCAAATAAGTAGCTAATTTCAACTTCATAAATGACCAAAAATTACAAGTAATACATTTACTTTACAGTATACACTGTACACTATAATTACACTGAAAAACGCAGTGATATAAATACATTTTACTGAAACCCTATGGGAGATCAAATATAGTGTTGTCAGAGGGGCTGCTGCCACTGTCAGTAAGGGCTTTACACAGACACCTAACCAGCTAACTGTTTGATATTTCTATATGCAGTTTGAAATGCAGGCTTTCTGTTCAAAATATGCAGTCTCCAAGCCCAAACTAATATAACTCAAGTGCTGTCCCTTGAGTCATTGTCATAGACCTGACAGCTCCTGGAAAGCAATACACAGCTGTCAAATTCCCATTGACATGAAGTAATCTCTTGGTTAGGAGGAAACCTATGTTCTAAGTATCTATAGAGAATTATTAATTATATTTTAATTTAAAATATTGCTATGCCCACCCCCCAAATAAGACTTAATTAAAAGTGAATCTTTGTGTCCACAGAGTGTTTTCATCCTCGCCGACAAAGCCTGGGCGGGTTCCAACCTGCTGTGCACAATATTTCTCATCATACAGACAGGACAACTCAGTGAAAATATTTGATCGACATGGACACAAGTGGTCTGAACTCAGCCTTCCGGGGTACGTGTGAGAACGCCGTTTTTGGTGCCATCCAATTTTGTCTGCTCGAGAGTATTTTACACAAAGTTCACTTTCTCTTCTTTCTCCCACTCCCCATAGGCGGTGTGTTGGGATGGACTGGGATAAAGATGGGGACATTTTGGCAGTGATAGCAGCAAAATCCAGCTCCATCTACCTCTGGGATGCCAGCGTCAATAAAACATCCCAGATAGAAAGCGGCATGAGGTATGACAAGCATGCCAGTTTTAGTGCATTCATAATTCCGGACCATAATGAAAGATGAATATATTGGAAATACCTTGAGTTTGTTTCAACAGAGATCAGATGTCCTTCATCTTGTGGTCAAAGACGGGCCCGTTGTTAGCAGTTGGGACAGTCAAAGGAAATCTGTTGATATACAATCAGCAGACCTCACGCAAGATCCCAGTCCTGGGTAATATACACACAACACCACTGCACAGACTGGTGCTTCTGATTCGGTGAGTTTTTAGTCACTTCTGTCATATTGATGGTCTCTATCCCCAACCCCTCTCTCTCTCTCTCTCTCTCTCTCTCTCTCTCTCTCTCTCTCTCTCTCTCTCTCTCTCTCTCTCTCTCTCTCTCTCTCTCTCTCTCTCTCTCTCTCTCTCTCTCTCTCTCTCTCTCTCTCTCTCTCTCTCTCTCTCTCTCTCTCTCTCTCCACACAGGTAAACACACCAAGAAGATCACATGTGGGTGCTGGAGTGTTCAGAATCTTCTGGCTCTGGGAAGCGATGACAACACCCTGAGCATCAGCAATCACGAGGGTGACACCATCAGACAGGTAGGCGCAGGTACGCATGAATGCAGAAACGCAACAGATCAGGACCATTTTACTGTTGGTGTCATTCAGGCGGATTTAAATAAATTAGATACCTTGAATATAGAAAGCTGCACTTTAGTAGCACTTAGATGACACTTACTGATAGCACTTTGTAGTTTGGCTTTCTTGAAGAAATTGTACTTTCTTGATTCTTGTTGTTCCGAGTTTGTACTCATGGTTGAATGCACTTATTGTAAATCACTTTGGATAAAAGCGTCAGCTAAATGAAATGTAATGTAGAGAATTAAAAGGTAAACAAAGTTGACATATTTTTGGAAAAATTACAGAACAGCATTATATCACTTGGTGGATGAATAGGAATAAGAGACAAAAAAAGTGTTGTTTATCGTTCTGTTCTTTTTCCAGACAACTCTTCGAGGCGAGCCTGCTGAGATTAACTTTTCAGTGATGAAGACCAATGAAAGGTCCGGGCAGGGAGAGAACACTGTAAGTTTGTGTTTTTTGTTTTGTTTTTTTAAGTGTCTTGAGTTGTGAAGTATCATATGTTTACTTCTGTCATACAAGGGTGAATATTTTGAATTACCCTTGTCTAAGTACTTCCATTGTGAAGAAACCTTTCAAATGTTACACAGATTTAAAGTTGATATGAACGATGAAAATGTTTGAACTTCACTTACGTTTACCGACCTGCATTTATAAACCCTTCAGGTGAGTTTGTCTGTGGACAACAAGATCCTGATGCTCTACAACATCAACGACCCCGAAAACCGGATAGAGTTGACCTTCCAGCGCCACTATGGGCACATCGTGTCCTATCGCTGGTACTGCACACGATCACACAATTGACGAGACACTGGCACCGAATCATGGCAGCGAGATCTCTGTCCTCAGGTTCCTTCTCTTCCTCTGTGTGTCTGTTCAAGGTACGGGGACGGGTACATACTGATCGGCTTCTCTCATGGGTACTTCGTGGTCATTTCCACTCACATCAGGGAAATCGGGCAGGAGCTCTATCAGGCTCACAACCACAGAGACAGCCTCAACAGTGTGGCCATCTCGCCAGCAATAAACAAGGCCGCCTCCTGCGGGGACAACAGGTACACACAGGCTTTGAAAATAAACAGCATAGCCAGTCCTATTTTTGTCAAAGAAAACTAAAGTCCTGTGGTTCTTGCTGCAGCATAAAGATCCACGAGCTGTCCGAGCTCAACGATATCAGCAATGTAGTGCAGCTGGATGATGAGACTAAAGGTGAGACAGTTCTGCAGTTTAGGCCCACTGTCAAAGGGCCGCCATGATCACACCACTCACTTCTCCTTTCCCCTGCCTCTCCCTCTGCTCCTCCAGGTCTGGACCAGCTGAACAGGACGGATGACGGCCAGCTGTTGGCCATCTCCACACAGAAAGGGACGCTCCATGTCTTCCTGACCAAGCTGCCCATCCTGGGTGGCAGTTTTGGCACCAGGCTGGCCTACCTCACCTCCCTGCTGGAGGTCACCGTGTCCAACCAGGTGGAGGGGGTGAGGCCACGTATGCACTCACAAATGCACGCTGGAGTACTCCCACTAGATTTTCTTAGAAAGAGACTGAATAAATACAGCAACACAACAAGAAATTATTCGTAAAGAGCATACCTCCACAAAGCTGCACAATTCTGAAAATGTATGTACCATTTTATATATAGTTAGAGAAGATTTGCATAAAATTCAAGGCCATAAAATCAGTGATGGTAGAAATGGGAAGCCCCTGTATCTTGGACTCTAGTAAATACCGCAAAAATACATTTCTTCTCCAAGTTCATGGGGGAGCTGTGCTTCATAGGCAAAAATATTTAAAAAAAATAGAATATACAGTGATATAGATTGCCTACAATTGTGCAATCATTTAAGAATTTAGTAAGTTATATAATATAAACTGGAATGCATATTATCAATCAAAGATTACTATTAATATTATAATATACTATAATATTACTATCAATGCACACTTGCAGAGCTCGTAAATGTGAAAGCATCCACTTCAAGCTTTCTCTCCTCTCAACATCAATAACACTATTCACTAAGAATACAGTAAGGAGGTACTGTTGTATTTCTGTGTGATGTACTCTGTCTCTGAGACTCGTACGATTCTCTGCCGTTTTTAAAATGCTTATGTGTTAATAGTACAACTGAAAGGTCTGGTGGATATCTTAAGGTGGTTGCAGCTGTGTGCAGCATTGCCAAAGCAAAATGTTCCCCTTGGGGACAACAAAGTATATCTTCTCTTATCTTGCACTTAATGCACACAGTGTATGTTCACCCCATGTGGGGGTATGGGTTATGTATGTTGGGGTCTACGGCCACGGCGACTCCCTCGGGATCAATCACTCTCCGCCATCCCCCCCTGCCGCCTCTCCATCAAGTAAACACAAGCGTGTCTGTACTCCCAGGCATCAGGCCAACGATTGGTAACGAGATGTCACTGTCATTCACATGCGCGGCTGACGTGCACATTCAGGTACTGATCAGCAGCAGTTTTACCCCAGACTACGCTCGAGTTTCAGAATGCGCAAAACGGGAAACCGTTGCTTCGCTAGCTTGCTACGTGAAGAATAAAAACACCCCTTTGATGCACCGTGTTTTCCAGGAGAGTCCCGTGGCCATACAAGTGGAAGTGGAGCCTACTTTCATTGCGATGGGACCGTTCCACGTGGCTGTGGGAATGAACAACAGAGCCTGGTTCTATGCCCTGGTGGACCAAGAACCTGGTGTGTGTGTGTGTGTGTGTGTGTGTGTGTGTGTGTGTGTGTGTGTGTGTGTGTGTGTGTGTGTGTGTGTGTGTGTGTGTGTGTGTGTGTGTGTAGATCGAAGGCAAAGACCAGGATGAGAAGAAGCAGATGAAGTTGTTTCCAGACGATGAGAGAAAAGGTTGGATCCTTTGCCACGCCCTCACCGCTGACTTCCTCTACTACGGCACCGATGTAAGGCTCAGCTCGTCCTCACCTCAGTCAGTCTGCAACGTCTGGGGTTCCTTCAAAGCAGGAGGACACTATTTAGCTGGGCTAGGGTTAGAATGAAGCTGCTCCACAAGTAATAAATGGAAGCCGTGCTCATCTTCTTTTCGTCTTCTTCCCCTCCCTTCCTCTCCTCTTTCCAATGGACGTCACCGTCTCTCTGCTGCTCAGTCGGGTAACGTGGTGTCCGTCTTGGTGGAGGACTGGGAGACTGTGAGCAGCTACAGCCACCCGGTCGGTGTGAGGAAAGTGTTCCCAGACCTGAATGGCACACGGCTGGTTTTCATTGACGACAAGAACGGCGGCTTCCTTCACTCCCCTACGAATGTCAGTACATGTGGTCACATGACCTGCAACATACAACAACATACAGGGCACGCACACGCAGTGTACTCTGAGGTTCTTTGCACTCCAACCAAACCAAACGTTGAAAGCTAAAATAGCTAAAGCTTGCGCCGGAAACAGGATGACATGGGTGGAGGCCCTCCCTCTGGCCCTCATGGCCATGAGGTCCGCAAAAGGGGGTGTGACACACCTCTCCCCACACGAACTCCTGACCGGTAGAGCAATGCCAGGTCCACCCAGGGATGGAGGTCATATGCCATCCTTGGATGTGTGTCAGATAGAGATGTCTGACTATATGCGCGAGTTAACATCCCTGGTCTCAGCCCTCTCTACCCAGGTGGCGAAAACGCTTGAAAAACCGCCGACAGCAGAGGAGGAGCCAACCATCAAAGTAGGTGACTGGGTCAGGGTCAAGGTTCACAAGCGTAAGTGGACTGACCCCAGGTGGACTGGTCCGTACGAAGTGAAGGAGGTTACTTCACACTCGGTCCAGGTCAGGGGAAAAACAGGAGCCCCCTGGCACCACCTGACACATTGTGCCCCAGCCACCCCACCTGCCCGCACATTGGCGGAAGTACGAAAAGATTTGAATGATGCAGCGCTCACTTAAACGCTGTTTCGGGGATCCCGACGCAACCCCCGGTGACAGAAATCGGCGACCACGAGCCTTAAAAGAAATGGGGCTCGGTAGACGAACAATTTGTACAATAGGAGTCGCCCTTACGGTGGCCATCTTGTTAATGATATGGGGAATAGAGTCTCTCCATCAGAATAATGCCCGCCGTCCTGAAAATACAACGACCCATACCAATACCACTGGCCATATGCGTCAAAGACGCTCAATAGCCACGTCCCCGAATCCATCCCCCACTTTCCCTCCGGTTTGCGGCGCTTATTTAACTCTCAATTATACCACAGGTTCAACCACCTCCCTAATGGCAGTTCAAAATAGAATGGCCTTAGATATGTTATTAGCTGAAAAAGGCGGTGTCTGTGCTATGTTGGTGATATGTGCTGTACCATTATTCCCAATAACACCGCCCCGATGGGTCCGTTTCCACAGCGCTAGAGAGTTTGAGAGCACTATCAAAGGAAATGCATGACGCGTCAGGAATTGACAACCCTTTTTCTGATTGGATGACCAATATGTTCGGACAGTGGAAGGCCCTAATCGTGTCCGTATTGATCTCATTAGCGGTCTTTATTGCCATCTTAGTTACCTGTGGGTGTTGTTGCATCCCCTGCCTTCGCACCCTCATGAATAGACTCATCACCACTGCCCTCTCGAAAGAAAAAGCGCCTCCACCTTATGCAGCAGGGACTTATCCCCTTTTGGCTGCAGACCTAGAATCAGGCAATGACGATGACCTGCCATACATAGAAACCACACATTAGATATTTGTCACACCTTGCAGGTGTGAAAAGGGGGAGATCGATTTTTCACAACAAGCCTTAAGTACCACCAATACTTATCACACCTAGCAGGTGTGAAAAGGGGGATTTGTAAATAAATATTATAACTTTTATATATACACATATGCTCAGACACATAGATAGAGTGGAAAAGAACCAGAGACAGTTATAAGCTGCGACAGAGCACACTTGCGCTGAGCGCTCCAAATGAGGAGATGGTACCACGCGATACGGAATGTGTCTGAGTTCCACACAAACACACAGAAACGGGCCTAATTGGTTTCGGGTGAAACAGGAGTTAAGATATGCGCCTTGAAGGCCAGCCAGAATTAGTTAGGTCATCACCCTTGCACCGACAACATACACACACACTGAAAGATGACAGCAACCAATGGACGTGAGCCAGTGTGGGTGGAAATACCCAGTGCTCCAACCAGGCCGCTACTCAGCTAAAGTAAGCTCCGCCTGCACCTATGACTCTGACCAATGGGCTCCACAAGGAGAACCCAATATAATACTCTGCGCACATTGGTTAAGCGCCTTTTTGGGGGATTTTCAACCAGGTTGGATCTTCCGTTAGGACCGTGCACGTTTAACTGCCCGGAATGCAATATTCTGCTATAGCTTAAATAAAACTACTGTGTCCACTACACCTGAAATGCCTGGTCTAGATTAATCGACCGCCGCCTCGTTCTCAATTGTTGTTTGTCAGCACAACAATTGCAATGCAATTTCGCCACATGTTCATAACATTAACGTTAAAGTTACTCCAACCCTGCTGGCCTTTGTGGACTAGCTGGCTCGGTTAACACAGTTACACGATGCAGTATGTTGTTATATGCCTGTGCTCACACATCATGGTTGGTCGTAAGCTAACAGCATTCCCTGGGACACGTTTACTAGCTAACGTGCTGACCTCCCCTTTAGGCTTTAGGCTCAGTTGGATGAATCGAGCCGCTAAATAAAATGTATTTCATGTGGAAATCACTGTATTAGCGTTAGCTGGTTTCAACTCGAAAATACCTGAAACTTAGTATAATTAACACTAGCATTCATTGGGTACGTCATGCCAAGGTTAGCTAGCTAAGCGCAGTTAACATTGGATATACACGGGCCATCAGGTGGAATTGAGCTTCTCTCAAAAACGAGTATTTTACAGTCAGGTCCATAAATATTTGGACATTGACACAATTTCCATTATTTTGGCTCTGTACACCACAACAATGGAGTTGAAATGAAAAAAATCAAGATGTGCTTTAAGCTCAGAATTTCAGCTTTAATTTGAGGGTATTTACATCCAAATCAGGTGAATGGTGTAGGAATTACAACAAATTAAAGTGTGGCCACCCTCTTTTTAAGGGACCAAAAGTAATTGGACAAATTAATATAATCATAAATCTAATTGTCACTTTTAATACTTTGTTGAAAATCCTTTGCAGTCAATGACAGCCTGAAGTCTGGATTCCATAGACATCACCAGACGCTGGGTTTCGTCCCTGGTGATGCTCTGCCAGGCCTCTACTGCAACCGTCTTCAGTTCCTGCTGGTTCTTGGGGCATTTTCCCTTCAGTTTTGTCTTCAGCAAGTGAAATGCATGCTCAATTGGATTCAGGTCAGGTGATTGACTTGGCCATTGCAGAACATTCCACTTCTTTGCCTTAAAAAACTCCTTGGTTGCTTTCGCAGTATGCTTCGGGTCATTGTCCATCTGCACTGTGAAGCGCCGTCCAATGAGTTCTGAAGCATTTGGCTGAATATGAGCAGATAATATTGCCCGAAACACTTCCGAATTCATCCTGCTACTTTTGTCAGCAGTCACATCATCAATAAATACGAGGGAACCAGTTCCATTGGCAGCCATACATGCCCACGCCATAACACTACCTCCACCATGCTTCACTGATGAGGTGGTATGGTTTGGATCATGAGCAGTTCCTTTCCTTTTCCATACTCTTCTCTTCCCATCATTCTGGTACAAGTTTATCTTCGTCTCATCTGTCCATAGGATGTTCTTCCAGAACTGTACAGGCTTTTTTAGATGTTTTTTGGCAAACTCTAATCTGGTCTTCCTGTTTTTGAGGCTCACCAATGGTTTACATCTTGTGGTGAACCCTCTGTATTTACTCTGGTGAAGTCTTCTCTTGATTGTCGACTTTAACACAGATACACCTGCCTCCTGGAGAGTGTTCTTGATCTGGCCAACTGTTGTGAAGGGGTTTTTCTTCACCAGGGAAATGATTCTTCTGTCATCCACCACAGTTGTCTTCCGTGGTCTTCCAGGTCTTTTGGTGTTACTGAGCTCACCAGTGCGTTCTTTCTTCTTAAGAATGTACCAAACAGTTGATTTGGCCACACCTAATGTGTCTGCTATCTCTCTGATGGTTTTGTTTCGATTTTTCAGCCTAATGATGGCTTGCTTCACTGATAGTGACAGCTCTTTGGACTTCATATTGAGAGTTGACCGCAACAGATTCCAAACACAAATACCACAATTGAAATGAACCCCAAGACCTTTTATCTACTCCTTGTAAATGAAATAACGAGGGAATTACACACACCTGACCTTGAAACAGCTGAGCAGCCAATTGTCCAATTACTTTTGGTCCCTTAAAAAGAGGGTGGCCACATTTTAATTTGTTGTAATTCCTACACCGTTCACCTGATTTGGATGTAAATACCCTCAAATTAAAGCTGAAAGTCTGCACTTAAAGCACATCTTGATTGTTTTCATTACAACTCCATTGTTGTGGTGTACAGAGACAAAATAATGAAAAATGTGTCAATGTCCAAATATTTATGGACCTGACTGTATATCTAAATGTGTTAAATATACATCTCCCACCACATTTGAACAATTTAATAATGCTGGTACTTACCACAAAGGCGGATGTCGTTGGAGAAAGAGCGCGAATGAGGTCCGGTCCTTTTATACAGGTCCCCTAGTAGTCGCTTTTTGCTTTTACAACTATTATTTAAAACATTTATAAAGCCAGTTTAAAATACTTTTTTACTGTGTAGGTTTATATGAGAGAGACAACTTTGAGGGATATCTTAATGTTATTACATACATGTAATGTGATATAATTTATTTATTACATTATGTAATAAAATCATCATAAAGCAACATGTAACCAGAGTCAAATTCTCTTTACTCACATATGGCCAATAAAGCTGATTCTGATTCTGATAAGAATATGTGTGTGTGAGTTTTGTGTTTCTGCACCTGCCGTTCCCGCACAAGGTTGCAACATTATTATGACTCTGCTCTCCCCACTCATTTTACCCTGCATCAGCTTCCAAAATGAAGACGAGCCACGAAATGGAAGATTGAATAGTCTTCTGGCCCAAGAAATCAACTTTAATAATTAAAATGATTTGGAGGATATAATAATAACAATACATTTTATTTATATAGCACTTTTCATAATACTCAAAGACACTTCATAAATGTTTAAAATCATCATAAAAGAGCAATAAAAAACTATAAAAACATAGAGCACACAATCACACATTAAAAGCAGTTCTGAAGGGTTTTGATTTTAAATTTGAATATGGAAAGGTCAGTGCAGTCTCGGATGAGATTGGGGAGAGATGGGGCAGCTATGGAGAAGGCTCTGTCACCCCATGTCCGGTGCTTGGTCCTATGTGGGATGGATAGGAGGTTGGCATCAGAGGAGTGAAGCCGACAGGATGAAGTGTGGTGGTGGAGCAGGTCGGTGAGGTAGGTGGGGGCCTGATCATGGAGGGCTTTGTGAGTGAGGAGAAGGATTTTGTATTGGATCCGTTGTGGGATGGAGAGCAAGTGGAGGTTCTGGAGAAGGGTTAGGGTTAGGGCTATGTAATCTCTCTTCCTAGTCCTCATTAGTACACAAGCTGCAGCATTCTAGATCAACTGGAGAGACCAGAGCAGCCTGATAATAAGGAGTTACAGTAATACAGTCTAGAAGTAACAAATGAGTGAATCAATTGTTCTGCATCGCTTTGAGACAAGATATGCCAGATTTTTTTAAATATTACGAGGAAGCAGAGGATCAACAGAAGAGGACGAAGCACCGACCCCTGGGGGACGCCTTGAGACAGAGGAGCAGTGGAGGAGGTGCAGTTGTTGATAGTAATGAACAGCTGTTGTCTGTTACATTACATTACATTACATTACATTTCATTTAGCTGACGCTTTTATCCAAAGCGACTTACATGATATACAGTAGACAGTCAACCGTAGACACAGCAACGGTGAGCAACGAGGGTTAAGTGTCTTGCTCAAGGACACAACGACACAGACTGCCGGAGCCGGGGATCGAACCACCGACCCTCTGATTGTTAGATATGATTTAAGCCAGGAGACAGTGATTTGAGGCGGGAGAGAAGGATGTTGTAGTTGATGATGTTGGGGCGGCTGTGGCTCAGTGGTTAGCAAGTCGGTCTTTCAATCAGAGGGTCGGTGGTTCGATCCCAGGCTCCGGTAGTCCATGTCGCTGTGTCCTTGAGCAAGACACTTAACCCTAATTGCTCACCGTTGCTGTGTCTACGGTCTACTGTATAGCATGTAAGTCGCTTTGGATAAAAGCGTCAGCTAAATGAAATGTAATGTAATGTAAATGTTGAAAGCTGCAGTGAGATCGAGAAGAATGAGAATGTTGAGGTGACCGGAGTCTGAGGAGAGGAGGTTGTTGGTGACTTTGAGAAGGGCTGTTTCTGGGCTGGGAGCGGAAATGGCTCAAACAGATTGTTGGAGATGAGGTGGGCTATGCGTTGTGCAGCCGACAACACAGTATTTTTGATGGGAAGGGAAGATTGGAGATGAGCCAGAAGGTTGTCAGGCTAACAGGCTGGTAGCCCTTCCAAGCTACCAGCTTGTTAGCCTGACGATCCTGCCTGGAGAATGGAGGTCAACCTGGTGCGGTGGTGGCTAGCGGAGACCAACCCAGGTCTGCTAACCTGACAGAAAGATCCTGCAAAGGTAAACAGGTGGGCTCGTGCTGGCTAGCGATGTGGTAGCCAGGGATTAGAAGACTGACCATTGTGGACCAAACCTGGAAGTCCTACTGCTAGAATCTCTTCCAAGTTTAGTAAGCTTGTTGAGTGAATTCCCTGGTGAATGTAACCAGAAAGCTGAGAGCTAAAAACTGCTAAAAGCTTAAAAAACACAAAAGTTCGACATTGAGGCTGCCGTCTGCGGCCATCTTAGAATGAAGAACAGTGCACACTACTCACAAATACAAAAATCAGTCGTCTATGTCCCTTAGCAACCCGACAGACCACAATTGTAATTAACTGCCCGACTGCGCCCAGAGAACTTCTATTTTCTGGAACTCCCCGAGCCCCGAGTTTTAGCACTTTTGCAGCCTGCCTTCTTTCGATACATCAGTATTGAGTGATGTGTGTTGTTGTCTTCTGATTTGACTTTGCCTTCATCTGCTCCATATCGTAGTCATTCCAAGAAATCACATGACCTTCGGCACTCCCTACTTACTGAAACAGACCCCCCTCACTGGTTCTTGTTATCAACTTCAGGCTTATAACTCCTTATTTGGTCATGTTTCCTTATCTGACTTCTGTAACTTTCTGCTTATGAATCTGCCGTTGAGACCCAGAACTTGTAACGTTCCAATTGATAAGCATTCATAGCATACACCCAGTGAGTCAACGAAAAATCATATTAAAAATGCTTAACACATTAGAATTGTATCAGACAGTTTGTAGCAAATAGGCATACATTTTCTTTCTCTCCACATGTTCCAGCCAGTTTAGGCCCACTTCTATGATGCCAGATTCGGCCCAGATTCAGATCAACGGGCCAGAGCTTGTTTCAGTGCTGGTTGCCGATACACCCGGCTGCCATCTCCCAACCAGAATAGGCCCGTTTCTATAATGCCAGATAGGGCCCAGATACGGCAACCATCAATGGGCCAGAGTCTGTTTCAGTGCTGGTTGCCAATACACCCGGCTGCCATGTCTCAGCCAGAATAGGCCTGTTTCTATGATTCCAGATAGGGCCCAGATACGGCAACCATCAAAGGGCCTGAGTCTGATTCAGTGCTGGTTGCCAATACACCCGGCTGCCATGTCTCAGCCAGAATAGGCCCGTTTCTATGATGCCAGATAGGGCCCAGATACGGCAACCATCAACGGGCCAGAACCTGTTTCAGTGCTGGTTGCCGATAAACCTGGCTGCCATGTCCCAGCCAGAATAGGCCCGTTTCTGTGATGCCAGATAGGGCCCAGATACAGCAACCATCAACGGGCCAGAGCCTGTTTCAGTGCTGGTTGCCGATAAACCTGGCTGCCATGTCCCAGCCAGAATAGACCCGTTTCTGTGATGCCAGATAGGGCCCAGATACGGCAACCATCAACGGGCCAGAACCTGTTTCAGTGCTGGTTGCCGATAAACCCGGCTGCCATGTCCCAGCCAGAATAGGCCCGTTTCTATGATGCCAGATAGGGCCCAGATACGGCAACCATCAACGGGCCAGAACCTGTTTCAGTGCTGGTTGCCGATAAACCTGGCTGCCATGTCCCAGCCAGAATAGGCCCGTTTCTGTGATGCCAGATAGGGCCCAGATACAGCAACCATCAACGGGCCAGAGCCTGTTTCAGTGCTGGTTGCCGATAAACCTGGCTGCCATGTCCCAGCCAGAATAGACCCGTTTCTGTGATGCCAGATAGGGCCCAGATACGGCAACCATCAACGGGCCAGAACCTGTTTCAGTGCTGGTTGCCGATAAACCCGGCTGCCATGTCCCAGCCAGAATAGGCCCGTTTCTGTGATGCCAGATAGGGCCCAGATACGGCAACCATCAACGGGCCAGAACCTGTTTCAGTGCTGGTTGCCGATAAACCTGGCTGCCATGTCCCAGCCAGAATAGGCCCATGTATGTAACAGCTACATCTGGGCCATATATGGCAAAAATCAAATGGGCCGAAACTGGCTCACATTTGGCCGCATCAAGCCGAAACACAGCCGAGTCAGCCGCCACTCGGCCGCAATACGGCCGAGTCCGCTGGCTACCTGGGTGGAGAGATAGAAAATGTGTGAAGGTCAATGGTAAAGTGAGAAAATAAAAGTTACAAAAAATTGCGATTCATAGAGGTTCTAAATAATGGAAACACACAAAGCCACATATAGTCATTAACCGGAAGAAGTCAGACAGGCTATATAAGAGCCCCATTAAAACTCCAAGTAGAGTATATTTTGCTAGTTTAGCTAGCTCAATATATAAAGATGTATTTCAACAGTCAATTGGCAAGAATGATGACATAATATGATATTAACAGGATCTGATACCCACTCTGTCCATACTCCCCACCTCTTTACTCCACAGGTAAGCAAAGAACGGTCATCAATGGCAGAGAGCGTGTAAACTGAATCACTTCTCTGTGCCCACTTTGCGCTTTGTGGGAAATATCACATCTCATCATCGTGGATAGCAAGACCAAAGAGTTTAGAAACACATTTCTCAAGTCAGAAACTATAGAAATGATCCCTGAAAGTATAGTCTTAATTTCGCTAAGGGGGAAAACTGAATGTGATTCTTGGAAAACTTACTATCACTAAGGGTTTTCTTATTTTCATTAATTAGCCTGTCCAGTGTCTGAGTGTCAACCAGCCATGTGTGTTTATGTAAATGCTACAGTGTTGCTCAGCAAATCACTGCAGAACTCTGATATCACAGTTGTGATACAAAGCGCTAACAGACTGGAGAGATAGAAAATGTGTGAAGGTCAATGGTAAAGTGAGAAAATAAAAGTTACAAAAAATTGCGATTCATAGAGGTTCTAAATAATGGAAACACACAAAGCCACATATAGTCATTAACCGGAAGAAGTCAGACAGGCTATATAAGAGCCCCATTAAAACTCCAAGTAGAGTATATTTTGCTAGTTTAGATAGCTCAATATATAAAGATGTATTTGTACAGTGAATTGGCAAGAATGATGACATAAAATGATGTTAACAGGATCTGATAACCACTCTGTCCATACTCCCCACCTCTTTACTCCACAGGGAAGCAAAGAACGGTCATCAATGGCAGAGAGCGTGTGAACTGAATCACTTCTCTGTGCCCACTTTGCGCTGAGTGGGAAATATCACATCTCATCATCGTGGATAGCAAGACCAAACAGTTTAGAAACACATTTCTCAAGTCAGAAACTATAGAAATGATCCCTGAAAGTATAGTCTTAATTTCACTAAGGGGGAAAACTGAATGTGATTCTTGGAAAACTTACTATCACTAAGGGTTCCCTTATTTCCATTAATTAGCCTGTCCGGTGTCTGAGTGTCAACCAGCCATGTGTGTTTATGTAAATGCTACAGTGTTGCTCAGCAAATCACTGCAGAACTCTGATATCACAGTTGTGATACAAAGCGCTAACAGACTGGAGAGATAGAAAATGTGTGAAGGTCAATGATAAAGGGAGAAAATAAAAGTTACAAAAAATTGCGATACATAGAGGAATATAATATAATGGAATATAATGGAAATAAACATCATAGCCATCATACAGTTATCTTTATGGCAGAACAGTAGTATTAGATTGTATTATGTATGTTTTCTTAAACATCCTATATTGCATTATTTCATATAGAGCTGCAACGATTAGGTGATAACTCAATGAATTGTGCAGCAACCTTTTCAAACACTGTCGCCCAAGTCCTGAAAATGCGTCTCAGGCTTCCCTCAGCTCTGGAGTCTAATCACCGCTGCCATCTTGGTCCAATGGTGACGGCAGAGAGTCAGATAACAGCTCGCAGTCTCAGAGAAGTCAGGAGAGCGGGAGACTCTCCAGGAGTACGCCCTGGCCATGATTCAGTGCAAGGTGCTGAAGCAACTAGAGAACCTCGAGCAGCAGAAGTATGACGACGAGGACATCACTGAGGACATTAAGTTCCTGCTGGAAATGCTGGGCGAGAGCGTGCAGGATCTCAGGTACCCGGTCGCTTCCATTTCATGGACAACGGACCATCTATTTTCAGCTCGGGAGAGCAGATTGCAAAAGGAAACGCTTGCAACAAATCTTTCAAAGAAAAGGATATTCTAGTGCTGTGCATGTATCTGGTAGATCTTCATGAAGCTACTCTTTTACATTTTTTTTAGACTTTTTATTATGAATGCTGTATTCTCTTCATGTGTGAGTGACCTGTAGATAAGATCTGAAGTGTTTGATAGCCTCTCACATCACAGCTCTTCACCAGATGGGTTAAAAAACAATCTGCTATTTTTGCAGAGGGAAAAATAATAAGTGACCCTTGGACTCTCCACTTAACTTGCTGAAGCAAGAAAAAAATAATCGTTTTCGTGTTCTATGTTTCATCTCATCAACAGCTCATTCGATGAGCTCTGAGCTCAAGTCCGGCCGCCTGGAATGGAGTCCTGTGCACAAGTCGGAGAAGTTCTGGCGCGAGAACGCCGTCCGCCTGAATGAGAAGAACTACGAGCTCCTCAAGTAAGATGAAGCTTTTATTGTAGTGGCACAAAATACGCTTTGTCATACACTAAGATGTAGGGCTGCACCATTATGACCTAAAATCAGACGTTATCTCAGGCGATCACGTTCATTTAATTGTGAGAAGCCCAAATCATGATTGAGATTAATATTCAATTAATTGTGCAGCCCTACTATGACGTTGCCGATACAGAAGTGAATTAAATACAGCTTTAATTGTATGAAAGTTTTTCGGAATTTCAGTCTGAGAAAGAAAAAAAGAAAGGCATGATTTCATTCAAAGAAATTGAATAAATGGAATGTGATGTTTTATCCATGTTGCATACGATTAGGTTATACTGTTTATCAAATTTAAAAAATATATATTTATTTATATTCTTGAATTTAAATATTAGCTGGTCACATGTGTTCAAAAAACTTCACTCGCATTGAGTTTTGTGGTCATCTCAGCTCGTACTTCTAACGGCTCCTTAAAAGTCACAGATTCATCAACATCATCTCTGATGATCGCACAGCCTCTTAACGTGTGTGTGTGTGTGTGTGTGTGTGTGTGTGTGTGTGTGTGTGTGTGTGTGTGTGTGCGTGTGTCCAATCTAAAGATTACAAAACATCAATTTGTGCCTCTTCTTTGTTATTCAAGTCACAAACTGTTTGTGTTACTGACATTCAGTAAAAATGTCATCATCTCATTGTCTGATTGCTGTCCTCTCTCTGGCCGTGGTTACACTCGTCTTTTCAATGCAACCTTTGTGATCGAATCCCCTAGACCAGAACACATTTCACCTCCCATAACGCTCCTATTTTATGATGCTTGCTCTTCCCTCCTAGATTATTAATAGACTTAATAGACTATTCATTGAAGAATTGCTGCTTATGAAGTTCCACTTATTCGGTGCGAACCACTTTTTCCCGTAACTTCCTTACAATAATTGTTTCCTGTTATTTAAAAGCTTTTATTCTAATGCAGCAAAATGAACTAACTCAACCTAAGTGAAGAGTCTCAGCTCTGCTCCAGCCTCGGTTTTCCTCCTCTGTTTGTGGAGGGAAGATGATGCAAAACCTAAGTCTTGTCTGGATTGTGCCCACATGCTGTCCACACCTCACTGAGATCCCAACTTATTGCAAGCCAGGCCTCTTGATGAAGTCATACATACGGCTGATGGGACCCCAATGCGAGCCAGATCTGATCTCAAAGCATACAGACATGACAGTTATTGCATCCCAGCATGATTGGATGAAATGGCCTCTGTAATCAGCTCAGACATCATCTCCGCTTAATTGACCCTCTTTTTGTATTCACGTCTGTCCCCGACTCTCACCCACGCTTTGTCTGACTTTGAACCCAGAGGTCTCACTTATTCAGAAGCCTCATGTTCTTGAATTTTGATTTTAGAGTTTGGGTTTCTCAGTATTAAAGTAACATTAACCTTGGCTTCAGAGAAATCAGTCAATTTCTGCATCCAACACTTGGTCAGTGAATGAAATATCCGATAATCTGTTTACTTCATGCAGCATCTGGGAAATATGATCTGCCTATTGATGCAGAGTGACCTCACCATTTAAATGCCTCCTATTTTGTCTCCCTTTCTTGATTCGGATCTTGACGAGGCTCTAGGAGGTGTCCGATGATCCTCAAGCCATTGCGGTAGCAGCTCACGATATCGGAGAGTATGTGCGGCATTACCCACGTGGCAAACGGTAAGCCATGTTTCTGTGAAAACCAAGTCACATCAAAGCTTAAATACACTATGTGTAGGACTTTTGGGATAATGTACTTCTCACATTTAAAGAGGAAAATACGTTTATCTGAACACAAAGCACGAAGCTCACCAGACCTCCTCAAAGCACCGAGGAGATAAGAGAGATTGTTGTCAGATGATGCTGAAGTCCAGCGTGTTCTTCACTTTCGTCTTCCTAAATCCTCTGAGGCTTCTAGTTCTTCACTCGGCACCTCCTTTATCATCTCCATGTATTGTTTAGGTTTCCTCCAACGTTTGTTATCCTCATGACAGTGTGTGTGACAGATACATAATGGGCTGTCCGGCCTGTCCCTCTCCCTCCCTCCCTCTCCCTCTCCTGTCGGCCTGTCCAGCCTGTCCGGCCTGTCGGCCTGTCCGGCCTGTCGGGCCTGTCGGTCCTGTCGGGCCTGTCGGCCTGTCTGTCGGTCTAGGGCGATACCCCTCCTATATATAGGGTTAGACCACTCATGGATATAGGGCGAGAATCGTGCGACCTGTATGCGGAGGGACTTTCCTGACCTCATGTGAGTCCACTGGATATAGAGGGACTTTCCTGACCTCATGTGAGTCCCCTGGATATAGAGGGACTTTCCCTACTTTTGATTTTGTAGACGATCATAGCCTTAAAAATATATATATATATTTTGGAAAAGGTGAGGTGTAATTGATTGCCCTTTCTTTCACAGGGAGTACCTGGGAAGACAACTGCAGTCCAGCGACCAGCAGCAAGCTCCGGCCGTGGCCACCCGAAGCTGAACCGTTCCCGTGCTCCCGTGTGTATCACTGTGTGGATGAGTGTGTCCTGTTTGTACATTGTTCTTTGTGATTTTTGTGTAACGACTTGAAAATCAAACGGTGTGGTTTCCTTTTCTGCACCCGGAATGATCCTGGATGTTACTTGATTTGACTGTCGTGCTTCGTGCCGTGCCCTCTCAGCGATGTGATGTGTTGGAGTCGCACTTTACGTCTGTGATGATGTACAAAAACTGCGTGTGTGTGTGTGTGTTATGCTGTGAGGTCAAGTGTGCCATTTGGCCACTAGAATTGATGCTGAGTGATGGCAATGTTTGTATAGAGTAACATTTTCCTTCTCAAATCAATGCTTATTTTTCAAGGTTGCATTATTTACTGAAGAAATATTTCCACAATAAGTAGAATGTAATAAAGCTTGGTTTAAGTTTTCTCAAACTGCCCCTGTGTCGTGTGCTTGGCCCCCAGATTCTTGTCGAGAACCGCGGTGTGGCTGAAAAGTGCAAAGTAGATTGAAAGATGAGTTTTTGAGATTCACAAAGGACACACATGCCCAGTTTAAATCATGCATGCACAACACGTTCTCACACCAGCGGGTCGAGTAACGCAGCTTGCCATTGGCACAAACTATGATACTCTACCTCTATAAAAATAAAAGTTCAGAAGCTAATTTAATAATGTTGTGTCGCTAGTTGTTAAATGAGTTCTGTAGCAGCCACCAGATGTCGTATGCACGTCCGCATGCATGCCCTCCATGTTCAGCTTCTTTGCAATACATCGTTTTCTAAACTATGTCGGACTTTTCAAACCCTCCAGCCAGCAGACACAGCTCCTCTCTGGGCAACGCGTTGTGTTGGTGCGTCTCTGCTCTCTCTTGTTCCTCCTGCATCGCTCTTTTACGTTTTTTAATGTAGCGACGGAGTTTCTTCTTGCTGTGATAGTGGGCGGGCTGTACCCAGCATGCAGTTCGGCGGTGTAAATTTAATAAATGTACAATTTCTATGGTTAAAAGTTGTTTATGTGTCACAAACAATTATGTTGTGCTGTTGTACCCTGTTAAAGAGCATTAGTTGTGGGTGATGCACATTGTCGAACGTGTTAAAGAGCGTTAGTTGCGGGTTATTAATTGTTGTTATAATTTAAACCATGACTCAGCACCAGCAGGACGCAGTGATGACGCGCTGAGCTTGTCAACGCTGATTGGCTCTATTTATTTTATTTTTTTCTGGCGGAAATGGGCTTCTATAGGGCCGACCGCTTCGCTAGTGTATATACATATATATATATATATATATATATATATCGTTCTTACTTGAAATAATGTTATGCTTGTGGAAGCCTCCAGGGAAGAAAAGATATTTGATAAAAAAATAAAATAAACACATGATATTAAATGAATCAACACATTTCTTTAATGCCCCACTTGTATTACATGACATCGTCACAACATTAACTTCCAGTGATGATCAACAAACGCTACGCTTCAACAATTACGTCTCAGGATTTCGAACTCGCAAAAATAGGAATCATTTTTAAGGCGTCGGGTTTATTGATGCAATAATTGGTGAATGACCCTGGTGTTCTCTGATTGGAGAAGTGCACGTGTCACTTCCTTCATCAATAGTTTCTATTCCATTTCATCAATGACACACACGTCCATTAAGTTACACAGAAAGAAAAAAGAAAGATACATTAACAACAAATGTTAAACACAAAGTCAGGGATTAACAACAACTCTCAATACTGTGTGTGTGTGTGTGCGTGTGTGCGTGCGTGCGTGCGTGCGTGCATGTGTGTGTGTGGGTGTCTACAGGCGATTTGAGATGGAGCTGGTGACTGACGGTCGGATCAACTCTTCCATTATCAGAGCGAGGGTGTGGCACAACTCCTTAGCCTGCAAGAGAGATTAAGAGTGTTTTCATAAGCAATAGATTATATATCTGACAAGTGCATCAGTTTCTCCAATGTCCATGAATGCAGTCCAACGTGCAGAAAAATAAGAACGCTAGGAAACGTGTGCAGCCGAAGCCCAGAGTCGCACCTGTTTGAGATGAATGGTGACTTTTTTCAGTTGGCCCGGGTTGCTGTAATTGATGTCCACAGCTGGCACTTTGCCTTGTTTCTTGGGGCGGATGGTGCACATGGACTGCACATCTGCCAACGGAATCAGAAACGCTCGCTCCTGCAAAAAAAATCAGAAAGCAGAATCCTTGAGATGGCGGCTACTGGCTTTGAGTTGACGACTGCATGGTTGGGCGGCGGCGTCACGTCGGCTGCTGGAAGGTTTTATGGGCGCCAACACTTGGCAACATGAAAATAGCTTTGGGTTATGCAAAGCAGGCTGGAAGAAAATTGCACCCCTACAACTGTACTGCATTAATATGAGATAGGAACAACAGCCCAACACCAATGCTGATTGAAGAAAGGTGAACTGGATCAGACCAGAGTGACCTTGACCCAAGTATAACTTTGGTACATGGACATCTTTTGTACTGATAAAATCCCATATTCATATGAGTGATGGGTCAGGGAGTGTTTCAGTACTGTGGTTGCTGGAGGTACCTGTGTTTTGGGGTGGAGAAACAGCACCCCCTCCTGGCTGATGCTGAGCATGCACGGGGAGGGACAGCCACGCTGACTGACCTTCTGGGCCAAGAAAGTGTTGGAGCCAAACAGAGGCATGGTGCTCAGAATCTCTGAAGGACAGACAAATGCAGACGAATACAGTTATTATCAGGAGAGAAGAAAAAGAGGAAAACGAAGAAGAAGGGGAAGAGGAGAGAAAGTACCCACCAATGAATTTCATTTTGGCGTCTTGAGGACTGAGGGAGAACATTGCAGCTATCTGGCCCCGACTGAAGGAGTGGATCTCTTCAGCTCTGCTGCCGAGTTCATTCTGTGAAGGCAGGTACTCCTTTGTCTCTGGCCTGGAGGAGACATACAAAGAACAAAGTACACATACTTACACTGAGAGGACTTCAGGAGTTTGGCCTAAGAGTCAACTTGTTAAGTTGGGATGTGGTTAGCTTAGCTTAGCGTAATGACTGAAATCATAGAGCTGTAAAAAACACTATTTGTGGAGTTATGTGCTGAAGCTGTTTATCAGTGTCAGACTGATAAAGGCTGCTTCCTGGAGTATTGTTGTCACCTTTAGGCTGCCAGGTTTGGTTCCACTGTGCCCGACACTCTTTATGCTGAGCTATGCAAACGAAGTCCTGACTCCAGCTACATAGCAATTTTCTTAAGGCCTTTACACACCAGGGGTATTATTTTGGGAAATTAATTGCACTTTTGAACTCTTGTTTTTGTTGGAAGCTGCAGCGACCTGTCAATCACAGTAAGCCCGCCCAAAAGCATAATCCACTTTATGGACTATTGACTATTGACTAAATGACCATAATTTACTAAATGAACATCATGCTGTATTGAAGAAGACTTGAAACTAGAGATTGAGACATAAACTCATGTTTACAATGTTTACTGAGGGAATACATCAAGAGAGAAGTAGAGTCATTTTCTCATAGACTTCTATACAACCAGAGGAGTTGCCCTCTGGTGGTCAGGAGAGAGAATGCAAGTTTTTAAACATTTCCACATTGGCTTCACTCGGCAGAACTGGAGGTAGCCGCCTGGATGGAAGAAAGCTTTGATTGTGAGTAATGTCATTATATTTTAGGGAATAAATCAAAGACAACATGGTTGTTTGAAGAGTTGGAGGCAGCCATAAAGGACCTTGTTTATGTTAGTTGCATCTCAGTGATGTATTTGTGTTGGATTCCTTATTTTATTCTTCTTTGGTCGAGCTGCCCAAAATATCCCGTTCCTAAAGTGATCAGTATCGTATTATCGTGTGACTCACAGTGAGAGATGATCTCTTTGATCCTGAGCCAGGTATTGGAGGGCACACAGCTCCGCTACCTGCTGGACTGATGAGGGGCCGCCAGCAGCAGGAGTGAGCACCAGCCGCCCACTGAGGTAGTCGGCCTGGAGCTACAACACAGACAGCATGAGCACAATGAACTGGATCCTGAACCAGCAGCTGGACTATGCTACTATTACTAATACTACTACTACTACCACTACTGCCACTACTACTACTACTACTACTACTACTATTACTACTACTACTACTACTACTACTTTTCCTGACTGTCGTAAAGCGATTGTTGTCACCTGCTGGTAGTGGAACTCCAGGTAGAGGTCGCTGTTGAAGGACAGAGGATTCCTCCACATCAGTCGTCTCAGGGAAAAGAAGATGGAGCCGTCGTCCAGCAGGAAGTCGAACAGATACTCCTCGCCGTGGAGGGGACGCACCATCCCATCTGACAGAGGGGCAGGACGTCGAGCTGTTAATCTGACACTTTTGTTTTGTTTGACTCGCAGCTAACGTGGCATGAACATCATATTTACAGTGCTGAGGGAGGGTGTGGGGTCAATTCTAGCCGAATAAATGAGCATTTGACCTTTTATTTTGTAACAATCTGCATCTGGGACTTCTCTTCGCACAATCGGCTAAAGGTTTCATTCGTGCTACACAAGAACAACGGCAACACGCGGTCATTTACGTCCGATCCGCACTGAGCATGTGCAACTCTCAACAGAGAGGGGACGAATCCCTCGTTAGCTACTTCCACCATCGGCTCCGGGAGAGACAACTGACGTGTCCAAAAGTCAACGCCGGAGCTAACCAAATGTTAGCAATTTGGAAATACTTACAAATACTTTACATTGTAGATAGTAGATACTAAACGAAAGTGATATCATCGCTTCTATCTGTGACGCAGGCAGGACAACAGCATCTTTTACAGCTAGGAATAAAAAAGCAGATCTTTTTTCTAAGGCTAACTGTGCTTTGTATCCTGGATATCAATTAGAAACAGGATCAGTTGGATTTACCACGATGTTGGTTGGCAAAGATGGAGAACTCTTTGATTTCTGTGAGATTTGAGATGCCCATCTCTTTACAGAACTCTGTTAACACCTCTGCTGCCATCCGGACGGAAGATACAAAACACAACCACAGAGATATTGATCATTAACAACAGACTAAGGTTTTTTGTATACAATAGTTTAAAATTAATCTTATGACGAAGCTATTCAGACTAAAAAAGGAATTTCTATGAGAGTGGGGAAAGATCTGGGAAACCATTATCCAGACAATTACAACAAAAAGAGACGTGTCAAATATAAATGGCAAACTTAGGCAAATGGAAATTGATAAATCTTATCTCATGGGGAAATATTAACATCACTAAGATGACGGTAGCTCCACAATATAATAACATCTCTATGATGATACCAGTGACCATTTCTAAAGAAATCTTTAAAACAATATAATCATCGGATGAAGGATTTCTTATGGAATAACAAAAAACCTAGAATCAGTATGAAAAAAACTCTTTGCCTCCACAGCTAGTGGGGATTGGCTCTTCCCACTATGGAATTATTTAACATAACATTTGAAATGAATGAGCTACTGGGAAAATTATGCCTCTAGCCCCGCATGGGTAAAAATGGAGGAGGGTACTGGCAGAGCCATCTCAGGTTATGGATTTATCACAAAAAAAAACAGAAAACATTCGGAACAAAGAAATCTAATTTCTTTGGCTAGGAAAAGGAATACATGTTGTCAAAGAGCTCTAAGATACAGCTGATTTAGATCATTTGAGGACCTTAAAGAACAATTGAATTTAGTTGAGAAGGGGGACTTCTGGAAGGAGCGAGGAGCACCATAGCTTTATTTGTTGGACTTCAAAGAGAGGAGCTTCCAAATGCTTCCCGTACCTTACACTCCGCCTCAATATTTTATAGAAAAATGTCCGATATTCCAACTAGAACTTGCAAAGGCCTGAGCATGATGTGGCAAAAAGGATCTTGGCATTGAGATTAGGGAAGACGTATGGCAAGAGATCGGAGCCTGGGATACGAGGGATGCACCCAGAAAGTTTAACCATTCCAAAATTGGACAAAGATATAATTTTACATCCCTGAAACTGTGTAGAATGCAGGAATCTTACACTGAAGCTGCGTATCTTGATGGGGAAATCCACTCCTCCTGGTAGCTGGATGGGAATACGTCGGGAGGTTTTGCCAGCCTGCAGAAAGCAGAGACACACTCAAACAAACAGCTCAGCTGTGAATGCAGAATGTGAATGTATGTACTGCTTATAAAGTACACCCTGAGTTTTGGGGTAACTTGCCAGAATGGCCTCCATCTCGATGTCGGAGGGGATGTTACGGCGGCCGCCAAAGCTGAGAGACTGCTGGAGGTTATCCTGACACACGCCGGCCAGCTCTGAGGAAACGCGTATGCGCGAGAGACCTTAAGTACATCTGAATGTGTTTTAACACCACAATGACTTGTGGAGAGAAGCATTTGTTTCGTAGTGCTGCGTCTGCAGTTTAGTGTACGTTTCTTCTACCTTGGTACGGGTGCTCGTAGTCCTGAGAGATGTCGCGTAGGTGACGGGTGACGTGCGGCTGCAGAGTACCTGAGCAGGGGAAGAACCCGGTCATCAGGTGGAGCAGCCGCCAGCCGAGGGTGCAGATGGACCTGTGAAGACAACACAAGCAGGGAAAATACAGTATTAGCG
The DNA here is from genome assembly GCA_023566465.1 of Cottus gobio. Taxonomy (NCBI): domain Eukaryota; kingdom Metazoa; phylum Chordata; class Actinopteri; order Perciformes; family Cottidae; genus Cottus; species Cottus gobio. The sequence goes on from CM042230.1 coordinate 21,617,951, forward strand.
TTTTAGTCATCCTTAAAATGGAAAATACCTCTGGAAACAGTGGCTGTCCCAAAAGTGTTTTGCAACTGTGTGGTCAATTTCTGTTATTATTGTTAAAGAAAGGTTCTGTAGGAGCACCTTGGTCTCCGAATGGTATGCTATATAAAGACGACCTCCAGGGTTTCATTCTGACCTTGGCTTTACTTTTCAGACCGGGTTTGTAATAACTAGAGATGATCTAACAGTCTGGATACTAAGAGCGGTACTTGGGCTTTGAGTATCAGCCGACATCATGTGACACTCAGTTGGGTTGCTGGTGGTTTGCTTGATGACCTGGCAGTAGATCTCATCTCTCAGCAGCTCCTTTTCCTTCCCCAACTGAACAGAAGAGACAAACTCGTCTTTCAATCCCACAGAAGTCTATTCAAGGTCTGTCAAACTCACACGGAGACTCAAAGGCGCGGCATAAATGCAGCCCGTTAGATTACACCGCCTGAAAGAGCACCGACCAGCAAAATGTGGCTCAAGCAGTCCGTCTGGGTGTTCTTCTTTTTCATCTGCAGGTCACCCATAAACTGCATCAGGTCTGGAGGGACAAATAAAAGGGAGAAGGAGTAACGGAGGAGTGACAGTGGGCTCAGTGTGTATCCGTATGGCTCACGAGGATGCACTCACTCATGAAGCACTGGACCGACAACTCATTGATGTCAGGGTCATTGTAGAGAATGAGGGACTCCTGTATGGGAACCTGCATGAACAAAAGACAGGGCAGTTAGTGGAGTTGGATTTATTCCTGAAGACCTCCTGATGATGCATTTACATATTTAAACAAGACAATTCAGTCATCTGGTGACACATTTGTTCCCTCTGATCTCAACTAATGAAGTTAAATATCATGACAACTGAGGCAGCATTTATACATAAAAAGGTACTGTTAGCGTATTACAAATTGGATGCCTGGTAGAAACTCCGGAAGAATTCAGCCGGACAACTTCTCTCATTTTGGTGGATTTATTTCTCTGGTCACAAGCAAAGTATAAGCGCTGCACTTGCAAGAGCAGGGAGTCGTTTTGTCAACACGCAGGTTGGAAACCAATGTTCGGCTGTTTTATACACAGACTTTCGCCACAGGTTTCATCGCATCATCCTAACATCTAATTGGCTCTAACCCTTCAAGGAGGAGGAAAGACACATGTCCTCTCCTTGTCTCACAAGACTGGGGCGTCCATGGCCAGTCCCACTGCACCTGGTCTAACATAATGATAACATGTGAGTGTTGAGGCGGTGCCGGCGTGTATCTAGTCTAAACAGTCAGTGGTTCCCCAGGGACCTCTCCAGCTTCATGTTATTATTCTGACCCTAAGCGACCTGAACAGGTTTCATAGACAAAAATGTACAATTATATAACGAATGTCATGATTTATATTTTCAGTACGCATATTCCTTTTAGATGTCAGTAATGACTCTTTTATATAACTGGTTTCTCATCATCTCAGCCAGATGTCTGTGGGGGACCCTGTGTGGACCATGCGTGTAGCTGTCTGTCCATCCCTAATCTCAAACACTACTAAACCCATTTAGTCATTTATTTATTATTCTATTGTTTTGGCTCACTTAGCTCAGCTTAATCTTTAATTAAAACATGTGTTAATAAAATGCACTGCTATTCCTATCTGTCCACTGTGGGTTGCTGTAGCAGACCCTGTACTGCAACGCTATCATAGATCCCACGTGGTTACGTACAGGCTATATGAAATAAGTTTGACACACCGGCACAATTCAACATCTGACTGCTGTGGTTGAAAGACATTATTTCCTTCACCATTGATTCCACAAAGACAGCTTATATACAGGCAAGTACAAACCATGAGAGATGATGTGAGAGGGATTTACAGACTTACTTCAGTGTGTTGAACCGCTTCTGCAAAATTTCTTCCGGTTGCTGGCAGACCTGTTGTCCCCACTCTTTAATGAACAAATAATAGCAGCACCAAATTAGCCACGACACGTCACAAACCCAAACCATTCCAACTTACTCCACAATAGTCATCAGCCTTCTAACATACCGGAAATACTTCATGGCAAACTCAGCCATGCCCGAGAGAGTCTCCAGCTCATGGAATGAGCCCTGGATTGAGCTCCGGTCGGCTCTCTGGACCACGGCCTCTTTACCGAGCAGCTCTGGATCGACGCCGCCCACGGGCCTGCTGATCGGACCTGGAGGCGAGCCCTTGGGTGGACCTGCAGTTGTAGCGCCCCTCGCGCTTTTCCTCCTGTCTTCTATTCGGTTAAGGGGCAGACAGTGGTAGTCCGGGGCCGCCGATGGCTGGGTGAGGTCATCAGCGAAAAGACCAGAGCGCCCTCCCATAGTGCCAAAACGCCAGCCTGGTGGAAACACAGACGAAAATGTTTTTCCACGAGAAAAAGATCACGAAATACAGTGAACAAGGCATATCTGAACCTAAAAACTGCTAGGTTATCACCTGTCTGGAGTCCTTCCATTGGCTGCAGTTTGATGATGTCACCCTTGCTGAAGCTAAGCAGACTTTTGTCATCTGTTACAAAACTCTTCAGGGCAACCACATGGCCTGAGTCCTAGAGGGCAGGGAGAGAGATGGGTTGAAGGGTGCTATGTGGGTCACGTGGCCAAAAGAGGCCCCAGAGCATCAAAATGAAAGATAATGATGAATGATGGTGATTTAGGACTAAAGGAGTACCCGGATGAGCTCCTGGAGGAAGAACCGGATCATGGCCGTGATCTGAGGAGCTTTGGATGACTGCATCACCAACTTTTCCCTCGCCAGCTCCAGTTCCACTCTGTCTGGCCCCTGGAGGTCAACTGACAGCAACTCTGCGAAGCTATATTCATGCAGACCCGGGTTATCATTCTGAGCAGGAAACACAAGCTGAAAGTGACAACAGCAGATACTAGGGCTGTACCAAATGTCTTTTGTTTGTGTTTCTAGTGAGGTTTTCAAATGAAGCTTTGAAAGTCTTTCTTCGTATTTTATGACATACAAAAAAGAGCCCACTGTTTTTTAATCGTATTTAAGATGACAAATATTTAGCATGACACAGAAATAAAAACTAATCAACTTCCTACCTTTGACAAAAGACTAACCAAATTGATGTGAAAATATGGATAAAACCCAGAAGGTATGTTGTCTACCTGTAGCTTGTGAGCAGACGCAGGTGTTTGGGGTTGATGCCTGATGCCCTGATCACCTTCAGGAGACGAATGCCCCGGTGAGACACGCCCAAAACCTGAGCATCCCCTCTGTCAGACTTCAACAGATACAAAGAGAAGATGTCTGTCAATATGTGCAAGTAGTTAGTGGTCCGGCAACAACTATTGCTTGAAATGAAACACCTAAAAATATTGTATAAGTCACAATAAAACAGACCCAGATGAGTGAAGCCGGTGTGGAAGTGTCTTAAAACTTGCGTTATCTCTACCGACCAGCAGGGGGCGACTCCTCTGGTTGTATAGAAGTCTGAGAAAATTACTTCTCTCTTGATTTATTCCCTCCGTAAACATTGTGAGAGAGTAATATAACCCGCCTTCTGTCAAAAAGTGATGGATGGTGACCTTTGACCCGTGAACTTTAGTGACCTCGTGGGTGTGGGCGGGGGTGAGCGGGGGGTTGAACTTAGTGACGTTTCTAGGCCCCGCCCCCCGTCCAATGAGAATCGAGTATTTAGGAAGGGGGCTGTCCTAAGCTGTGAACCAATGAGCGCCGAGTATTTTGGAATAGGGTTGGTCTTAGACGCGAACCAATGAGAATCAAATCCGCCTTCTGTCAAAAGTGATGGATGACCCTACTGATAACTCTCACTTGTGTGAGAGCCAGACAGATTTAACTGATAACTGACAACTCTCACAGGAGCTATAAACAAATGAAGGAGACGCAACCCTTGCTGAGTTTACACAATCACCTTACTTTTAAAAAGTGCCCACAACCATCCCAGGGTCTTTGACATCACCCTACAGGACTTTGTTATTTAAACATTCAGAGCATACCTTCTAGGTTTTACTTTATAAATTGAATCCATCACAAAAACAACAGCGAGTTTCACAGGAAAATGTGTTTTCACTGAAAGTTTCTCAATTCGTTGCTACCATCGATACATCTAAAACTAAATGAACATCCCACGCTATCTCAGACAACTCTCACAGGAGCTATAAACAAATGAAGGAGACGCAACCCTTGCTGAGTTTTAAAAAGTGTTTCTATCGCTAAACAGCCCAGAGTTTCACGGGAACTCCTGATAGTCCCTCTATCTACTTATATACACAGGAAAACGGTTAAAATACGTTAGTTTCATCAACAGAGAATATATATATACCATACCTTCTAGGTGATACTTTCTCAATTCGATGTTACCACCAGTATATCTAAAACTAAATGAACGTCTCACGCTATCTCAGAACGTTTTCAACAGGATCTGTAAGATCTACCCGCACCACCCCAGGGTCTTTGTGTGAGAGCCAGACAGATTTAACTGATAACAGACAACTCTCACAGGAGCTATAAACAAATGAAGGAGACGTAACCCTTGCTGAGTTTACACAATCACCTTACTTTTAAAAAAGTGCCCACAACCATCCCTGGGTCTTTGACATCACCCTACAGGACTTGGTTATTTTAAACATTCAGAGCATACCTTCTAGGTTTTACTTTATAAATTGAATCCATCACAAAAACAACAGCGAGTTTCACAGGAAAATGTGTTTTCACTGAAAGTTTCTCAATTCGTTGCTACCATCGATACATCTAAAAGTAAATGAATATTCTCTCTCTAACTCTGAGGGGTTTGTGTAGGATCCAGACAGTTGCAGCTCTCGGGTCACAGGAAGACCTGTTTAAACAAAGGCACAGGATATCAAGGTTATAAAACAGCTCGGGATCTTTTGAAGGAACTGTTACACAAGAAAATGGCTATTTTCAACATTTAGAGAATACCTTCTAGGTGTTACTTTTAAATGTATCCATCACAAAAACAGCCCGAGTTTCACGGGAACTCCTGATAGTCCATTGTCTCTATCTCAGAGGTTTTTCAAAAGCCTCTCCCTCTCCCCAAGGCATGAACCAATGAGAACCGAGTATTTTGAATAGGAATGGTCTTGGAGTGATCCGATGAGAATCGAGTATTTCGGTTTTGAAATTAAACAGGAAAATGTGTTTTCACTGAAAGTTTCACAATTCGGTGTTACCATCAGCAAATCTAAAGTAAATGAGTATTCTCTCTCTATCTCAGGGGGTTTTCAACAGGACCTGTAAGATCTACCCCCACCACCCCAGGGTCTATGTGTGAGTTCAGCCAGCGTTTAACTGATAACACGGGGGTTATAAACAACATCAAACAAATGACAATCTTTTGAGAGACCATTGCAATAAACACTATAAGCTTTCCCCCTACACAAGAAAACATATAAATAATGACAGTTGTTTAACCGGTATACTGAACACTAGGCCATACATACATACAGGCACTGTGTCTTTTTTGCTTTAACTTTAAACAACCTTCCAACATCAGCAGCAGCAGCAGTAACAACAGTTCTTTAATATATTTATATTACAGATTCTGAACGTTTTTCGCTGTCGACGTAACGTTTTGCTGGGAGGCTATTTCTGTAGCCTCAAGGGATAGCACCACATCCTTAAACACCGAGACAATATCATTGTATGTTAATACTGAAGACGACACCTCCCCTAAAAACCTCTATGCAGTTTCCATAAAACGAGGACACTCTCTACACTCTGAAACATCATGTCTTCACCATCATCACCATGCAGCAACCCGGAGAAGTATGTGCTGGACGGACCTTTGACTGACATTCTCTTCAACACGGTGAAAACCATAACTGCTCGATTGTTGCAAGAGGCCGTGTTCGACTTTACAGGTGAAACCTGTTTCGCATGTAAAGCGGACCATTCGAGGGAGTTACAGCACGATAGCCTGATTGAGATACCAGAGTTTTACCTGCAAAATCATTACGACGACGTGATGAAAATACTTTGGACGGACCGTTTTATCCCAACCATTCAACGAAGTCTTTCCAAAAGTGGCATCCATGTGTCTGATGGCAGGATCCATGGCATTTCAGAAGCCATTCTTCGCAGGTTCAAAATGACTAGACACCTCACCAAGAAACTCTACAAGATCTACGAAGCTCTGGTGGGGGGAGACAAAGACAAGATTAAGGCTCTGCAAGATGCCGTCGCCTTTTGGAGGGGACTGAGCCGTATATAGAGGAAAATGTAATCATTAGTCAGTTAATAGATGTGCAGGACCGGGTTATTGTAAATATTTACAGATTAGATTTTGAATATTGTTTGAACCACACAATGCATAAGGTAAACCAATCTTCAATGTCTGATACTTTAGACAAATTATAAAAGAGATGCATAAAGATGTACCACCTGTTTACTTTTGTATGTGTACAAAAACCTGTCAATGACTGTATTATGATAATAGTATTTTAAGTTACAGAATCATAGGTCTCTCTTTTTTGCATTGAACAATGTGAAATAAATACATTTACACAAATGGACATTATTGTTGGAGCACACTTGTATGATACACGTCACAAAATATACAGGTTATCGTTTTTTATTTATTTATTTATTTTTCATTTACTGATGTGAACCACATCTAAAATCTACAGACATGTTTTAATAACACTACACGGTCTTCTCTCGAACACAACTCTTCTCCACCGCGCCAGGCTTTTTTTTTTTTTTTCAAGCCTTAAATATCCTTTGTATCCAATTGTGTCATCGTTCTCTCCCCCTTAAATATTTTCTTCACATTTGCAAATTCAGACTGCAGGGTTAGCCACAGCACAAGTGGCAGTTACATTTGGGGAATAAATACAACTAATTGACTAAACACTGTAGAGCTGCAGATTTCAGGGGCAGCCTTAGATGGACAATCCTGCTTTGTCCCTTTGCCTAAATAGCTTGTCCTTCTGTTCCAGCTAAACTATTGTTACATAGAGTATTTGCAGCTAAAGGATCTAAGTTCCAGATGAGGGCTATAACACGGTGCCCGAAATGCAACCAGGTCCAACTCTTTCTATCGATGTCTTTGAGAAAACCCAGACAGTTCTTCTTTCAACACTCCTCATAGAAAATACCAGTTTGGTTTGTTGTCATTTATATCGTTTTAGCTTTAACCACAGAAGCATTTTAACAGCATTTCGATGTATAACCCAAGTGCAGCTCTTGTCTCTTCACAAAATATTGCTTTTTAACTCGAAAAACAATGTTGTATGAAAACACCATTTAAATAATATCTTGGCTATGAGCAGCAAGTTTATCAAAACCTCTGAAAGAATAACACAATCTCCCTCCTGATTTTCTTTTCTGCTCGCAAAACAAAGTTGCACACAGTGAACCAATTCCCTGTCATGAAACACATATAACTACAGAAGTTTATTTTAAAATGTGGCTATTAATCAAATCCAGCTCAGCCTTATTCACCTCGGGGGGACGTGTAACATCGCCTTGAATTGTTCAAAAGTACACAGCACTGGTTTGACAACTGACAAATAAATAAAAGAGAACCAATAGTAAGAAAAGAGCACCTTTCCTACATAAATAATTTGTAGATTATTATACAGTGGATGATAAGAAACACCATCTGTCTGACGACTTACAATCAAAACAGGAAATTCAACTGTCATCAGAGAGTTTGCCTAATTTCTTCTATATGCACCTTACATTGTTTGTATGTACGTTTCCTCAGATTACATGTTAATGTTTAAGACAGTGAGCCCAACCAATAAGTTATGCTATTTGTAGTGCAGAATCTAAAAATGTGTCTAAAGAGGCAAAACAACTAGTGTAACAGGTTCATTAAAGGAGACTTTGAGTTCTTAATTCTGGGGCCAAAGCCGAACCGTGTCCCACAATGTAATGAGTGCATGGTGAAGAGAAACAGCAAGTGCAAACTAAACATGTTGAGCTTTTCTTTAACATTTCCCATCAACCCACAAAACAAAAATGTAGTCTTAAATATCAACTGTCCGATCACTTTTTTACTCTTTGTCGTAAAACAAGAAATGGGACACAACTATGGGGGAAAAGGTTTTTCATCTTCATATTTTCTCTTTTTGACTGCTGAAACAGTAAAGATGATTGAGCCGAGGTGTAGGGAAGACTGTTATGTACAGCAAGTTTATCAAAAAAGACTCACCTACAGTTCTGAATTACTCAAATGTCCTTTTCATATCACCGTTTTTTAACCTAAAGATATACAGTATATAGTCATTCTACAGGAAAGTCACACAAATGATCCTTTTTAATACTTGTAAGGTGTTTTCTTCATTTAGATACTAAATATTTAGTTATTTATGTATAGTTTGGTAAAGATGAATACTGTAATTTGATCTTGGTCGTCTAGTTTCTAGAAGAAGAGCCTTATTGAGAGAGAGAGAAAGCGGTGTCCAGACCCCGAGCGGCCTGATCCGACAGACAGACAACATGGCCTCTACTCTACTTAATGTTGTCTAAAGAAGAAGCACACAGCACAAGAAAAAGTACACAGCAACTCCTTAGAGGACTCAAAAGAGGAGGAGGAAATGATCAAACAAAAAGACTTTAAAACAAAACAAAAAAACAGATAAAACTAAAGAAACAGAGTTTTTTCTTGATAGAAAAAACAGCGAACATGAAAAACACTATGGACGGACCGTTTTATTCCAACCATTCAACAAAGTCTTTCCAAAAGAGGCATCCAGGTTTAGGGGAAGGTGGCGTCTTCAGTATTAACATACAATGACATTGTCTCGGTGTTATTGTGGCATGACTAGATGTTTACAGATAGCTATCATTACTGTATTACAATTATTTATAATTTGTATAATTAATTATTTAACTATGACACAACACCCAAGAGCAATAAAGAAGCAACACATTATTCTACTCCTGATTCAACCTCAATCTGTTGATTATTTGTTTTATTTATTTATTTTTAATTAGATGTCTTACTATTTCACTGTTATTTTAAGGTTTTGGTGTTTAAGTATAAATATATACCGATGTACACTGAAAAGTAAAAACAAAAGTGCCATCATTCACATTTAAAGCATCTACAAAACTAATCTCATAGTGCATAAAAAGCAATCTAAACCTCAAACTGTTCCTTTTGGGTTAAATGCTCACAAACGGTAACGTTGTAACCTTGTTTCAATATAAATGTTATAGCAGGACATACACAAAAAAGCCATACAATATCATTAACTTCACATTACAATGCAGACTCACATCCATAATAGGGCTTTAGTCTCTTAAAATAAGGTATCCTCAACAACACTTTGACCAAATATAAAATAGAAACATAATTTAAGTAATTTAGATTATCCACTCTGGCTAAATTAACATGGGTAGACTGTTAATCCAAATGTCGTAAGGCAGGGTGGAAGTTGGGCTGTTGAGGAAGGGCGGAATTTGACACCTCATGCCATTCAGACTAACTTATGTGGTCAACTTTGTACTCCTGATATCCTAAGATAAGGTTTACATGTTTTTAACACGTACAATGACAGGATGTCGGGGGCCTGGTAAGAGGGGCATTTCTCCGACTTGTACCCATATAATGTGGCTCTATTCCTGGTTAGAGTAAGACCATACATGCCCGGAGGAGCAGGGGCTGATTTCCCCAACTGTTACCCCGATAAGGTGCCTCTAACCCGGGTAGAGTAAGACCATACATGCCTTGGAGGAGCTGGGGTTGATTTCCCAGACTGTTACCCCGATAAGATGCCTCTAATCCGGGTAGAGTAAGACCATACATGCCTTGGAGGAGCTGGGGTTGATTTCCCAGACTGTTACCCCGATAAGATGCCTCTAATCCGGGTAGAGTAAGACCATACATGCCTTAGAGGAGTAGGGGTTGATTTCCCAAATGCTGCCGTATAATATGCCTCTAACTCGGGTAGAGTAAGACCATACATGCCCTAGAGGAGTAGGGGTTGATTTCCCAAATGCTGCCGTATAAGGTGCCTCTAACCCGGGTAGAGTAAGACCATACATGCCTTGGAGGAGCTGGGATTGATTTCCCAGACTGTTACCCCGATAAGATGCCTCTAATCCGGGTAGAGTAAGACCATACATGCCCTAGAGGAGTAGGGGTTGATTTCCCAAATGCTGCCGTATAATATGCCAGAATAATGTGTTGCTTCTTTATTGCTCTTGGGTGTTGTGTCATAGTTAAATAATTAATTATACAAATTATAAATAATTGTAATACAGTAATGATAGCTATCTGTAAACATCTAGTCATGCCACAATAACACCGAGACAATGTCATTGTATGTTAATACTGAAGACGCCACCTTCCCCTAAACCTGGATGCCTCTTTTGGAAAGACTTTGTTGAATGGTTGGAATAAAACGGTCCGTCCATAGTGTTTTTCATGTTCGCTGTTTTTTCTATCAAGAAAAAACTCTGTTTCTTTAGTTTTATCTGTTTTTTTTTTTTGTTTTAAAGTCTTTTTGTTTGATCATTTCCTCCTCCTCTTTTGAGTCCTCTAAGGAGTTGCTGTGTACTTTTTCTTGTGCTGTGTGCTTCTTCTTTAGACAACATTAAGTAGAGTAGAGGCCATGTTGTCTGTCTGTCGGATCAGGCCGCTCGGGGTCTGGACACCGCTTTCTCTCTCTCTCAATAAGGCTCTTCTTCTAGAAACTAGACGACCAAGATCAAATTACAGTATTCATCTTTACCAAACTATACATAAATAACTAAATATTTAGTATCTAAATGAAGAAAACACCTTACAAGTATTAAAAAGGATCATTTGTGTGACTTTCCTGTAGAATGACTATATACTGTATATCTTTAGGTTAAAAAACGGTGATATGAAAAGGACATTTGAGTAATTCAGAACTGTAGGTGAGTCTTTTTTGATAAACTTGCTGTACATAACAGTCTTCCCTACACCTCGGCTCAATCATCTTTACTGTTTCAGCAGTCAAAAAGAGAAAATATGAAGATGAAAAACCTTTTCCCCCATAGTTGTGTCCCATTTCTTGTTTTACGACAAAGAGTAAAAAAGTGATCGGACAGTTGATATTTAAGACTACATTTTTGTTTTGTGGGTTGATGGGAAATGTTAAAGAAAAGCTCAACATGTTTAGTTTGCACTTGCTGTTTCTCTTCACCATGCACTCATTACATTGTGGGACACGGTTCGGCTTTGGCCCCAGAATTAAGAACTCAAAGTCTCCTTTAATGAACCTGTTACACTAGTTGTTTTGCCTCTTTAGACACATTTTTAGATTCTGCACTACAAATAGCATAACTTATTGGTTGGGCTCACTGTCTTAAACATTAACATGTAATCTGAGGAAACGTACATACAAACAATGTAAGGTGCATATAGAAGAAATTAGGCAAACTCTCTGATGACAGTTGAATTTCCTGTTTTGATTGTAAGTCGTCAGACAGATGGTGTTTCTTATCATCCACTGTATAATAATCTACAAATTATTTATGTAGGAAAGGTGCTCTTTTCTTACTATTGGTTCTCTTTTATTTATTTGTCAGTTGTCAAACCAGTGCTGTGTACTTTTGAACAATTCAAGGCGATGTTACACGTCCCCCCGAGGTGAATAAGGCTGAGCTGGATTTGATTAATAGCCACATTTTAAAATAAACTTCTGTAGTTATATGTGTTTCATGACAGGGAATTGGTTCACTGTGTGCAACTTTGTTTTGCGAGCAGAAAAGAAAATCAGGAGGGAGATTGTGTTATTCTTTCAGAGGTTTTGATAAACTTGCTGCTCATAGCCAAGATATTATTTAAATGGTGTTTTCATACAACATTGTTTTTCGAGTTAAAAAGCAATATTTTGTGAAGAGACAAGAGCTGCACTTGGGTTATACATCGAAATGCTGTTAAAATGCTTCTGTGGTTAAAGCTAAAACGATATAAATGACAACAAACCAAACTGGTATTTTCTATGAGGAGTGTTGAAAGAAGAACTGTCTGGGTTTTCTCAAAGACATCGATAGAAAGAGTTGGACCTGGTTGCATTTCGGGCACCGTGTTATAGCCCTCATCTGGAACTTAGATCCTTTAGCTGCAAATACTCTATGTAACAATAGTTTAGCTGGAACAGAAGGACAAGCTATTTAGGCAAAGGGACAAAGCAGGATTGTCCATCTAAGGCTGCCCCTGAAATCTGCAGCTCTACAGTGTTTAGTCAATTAGTTGTATTTATTCCCCAAATGTAACTGCCACTTGTGCTGTGGCTAACCCTGCAGTCTGAATTTGCAAATGTGAAGAAAATATTTAAGGGGGAGAGAACGATGACACAATTGGATACAAAGGATATTTAAGGCTTGAAAAAAAAAAAAAAAGCCTGGCGCGGTGGAGAAGAGTTGTGTTCGAGAGAAGACCGTGTAGTGTTATTAAAACATGTCTGTAGATTTTAGATGTGGTTCACATCAGTAAATGAAAAATAAATAAATAAATAAAAAACGATAACCTGTATATTTTGTGACGTGTATCATACAAGTGTGCTCCAACAATAATGTCCATTTGTGTAAATGTATTTATTTCACATTGTTCAATGCAAAAAAGAGAGACCTATGATTCTGTAACTTAAAATACTATTATCATAATACAGTCATTGACAGGTTTTTGTACACATACAAAAGTAAACAGGTGGTACATCTTTATGCATCTCTTTTATAATTTGTCTAAAGTATCAGACATTGAAGATTGGTTTACCTTATGCATTGTGTGGTTCAAACAATATTCAAAATCTAATCTGTAAATATTTACAATAACCCGGTCCTGCACATCTATTAACTGACTAATGATTACATTTTCCTCTATATACGGCTCAGTCCCCTCCAAAAGGCGACGGCATCTTGCAGAGCCTTAATCTTGTCTTTGTCTCCCCCCACCAGAGCTTCGTAGATCTTGTAGAGTTTCTTGGTGAGGTGTCTAGTCATTTTGAACCTGCGAAGAATGGCTTCTGAAATGCCATGGATCCTGCCATCAGACACATGGATGCCACTTTTGGAAAGACTTCGTTGAATGGTTGGGATAAAACGGTCCGTCCAAAGTATTTTCATCACGTCGTCGTAATGATTTTGCAGGTAAAACTCTGGTATCTCAATCAGGCTATCGTGCTGTAACTCCCTCGAATGGTCCGCTTTACATGCGAAACAGGTTTCACCTGTAAAGTCGAACACGGCCTCTTGCAACAATCGAGCAGTTATGGTTTTCACCGTGTTGAAGAGAATGTCAGTCAAAGGTCCGTCCAGCACATACTTCTCCGGGTTGCTGCATGGTGATGATGGTGAAGACATGATGTTTCAGAGTGTAGAGAGTGTCCTCGTTTTATGGAAACTGCATAGAGGTTTTTAGGGGAGGTGTCGTCTTCAGTATTAACATACAATGATATTGTCTCGGTGTTTAAGGATGTGGTGCTATCCCTTGAGGCTACAGAAATAGCCTCCCAGCAAAACGTTACGTCGACAGCGAAAAACGTTCAGAATCTGTAATATAAATATATTAAAGAACTGTTGTTACTGCTGCTGCTGCTGATGTTGGAAGGTTGTTTAAAGTTAAAGCAAAAAAGACACAGTGCCTGTATGTATGTATGGCCTAGTGTTCAGTATACCGGTTAAACAACTGTCATTATTTATATGTTTTCTTGTGTAGGGGGAAAGCTTATAGTGTTTATTGCAATGGTCTCTCAAAAGATTGTCATTTGTTTGATGTTGTTTATAACCCCCGTGTTATCAGTTAAACGCTGGCTGAACTCACACATAGACCCTGGGGTGGTGGGGGTAGATCTTACAGGTCCTGTTGAAAACCCCCTGAGATAGAGAGAGAATACTCATTTACTTTAGATTTGCTGATGGTAACACCGAATTGTGAAACTTTCAGTGAAAACACATTTTCCTGTTTAATTTCAAAACCGAAATACTCGATTCTCATCGGATCACTCCAAGACCATTCCTATTCAAAATACTCGGTTCTCATTGGTTCATGCCTTGGGGAGAGGGAGAGGCTTTTGAAAAACCTCTGAGATAGAGACAATGGACTATCAGGAGTTCCCGTGAAACTCGGGCTGTTTTTGTGATGGATACATTTAAAAGTAACACCTAGAAGGTATTCTCTAAATGTTGAAAATAGCCATTTTCTTGTGTAACAGTTCCTTCAAAAGATCCCGAGCTGTTTTATAACCTTGATATCCTGTGCCTTTGTTTAAACAGGTCTTCCTGTGACCCGAGAGCTGCAACTGTCTGGATCCTACACAAACCCCTCAGAGTTAGAGAGAGAATATTCATTTACTTTTAGATGTATCGATGGTAGCAACGAATTGAGAAACTTTCAGTGAAAACACATTTTCCTGTGAAACTCGCTGTTGTTTTTGTGATGGATTCAATTTATAAAGTAAAACCTAGAAGGTATGCTCTGAATGTTTAAAATAACCAAGTCCTGTAGGGTGATGTCAAAGACCCAGGGATGGTTGTGGGCACTTTTTTAAAAGTAAGGTGATTGTGTAAACTCAGCAAGGGTTACGTCTCCTTCATTTGTTTATAGCTCCTGTGAGAGTTGTCTGTTATCAGTTAAATCTGTCTGGCTCTCACACAAAGACCCTGGGGTGGTGCGGGTAGATCTTACAGATCCTGTTGAAAACGTTCTGAGATAGCGTGAGACGTTCATTTAGTTTTAGATATACTGGTGGTAACATCGAATTGAGAAAGTATCACCTAGAAGGTATGGTATATATATATTCTCTGTTGATGAAACTAACGTATTTTAACCGTTTTCCTGTGTATATAAGTAGATAGAGGGACTATCAGGAGTTCCCGTGAAACTCTGGGCTGTTTAGCGATAGAAACACTTTTTAAAACTCAGCAAGGGTTGCGTCTCCTTCATTTGTTTATAGCTCCTGTGAGAGTTGTCTGAGATAGCGTGGGATGTTCATTTAGTTTTAGATGTATCGATGGTAGCAACGAATTGAGAAACTTTCAGTGAAAACACATTTTCCTGTGAAACTCGCTGTTGTTTTTGTGATGGATTCAATTTATAAAGTAAAACCTAGAAGGTATGCTCTGAATGTTTAAATAACAAAGTCCTGTAGGGTGATGTCAAAGACCCTGGGATGGTTGTGGGCACTTTTTAAAAGTAAGGTGATTGTGTAAACTCAGCAAGGGTTGCGTCTCCTTCATTTGTTTATAGCTCCTGTGAGAGTTGTCAGTTATCAGTTAAATCTGTCTGGCTCTCACACAAGTGAGAGTTATCAGTAGGGTCATCCATCACTTTTGACAGAAGGCGGATTTGATTCTCATTGGTTCGCGTCTAAGACCAACCCTATTCCAAAATACTCGGCGCTCATTGGTTCACAGCTTAGGACAGCCCCCTTCCTAAATACTCGATTCTCATTGGACGGGGGGCGGGGCCTAGAAACGTCACTAAGTTCAACCCCCCGCTCACCCCCGCCCACACCCACGAGGTCACTAAAGTTCACGGGTCAAAGGTCACCATCCATCACTTTTTGACAGAAGGCGGGTTATATTACTCTCTATTGTGAACATGTACAGTATTTATCTCAGTTGCTGGTTTCAAGTCTGGTCAAATTGCAGATTTAAAGACGTAATCAGCCGAGTCTTGTGATTGGTTCACCAGCCCCACAAGCATGAAACCATGTTCCCGTTACCCCTTTACATGCGTGTCCTTGCGATGTTACTGCTTTCATTCACAAAACTGTCGTAACGGCATTTGCCCCGAATTGTTACTAGAGCCCCTTTCACACTACAGCCCTTAACTCAATCATCAATTTGCACAGGACATTAACTAACTTTACCTTGCCAGCATCCTTGTACAAAATCTGTGTAATGCCCAATTGTTTGGACATTTATTTGTAGAACAGACTTTAAAATGATGCTGCTAGTTGTAGGGCTCCAGTAGGACTTTTTTTACGAAGGACTATCGTCAGGAAAATGGTAGAACCTTTCAGAACCAGTCAGAACCCAACGGGGTGGAGCTTCTTTTAGCTACGAATGCTGCACATCCCAGATGGAACCAACTTACTGATGATCCTCAAACGCCTCACACTCCACATTCTCTCCAACTCGTTTTGTCATGATCACCTTCACAGGGAACAGACGGATGAAGTAGTTTTCCCAGTTGTCCCGAGCAGCCATGACGATCCTCTTCTTCATGCCCTCATTCTGGATGGTGCTTATACTCATTCCCACATTGAAATTGGCTAGAGTTCAAATGGGGATGAATACAAAAAAATGGGATAATGGTCAGCAAACTAATGGTTTAAACTAAACAGTTTATATTCAGTAAGTACTCATAGAATGATAGACAAAAAGACAGCTGCCCAACAGGAAGCCACAACATCTTGATCACTGGCTGGGTGAAGTAGTACTGAAATGTACGTGGTGAGGAGTTTAACCACAACCCTCAACGTATGTTTCATAGATCTTTACATCTTGGTTTCACTTTTATACAGCGAGAGGAAGTGCAGACGCAACGTCCATCTATGTACATTATATATACACAGTCTACCACTTGTGAATAGCTTTAGCTCGTGACAACAACATTGTCCCAACTGTGGTGACGATCCGTCAAACACTCACCCAGCAGGTCTTTCATCTTCCTCCTCTCCTCTCTGCTGATCCTCACACAGCTGTCAGAGTAGGTGTCCCTCATGATCTAAAACACATTTTTGATTGATGTTTTGAGATTGATATCTACTGAATACATACTGTGTGTGTGTGTGTGTGTGTGTATATATATATATATATATATATGTAAATTTACTAACCTGTTCACACAACAGATTGAGGATGTAGGGCCGGTTGAACATCTCTCTGGGGTAAAAGACCTGCACACAAACAAAAAGATTCACAGATCCCATCCCCTGTGTAGTGAGAGGCATTGTTATCTAGCACTTGATGTTATTACCAGCTGCGACAGCTTATGGCTGGTATTGTTATGGCAAGAATGTGGTCCTGAGACACCTACTGTATGAGGGACTACCACTGTAGAGGTTTAGAGTACTAGTAATAACACATACCAGTGGACCAGTGTTTTTCAACCTTTTTTGAGCCGCGGCACATTTTCTACAATAAAAAAGTCCTGCGGCACACCAACAACTAAAAAGGTCGCAAAATGTCACATTGTAGCTTAATACAGCATATATGGTAGGTCATTTTGTGCTACGTACTGGCATGGAAGAGTATTTAATTACTAGGCCTGCCACTATATTGCAGGCTCAGACGCTCAACAATGGAAAACCTGACGATCTCTCACGGCACAGTGGTTGAACATCACTGCAGTAGACCGATGGAGCAACATCAGCATTTATTCTTTATCATGCTTGTGAATGTGGTGAGGTCCAAGATTCTCTCTTCTTTTTAGCTCTGTTTTGGTCTCCACCAGCAAGTAAAAGCTGCGTAGGGCTGAGGGGAACTGCTGAGTCGGTGGTTATTATCCGTGGGTTCTTCACTATGAGGGACACATTTTACATTGTCAATTGATCCATTGACAATATAAAAATGTTGATTTGTGCCGCTTTGGTTGAATCACTGGTCTCCTAATAAATGTTGTGTGTGTGTGTGCTAGTGTGTGCGTGTGGTGTGTGTGTGTGTGTGTGTGTGTGTGTGTGTGTGTGTGTGTGTGTGTGTGTGAGAGAGTGTCTTACTTCTTTTCGCAGGAACAGTTTCCCTGGCATCTTGGAGTAAGAGAAGTAAACCCCAGCAGAGAAGCGGTGGAGCTGGGATCTAATGCCCTCCTCATCTGGCATCACTTCTGCGGTTACTAAACAGCAGAGGGAGGTCACTGACTGACATGGACTCCCTCACATTCGACAACATTGGGTTGAATGATAGTTAGCCGCGGCTGAAGGCCAAAACACAGCACATGAGTAGGTCTATTCAATCTGCGTAAAACGTAATGCCTGGAGAACACTCACTGAGAGACGGGGCCGCCATGGTCGGCGGGTCGGGGATGCCCCTGAGGATGTGCTCTGGCTCGGGGGGAGGGGTCGGAGGGTGCTGGGAGCGCTGCGAGCCGAACAGGTCCGCCAGGGAGCGCTGTTTCTGCTTCATGTTGCTAGAGATGACGCGGGGCCCCCTGGTGGATGGAGGAGAGGAGGACTGTGGGGACAGGGTGCTGGGAGGAGGTGGCTCCCTCTTGCGCTCCACTGGCGGAGGCACCCACTGTTTCTGCGAGCATTAAGAAGTGGAAGGTGTTAGGATGTAGCACATTGTATGTTCAGGACAGAAAAAATAAATACATTTCATTTCTAGAGAAATTCAGATTTCTTTTCTTTGCGATTTCTTTGTGGTTTGACTCTCCACCCTGACCTTCGGTTGTGGCACTGGAGCTTTGTTTCGGAGTTTGGCCAGAGCTTCGTCTTTTGGGTCATTCTTCTTTATGAAATGCCGAGCAGCAGGTCTGTAAAGAGGATGAAGAACGGTGTAGAGAGTTATTGTTTTTAGAGGATGAGGCCACTGTGTGATCAGTTGAGTGTCAAGAACTCCAAGGACGTGTCTGGCCCGGTGGTGTGAGAGGAAAACACATTTGCATTTAATGTACATGACCTGCTGATCCATCAGCTGATAGGGCTGGTTTGAGATCAGCTGCTATAAGCTAATGTAGCTGGGCTTGGAGCTGAGCTTGACTCAGAGGCCTGCCAGAACTAAGGCCATGCTCAATATTTAAATCCTTTTTTTGGCTGTGCATGCCAAAATTTCCAAGGTGTGTTCATTGAAAATGTTACAAAACATTATTCAGATGTGCAACTTTTCATGTCTAAGACTAAGAGCGGTTCAAAAAACCCTGATGATAAGCAGCCCTAGGACTGAAGTTACCTCGCCCGGACCAGGGAAACCGGGGCACCCTCCCGGAGCCAGACCCGGGAGGCGAGCTCGTCGGCGAGCGTCTGGTGGCCGGGCTTTCGCCCATGGGGCCCGGTCGGGCTCAGCCCGAAGAAACACCATGGTGCAGCCACCCTGTGGACCCACCACCCGCAGGGACAGACATCGGGGTCGGGTGCTATGTAGACTGGGCGGCGGGCCGGGCAGGGGGCCTGGGCGAGCCGATCGCCGGCGACATAGACTAGCTCTAGGGACGTGGAACGTCACCTCGCTAGCGGGGAAGGAGCCGGAGCTGGTGAGGGAGGTGGAGCGTTACCAGCTAGATATAGTTGGGCTCACCTCCACGCACAGCGCTGGCTCTGGAACCAAACTCCTGGAGAAGGGTTGGACTTTGTTCTTTTCTGGAGTCGCCCAGGGTGAGAGGCGCCGGGCGGGAGTGGGGATACTCACGAGTCCCCGGCTGAGCGCCGCCGTGTTGGAGTTTTCCCCGGAGAACGAGAGGGTCGCCTCCCTGCGCCTACAAGTTGCGGGGAGTAAGGCTCTGACTGTTGTTTGTGCTTATGCACCAAACAGCATTTCGGAGTATCCGGCCTTCTTGGAGTTGGTGGGAGGGGTCCTGGAAAGGGCGCCGCCTGCCGACTCCATAGTTCTCCTGGGAGACTTCAACGCTCACGTGGGCGACGACAGAGAAACCTGGCGGGGAGTGATTGGGAGGAACGGCTTGCCTGATCTGAACCCGAGCGGTGTTTCGTTGTTGGACTTCTGTGCTAGCCACAGTTTGTCCATAACAAACACCATGTTTGAACATAAGGTGGCTCATAAGTGTGTCATAACCCGGCTCTTTAGGCCATGACAAATACGGCGCAGACAACAGCTGAGGGTAACTTAAGGTGTTTATTCATAACAAGAGTAGTTACCTTCATGGAGTGTGGCCGTCAGTGGTATCAGTCGTGTCAAGGTGTGTGCGTGTGTAATGGAGTGTAGGTGTTGTCAGCGGAAGCACAAACAAGATCACCGGAAACAACGGCCGGAGATCACTCCGCAATCGTCCGAGAGGAAAACCTGCGCCCCAAAGCAACGCTACCGCAGGGCTTTTATTCCGTCCACCTTCCTGGACCAGGTGTGCCGCATCACGCCACATGCTCCCTAGGGACAACAGCATACATGCAGTGATTAGGGACAGGGACCGTCACAAGTGTACCTGGTACCAGAACACCTTAGGCCGGAGATCAATGATCGACTTCGTAATCGTATCATCTGATCTGCGGCCGTATGTTTTGGACACTCGGGTGAAGAGAGGAGCAGAGCTGTCAACTGATCACCACCTGGTGGTGAGTTGGATCAGATGGCGGGGGAGTCGGCCAGAAAGACCTGGCAAGCCCAAACGTGTAGTGAGGGTGAACTGGGAACGTCTGGCGGAGGATCCTGTCCGGGAGGTCTTTAACTCCCACCTCCGGAAGGACTTCTCACACATCCCGAGGGAGGTTGGGGACATGGAATCCGAGTGGATCATGTTCAAAGCCTCTATTGTGGACGCGGCCGCTAGGAGCTGTGGTCGGAAGGTCATCGGTGCCTGTCGTGGCGGCAACCCGAGAACCCGGTGGTGGACACCGGGGGTGAGGGAAGCCGTCAAGCTGAAGAAGGAGGCCTTTCGGGCTTGGTTGGCCCAGGGGTCTCCTGAAGCAGCTGACAGGTACAGGCAGGCCAGAAGGACTGCAGCTGCGGTGGTCACGGATGCTAAAACTCGGGCATGGGAGGAGTTCGGGGAGGCCATGGAGAAGGACTTTCAGTTGGCCTCAAGGAGGTTCTGGCAAACCATCCGACGACTCAGGAAGGGAAAGCAGGGCCTTCCCCAGGCTGTTATCAGCAGGGGAGGGTTGCTGCTGACCCAGACAGAGGATATCGTCGGGCGGTGGAAGGAGCACTTTGAGGAACTCCTAAACCCGGTCAACATGTCCCCTGAACAGGGGGCAGCGCCTGAAGACTTGGGGTTGGACGAACCCATATCCCTGGCAGAGGCCACTAAGGTAGTCAAAAAGCTCCTTGGTGGCAAGGCGCCGGGGGTGGATGAAATCCGCCCTGAGATGCTGAAGGCGCTGGACTTTGTTGGGCTGTCTTGGCTGACACGCCTCTTCAATGTCGCATGGGGGTCGGACACAGTGCCCATGGACTGGCAGACCGGGGTGGTGGTTCCCATCTTCAAGAAGGGGGACCGGAGAGTGTGCTCGAATTATCGGGGTATCACACTACTCAGCCTCCCGGGAAAAGCTTATGCCAGGGTGCTGGAACGGAGGCTCCGACCGTTTGTCGAACCTCGGATTCAAGAAGAACAGTGCGGGTTTCGTCCTGGTCGTGGAACAGTGGACCAGCTCTTTACCCTTGCAAGGATACTGGAGGGGTCCTGGGAGTTTGCCCAACCAGTCTACATGTGCTTTGTGGACTTGGAGAAGGCTTTCGACCGGGTCCCTCTGGGCTTTTTGTGGGGGGTGCTGCGGGAGTATGGTGTGCCGGACCCGTTGCAACGGGCCATCCGGTCTCTGTACGCCTGCAGTAGGAGCTGTGTTCGTATCCTCGGCAGTAAGTCAGATACGTTCCCGGTGGGTGTTGGCCTCCGCCAGGGCTGCCCTTTATCACCGGTCCTGTTCGTGACTTTCATGGACAGGATATCTAGGCGCAGCCGTGGGGCGGAGAATGTCAGGTTCGGGGATCTCAGGATAGCCTCTCTGCTGTTTGCAGATGATGTGGTCCTGTTTGCCTCCTCGGACCATGACCTCCAGCATTCACTGGGGCGTTTTGCAGCCGAGTGTGAAGCGGCGGGGATGAGAGCCAGCACCACGAAATCTGAGGCCATGGTGCTCTGCCGGAAACCGGTGGATTGCTCCCTCCGGGTGGGGACAGAGTGCCTACCACAAGCGAAGGAGTTCAAGTATCTCGGGGTCTTGTTCACGAGTGAGGGTAAAATGGAGCGGGAGATCGACAGGCGTATCGGTGCGGCTGCAGCAGTAAAACAGGCGTTGCACCGGGCCGTCTTGGTGAAGAAGGAGCTGAGCCGAAAAGCAAAGCTCTCAATTTACTGGTTGGTCTACGTCCCAACCCTCACCTATGGTCACGAGCTTTGGATCGTGTCCGAAAGAACGAGGTCGCGGATACAAGCGGCCGAAATGAGTTTCCTCCGTAGAGTGGCCGGGCTCAGCCTTAGAGATAGGGTAAGGAGCTCGGACATCAGGAGGGAGCTTGAAGTCGAGCCGCTACTCCTTCGTGTCGAAAGGAGTCAGCTGAGGTGGTTCGGGTAGATGTTGCGGGTGAGAGAGAAGTCTGGGTCAGCCTGCTTGACCTGCTGCCTCCGCGACCCGACCCCGGATAAGCGGTGGAAAATGGATGGATGGAAGTATTATAAATTAGCATCTGACATTACATTTAATATTTTACTGTTTTCTTTCAATAAAAGAAACTTTAAGATAATACATAGATAATAATTTATAGATAAATACAGACAGGCTGAGAGCCTTGCTGCAGATCACAAGACCACCATCTACTGGCAGAGAAGGAATCTACCATTTATCAGCCACTGATCTAGGTGATTGATGTAGAATGGTTAGTGATTAAAGGTTAATGGTGTGTGTTTCCTCTGATATATAATGTTCACGGTTCATTTGCAACCTATAAAATATATTTAAAATATATATATATTTTTTTTAAATTATATACCTACATTTTTCTTTTTTACTATCAGTAAGCAACAACCTTGGGGGAGGGGCGGTTGCGGCATTATGGTATATCATTATATATGCACCAGTATATATGATAGACTACATAAGCACCCCTTAGTTGACAATCTCTTGGTCGGAAACCAAAGGACTCGGAGGAAACACCCTTCTAACACGAGGATATAGTGCTAGGTGCATTACATTACACTGACGCTTTTATCCTAAGGGACTTACAGTAGACCGTAGACACAGCAACGGTGAGCAATCAGGGTTAAGTGTCTTGCTCAAGGACAGATCAACATGGACTCGTGGAGCCGGGGATCGAACCACCGATCCTCTGATTGAAAGACAGACCTGCTAACCACTGAGCCACACACCGATTCAAACCTGGGACTCATGTGTGTCAGGTGTTGTGATTCAAACGGTACCAATCTAAACCACTACACCGTGTTAGCCATTAATATAGATGCATAATGTCATATTTATATATTTCTTTTTCTATTATTATTGGATCATGTTATTAGTTGCTTGAGTTAGTTGAAGAAGAAGACGGAATAAACTAAATTGTAAGATAATTGTAAAAAAACAACTTAAATATGCCAATGAGCACGTTGAAAACCCAAGGCGACGTGACGCTTTGGTCTTCTGTCATGTGACCAAGCCGCCGTTCTGACTCGGAGACAAGCAGGAAAAGCCCAGCTTTAATCCAAATGTAGAGACCTTGTTCTTGGTTTCTGTTCAAAACATACTGAGCGTGATGAGTCAGTACCAAATAGCTGAGTCACACATGCTCACCACCATCTTTTGGAAGGTCTGATCCACTCAGTCGCTAGAAACAGGAAATCAGTGACGGTTACATTTGAGTTCATGACAATAACGTCCCAGAAACCATCTTTCACTGCAGTTATACTGGGATGAAATCAATGGTGAGTTAGTTTGCATTATAAATTCATTAATACATATCTGGCATGAAGACTGAAAAGACTCCCTGGAACTTGGGCTTTTTCAGTTAATTTTCTTTGTGAATCTGCCAAACTGAATCCAACTTCCACCTGCTGGCTAAGGGGCAGAGTCTATAAATAGTTTGTTCACCTGGCAGTTACATTACATTTCATTTAGCTGACGCTTTTATCCAAAGCGACTTACATGATATACAGTAGACCGTAGACACAGCAACGGTGAGCAATTAGGGTTAAGTGTCTTGCTCAAGGACACAACGACGCAGACTGCCGGAGCCTGGGATCGAACCACCGACCCTCTGATTGAAAGACCGACTTGCTAACCACTGAGCCACAGTCGCCCCAGTTCACCCTTTTGCACTCCCTGCCAGTACTCCAGCGTATTCCTGGATCCTTGAGTTAGATCCACGTATCCTGAAGTGTGCGTCTTCAAAGTTAACGTGAGTGGTCAATTCGATTCATCAATTCAATTGTTTAATTTGTATGCCTTTTGTGGTGGCTTTGTGACATGTGCTCTGTTGCCCTAATCCCTTTGTTCCCAGACATGTGCCAGGAGCCATGTGGGATTGTTTGTTGCTTGTTAGTTGCTTTGCTGTTTAGTTGTGCATTGTGTATTCGCACATGATTGTTGGTTGTTTGTTGTATAATTGACCACTCCGTTATTTACTCGTAATTGTATTGCTTCTTTGTTTGTCTTCTGATGCAGCACACGGAACCAAATATCAACAAAAAAGGAAATAAACTACTGGTCAACCCTGCCTTCTCCCTTGCTTCATTTCCTCACTCCACTCCTTGCCGTTCGAGTCTTCTGACCGAGACTCTGTCTGCTCACCTAACACTCACTCGCCCCAAACCACATCACCCCTACAGTTCCTTCAAAGACTGTCTCCTCCTCTCTGTAATCAACTCCTCTCTGTCTTCTGGCTCTATCCCCCTCGCTCTCAAACTCGCCTCAGTCCTCGAAAGACCTGACCTGGATCCTGACATCCTCAACAAGATTAATAATGGCAATAGAAGCAGCATTGGTGATGAAACTAATAAAACCAGGATCCATGTAAAACTGAGGAGAGAAAGCACAATGACTCCAGAAAAGGAGCAAAGTTAGGAATGTGCATTAATGGTGCATGAATACAGAAGGAAATATAGAAAAGTGGGCGTCAGCAGGGCCATGGCAGGAGACAGGAACTGAAATTAAAATGGCTGTAGCTTCTGAACAACTCTGACTACATGCATATATATGCAAACCCCTAAAGGTTCTTGTGAAAGTGTCAGATAACCTGTAGGTCATACAGAGAGAGAGCAGTGGGCCTTTGAAGTCAGTAAAAGATTTGAAGATTTTTGTCTGCCTAAAATTAAAAAAATCATCTTTCAGAATAAATAACTCCCTGTTGCTGTATCTGTACAGGTAAAGAACAGATAGGTAAAGCTATGACAAAGTAGGACCATTCGACAGTGTTTTCTTTTTTCATGAAAAGATCCAGGCGGAGCTCCAAAAAGGACATTTGAAGCACCTGTTATATTTGTCTTTGTTATTAGTGGTTATTACAGTTATATACATTTGAATATGTTTGTGGTAATACCAAAAATCAATTGAAAAGTACATTTGTGGTATCTGTAGCAGAAAGATGCAGAGGATGCAGCTTGGCCTGCTGGCTTCACTGCATTACTGTCATGGAGCACACATCGCTGAGCCAGATGATAACATTGTACAAAATTGAAAACAAGCATCATTATGATCGCCAAAGTTAATTTTTAGAGACAGACACACCATAATGAAGCAATACGTACTCATCTGCTGACACAGCAGCAGCAGTCGTGATTTGTCTTTGTCGCAATACAATCTGGAAGAACATTTTAAAAATCCTAAAAACTATGATGTTGGCCAATTAAGTGAACCGTTGTTTAATTAAAGTGAGTTGACAGATCTCTTGCCAACTCTTGGCACTTATTCCGTTCACGTTAATTTTCCTCATGTATTACCCCATGAGGAATACGTTTTCAGTCTCACCTCTTGCTGCAGAGACGTTTATTAATGCAGATATTTTTTACACACGACCTTCACGGTTTTTCTCTGTCAAGGCTGTGTTGAGACCGACATTAGCACTGTGAGAGAAAAGAATTCTAGCTTGTTTTATTCATATCAAAGAACAAAATAAATACTTTGTTGAACTGCATAGGGATTCATTCATTCGTTTAAATATCTGGTCCAAGTTATGAAGGGGACGTCGTGCACGTGGTAGTGCTCTGGTGGCAGGACCCACTATGAAATGACATCACTCTTTCTATTCTCCTGGTAACCACACAAGGCTGTGGCTTCAACAGTAGCGTAATTGATTGTGTTACCATTCCCACGTGTAGCAACCCTTCAGCCCTCTTTTCATACTCTAAATAAAAAACTTGCATGCACCTGTCAAGTGGAGCGAGTAGTGGGGCTTTTTCATATGAATGATATGAAGATCACACTCCGAAGCAGAGGGTGGCGGGGAAGCAGCTGCTATGCGTGTTGCCAACCACCGTCGAATCCGAACCGCAAATAGAAAACGAAGAAGAAAATCCAATATGGCGGCGTCCTGCAACTCTATTTACTAACTGAGGTCAGAATAACCGCTTGAATCTTAAAAACTTGCCCAGAAGCACACTTGAAGCGGACATGTTTCCAGAATCGGCTCAGTGTTTAAAAACTGTGGCTACGTTTTTCCCCAAAACCGCTTTGTTGAAGGACTTGAGGCGACTGTGCTCACATGGAAGAGCAAGCCACGTTCAGGCCAGCAGGCACTTCGGTGTCAGCTGCCCTCTGACAGCCAAGGTCCCCCCACCACGCACACCCAGGGAGCGAGTGGAGATCCCCGGGCTGGAGATGGTCACCTACGGGGAAAGGATGCACTTTGTGCCGGGGCTTTCGAAGCCCGTTAACCCACAGTGGGAGAGGGACTACAAGGACCCGAGGTATTACAAGGCTCCTCCGTCCCACGAGATGGCGCTGTTCAAAGAGAAGCCGTGCTTTGTGTACAACCAGAGGACCAGCGCACTGGAAGGTAGCAACATGTCTCAACTGTATCCCACTTCAAACACATCGTTGTTGTATAAAGGCACATTATTCCTATGACGTAGGTTAGGTCTTTTTGCAACAATGATTTGAAGACAGTTATACGTTGAGACTTGAAGGAGTCCAAGTGCAGCTTGGAGGATTATCGACTCTTAGTCATGTTGTCAGGTGACAGATCATTACACCTTCGTAGATGATCAGGAATTTAATTAACTGATAGAATTATAAATTAAGTTTAGCTTGGTCTTTGTACTCTTTCGAAAGAAAATCTGGAGGTAGTTTGAATGAAATACAACTGCTTATAACAAACCTACTATTGTCAAAACATTTCCCCACTATAGCACGGAATCACATGACCAATGTAAATGCTAAGAATTTGGCAACATGAAATCTTGTATTTAACCTAATCCACAAGAAGAAGCATTGCAGAAGCCTCGGCATCCATGACAGGGCACACGTCATCATGTACCGGCTGATTATGTTTGTTATTATCTTTTTCAGATATCCAAGAGTTAGTTGAAATGCTCTTATGAACATCCATATACATATGCATTAATGCACATGTTTGGGATTATTATGAAATCTCAACGTAGCAGCTATGACGTTCAGATATGAAACATTTTGAAGTATGCCACTATTACATCTTATTGTATGCTGAAATAACTTACAAAAGCTCATCAATAGCATATCTATACTGCTTACTGTGCAGTACAACTTCAAATATGTTCTACTACATTTACCCGTCAGAGAGACAGATTCAGATTTTACTTTCAAAATCTATAATGATTAAAGTAAATTTAACTACCGAGCATTGTATGTTGAAGAGTAAATGGTCAAAAGGTTTACTTCAGAAATAAAGTTTGGACGGCTGTTATTAAAAGCTGTTCATCTGTCACTTTACTTTGTTTGACTGTTTGGAAATTTGCTGCAATGTTTCCAGAGATTTCAAGGGCCTTAAACCCGGCCCGGCTGTTGCTTGGCATGCTTCAGCGAACACATGGAGCGAACAGTCCGCCGCTTGATGTCAAACGCACGGTTTCAAACCGAGTTATTGAGTATATGAGTATGACAATAACTTGCACAATTTGAGTTTCCATGGCAGAGCAACGCTGTTCCCTTGGGCGATCTGCTGGTTGATTCCAGGGAAGTGGAGAAAAGTTTGGTTTTAACGTTATCCATGTCATGTAGCGGGATTCATCCAGCAGCGGCCTGGGGGCCACTCCCCCCTCTGCAGATGACATGCTGGACTGCAGAGTCTTGAAGCTCCGCCCCCACGCCGCACAGAGCGCTGTGCGCTTGTTCATTCAAAGTTTATTAATGCACGCGTCATGTATCCAAATTGCGCCAAATTCGACAAAGCACTTCGTGGGGTCCCCAGCCAAACCCCCATCACGTGTGAAGTAGATCAGAAGAGCTGTTCTCGTGATGTGAGAAGAACACACAAGATTCCGAGCTTCATAATTAGATGCATTGCTGGCTACAGCATAGAGCCAACCGTCATAGAAGTGCAAGTTAGGTTAGGTTTAGGTTTATTTATTTGCACAATTCAAGCAATACAATTACAAAATAAACAAACATAACAGAGATAAATGAATATCACTGTGCAGCGAGAGGTTATTCGGCTTATTTGAAGCCTCCACCTATATAATATTAAAATCTTTTACAAAATTACAAACATAAAATTAAATATGCATAAGATAAACAAAAGAAAGAAAAGAAAAATAATGTAATTGCGTTGAGTGTGTGTGTGCGCATATGAAAGTAAGCATGACTAATCAATCCTTTTTCACAACCTCATGTCCTTTAATCTGTATCTCTCTGTCTCAGGCGTGCGTCAGGCTCTGTGGTTGACCAAAACAAAACTGATTCCCGGTCTGCCGCCTCAGCTCCTCTCACTGACAGAGAGTCCTGCCAATCAGATACCGGATCAGGATGAACGTGTGCAGAACGCCATCAAACACGCCCGCTTCTGGGACACGACAGAGGAACGACCAGGCAAAGAGAAGTACAGGTAGTGTCTCACACTGATCAATTCCAAGCATATCCATTTCCTCCACAGAGCTTTCAATATGGTAACAGCTGAGTCGGCAACTAGAAGCTAATGGTGCTAACAGTGCTGATAATGCAAACAATGGCAACAGTGCTAACAGTGTTGACCTAGGGCGATGAGTAGGGATGGGGATTTTATCGATACTGGTACTCTTATTGGTACTGCTTATCGATCCGGTTCCTTATTGATACTCTTAATGATTCTTTTTGTGAGACAAGATGACACTTAATTAAGAAAATAAACAATTAGCTTTATTTATTAACCTGATCTCATTAGTGAACTGCGTATAGCATCGCTAACGCCGGGGACGAGAATGATGAACTTTGTGTGTCTCACACTGTAAAGTACCGATAGGACCCTTATCGATTCTTTTATTTATTTGTGTGTGTGTGTGTGTGTGTGTGTGTGTGTGTGTGTGTGTGTGTGTGTGTGTGTGTGTGTGTGTGTGTGTGTGTGTGTGTGTGTGTGTGTGTGTGTGTGTGTGTGTGTGTGTGTGTGTGTGTGTGTGTTCTCGTTCCTCTCCCAGCAACACTTTGCTCTTCAACCTGCTCCATCTGTGTGCAACTCTACAGTCCAGCCACCCAGGGATTGGAAGGAGGATCCTTTCTGAGAAGTACTCTTTGGCAGCCACATGGAAAAGAGGTAATTCTTGAATGTACCCCTTGTGCAGTGTTGGACCACTACTAGTGCTAATGAAGCAATGTGTTTACAAGTGGGTCCCTATTTTACTTGTTTTATTCAGCATGCTGTTCATGCTATTCCACTGATCAACAGTTGCCAGCAATATGCAGTAATTTGCCAACAAAGAAGAAGACTCAACATGTTATGTAAACAATGCAAGATTTTGGGCACATGGGCAGCTGGTTACATTAGAGGAAAAGTGAGAGGATCTGTGGTTTGTTGTTGTACTCATTTTGAAGTGCGCCACTACCCCGTGTTCTAAATAGTTCAAAATACATGTTTAGGTTTGATTAACAAAACTTGCTAACACACACTATATGTATCTTGTGCAGAGAGAGTTTAAACTCTGGAAAAAAACATGGTGCAATTTGACCTTGTGGTCACAATGAGTTTTACAACAACAAACAATTGTTTGAAAAAAACTTCTTTTCACAGATGACATTACATTACATTTAATTTAGCTGACGCTTTTATCCAAAGCGACTTACAATAAGTGCATTCTACGGTTACATACAAGAATCAGACCCCATCAGTTCCAAATTTGGAACATTGGGTTCAGCCTCTGGGACTATGCATATAAAGAAAATGTCAAATCCCTGCCTCACAAGTCAATATAAGTTAATTGTGTCATGTTTATAACACTATTACACAATTATAAACATAAACCATAAGAATGACTCAAAGTAACTCAAAACAAACTCAAAATGCACCGCGAGTTTTGAAAAAAGGCTCATAGAAAGAGTTAGAAACTAGGGTTAGGGTTAGGGTAGAAGGTGGAACGGTTTTGGAATCCTTAGAGCCTACAGAGTCCGACAATACCAACCATTCCACTCTCAGACAAAGCATCGCAAAGATACGCACAAGAATGTAATTTGTGTCCAGCAAAAAATATGAAAATTGACTTACTTATGGCTGAAATATGAATATTGCAGGCCTTCCTGCTCCCTCCTCACCGCTAAGGCCACGGAGCACCCTGCTGCAGTGAAACAAGCACTGTTCAGGGACCACCGAGAACTGTGGGAACTTTCAATTTTGAGCGGAGTTGACATGAGTTCTCGAAATGTCTGAACTAAAAATATTATTAAAAATACTTAACTTCACTCAATCAAAGCCAAAACGTTGCACAGATACTCCTACGATATTGAGCTATTTTATATTTAAATAAAGTGTCCATTGATATGTTTAAGATAATACAAATTAGCCTTTAATTTATTTTTTGAGAAATATTTCTTTTTTTTTTTTTTTTCTGTGTACTATCATAAACCATTATACCACTAACACATATATGGCTTATTATCTATCTTCACAAGGGCTTTCTGTATATTATAGTTTTTTACATTTTTCAAATAGACCTTGTGAATGAGGAAATAATCAGGATTAATATGAGATAAAAAATCATTCGAATCATTCTAAGTCAGACTAAGAAAATGGATTCACCAGAATTAGTTTTTCTCTCTTCAGGGCTTTCATAATACTAACAGACTTCCATTTTCATTCCATGTTTAAACACCAGGTGAGGACCTGTTCCAGATCCGGGGTCAGAATGGTTTACTGCACAACTGCATGGATCCTCTCCCAGAGGTTTCTGGGAAACAGGAAGTGGGCCACACGGTAGATCATGTAATGGAAACCTTGTACCCTGTTTCCCCCACCATCGACCTGCAGCAAGTCCACGTGTACAAGGAGGAGATGAACTGTACCGGTGAGAAGACACCCAGTCCTCTCTCTCACGTCACCGACATCTAATTAGTGTCGACGAAGAGTGTCGCTTTTGTCCAGTGCTGCTAATAACGTCTCTGTTGTTTAATCAGGTTTCAGGGGTGACTACCCATATCCTCATGCCCACACACTGTACTTCCTGGACGGAGCTGATGTTAGTTTTAAGCTCCGGCCAGAGCAGTTCAGAGCCAAGATGCTCATGTTCGCCTTTGGAAACGCTCTGGTCCGAGCGCACAAACTCTACGGGGTAAGGATGTATGCAGCACTTAACAGGCGCCAATCTGTCAATATAGTCTGTGATCGTATTACCAGTGTCTGATCCACATTCCATAATTATCCTTGTCTCCGTCGCTCAGTTTTTAACTTGTGTGTGTGTGTGTGTGTGTGTGTGTGTGTGTCAGAGCCAGCCCCAGCGCATATTGGATCGTCCCATAACGGTACAGGCAGTGGGGACCAACGGCAGAGTTTTCCAGTTTCTGGTTCTCCAGCTCAACACCACAGATCTTTCAGGAGACGACGGCATCAAGAACCAGGTGCTTCATTCTCTTCCTTTTCTTTATCAGTAACTGTGAACTGTTATGACTCCTCACAGAGGTGTGAGGAAGGGACAAGTTGCCAGATGCTAGCGGCTTCATGGGGTATTTTGTCACAATTGCAGAATATACATCTATTAACTAGTGCATTGGTTCTCAACTGGTCTGGCTGTGAGACTCACCTTCACCCCTGAATGACGAGCCCAAATCAAGGAACCTTTTCAAACTTTTCTATTGAAAAGATGGTGCAGTTTGAACTTGAGATAGAATGGAGACGGAATATGTATGCCAACACAAAAACAAGTTTAATGATAAACCAAAACAAGTAGCTGGTGGCGATGCTAGAGAGGGAACTATTCCCTTTTTTACAATCAATTAGATGCATTTGAATTAAAAACCCAAAAGTGAATTTTAATATTGGACACAATGTAATAAAACACACATAACAAGTAAGTAACCTCAGCCTTTTTTAAACATACTCACAGTGCTTTCATGCACAAACGTGAAATAAAAAAGTCTAAGAAGTAGTTTCGAAAAGTCTAAGAAGCAGTTTCAAAAAGACTCAAATTACCTAACTTTAACTGACTTCAGTGTCTTGAAGAGCAGCTTTTATCCACAAACTTGAAATAAATTAAACAAAAAGTGCAATTAAAAAAAATATTCATATATCCAAAATGAACTATTCTTGTTATTACCTTATATTAAGCAGCACTCACTTCAACCTGAGGTGAAGGAATTCATCATGGGAGAACTGGAGATGTTTTTTGCTCCTGACATGAGTCTGGAGTTATAGTTGACAAGGCCACTCTGAGGTCATAGTAGTTAGTAGTGAGGTCATAGTAGTAAGTAGTGAGGTCAGGTCATAGTAATGAGTAGTGAGGTCATAGTAGTGTATTAATGAGGTCATAGTGTAAGCAACGTGGGTGTATCAGCAGGAATAATTCAGTCCAACATGTTATGGGTTTTCCTCATAACTTTTAATACCACTTAATACTCCAACCGCACCGCCAAGTTCTCCTCTCTTCTTCTCCCCGTCACTTCACCCTCTAGCCTCCAGATGCCTGAACAGCGCCGACTAGTGGTCATAACTAATACATTAAGTTTACAACATACAATTTGACTCTTACACATCTCCCCCCTTACAAAAGAAGCATCCTCGCTTCAAAATAACTGAATTTATACCTCAGGTACCACAACATAAACTGAATACCAATATAAACAGGTGATGGTAATACACAGGAGTAACCGTAAGGGTTATAAAGCGAAAGTTCAGACCACAGTTCCATCTTGGCTCCTCCCATGAGGTGAGAGAGATCTGCATGCTCCTTTCCCGGTGGTGCCTGCTACTTTGTTCATCCAGCTTCAATTTCAGAGCACCCAGATCATTACTTACATGTCTTACAGTAGTAGTCAGGTTCTGGACAGCTTTTCTGAGTTCAGGATCATTTTCACATACCGAATTTACTGACGGTGTTTGGCCAACATCTCTAATAGTG
The DNA here is from genome assembly GCA_023566465.1 of Cottus gobio. NCBI lineage: Eukaryota > Metazoa > Chordata > Actinopteri > Perciformes > Cottidae > Cottus > Cottus gobio. The sequence continues at coordinate 21,650,987 of CM042230.1, forward strand.
ACATAAACTGGGGACACTGGCATTACCAATCTTGCTGCTTGGCGTGCCCGCTCAGCTTGGGATGCAACTTCACAAGCTTCAGTGAAGGTTTTTACTCTTCTTTCATGACACTTGACTTGAAGCTCTTGATCCAGACCAGCAATGAAGCGAGACATTTTCATATACTCTGAAGCTTTATGCTCAAACTCAGGAAAAGCTTCTTTAACCAGCCTGCAAACATCTGCAGCATAAACTTCCATTGCTTAATTAGGCAATCTTTGACCGGCATTTGGGACTGCTTTAAATGTGGCAATTATATCCTTTTGGCCAAAAGCTGTCTGCAAATGCCTCTTTGTTTCAGCATAAGAGCGCTGAGTTTCTTGAGGCAGATTATCCCAAACAATGACTTATTGTAAGTCGCTTTGGATAAAAGCGTCAGCTAAATGACATGTAATGTAATGAACAGTTCTGGCGGTAGTCTCGTGGGTAGCTCAACTGCAAACACTGTACTCAAATCCACACCACTGTCCTTGTAACGGGCTTCTTGAATTACCTTGAATTAAAAGATTAGCTGGCTCACTGTATCTCACGCTAAGCTAAGCTAGCGGGTAGCGTGGCTGTCGTTAGCCGTTAGCCTTAAGCTTCAGCTACTCACAAAGTTGAGCAGAATCCCAATGGACGATATTCCACCAAAAGACACAATCCAACCGCTGCCACCAGTGTAAGCGACGTGGGTGTATCAGCAGTATCAGACGTGGGTGTATACTCCAACCGCCAAGTTCTCCTCTCTTCTTCTCCCCCCGTCACTTCACCCTCTAGCCTCCAGATGCCTGATCAGCGCCGACTATAACTAATACATTAAGTTTACAACATACAATTTGACTCTTACAATAGTAGTGTAGTAATAATTAGTGAAGTCATATTAGTGAGTAGTGAGGTCATATTAGTGAGTAGTGAGGCCATAGTAGCCTAATGAGTAGTGAGGTCATAGTAGTGTAGTATTGAGGTCATAGTAGTGAGGTCATAGTACTGAGGAGTGAGGTCCTAGTTGTGAGAAGTGAGTAGTGAGGTCATAGTAGTGTAGTAGTGAGGTCATAGTAATGTAGCAGTGAGGTCATGCTCAGTGTCCAGTCTATCCCTGTGTTTAGTCTTCAGCTGAACCAGAGCTGAGAAGCCACTCCCAAAGAGACAGGTAGTCATAGTGGGCATAGTGTTTTTTTTTTACTGCTGAGTGGCAAGGGAAGGAGACTCGCTCATTTCGTTGCTGCACCAGAACTGAGAGCCTTACCTCATAAAAAAAAATTCAACGTGTGGTCACATGAGAGCTCCAACAGCTGACTCTCTTCGTTGCTTGGCAACGTGGCGCTTTACATATCGATTCCAGGTCACGTATCCAGTCGTCGGGAAAGTAGTCATTAAACCGCTCCAGAGGTTTCTTCAGATGCGTCGTGATGGTTTTCTGTTTTATATTCTTGTCTGCCATGCCCAGCTGCTGTCCCTCATGAGTAGGATTTTGTAAACATGACTTGCCCGCACAAAGATCTTTTTTTTTTTAACGCTTTGATTTTGTCATGCTGTTCAAAAATGTTGTTCCCGCTCTCCTTCATAGACAGATATATTGTGTTTAATTGTTCAAACCCATCAGCGTCGCTAAGCAAGAGGCGACTTGTTCTGGACATGAAAGGCTGCAATTTCAGCTCGTAGTTCATAAAAACGGGACAGTATCTTTCCCCTCGAAAGCCAGCGTACATCTGCATGATAAAACACCAGTACATGCTCATTATCAAGATCTTGGCACAGTTTTTGAAAACATCGGGTGTTCTTTGCACTTCCTTTAATGTAGTTTACCACTTGGACGACATCTTTGAATGTTCCATGGCTCACTGGGACCATATCCTTTGCCTCTAGATGCAAAAAAACAATGGTGCCAAGTTGCATTCAGACTTTTCTCAAGAATTCTCCTCACAACCCCCAAGTTATTTCCTGTCATGCAGGCATGTGGTACCGACACACATGTCCCAGCTGAGGCCCACTGAACTCAAGTAAAAATGAGCTGAAAATGTCCTCTGCAGTCGTAGTAGTCGGGAGCTCTCTTGGGCAGAGAAAATGTTCCCGTCAGTCCCCGTCCCACATGTTCCACGTAAACGATTACCACTGCTTTGTTTGTTATGTCTGTAGATTCGCCCATTTGTAATGCAAAATGACCATTTGCCTTAATTCGAGCTGTGGTCTGTTGTTTGATGTCAACCGACATGTCTATAATTCGCCTTCTTATAGTGTCATTGATTGATACGACACCTCTCTCGCTGAGATGAGGTCCTCTGCAGCGGTGTGGGGCTTCTTTCAGAATCAGAACCATTTATTGCCATGTTTGTTTTCACATTCAAGGAATTTGTCCAGGCGGACGGTGCATACATTTAACAATACACATTTAACAGTAAACACAGTGCAATAAATGGGAATGAATGGATGAATGAATATTTATCTCTCCTCCATAGTCTCCAGCATGAAGACCTCCACCTGTGCCCTTAACACCCTCCCCTCTTCCTTAGTCAAGGCCTGCCTCCCCTCTCATCACAAACATCTTCAACCTCTGGTCTCATATATCTCTCTTTCCCCCCACCCCTCCCCCCCACTGCAATAAATCTGAATTCTTTCCTACCCCATGCCAACCACATCACCAAAACTGCCTTCTTTCACCTCAGGAACATTGCACGCCTCCGACCCTCCCTATCCTCTGCCACCACCGAAATTCTCATCCATGCCCTCATAACCTCCAGACTTGATTACTGCAATAGCATCCTCTACGGCTCTCCCAACAAAATTATCAACAAAATCCAATATGTTCAGAACTCTGCCGCCCGCCTGCTCACCTCCACCCAGCACTATGAACATATCACCCCGGTCCTAATGTTGCTCACAACCTACAAAGCCCTAAACAATCTGGCCCCTCGCTATCTTTCAGACCTCCCTCCCTTGATGACTCGTTGCCTCAGGTCCTGATGTGAACACTCTGAAGATCATCAGGACCAAGCGCCGAACCTGGGGTGACAGGGCCTTCTCAGCTGCTGCACTCCCCCTCTGGAACGCCCTCCCCATCCACATCCGTCAGGCTCCCACCCTATCATTATTTAAGAAAGCCCTAAAAACCCACCTCATCAAACTTGCCTTCACCTGCTAACCCCTGCTCCATATCCTTCACCTGCTAATCCCTCTACTCTACCCTTCACCTGCTAAACCATGCACCCTGCCCTCCACTACAGGACTCGTTCCACATGGTTTCTCCGGTTTTCTTTTGTACCAGGGATGTTATTTGTTAGTTTTGTTTGTTCCATTGTCTTTCTGTGTTTTGTTTTGATCCATTTGTCTCTGCCTTATGTGAAGCATCTTTGAGTGTTTAGAAAAGCGCTATTGTTGAGTTGTAATAGTTATTTTAACTTGCACATGACTATAAAGAATGTCTATGTTTAAATTACAATAATTATAATATTATAATTAATAGGAATATTAATGAAGATTATGAAGATGTGTATTGTAGCATAGTAGACAGACACTGTGGGTTTTATGTTACTGTGAAATCGTAGGTGTGAATGGAATAAATTAAAGATGGAGGGCATAGACACGTGGTGATAGGTTGTGAAGCACAGGATAGCGGAAACACCGGAAGTAAGAAAGCTAGCAGGAAGTAGGACTGTTTACCTGAGTAGGACTCCGCCCCTGTGAAAAGTTTAGCCATTAGCATGCTATGTTATTGTTATGTTATCTTGCATGCTGGGAAACTAACCAATGGAGAGGCCTTAAGCTCAGCGAATGAGAGTATTTAACAACTCGCGCGGACATTTGTAAGGGGTGAAATGTTCCTTCTCGTGGATAGCACAGACAGCTAACTGCTTACAGTTGCCTGTGGACTGCTTGAAGCGAGACACCCCCGGCCGGGAACTATATTCTGATCATCATCATCATCATCCTTTTTATTAAATACTTTTTTATTATAAGTAATGATATACTGGACTACTCTCTCTCCACGCGCTCTCCCGAGGTTTGAACTTAACACTATACAAAATAAAATTATTATTCTAAACTGAATTTTATAATCAGTAGGATATTTAATCTAATTATCCTAAAAACCCATTGTCTCCCCCATATCAGGATGGTTTGAACAAACCTGGCACACGCCACCTGTTATCACCTGACTTGAAAAACTCAAACAATGAGGCATATGCAGCAATGCTGCTGAAAACACAGAGGGACAAGTGCAAAAGAAGGCACTTCGCTGCATTAAAAAATCCGGCATACTGTATGGTAGTGTGGGTCATTGGAACGCACAGCGTAATTGACCTTCACCAAATACTCATCTGTACTGAATGGAGATGGAACGCATCACAATTATCAGCGTTAACAGCTGTTAGTGCTCTTATTTAGCTAAGCAGGACTGTACTGCATACTGGCTGCTAACGTTAACTAGCTCTCCTTCTGCCGATTTGTCGTTCCCAGTGTAGCATTATGCAGGACAAATAGGGTGCAAGAGAGTGTTTGACCACAGGGATGTAGTTCTAGTTTGCACATGTGCGTACAGAACGGTCAGACTGGATGCATAGAGATCAGGACCGAACAAGGATATTGAAACTATATTTTTGCACCTCACTGCTGATCAATGCTTTCATTGAGGACTCAATAAGATGCTGACCATACATGCAAATAAAATTTCAGAAATATCTTTCAAGTAATGAAAAAAAAATTGCCAATCAAAGTATATGCAAATGTATGCCACCTGATGTTAGAATGAGTTTGCTGATTCTTTGCTCATTTCCGAATAGGTTATTAAAACGCTGTCTTCTACCTGCAGGTGTGGCTGGATGAAAATGTTGAGCTCTATGACTTTGCAAAAGTGCGACCACTCATCAAGAAAAAGCAAGTGAAGGTATGATCAAGGGGTACACTACTCTGTGAGCTAAAATGACTGTATTTGTCAATGGAGTCTGTTGTTCTCAAAAGAACCTAGATGGACATAACAGGGTTCAGCTCCGGACAGGTCTGTCTGATGGCAAGGTAAAGTGGTAAAAACACGTGCGTGTGTGTGTGTTAACTGTGATAGGACAACAGAGAAAATGATTGTTGGCTTTGTTTCTTCCTGCAGGTACCAGCTGGTCTGACAGGATACAAGCCTGAAGTCTTTGGCAAGTTCCTGGCCCTGTACCTGCATGGGGCTGTGTAGGACTGTGTGTCTGAGCAATGAGTCACCTTTCAAGTGTGTGTGTCTGGGATCTAAACCAATATCTCCTCCTTTCCTTTCAAACAGGCAATAAACTGGTTCACAACAATATCACATTGTCTGGATAATGTGAAGACTGAAACTACAAAACTAATTTTAACACATTTTAAAGACACTTGAGTGGGTGTATGAGATACTTAAATAAAATGTCACTTTCAAGTATAGAACTACCCGGATCTTCCGTTGATCTTCAGACTCCATGGTCCCATAGATCAAGGGCACTGGCGTTCCCTTTTAGCCCGCCTCTCCGCCTTCAGTCTAGACACGATCTCATTCACATGAACGAAAGAAAATAACTCTGCATTCGACTGTGTGCATTTTACAGCTTTTTGATTCAATGATTAAAAGATGTTGAAACTGGCGTTCCCTTGTAGCCCGCCTCTCCGCCTTCAGTCTAGACACGATCTCATTCACATGAACGAAAGAAAATAACTCTGCATTCGACTGTGTGCATTTTACAGCTTTTTGATTCAATGATTAAAAGATGTTGAAATGTGGCAGTCCCTGTGGATGAAAGTGGTAGTGTTACGAGCACCAGAGTCCATTGAGGAAACCTCTGACAGTCTGCCCCGCTCAGTACTGGTTCTGGTTCTCCCGTGCCTCCGCGACGGAGAAGTGAGCCTTCGCTTTGCTCCTGGCGGAGGAGACTGCTTTCCAGTGCAGAGCTGTCTTTCTGCTGCAGGAGCTTCGGACTGCAGGTTGAAGGCATCATATCTACTTATACTCTCCTAAAAACAGGTCTGCTGCTTTGTCAATCGGTTGATTGATATAAATGTTCTACTTTAACTTTATTTCATATATTCCTTCGTCAAATAACTTTCAATGTAGTAGTTAATTCATATATTCCATTATCCAAACCACTTATCCTATTCAGGGTCGGGGGCGCTGGAGCCGATCAGCTGACATTGGGTGAAGGCAGGGTTCACCTGGACAAGTGTCCAGTTTATCTCTGGGCCCATTAGAGAACAGAACTTGAGGGAGAGCAACAGAGGAGGATCCCTCTTCCCGGATGGACAGAAGCAATAGATGTCATGTGTACAGAATCAACGTAACAGAGTTACAGATTCAATGAATATGACATTGAAATTATTATATATGAAATTATTCACGTAATGAGTAGTGTTAGCATATTCTATATTGGATGCCTGGTAGAAACTCCGGAAGAATTCAGCCGAACAACTTCTCTCATTTGGTAGGTTTATTTCTCTGGTCACAATCAAAGTACGAGCGCTGCAATTGCAAGAGCAGGGATTCGTTTCGTCAACACGCAGGTTGAGATCAAAACAGAACTCCTCCTCAACCGGAAGCCCGGTGGTTTTATACATAGATTCTTCGTCACAGGTTTTATCACATCATCCTAGCATCTAATTGGCTCTAACCTGTCAACGGGGAGGAAAGACACATATCCTCCCCATCTCACAAGACTGGGCGTCCAAGGCCGGTCTTCTGCAGCTGGTCTAACATAATAATAACAGATGTGGGTGTTGTGGCGGTGCTCGGGCGTGTAACTAGTCTAAACACTCAGGGACCTCTCTGACTCCATGATAGCATTCTTATTATTCTGACCCTGAGCGACCAAAACTGGTTGCATAGACAAGAATGTACAATGACATAACGAATATCATGATTTATATTTTCAATCCCCCTTTTTACATAATTCATTATGTAAACTAAACAATATGAATCAGCTACCTAGACAGGTTATATTCATTCCTAACTATGTGTGGGTTATTTATTTAACAGTGTTGAAATCTTTAACATATATATTGTACTACCGGAGTGGCTAGATCAGTTCATAACTATGTGTGTGTTACTCCTCTCACAGGGTGGAAATCTCTAACATATACATATATTATACTACAAGCATGGCTAAGTCAGTTCATGACTATGGCTGAACACATTACAATGAAGCTAAGCTAACCCCCTCTACCCCTTCGGGCATCATCTAAGCACATAAGCACAATATGGCACAAGCAAAACAGTAAAGAATCATCCTAGGCCTACAATCTCACGCCGTCTACGTGTGTGCGTATGCTATATGGGATATGGTCAAATATTAGCAAAGTTACTCATACAGGAAGGGGGATTCTAACTCAGTCTCTTCTTCGGATCCATTGATGTCGAATCTTACCATGCCATTCTCATCATTCTCCTCCAACAACTGTACCTGCTCTTCTAACAAAGTCATCTGATATGGCGGGGTCAATTTAGAGTCCACGGCTGTGGTGATACACTTCAGGCATAACTGTCTAATACAGGGGATGCAACAACATCCACATAATGACATCACTACTGTCGCTATGACTATGGAGAGAAATGCAGATATAATTACGCTCTTCCACCTGCCGAACATACTACTTAACCGATCGTTAAGGGGGCTTACTATGCCCGAGTGTTCTGCCAATTCGTGGGACATTGCTCTCAGACCTTCTAAGGCCCTGGTAAAAGATCCATCTGGGGCTGTGTTATTTGGAATAAAAGTGCAACAAGTTTGGCCAAACATAGAGCACACTCCTCCCTTCTCTGCCAACAACATATCGAGCGCCATCCGGTTCTGGTAAGACATTAAGGAGGTGGCAGACAACTGTCCATGCACTCCATCTAGGGCATCTCTAGTCTGGTTGGTCAGGCGTTGAATATTGAAATGTACATAATTCAGGCGGTCTACATTTTTATTTACTATGATCCACGGGAGAATGGATGCAAATCCATCAGCTATTTGGTCAGCCAGCTTGTATTCGTTAGGGACCCCTCTGGGCACTCCTATTGCATCGAAATATATGGGGGACCCCTTATCTAAGTCTATAGTTCTCTTCTTTCTTCTCCACAGACCCACCATTCTCACCCGGGTTTCTAACTGCTGGACGTTCATCTGAATTACACTAAAGGGGACTATCAACGAGACAGAGGCGCACGTGCCCTGCCAATTAGAGGGCAATACATTCATTAGTCGTCTTCCTCCACAGAACCAATAGATATCTGCCCTGGCATACTGCAATTTTGTTACATTTTCCCAACTAGTGACGTTAAATGTGGTACCGCACCAATCTCTCTCAATCTCACCTACCAGAGCACCAATCTCGTTTTCCCTCGTAAGACAGGTGTACTTATTTTTCATGGGGGTAAACACCGGTGGGACCGCATCCCTCTGGGATCCTGGGTATATTATGTCCCACTTTTTACACTGCTGAGTTGGGTTCTCCTGTTTATGGGCCTCTATTAAACAGTCAAGATTCTCTACCTGACTCAGGGTGGAGGGGACAGTCCAGGTACTAGGTCTAGCATTTGCACATACCACACAATCTAGAGATTTAACCCCTTCCGCTGCCGTAGTTACCCAGTCCATCCAATAATTCGTCTGCTCAAAACCAGTCTCTATTGCTAATTTCACATGTATTCTCTTTATCCTAGTAACCCCAGGAACGGCTATGCTGGACTTGCTGGTGGTCCTTGACTTCAACTTTGGGAGTATCTTAAAGTTTAGTAACCCCAGTGGGTCCCGCCCTGATACATCCACCCCTATGGCCATGGTCCATTGATCTCCGTTCGTGGGAACACCTGGTCTATCGGGGAATGGGGAAACTCTTAGGTCAGTTACAGAGAATAGAAGTGGATTCACCCCTGTCTTCCCCCTTCCAGATTGATCCCGAACCATCGTTATCTTATCCTGTATTCTAACCCCTGGCGTGGCTTTAGGCAAGACCTTCCTTAAATCCGTCTTATACCCATTAAACCCCGAGTTCCACCCCACCACCTGCCATGATTGGCACCATGGTTCCCATATCGTCTCCGCGGGTATGCACATATATACATCGTACCCCCTCCAAGCCTGGGGGTGCTCTCCACACGAAATTATTTCACATAAATCTATTTCAAATATTTGAGTTCCGGATTCATTCTTAACTGCAATGGTAGGGACTAGATCCCCCTGCTTGGCTCTTTTAGTCCTGTGTAGATAGGGCTCCTTCTCCACTAGTGGAGCGAAGGTTGTGGTGTCATTCTTGGATTGGTCTAATTTACTCAAATAGAGTTCCCACCACATGAAGGGAAGTCCTACCAAGAGACTTATGATTAAGAGTACCAGGAGAGTGGCCCTCGTGTTACATCCTAGAACAGTTTTCATTATCGCGATACCCCAGTATCAAAGCTATAGTTATTAATTATTGCCCCTACTAACCCCTGATTTTCCTTCCTTATTTTTATTTTTCATCTATTTTCTATCTCGATAAGAAATACATCTATCTCTATTTTCTTTTTCCTTATTTTGTTTAGGTTTTATTCTTATTTTACTATGCCCTTCCGGCTCCTCAGGTTATACCTCGGTTCCTCCTCGTCTTCACAAACTTCACGAACTTCCTCCTTTTTCTCTGAGGCTCCTGCTCCCAGGATTTCGTCCAGCTCTTTCAAGTCACTCCTTTCGTCCAGCTCTCTCAAGTCCCTCCTAACTTGGGCCAATGTTCTGTCTTTAGGGGCCAGACCTCGACAGCAGTGGGTCTTGTGTATCCAATTACTTATCTTATCTTCTTTCAACCACACCTTCACACAGTGTGAGGTTACCTCTGCAACCTTATACGGTCCTTCCCAGCGGGGAGCCGTCCAGTTGAATCTGTATACCTTCTTCAGTACCCAGTCATCTACTTCAACGGAAGCACCCTCCCCCTCTTGCTCTTCGGACAGGATCTCCGTCACCTGTTGAGAGATACTCATAACAGCATTGTTCAACCGCCTCATGTAATCGGATATCTCCATATGCTGGTATTGCAACTGACTCACAGTGGTCGGCAAGGTAGAGGTCAGTGGACATGGCATTTTCCTACCCGTAAGTACTTCATGGGGACTTATCCCTAACTTAGAGTTTGGACTTGACCTAATTCCATACAGTACTATGGGGAGAGCCTCAACCCAGTTCAACTTAGTGTCTGCGCATACTTTCCCTAGCCCCTCTTTTATGGTCCTATTTGCTCTTTCTACCAGTCCCTGAGACGCTGGATGATATACTGCTCCAAACTTATGAGTGATGCCAAATGTCGTCTCTATTTCTTGTAGTTCTGCGTTAGAGAAATGTGAGCCATTGTCTGATCTTATTATTTCCGGAATGCCAAATCGGGGTATGAGTTCCCTTGTCAACCATTTCACCACCTCTGCAGCCCTCTCTGACTTTGTGGGGATAGCTTCTACCCACCGCGAGAATGGATCAACACATACCAACAAATATCTTTTCCCTTCAACGCGATTCTCAGTCCCCATGTCTGTAAAATCTATTACTACCTCCTTCCAAGGAGCTGTTGGGGAGGGAAAGCTTCCCAACCCGGCTTTGAGTGCAACTTTGGGGTTGTGTTGGCAACATATCTCACAAGTCTGGACATAGTATTTAGCTATATCCCTCATGAATGGATGCCACCACTTCTGAGAAAGCAATGTCACCATCCTACCACTTGCACCATGTCCTCTGCTATGTGCTTCCTGACACAACATGTTCAACAGACCTGCGGAGGCTACTACTTTCCCTTCATGGTTTCTCCATATGCCTTCCTCATCTTTTCTCGCTCCCTTCTCCATCCAAGCCTGTTTCTCTGTTGGTGCTGCCTGTTCCTGCAATCTTCTGATGTGATCTGAGTCTAATCTTCCTCTCTCTGGCTCTTCTGTTCCCTGCATCATCTGGCTCTTGGGTCCATACCCTGCTGTGATCTTAGCTGCTCGGTCTGCCGCATTATTTCCCTTCACTATCTCAGAGGCATCTGTCTGATGTCCCTTGCATTTCATCACTGCTACCTGTTTGGGTTCCCCTAAGGCATAGTAGAGGTCCAATAAGGGTTGCAAATGTTTTACTGGCGTACCTTTACTGGTCACAAAACCTTTTCGTCTCCAATGGCAGAGGTCTATGTGTGCTGCTTGTAGGGTGTATGCTGAATCTGAATAGATATTCACTCTCTTTCCCTTCGCTGCCTTACATGCTTCTGTTAGTGCTGTCACTTCTGCAGTTTGTGCTGACGCTGGCTGTGGAACTATGCCTGTTCGCACTGTCTCCCAACCCTCAGATGATCTTCTCACTACCGCATAAGACGCAACCATCCCTCGGTCTTGTGTCTGATGGCTGTGGCCGTCACAGTAGTAGGTGTCGTCTGGATCAGTCAGTGGCTCTTTTTCTAAGGTCTGGTACACCTTCATTTCATGGTCTGTTGCCTCTGCACATACATGCTCATTCCCATTGCCCATCTGTGTTGCCATGTTTTTAACTGAGGCCTCAAAATGTATGTGTGACTTAGTCAAAAGGCTTTGCAAAGTTGCCTGCCTTGCCGCGGAGAGTGTGAAAGTATTTGACTGTAGAAACGCCACTACTCCGTGTGTGGAATGTACAACAGTCTGGTGCTCCATCGTTATATGGGCTGTTTTTATCAGTGCTTTCCCTATGGCCGCTACGTGTCTTACACATGTGGGGTGCCCTATTTCCACATTGTCTAATTTCCCACTGTAGTACATCAGAACTCTCCTATCCCCGCAACTCTCCCCCTTTTGAAACAGGACGGAATTCACAAATCCGTCCTTTTCAGTAGTAGGCATGGACCACAATCCAGATAACCACAATCCATGTCAGCAGAAGGAGGTAGAGAGGAGGGGCATTTACACAACAACATTAAGGATTAAAGATGAAAACACATGAAATCAGAGGAATGCAAGCAGAGACTATATTACACATTTATTCATCAAATATTTCATTTAGTTATGGAAGCTGCATGTTGACAGAAATTAATAATAGATTATTGCACAATTGTACACTTTTTTTTACGTTGTCATGGTCACTTGATATGTTGTGCCGTCCCATTCAAATTTACACCATGTCAATCCCTTACAGTCTCTCACCCGCAACCAGATAACAGGAGACTGAGGGCTCAGGGTTTGAGACAATAGGGGGGGACACTGGGACTGGGCCACACACTCAGGCCTGTTAAACCATTTTTAGCTCTCCTTCATTGATTTTACATCATCATCCAGATTTTAAATAGTTAATGGACACACTCCTTCCAACCTGCCTGACCACAGTTATCTCCGTGCTCAGAATACAAGGCCAAAGAAGTCAAAATAACTTTTACAATCATGTTTCCCCAGGAAGAGCACCAGGCTTTCAAGCTAATTTCACATAGTCTGTCACGTGATGCCATTGGGCCCAATGGCAATGTCTCTAGTTTGTTGGTGATTTGGTGACTTTGATGCATTAATGGGTTATTTTGGATTACCAAAGGTCACGCAACAACATCAACGGTCCTTAAGACTGATATGGTTATTATTGTAGGTGATTTTAATATTCATGTGGATGTCGGCAATGATAGCCCCTTAGTGTTGCATTTATCTCATTGTTAGATTCGATTTGCTTCTGTCAGAGAGTACATGAACCGACTCACTGCTTTAGCCACACCCTCGACCTTGTTCTTACATGGCGTTGATGTGGAGCATTTGGTGTTTTTTCCGCAGAACCCTCTTTTATCAGATCATTGCCTTAAAACTTTTGAGTTTGTGCTGCCGGTGTGTGTGTGTGTGCCGTTGGGCAAATGTTTCTACACCAGATGTATAACTGACGTTGCTGTTGCTAGATTTAAGGAAGCGATTCATTCTGTATTTGATTCATTAGCATGCCTCAGGACTCCTGTGCTAACTTCAGTCCGTTCCAGATTGATCATCTTGTTGATGGTGCTACTGGCTCACTGAAAATGACACTGGACTCAATAGCCCCTCTAAAGAAGAGGATCATCAAACAAAGGAAGCTCCCTCAGAACCGCATACTGAAGCAAGCATCACGGAAGCTGGAAGGTATATAGCGTCCCAACAATCTAGAGGAATTCCGGTTAGACTGGCGGGACAGTTTGAAAACCTACAAAAAGGCCCTTCATAATTCCAGAGGAGCCTACTATGCATCAGTAATAGAGAAAAATAAGAACAACCCCAGGTTTCTCTTCAGCACTGTGGCCAGGCTGACGGAGAGTCACAGCTCGGTGGAGCCGTGTATTCCTACAGAGCTCAGTAGTAATGACTTCATGAACTTCTTCAATGATAAGATTCTGGCTATTAGAGGCAGGATTGGTGATCTCCTCCCCCTCGGCTGGAGTGGCGGCTGTGGGTCCTGATGTGTGTTTGGATGGCTTTTTTCCCATCAGCCTTGACCAATTGTCTTCAACAGTTTCTACTTCTAAATCTTCTACCGGTCTCCTGGACCCCATTCCAATGAGGCTGCTTAAAGAGGTTTTGCCTTTGATTGGCACCTCTCTGCTGGATATTATCAATGGTTCTTTACTAACTGGTTATGTGCCACAGTCTTTCAAAGTGGCTGTAATTAAACCTCTTCTCAAGAAACCAACTCTCGATCCAGGTGTTGGCAAACTGCAGACCTATCTCTAACCTTCCCTTCCTCTTTAAGATCCTTGAGAAAGTAGTTACAAATCAGTTGTGTGACTTTTTACATAACAATAGTTTATTTGAGGACTTTCATTCCGGATTTAGAAAGCATCATAGCACGGAGACAGCACTGGTGACAATTACGAATGACCTTCTAGTTGCATCAGATAGGGGACTTGTCTCAGTTCTTGTCCTGTTAGACCTTAGTGCTGCGTTCGACACCATTGACCATGACATCTTATTACAGAGACTAGAACAGGTGATTGGTATTACAGGTACAACACTAAGCTGGTTTAAGTCATATGTATCAGATCGATCTCAGTTTGTATATGTAAACGATGAAGCCTCGATGAACACCGGCGTTCGTCATGGAGTTCCACAAGGTTTTGTGCTTGGACCAATTTTATTCACCTTTATACATGCTTCCTTTAGGCAATATCATCAGGAAACACTCCATAAGCTTTCATTGTTATGCCGATGATACTCAGCTGTATCTATTGATCAAGCCAGATGAAACCAACCAGGTGACTAAACTTGAAGCGTGTCTTAAAGACATAAAAACCTGGATGACCTGCAACTTCCTGATGTTGAACTCGGACAAGACTAAAGTTATTTTACTTGGCCGAACACAATTTTTTAATAACGATTTAACTCCTTATTATCAGGCTGCTATGCTAAGTCCCTTAGGTCACTCCAGTTAATCCCGAATGCTGCAGCATGTGTACTAACAAGGACTAGGGGGAGAGATCACATTACTCCTGTATTAGCTGCTCTCCACTGGCTTCCTGGTAGTACATTTTTATTTGTAGTGATGCACTGTAACATTACTCACATTTCAAATATTAGACTGTAGTTTTGATAACCTTTAATATATCCCACCTGTGTCATTATTTCATTTTGGAATGTTTTTGATGAAGCATATTGGTGAAATTATTATTTGCTCTGGGTAGAAAACTCATGCCAGTCAGTCAGGGGACGTTATCAATAACTAGTCTAACATGGTTAGCGTTTGAAGATGTTTATTCTTAGTTGATGAGGGTTTTATTTTGAAAAGTATTACCGGAACATCCTTTACTGACAGCGTTATCTTGATACAGGTAACTTGATACCTCTGCAGGGTCCTGTCAGGTTAGTGCACCGTAAAGTAAAGCAACTTTCATTTTAGTCTGTGTTTACTCAAATAGCCAGTGACGGTTATGACTTTAGTATATCGATATCGTTACTTAAAGTGGAGTTGGATCATATAGCTAGCATAACTTAAGCTGTTGAAGTCTAACTCGCTGTTCTAGCTGGAGAGAATATGTGTTCGCTGCTCGGTGTGCAGTGACGGGCTTCGACTAAATCAGCAGGTCTCAAGTCGTCTACTGACGTGCACGTGTTGTGTTGTCGGGTCCGTGTACGTTTTGTTCGTTTGTTTTTTGGTTCATTCGGAGAAACGGAAATACCATCGTGCTCTTCTTCACTTGTATGTTTGTTTTCGTGCGTGTGGCGGCTCATGCCATTTAACGCTAACGTTTACAAGATGCGTAACGTGACGTACATGTAGCTAACATAAACTGGGACTAGTGACTGCTAGCGACTCCCCCACAGCTTCTAGTGTGTTAGGAGACTCCAATGGAAGGCTGTCTCGTGATGTGCGTAACGTCACCTGTCCCCCACACGTCAACTTCTACGGCTCAGTTTGTGGGATTTGGCCTCAAAGTCTTTTGGGTCAGTTCTTGAGTAAAATACTTTGGTTTGTCAAAAGGAGTATAAATGCAGCATGGAGATTCATATTGATTACTTTATTGTCAATTTATTTTTCTTAAAGCTGACCAAGACAACTGACATAGTAACTGAAATTGAGTTCACCTGGAGAAACTTCTCTGCCTTTAGCTTTGAAGATGAGTTCCAGAGGGTCAAGTGATCTGGAGAAAGCAGAGGAGGAGGAGGAGGAAGAAGAGGAGAAAGAGGAGGAAGACAAAGAGTGCATCAACCCGACAGAGGTGAAAATGAGTCAGATAGTGATGCCCTGTCACAGCAACCATCGACAGGAGCTGAGCGTGGGTCAGCTGCTCAAATGGATAGACTCCTCTGCCTGCCTCTCCGGTGAGGTGTGTGTGTGTGTGTGTGTGTGTGTGTGTGTGTGTGTGTGTGTGTGTGTGTGTGTGTGTGTGTGTGTGTGTGTGTGTGTGTGTGTGTGTGTGTGTGTGTGTGTGTGTGTGTGTGTGTGTGTGTGTGTGTGTGTGTGTGTGTGTGCCCGTGTTGGGAATCCTACATTTAATGACTCACTGCCAGACTGAGATATCTTGTATCAAAAGTATTTAATTACTAAACTAAGCAGAGCAATGCATTCCGGGCATTTATACGTGCACGGTCCTGATGGGGACGTCTGACTAGTTCAGATGTCCCTGAAACAAAAGGCGCTTAAACAGAGTGCGCAGGGTGTATATTGGATTCTCCTTGTGGAGCCCATTGGTCAATCCTACAAAGAGGCGGAGTCCTTTGCATAGTTTACAGTCTTCTGGTTGGAGCACTGGGTATTCTCCACCCACTCTGGCTCATGAATCTTGGATCCGGTTCGACTCTCTTCCGCTATCACTTCCTGTGTCATTTGGTATTTGAGTTTCAAAGTAAAACAAAGATGGAGGAAAACCGGATGTTGTTGCACTTCCTATCAGGGCGCTCCAGCTGTCGTTATGTTATTATCTCTATGTGTTAATGTTGACTGTGCTCTCTGATATATATCTAATTATTTCCAACAAATCCCCCTTTTCACGCCTGCAAGGCGTGACAAGCTATTATATAGTACATGAAATAGACGCAGACACCTGACATATAAGTGGCATCCTCATTTTATATATTGGGCGATACAAATGTGTTTAACCTGAGATTTCAACTTTCTACAACAGTTTCCACTGTTCAATGTGCCTGAGTCTAAAGGAGGAAAAACGTACTCCCCCTTTTCACACCTAAAAAGGTGTGACAAAAGTTTTTGCTTCCATGTTTAATCTTACAGATCTAACTCTATGACCTCTTCCATTTCAAGTTCAAAGTCGGGTGCCAAAAGTGGATAGGTGCCAGCTGTATACGGCGGGGGCGCTTCCTCTTTGGAGAGAGCGGTGGTGATAAGACGACCTATCAGGGTGCGCAAACAGGGAATACAACAACAACCACAGGCTACTAATATTGCGACAAATATTGCAATTGAAATCATCAGTGACATCATCAAATTCTTCCACTTTCCAAACATATTTGTCATCCAGTCAGAAAAAGGGTTATCAATACCTGAGGCATCATGCATTTCCTTAGACAGAGCTTTCAAACTTTCCAGAGCCTTAGTAACAGAACCATCAGGAGCAGTATTATTGGGAATTATAGTACAACACATGTCTCCAAACATAGAACAAACATAGATCAAACACCCCCTTTTTTGGTCGAGAGCATGTCGAGGGCCATTCGGTTCTGCAAGGCAATCAGTGAGGTGGGGGTCAGCTGCTCGGCCAGACCTGAATTGGCATCTCTATTAGAATTGGTTAGGCGCAACACATTATAATGGACAAAATTAATGCAATCTACATTCTTCTTTGCTAGGTTTGGGGTCAGCCCCCCTTCCTCTGGCCAGCCCCTCTTCCAGTCCATTGATTGGACAAGACTTCGTCCTTTTGGTGTTGGTCAACTCAAACCCCCACTTGCATAAACAACAGTACTCAGGACTTCAATCAACCCTCTCACATTCCTGAGCACGTCCTCCTTATCTATCTGCTCCAATCTTCAGGCTGCGTAACTGTTTGTGGGCTCCTGATGTTTTCAGGATTCCTTCCACAATCACTCAATACATTTCATAATTCTAACTAATACATTTGTGTAGTGCATACAATGTCATCCATTCGATATTTGATAATCCATACAGAGTTATTTATTTGTCTTGACCCTCCAATGTAAACTCTCTAGCTCTCACTAGGAGCACTAAAAAGCATTATTTTCTAACAATCCCCCCTTGATAAACAGATGCATCAATCAAAAGCTTATTTCTTCATCTTCAACTCTTAATTGATTCCCTTGAATGTTTTTTACTAAATGCAGCTTCAATCAATCTCTGCAGAAGTCCATGGATGCATCAGCATCCTCAGGGGATCACGCCTGTAGTGGCAAGACAAAGTGTGGTTATTATGGACAGAAATGCATTTCCTTTTCCAAACGTACTGTCCAACCAGCTTGTGATGGGATCATCAATCCCAGCATTCTCTGCAAGGTTCTGACTCCATGCCGTAAAACCAGTCAGCGCTTCGGTCACTGATCCATCAGGAGCTGTGTTGCTTAGGATGAAAATAAAACAGGCAAATCCAAACATTTTACAGACTCCGCCTTTCTCAGCATCACAGTAAAATTAACAATTCCTTTTGGCTATTGTCAATAGTTGTTAACCAGTTTCTCCTTCTAAAATCAACACTGAGCTCCCCTTGATAAACAGACACTCCCTAAGCCTCTGGGTGTTTGATGATTTCTTCACTGGGTTGAGACAAGTGCCCCTATTGGTTTCACCTCCCTTTGTAACCAGACTTCACCACAGAGGAGATGGGTGCCCGCTTAGGAGTCCTCAGCAATGCAGTTTTCTGCAGACAACCGGTGCACCTTCTTGCTGTAGGTGTGATGAATCCAGGATGCTCTCTCTTTGATATGCGGACAGCAGTTGATGTGCTAATGATAGTTGAATGGCCCTTCCCCCCTTGGTGCATTCCAAGTCTTTCTCTTTACGACCCAAGTGGTCCAAATGGTCGGGGGATAACAGAAGAAGTCATCTCAATTCTTCTTACATTCCTGATATCATGCTGCTTTGTTTTCCCTTGTACTCATCCTGCCAACAAACATCCTAAACTTTGTCACCAATATGCTCTCTCTCTGCTTAAGATTTACTGGACAGTTTCTTAGATAACTTCAACTGTTTTGCTTATAGTCATGTTTAAGGATTTAGGATTACAAATGCTGTTCTCACCAAATGGTTCTATCTTTTTGCTCTATCAACTTAGTTTTCTACTTTCAGGTGCTAGAATGACAGATCTGCATGCTCCGGAAACACTCAAAAAAGTCACTTCACATCCCTCTACTTCTAAGTTCTAAACAGCTTTACATCCTGAATTAACAGTCTGTTCAGCTTATCTGTGTGTGTGTGTGTGTGTGTGTGTGTGTGTCTGTCTGTCTGTCTGTCTGTCTGTCTGTCTGTCTGTCTGTCTGTCTGTCTGTCTGTCTGTCTGTCTGTCTGTCTGTCTGTCTGTCTGTCTGTCTGTCTGTCTGTCTGTCTGTCTGTCTGTCTGTCTGTCTGTCTGTCTGTCTGTCTGTCTGTCTGTCTGTCTGTGTGTGTGTGTGTGTGTGTGTGTGTGTGTGTGTGTGTCCTTCTCTTCTCTCTAATTCTCTCTTCCCATACCTGTCTCTCACTTGCGTCTCCACACCTCAACCAACCACATTTGTACTTCCCACAATCCTTCTCTCACTTCCCTTTTCCCTCTTATTCTTTGTTCAATCTGATGAACCAAATATTGACATCATGTGACTGTCAATCTTCCACTAAAATCATTCTTGTCTTTCCATTCTTTCAATTTATCCTTCTAAAACTTCACCATTACTGTTTTACAACATCTTTTCTAATTAATTGTTCTTTATCATTATTAGTTCACTAGGACACATCTGTTGCATCTCAAATGACTTCCTCATGGAACAGAATTCTCACCGGGTGAGGTTCCCTCTTGATCTCACACTCTTACTTCATCTAACTTGTCTCTCTTAAGTTCCCTTCCCCCTTAACACCTTGTCTCCTTTTTATGACTTTTTTTTTTTTTTTTTTTGTGGGGTTGACAGCGATACCGTTTCTATTGGCGGGAGAGACTTGCATGTTTCATTAGCCAAACCGCCAATAATAGACTAACGACTGTGGCAGCGTGGGTTTTCCTGCCAACCCTATTTCTTTCAGGGATTTACGTCCCCGCCCAGACTGAGGATTATCTGGGTCACCAAAACACCGCCTCAAATTACGATGCTTGGCTCAAATCAGTACGTACTTCCACTAGCGTACGGGATGGGGGTTCAGCTGGGGCACAATGTGTCAGGTGGTGCCAGGGAGCGCCTAATTTACCCTTGACCTGGACCGAGTGTGAAGTAACCTTCTTCACTTCGTACGGTCCAGTCCACCTGGGGTCAGTTCACTTCCTCTTATGAACCTTGACCCTGACCCAGTCCCCTACCTTGATGGTCAGTGGCTCCTCCCGGCCTGTCGATGGCTTCTCGTAAGCTTTCGCCACCTGGGTAGAGAGGGCTGAGACCAAAGAAATTAGTTCATTCATATAGGCAGATTTCTCTATCTGCTCCACATCTAGCGATGGCATATGACCTCCATCGCTAGGTGGTTCTGGCATTCGCCTCCCGGTTAAGATCTCATGCGGCGAGAGGTGTGTCCCACCCCCTTTTGACGACCTCATGGCCATGAGTGCCAAGGGGAGGGCCTCCGGCCACTTCATCTTTGTACCGTAGCATGCCTTGGCTATCTTAGCCTTCAATGTTTGATTTACTCTTTCCACCAGTCCCTGCGACTGTGGATGATAAACGGAGCCAAACGAGTGTGTGATGCCTAGGCTAGCCTCAACTTCCTTCAACAATTTATTATTATAGTGCGTGCCATTGTCGGATCTGATACGTCGCGGGACCCCATATCGTGGTATGAGTTCAGTTTTAGCCATTTGACTACTGTCTTGGCGTCTTCATGTCTAGTGGGAATAGCTTCCACCCATCTAGAAAATCTATCTACCATTACCAACATGTACCTCTTTCCCTGTACTACATTCTCAGCTCCCATGTCTGTATAATCAATGCTTATATCTTGGAAGCAGGCGGTAGGTACCGGGAATGAGCCCATTGGCGAAGTGAATGGTTTCTTCACGTTGAAGGCCCCGCACACACTGCATTCTGCACAGTATAATGACACCATACTTTCCATGTGTGGATGCCACCATAACTGTGAGACATTGTCCAATGTCTGTCTCTTTCCTTCGTGTGTGGGGCGGTGCGCCTCTGGCAAGAGTAGTTGGCATAGCCTGGCTGGTGCTACCAGCCTTCCATCATGTGCTCTCCAGAGTCCATTTTTGTCTTGAGTGGCTCCTTTTCTCGTCCATTCCGTCCATTCATACGCTCCAGCTTTGGTTTGTATTTCTTGGATGTCTTTCGCTGTCAGTCTCGGAAGTGTTTGAGGTGTTTCTGGTCTCAGTATCATCTGTGATGATTCATAGCCTCCTGCTCTTTTGGCAGCCCTGTCTGCTGCATCATTTCCAGCACTTACTCTGGAATTCACTGTGTCATGACCTTTGCATTTCATAATTGAGACTTTTTGGGAAGCGCCATTGCTTTCACTAAGTCCTGGATTGCCTGCTGATGTTTGATTGGAGCTCCAGCTGACGTGGTGTAGCCTCTTCTTTGCCACATCGGGGCATCCACGTGTGCAGCTCCATGTGCATAAGCTGAGTCAGTGAATATGTTGATGGCTTTGTCTGCTCCTATTCTTAGAGCTGCGGTTAGGGCCTTAACCTCTGCCACTTGTGCTGACGCTGGTTGAGGCAAGATTCCGGACTCCAGCTCGACATGCTGGCCATCTGTTGTCTGCTGTACCACCGCATATGATGCTTGGTTTGTGCCATCCTCCTGTCGATAGCAGCACCCATCGGTGTACAGCCATAATTCTGCAGTTAAGTCTACTGCATTGTCCAAGTCAGGTCTGATTTTGCTTTCCTGGATTGCAAGTTCAGCACATGTGTGTGGCTCTCCCGTGGTTCCAATGTTGGAGGCCATGTTTCTTTCGCTTGTCACAAACGTGATGTGTGGCTGAGTACATGTCTGTTGGAGTCTGGACTTGCGTGTGGCGCTGTAGGAAAATTCTTTGCTGGTTAAAAAGGCAGCCACTCCATGGCATGTGTGTACCTGTAGAGGGTGGCACATCACCACGTGTGCTGTCTTCTCCAATGCTTTTGCCAGGGCTGCAACATATCTTGCACATGATGTCTGACCGCTTTCAACTGTGTCCAGTTTTGATGAATGGTACATCAGCACATGTCTGTCTCCCCCTTTTTTCTGATACAGCACGGCGTTAAGAACGCTGTGGTGTTCAGAAACATCCAAATGAAACGGGGAGCCATAGTCCGGTGACATCAGTGCGGCAGCTTGAGCGAGGGCCTGCTTGAGATCAGTGAAAGCTGCTTCAGCTTCAGAAGTCCATAGCAGTGAGGCAGTCAGATTACGATTTCCGGCCTCTGTCAGGAGTATGCGAAGGGGAGCGGTTCTGTTCGCATAATCTGGGATGTGGGAGCGGCTGTAACCCGTGAGGCCGAGGAAGGACAACATATCTGAGACCGTGGTCGGCAAGGGATGTTGGAGAATGCTCTGGCGATGAGCACTGGAGACCCCCAAGCCTGCCGATGAGATGGTGCGACCGAGGAACAAAACTTGTCGCCTTGCCATCTGAATCTTTTCTTTCTTTATCTTGTAGCCTTTCGTCTGGAGAAGTTTCAGTAGTGCCTCGGAGGCTGAAAGACATAGCAGTGCATTTTCTGCTGCCACAAGTAGATCGTCCACATATTGGATCAACACGACACCAGGGGGCAGCTGTAGTTCCAACAAGTGGGTTTTCAAAATCTTGTTGAAGAGGCCAGGTGAATCTCGGTATCCTTGAGGCAGTCGTGAGTAGGTGTACTGTTGGCCTTGGAAGGTAAAGGCGAATAGAGGTTGGGAGAGAGGATGCAGAGGGACACTGAAAAACGCATTGGCCAGATCAATTACTGTAAAGTGTGTCATGGATGGTGAGAGGCTGGTGAGGGCCACATGAGGTCTGAAGTTGCTTCAGCCTCTCTTCTCTCTCTTTGTCTGTCAGAGCGTCGGAGTGGGGGAGGTCCTGGAGGTGGGTGAGGGGAAGATGGGCTGGGTGATTCAATCTCCCCTATGAATGTTCCATGCAAATCCACCACTTGGGTAGGGTTTATGTATTTTTCTCCGCTTTTACTGTCATGCGAGAGATAACTCTGTAGAAGCTGCAGAGTTACATCAAAGTGGCCTGGGTTTTGCTGCATAAACTCCGTACTAAATAACCGCCCCCCTCCTTCTCCTCCCTCTCTGTGAGCAGGCCAGGGTGTGAGGTCAATGAGAGGTTCAACCTCTCCTGCTGCATTCTTTTCCTCTACTCCCTTCTCTGGGATCTTGCTTCCTTTGTTGTCCCGCATCTGCAGAACCTGGATTTGTTGCTCTAACTCTTGTATTTTTTTTATCATTTTCACTTCTCCATCCCCTTCTGCTATATCTAAAATGACGCTTTTAACTTGGGCCTGTCTTACTGGGGCCTGCATGGCTGGTTGGAAGAATGGGTTGCTACTTTTTATGATCGGATTATCATTACTATATGGGGGAGGGGACGGGGCCGTTGGGGTCTCTGGAGTTGGCAGTGGGGGATATATGTTGGGTGTAGTCTTTTCTTCTCCTTTGTCCTCCTCTTGTTGAAGAATTGGCCTCCACATAGTTGAAAAGAACAAGTTTGCCACTCTGAAATTCTCTTCTTCCTCTTTTCTTGCTGCTTTCTTTGGGTGCACCGTGAAACGGCTTTTTTTTAACACTTTCTCTTCTTCTTCATCACTTTTTGCTTGTGAAAGTCTTTTCTTACTATCTTTAACCATGGCAACCAGCTGTCTTCTATCTGGGCTGCCCACCTCCGGTATCCACCCCGCCTTTTCCCATCTATCCAGCAACATTCCTCCTCTCCCTTCATCTCCTTTCTTTGTCCTTCCATTCTTCCTCAACACATCCAACACTTTCACTCGATACGGAGTATCCATGATTTTATTCTTATTCTTATTATTTATCGTATATTTTATTTTCTCACGATATGTTATTTAAATTCAAAATACTTCAATTAACGCTATGAGTACCACTACGATCAGTCCCGCAAGAGCACCACACTGCACGATCAACAATTTTACACTCAGCAACTTCAAGCTTGTCTTCTATTGTTCAGGTGACAACGGCGGTCACAATATGAACGGAGGCTCGTTCAGGAATCAACCCAAGCACCTCACACTCGATCTCGTCACGAATATCATTTATCAAACTTGCAATCTTCTCTAATTGCTTCTCTTACTCTTCTTCTCTTACTCCAAGGCCTGAGTTCATCACATCTCTTTTCTCTTTCATTGACTATACATCCCGTTATTTCTACGTCTTCCCCTGTCAAGGTTTATCGGTTGTAGTACAACTGGCGATGTGACTAAGTGAACGCCGGCTACCCCGCTGTAATAACCCTTCCCTTCTTTAAGGTTTATCGTTGAGAACCCTCCTTCCTGATCTAGAAAGTTTACCGGTTCCTGTTCTAGTAGGTTTTTCGGAGAACCCCCCTCTGTTAAAGAAGTTTATCGGTGAGACACAAACGGCGGTGCTCCCGAAGGAATCACTATCTCTTTATTTACTTTTTAACACTAGCAATGTCCCCGTAACTATATCGTTCCCTCGCAAGGTTTTCAGACCCTATTGGTCTTCAGATACGACATAAAACGGACCACAATGTTTCTAAACAGAATTATAAACAAAACACATTGCTCTGCTCTCCACTTGATACAATCAATTTAAAATTTGCAGTCTAACGGTCACATACTCACACTCAGTACTTCTGATCACTTAATTTGGTTTTCATATACTACAATATGCAGAGTTTAATTAAATTGGTTCTGCTCACCATTTATTTATAGAGCGCGCTCGTGATCAGGTTCATGAGGTCAGCATGGAGCGTCTATGGTCCTTCCAATAGAGTCGGCAGTGGAGACCGAATGTCAGGAACATTGACCTGGAGTTAAGGAACCCACGCTCCCTGCTCCGTAGGATTCAACACTTTCAGTTTAGATTTAACCATCCTCTGCTACCAATTTGTTGGGAATCCTACATTTAATGACTCACTGCCAGACTGAGATATCTTGTATCAAAAGTATTTAATTACTAAACTAAGCAGAGCAATGCATTCCGGGCATTTATACGTGCACGGTCCTGATGGGGACGTCTGACTAGTTCAGATGTCCCTGAAACAAAAGGCGCTTAAACAGAGTGCGCAGGGTGTATATTGGATTCTCCTTGTGGAGCCCATTGGTCAATCCTACAAAGAGGCGGAGTCCTTTGCATAGTTTACAGTCTTCTGGTTGGAGCACTGGGTATTCTCCACCCACTCTGGCTCATGAATCTTGGATCCGGTTCGACTCTCTTCCGCTATCACTTCCTGTGTCATTTGGTATTTGAGTTTCAAAGTAAAACAAAGATGGAGGAAAACCGGATGTTGTTGCACTTCCTATCAGGGCGCTCCAGCTGTCGTTATGTTATTATCTCTATGTGTTAATGTTGACTGTGCTCTCTGATATATATCTAATTATTTCCAACACCCGCCCTATGTCATAAGCCCTGACTAGCGAGGCAGGACATGATGACATTTGCTTGTTTCCCATTGGGCAGCTGAGCGGCATGCTGGGTGTCCCTGCGTCACCGCCTCCATGGATGATATTCACTTTGAACATACCATCAGGTAACAGCAGGAAGTGTGTGCGTGCTTGTGTGTATGTAAACATACAGTTAATACGGATTCTTCCTCTCTGTGTTCAGCGTGGGCCAGGTGGTGAACATCAAGGCGAAGGTCAACAGAGCCTTTAACACCAGCATGGAGGTCAGATGACTTTGCATTGTGTCCCTGTGGTATATTCCAACATTTCTACAAATCTATTGTAATACACTTATAATTCAATTCAGTCAAAAATTGCATTGGATTTTGAATTACGCCAGATTACAGTACCGTAAATGTCCGAAGAGTACCCTATATTTACCTAGGTAGCAGAGAGACTTATGAAAGACTTATGGGCCTTTATATTAAGCACCATAAGTGGCCTCTTCCTCAATTCCAACCCCCCCATATGCTCCCCTTGCTTGTATCACGTTATCTTTTATTAGTGTGGCGCTGCAGCAAGGCCTCATTGAGCCCTGCTGCAAGCACACTGCATGTTCTCCTGCGGGACTATTATTAGTTGGAGTGCTTCAGCATGAAGCACCCAACTATTGTTCTTTGAATCTTTATTCAACTTATTATTATTATTATTCCGTACGTATTTTGGACCTCTAAAACTCCTTCATAAGTTCAGCTACAGAAACCGTTCAAATATTAAAGAATTTAGCTACTTAAGGACACGATTTGCTGTAAAGCAAACAGGGTCACTTTCTGAACTGCCTTTGCGCTCTCATTTCTTAACTTTACAAACATTTAAGTACACAGAAACGTTCTTGTCTTGTGCTTCTCCGGATGCGATCATTATCGCAAACGGAGTTACGGTTTTCTGTCAAATACATTAGTTTGAAAGGTTGTTTTCGTTAAATCTACAGTCCAGTCTCCCTCTGTCACTCACTGACACAGGTGTTTCTAATTAGCTCATCAGGGCAGTTTCACACAGGCAGTGTTTTGAGATAGGTGTTTCTCAGTGTTAGCTCAATGTTAAACTCCCTTTGAAGGCATCACTATGGAAACCTTTGATGTTACCAGCACACAGATATTCTGCTTAGTGCAGTTTGACAGATGCAAATTACTTCTGCATGTCTGTCTCTCTCTCTCTCTCTCTCTCTCTCCTTCTGTCTGTCTCTCTCTGTCTGTCTGTCTGTCTCTGTCTCTCCTGCTCTCTCTTTCTCCCCCTCTCTGTAACGCCTCCTGTCTGTCTACCTGTCTGTCTTTCTGTCTTCCCTTTCAAAATAAAAGCTCCATTAAATAACTGTTTCTTAACATAAAGCTCAAATGGTGATTTTTGTTTTAACTACTTAATGTTCATACTACTACTTTGACTACTGCTGTTAATATTTCGACTATTACCACTACTGCTACTACTATTACCACTACTATAACTATTACTACATACTACTACAGCTAATACTATGAATACTAATACTTCTACTCATACTATTATTTCAACTACTACTTTTATTCATACTACCGTTATTAAAACTACTCTCAATCTCTATCTGTCAACACTTTTGGTCTTCAACAGTTTTTAGCAGGTAGATACTCTTTTCTGTATTTTAAGCTATTATAGGCTATATTTAGCTATAATCAGCTATCAGCTAAATTAAGCTATATTCAGCTATTTTCAGGTTTATTGAGCCATATTGAGCTTTATTCAGCTATTTTCAACTACCAGATATATTCAGCTTAATTTAGCTATTTTCACCTATTTTTTTCAAATATTTAAGCCTTAAGTTTCAGCTTTTAGCACTCCAATGCATTTTCAGAAGGAAATGCTATTTCTAGTTATTATTAGTTGGAGTGCTTCAGCATGAAGCACCCAACTATTGTTCTTCGAATCTTTATTCAACTTATTATTATTATTATTAGTTGGAGTGCTTCAGCATGAAGCACCCAACTATTGTTCTTCGAATCTTTATTCAACTTATTATTATTATTAGTTGGAGGGCTTCAGCATGAAGCACCCAACTATTGTTCTTCGAATCTTTATTCAACTATTATTATTATTAGTTGGAGTGCTTTAGCATGAAGCACCCAACTATTGTTCTTCGAATCTTTATTCAACTTATTATTATTATTATTATTATTATTATTAGTTGGAGTGCTTCAGCATGAAGCACCCAACTATTGTTCTTCGAATCTTTATTCAACTTATTATTATTAGTTGGAGTGCTTCAGCATGAAGCACCCAACTATTGTTCTTCGAATCTTTATTAGTTGGAGTGCTTCAGCATGAAGCACCCAACTATTGTTCTTCGAATCTTTATTCAGCTTATTAGTTGGAGTGCTTCAGCATGAAGCACCCAACTATTGTTCTTCGAATCTTTATTAGTTGGAGTGCTTCAGCATGAAGCACCCAACTATTGTTCTTCGAATCTTTATTCAACTTATTAGTTGGAGTGCTTCAGCATGAAGCACCCAACTATTGTTCTTCGAATCTTTATTAGTTGGAGTGCTTCAGCATGAAGCACCCAACTATTGTTCTTCGAATCTTTATTCAACTTATTATTAGTTGGAGTGCTTCAGCATGAAGCACCCAACTATTGTTCTTCGAATCTTTATTAGTT
This sequence comes from Cottus gobio, assembly GCA_023566465.1. Taxonomy (NCBI): domain Eukaryota; kingdom Metazoa; phylum Chordata; class Actinopteri; order Perciformes; family Cottidae; genus Cottus; species Cottus gobio. The sequence continues at coordinate 21,678,729 of CM042230.1, forward strand.
GGAGTGCTTCAGCATGAAGCACCCAACTATTGTTCTTCGAATCTTTATTCAACTTATTATTATTATTTTTATTCCGTACGTATTTTGGACCTCTTAAACTCCTTCACATGTTCAGCTACAGAAACCATTCAAATATTAAAAAATTCAGCTACTTCAGGACACGATGGCTATATCTCTACATATTTCTATCTTTTCAAATTTCCTTAATATTAATCTTTTTATGCATTTTTTTAAAATGGGCTTTCTATGGAGAAAATCTTCAACTTTAACAGCTTATAGGTTCAGCATACCTTCAGCTAAAGATACCATTCCAACTTTAAAATGTAGACATATTTTTCATCTATGACTGCATATTTTTAAATATTTTCTATCTTTTAAGAATTTTAAACTATGAATTTTTGAATTTAATAAATCTTAAGCTCCTTTTCTGCCTTTAACATGAGTGTGTATGGCGCAGCTCAGAGTGCGTGATGTCATCGCTAGAGTGCAGAGAAGCGTCAGGATCTCGAGAAAAAAAGAATTGTAAATTGCCATTGACTCCACAATTCTCACTCTTCAGGCATAATTTTTACATATAAACGTAGGAAATATTGTGCTTGCTTGTACAAATGTGTCGTGGAATCCCACAAACATTTACTTTTTTCTCAAAAAGCCGGTAAGCGACATGAAGTCAGCCAACTGCTCCATTAAGCCCAATGTTAAATCGGAGCACAATCTTTCTCTCATGGAGCAAACGGGGGCCCTTTTTGAACTGCCTCTAAGCTCTCATTTCTAAACCCCCCAAAAATTTGAGTACACGTAAACGTTCACAAAAGTCTTGTGCTTCTCACGATGCCTTCATTTTTTTAAACGGAGTGACGGTTTTCCTATCACATTCATTAGTTTGACAGGTTGTTTTTGTTAAATCTACAGTGCAGTCTCCCTCTGTCACTCACTGACACAGGTGTTTTTAATTAGCTCTTCAGGACAGTTTGACACAGGAGCAGTGTCACTATGGAAACCTTTGATGTTACCAGCACACAGCTTAATGCAGTTTGACAGACACACAGACACAGATACACACGCACACACATACGGCAACTGACTTCTGAATGTCTGGCTCTCTCTCTCTATCTCTCTCTCCTTCTGTCTCTCTCACTCTCTCTGTCTCTCCCACCCCTCCCCTTTTGAGCAGGTAGTTTCTCTTTTCTGTATTTTAAGCAATTTTAACCTATATTTAGCTATATTCAGCTATCTGCTAAATTGAACTATATTCAGCTTTATTCCGCTTTATTCAGCAATTCACAGCTATAAGAGCTATATTCAGCTATATTCTGCTATATTCAGCTTTATTCAGCAATTCACAGCTATAATTAGCTATATTCAGCTATATTCTGCTATTTTGAGCTTTATTCAGCAATATTCAACTATTTTCAGCTATTAGCTATATTCAGCAATTTACAGCTATAATGAGCTATATTGAGCTATATTCTGCTATTTTGAGCTATTTTGAGTTTTATTCAGCAATATTCAACTATTTTCAGCTATTAGCTATATTCAGCTATATTCAGCTTTATTCAGCAATTTACAGCTATGAGCCATATTGAGTTATATTCTGCTATTTTGAGCTATATTCAGCAATATTCAACTATTTTCAGCTATTAGCTATATCCAGCTATATTCAGCTTTATTCAGCAATTTACAGCTATAATGAGCTATATTGAGCTATATTCTGCTATTTTGAGCTATATTCAGCAATATTCAACTATTTTCAGCTATTAGCTATATCCAGCTATATTCAGCAATTTACAGCTATAATGAGCTATATTGAGCTATATTCTGCTATTTTGAGCTATATTGAGTTTTATTCAGCAATATTCAACTATCTTCAGCTATTAGCTATATTCAGCTATATTCTGCTATTTTGAGCTTTATTGAGCTATTTTGAGCTTTATTCAGCAATATTCAACTATTTGTAGCTATTAGCTATATTCAGCTATATTCAGCTTTATTCAACAATTTACAGCTATAATGAGCCTTATTGAGCTATATTGAGCTTTATTCAGCAATATTGATCTATATTGAGCTATTTTCAGCTTAATTTAGCTATTTTCACTTATCTTTTTCAAATATTTAAGTTTAAGCTTCAGCTTTTAGCACTCCAACGCATTTTCTGCAGGAAATGCCATTTCTAGTTCAACTTATTAGTTGGAGTGCTTCAGCATGAAGCACCCAACTATTGTTCTTCGAATCTTTATTCAACTTATTATTATTATTATTATTATTATTTTTATTCCGTACGTATTTTGGACCTCTTAAACTCCTTCATATGTTCAGCTACAGAAACCATTCAAATATTAAAAAATTCAGCTACTTCAGGACACGATGGCTATATCTCTACATATTTCTACCTTTTCAAATTTTCTTAATATTAATCTTTTTATGCTTTTTTTTAACATGGGATTCCTATGGAGAAAATCCTCAACTTTAACAGCTTATAGGTTCAGCATACTTTCAGCTAAAGATACCATTTCAACTTTAAAATGTAGACATATTTTTCAACTATGACTGCATATTTTTAGATATTTTCTATCTTTTAAGAATTTTAAACTATGAATTTTTGAATTTAATAAATCTTAAGCTCCTTTTCTTCTTTTAACATGAGTGTGTATGGCGGAGCTCAGAGTGCGTGATGTCATCGCTAGAGTGCAGAGAAGCGTCAGGATCTCGAGAAAAAAAGAATTGTAAATTGCCATTGACTCCACAATTCTCACTCTTCAGGCATAATTTTTACATATAAACGTAAGAAATATTGTGCTTGCTTGTACAAATGTGTCGTGGAATCCCACAAACATTTACTTTTTTATCAAAAAGCAAGAAAGCGACATGAAGTCCGCCAACTGCTCCATTAAGCCCAATGTTAAATCGGAGCACAATCTTTCTCTCATGGAGCAAACGGGGGCCCTTTTTGAACTGCCTCTAAGCTCTCATTTCTAAACGCCCCAAAAATTTGAGTACACGTAAACGTTCACAAAAGTCTTGTGCTTCTCACGATGCCTTCATTTTTTTAAACGGAGTTACGGTTTTCCTATCACATTCATTAGTTTGACAGGTTGTTTTTGTTAAATCTACAGTGCAGTCTCCCTCTCAGTCACTCACTGACACAGGTGTTTTTAATTAGCTCTTCAGGACAGTTTGACACAGGAGCAGTGTCACTATGGAAACCTTTGATGTTACCAGCACACAGCTTAATGCAGTTTGACAGACACACAGACACAGATACACACGCACACACATACGGCAACTGACTTCTGAATGTCTGTCTCTCTCTCTCTCTATCTCTCTCTCCTTCTGTCTCTCTCACTCTCTCTGTCTCTCCCACCCCTCCCCTTTTGAGCAGGTAGTTTCTCTTTTCTGTATTTTAAGCTATTTTAACCTATATTTAGCTATATTCAGCTATCTGCTAAATTGAACTATATTCAGCTTTATTCAGCAATTCACAGCTATAATGAGCTATATTCAGCTATATTCTGCTATTTTGAGCTTTATTCAGCAATATTCAACTATTTTCAGCTATTAGCTATATTCAGCTATATTCAGCTTTATTCAGCAATTTACAGCTATAATGAGCTATATTGAGCTATATTCTGCTATTTTGAGCTATTTTGAGCTATATTCAGCAATATTCAACTATTTTCAGCTATTAGCTATATCCAGCTATATTCAGCTTTATTCAGCAATTTACAGCTATAATGAGCTATATTGAGCTATATTCTGCTATTTTGAGCTATATTGAGTTTGATTCAGCAATATTCAACTATCTTCAGCTATTAGCTATATTCAGCTATATTCAGCTTTATTCAGCAATTTACAGCTATAATGAGCTATATTGAGCTATATTCTGCTATTTTGAGCTATTTTGAGCTATATTCAGCAATATTCAACTATTTTCAGCTATTAGCTATATCCAGCTATATTCAGCTTTATTCAGCAATTTACAGCTATAATGAGCTATATTGAGCTATATTCTGCTATTTTGAGCTATATTGAGTTTGATTCAGCAATATTCAACTATCTTCAGCTATTAGCTATATTCAGCTATATTCTGCTATTTTGAGCTTTATTGAGCTATTTTGAGCTTTATTCAGCAATATTCAACTATTTTCAGCTATTAGCTATATTCAGCAATTTACAGCTATAATGAGCTATATTGAGCTATATTCTGCTATTTTGAGCTATTTTGAGTTTTATTCAGCAATATTCAACTATTTTCAGCTATTAGCTATATTCAGCTATATTCAGCTTTATTCAGCAATTTACAGCTATGAGCTATATTGAGCTATATTCTGCTATTTTGAGCTATATTCAGCAATATTCAACTATTTTCAGCTATTAGCTATATCCAGCTATATTCAGCTTTATTCAGCAATTTACAGCTATAATGAGCTATATTGAGCTATATTCTGCTATTTTGAGCTATATTCAGCAATATTCAACTATTTTCAGCTATTAGCTATATCCAGCTATATTCAGCTTTATTCAGCAATTTACAGCTATAATGAGCTATATTGAGCTATATTCTGCTATTTTGAGCTATATTGAGTTTTATTCAGCAATATTCAACTATCTTCAGCTATTAGCTATATTCAGCTATATTCTGCTATTTTGAGCTTTATTGAGCTATTTCAAGTTCAAGTTCAAGTTTATTGTCATGTGCATATTAGTACAAGTACCACAGCAATGAAATACAATGTGCCATAGCACTCTCTCAACACCAATCATAATTTAATTAAAAACATTTAAACCATCCGGACACCGTAAACATGATAACTATGCCTCAACTCTCCTTCCTCTTCCATTATCATTCATTAACCTTATAACCTGTGGGTAAAAACTGTCTCTAAAACGTGATGTGCGTGTGAGAATGCTCTGCAACCGTCTCCCTGATGGAAGCATGGAGAATAGATAATGTGCGGGATGACTGACATCCTGCGTAATACTTAATGCTTTCTTAATACTCCGTTTCAAATAAATACTTTGAAGCGGTTGCAGTGGAACCCCAATAATTTTTGATGCAGTTTTAACCACTTTTGTAAGTAGGTTCAATTCAAGTAAAGTAGCCCTGCCAAACCATACTGTGATATTGCCTGCCAATATACTCTCAATTGTACAGCGATAAAAATTTTGTAAAATGTTTGATGACATACCATATTTCTTAAGACACCTCAAAAAATAAAGCCTCTGATGTGCCTTCTTAATGGCACAGTTGATATGGAAAGACCATGAAAGAGAGTCTGAAATATGGATGCCTAAAAATTTAAAAGTATTTACAATTTCAACTGCAGAGTTGTTGATGTAGACAGGTGTATGTGTAGTTATATTCCTTCTAAAATCTATGATGACTTCTCTAGTTTTCACCACATTAAGGGATAAATTATTTCTTTCGCACCATATAATCAAATTTTTTACCTCATCCCTATAGGCAGTTTCGTTATTGCTGTCAATCAGTCCTACCACAGTAGTGTCGTCCGCAAATTTAACAATACTATTTGTGGGATGTTTTGAAATGCAGTCATAAGTGTATAGACTATATAGTAGAGGACTTAGACAGCAACCTTGAGGTGCTCCGGTATTTAAGGCTATAGAGGCTGAGTATGTAGTGCCGATTCTAACTGTTTGGGGACGGCCTGTTAAAAAGTCCTGAATCCACCTACAGATGAAATTAGAGAGGCCTAGGTCTAACAGTTTAGATATTAAAATAGAAGGTCTGATGGTATTAAAGGCACTGCTATAATCAACAAACAGCATCCTGACATACGTATCTCTACCCTCTAGATGTTTAAGTGTTTTATGTAAAACCAAGGACACCGCATCGTCCACAGCTCTGTTTGATCTATATGCGAATTGTAGTGGATCAGAAAAAGCAGGAATGCAGTTGTTAATAAATGATTTCACAAGCAGTTCGAAGCACTTCATTATCACAGAAGTCAAGGCAACAGGTCTAAAATCATTCATACAGGTGGCAGTTGTTTTCTTAGGCACAGGAATTATAACTGATTTCTTAAAACAATTCGGAACCACACAAAGTGAAAGTGACAAGTTAAAAATATCAGTAAAAACAGTTGCAAGTTGACTATAACATGTCTTTAAAACTCGCGGAGTAATGCCATCAGGCCCAGCAGCCTTTCCTAATTTCACAGCTTTAAAAACATTACGTGTATCCGCAACTGAAACCTGATATGCATGTATGCCTAAGGCATCCCCCTCAGGAGATTTATCTGTATATGCATTCGAAGGTAAATGTTCATGCACGCCCTCAGTTTGAGATGTTCCCCGCGACAGTGCCTCAGCAGCGCATTCAAAACGAGCGTAAAATTTGTTGAAGTCATCTGGGGATGAATCAGAGTTTATTATGATGCCGCTAGGTTTGGCCTTATAGTTAGTGACTACTTGTAGTCCTTGCCAAACCCGCCTAGAATCTCCCTCAGAACAGCATCGCTCTATCTTATCTCGATGGTTTTTTTTTGCAGACTTGATTGCATTTCTAAGCTCGTATCTTGCACTTTTGTAACGAGCATCGTCCCCAGATTTAAAAGCCACTATCCTATCATGCAGTTTCGCACGCACATTACTGTCTACCCAAGGTTTTTCATTTGGATAGACACGAAAGGTGCGTGTGGGAATACAACTGTCCACACAGAATTTAACATAATCTGTAACTGCTTCAGTGAACTCATGCAAAGTAGCAGAATCTCTAAAAACTGACCAGTCAGTAGAGTCAAAACAGTCCTGCAACATTTGCTCACCTTCAGCAGTCCAGCGCTGTACTGACCTCACGATGGGTTTCTCTCGTTTTATCTCCTGCTTATACCGGGGGAGCAGCAGTACGGAGGAATGATCTGATTTCCCAAAGTGCGGCCGGGGGACAGATTTATAAGCTCCCTTTATGGTTGAATAGCAGTGGTCAAGAGTTTTGTTGCCTCTGGTTACACAGCTGACGTGTTGATAATATTTTGGTAGCACTGACTTCAATTTACAATGATTGAAGTCCCCGGCTACTACGGAGAGAGCTTGCGGGTGCAACCTCTCGCAACTGTTAACAACTTCGCCAAGCTCATCCAGAGCTTCCTTAGCATTGGCTTGGGGAGGTATATATACTGCAGTAAGTAAAACCGATGGAAACTCACGTGGTGCATAAAACGGCCGACATTTAATAGTAAGATATAAGGTTAAAACTAAAACTAACACCAAACGTGGTGAGAGAGAGGCTCGCAGCGTGTCGCCATGCCTCGGCGCCATCTTGCCTTTGTTCCTTATTTTGAGCTTTATTCAGCAATATTCAACTATTTTTAGCTATTAGCTATATTCAGCTATATTCAGCTTTATTCAGCAATTTACAGCTATGAGCTATATTCTGCTATTTTGAGCTATATTCAGCAATATTCAACTATTTTCAGCTATTAGCTATATCCAGCTATATTCAGCTTTATTCAGCAATTTACAGCTATAATGAGCTATATTCTGCTATTTTGAGCTATATTCAGCAATATTCAACTATCTTCAGCTATTAGCTATATTCAGCTATATTCTGCTATTTTGAGCTTTATTGAGCTATTTTGAGCTTTATTGAGCTATTTTGAGCTTCATTCAGCAATATTCAACTATTTATAGCTATTAGCTATATTCAGCTATATTCAGCTTTATTCAACAATACACAGCTATAATGAGCCTTATTGAGCTATATTGAGCTTTATTCAGCAATATTGATCTATATTGAGCTATTTTCAGCTTAATTTAGCTATTTTCACTTATCTTTTTCAAATATTTAAGTTTAAGCTTCAGCTTTTAGCACTCCAACGCATTTTCTGCAGGAAATGCCATTTCTAGTTCAACTTATTATTATTATTATTATTATTTTTATTCCGTACGTATTTTGGACCTCTTAAACTCCTTCATATGTTCAGCTACAGAAACCATTCAAATATTAAAAAATTCAGCTACTTCAGGACACGATGGCTATATCTCTACATATTTCTACCTTTTCAAATTTTCTTAATATTAATCTTTTTATGCTTTTTTTTAACATGGGATTCCTATGGAGAAAATCCTCAACTTTAACAGCTTATAGGTTCAGCATACTTTCAGCTAAAGATACCATTTCAACTTTAAAATGTAGACATATTTTTCAACTATGACTGCATATTTTTAGATATTTTCTATCTTTTAAGAATTTTAAACTATGAATTTTTGAATTTAATAAATCTTAAGCTCCTTTTCTTCTTTTAACATGAGTGTGTATGGCGGAGCTCAGAGTGCGTGATGTCATCGCTAGAGTGCAGAGAAGCGTCAGGATCTCGAGAAAAAAAGAATTGTAAATTGCCATTGACTCCACAATTCTCACTCTTCAGGCATAATTTTTACATATAAACGTAAGAAATATTGTGCTTGCTTGTACAAATGTGTCGTGGAATCCCACAAACATTTACTTTTTTATCAAAAAGCAAGAAAGCGACATGAAGTCCGCCAACTGCTCCATTAAGCCCAATGTTAAATCGGAGCACAATCTTTCTCTCATGGAGCAAACGGGGGCCCTTTTTGAACTGCCTCTAAGCTCTCATTTCTAAACCCCCCAAAAATTTGAGTACACGTAAACGTTCACAAAAGTCTTGTGCTTCTCACGATGCCTTCATTTTTTTAAACGGAGTTACGGTTTTCCTATCACATTCATTAGTTTGACAGGTTGTTTTTGTTAAATCTACAGTGCAGTCTCCCTCTCAGTCACTCACTGACACAGGTGTTTTTAATTAGCTCTTCAGGACAGTTTGACACAGGAGCAGTGTCACTATGGAAACCTTTGATGTTACCAGCACACAGCTTAATGCAGTTTGACAGACACACAGACACAGATACACACGCACACACATACAGCAACTGACTTCTGAATGTCTGTCTCTCTCTCTCTCTATCTCTCTCTCCTTCTGTCTCTCTCACTCTCTCTGTCTCTCCCACCCCTCCCCTTTTGAGCAGGTAGTTTCTCTTTTCTGTATTTTAAGCTATTTTAACCTATATTTAGCTATATTCAGCTATCTGCTAAATTGAACTATATTCAGCTTTATTCAGCAATTCACAGCTATAATGAGCTATATTCAGCTATATTCTGCTATTTTGAGCTTTATTCAGCAATATTCAACTATTTTCAGCTATTTGCTATATTCAGCTATATTCAGCTTTATTCAGCAATTTACAGCTATAATGAGCTATATTGAGCTATATTCTGCTATTTTGAGCTATTTTGAGTTTTATTCAGCAATATTCAACTATTTTCAGCTATTAGCTATATTCAGCTATATTCAGCTTTATTCAGCAATTTACAGCTATGAGCTATATTGAGCTATATTCTGCTATTTTGAGCTATATTCAGCAATATTCAACTATTTTCAGCTATTAGCTATATCCAGCTATATTCAGCTTTATTCAGCAATTTACAGCTATAATGAGCTATATTGAGCTATATTCTGCTATTTTGAGCTATATTGAGTTTGATTCAGCAATATTCAACTATCTTCAGCTATTAGCTATATTCAGCTATATTCTGCTATTTTGAGCTTTATTGAGCTATTTTGAGCTTTATTCAGCAATATTCAACTATTTGTAGCTATTAGCTATATTCAGCTATATTCAGCTTTATTCAATAATTTACAGCTATAATGAGCCTTATTGAGCTATATTCAGCAATATTGATCTATATTGAGCTATTTTCAGCTTAATTTAGCTATTTTCACTTATCTTTTTCAAATATTTAAGTTTAAGCTTCAGCTTTTAGCACTCCAACGCATTTTCTGCAGGAAATGCCATTTCTAGTTATTATTATTTTTATTCCGTACGTATTTTGGACCTCTTAAACTCCTTCATATGTTCAGCTACAGAAACCATTCAAATATTAAAAAATTCAGCTACTTCAGGACATGATGGCTATATCTCTACATATTTCTACCTTTTCAAATTTTCTTAATATTAATCTTTTTATGCATTTTTTTAAAATGGGGTTTCTATGGAGAAAATCTTCAACTTTAAACGCTTATAGGTTCAGCATACCTTCAGCTAAAGACACCATTCCAACTTTAAAATGTAGACATATTTTTCAACTATGACAGCATATTTTTAGATATTTTCTATCTTTTTAAACTTTTAAACTATGAATTTTTGAATTTAATAAATCTTAAGATCCTTTTCTGCCTTTAACATGAGTGTGTATGGCGCAGCTCAGAGTGCGTGATGTCATCGCTAGAGTGCAGAGAAGCGTCAGGATCTCGAGAAAAATAAAATTGTAAATTGCCATTGCCTCCACAATTCTCACTCTTCAGGCATAATTTTTACATATAAACGTAGGAAATATTGTGCTTGCTTGTACAAATGTGTCGTGGAATCCCACAAACATTTACTTTTTTATCAAAAAGCAAGAAAGCGACATGAAGTCAGCCAACTGCTCCATTAAGCCCAATGTTAAATCAGAGCACAGTTTTCTCTCATGGAGCAAACGGAGGGACATTTTGAACTGCCTCTAAGCTCTCATTTCTAAACCCCCAAACATGTAAGCACACATAAACGTTCACAAAAGTCTTGTGCTTCTCACGATGCCTTCATTTTTTCAAACGGAGTTACGGTTTTCCTATAAAATACATTAGTTTGACAGGTTGTTTTTGTTAAATCTACAGTGCAGTCTCCCTCTCAGTCACTCACTGACACAGCTGTTTGTAATTAGCTCTTCAGGGCAGTTTGACACAGGAGAAGTGTCACTATGGAAACCTTTGATGTTACCAGCACACAGGTGCTCTGCTTAGTGCAGTTTGACAGACACACAGACACAGATACACACGCACACACATATGGCAACTGACTTCTGAATGTCTGGCTCTCCCCCTCTATCTCTCTCTCCTTCTGTCTCTCTCACTCTCTCTGTCTCTCCCACCCCTCCCCTTTTGAGCAGGTAGTTTCTCTTTTCTGTATTTTAAGCAATTTTAACCTATATTTAGCTATATTCAGCTATCTGCTAAATTGAACTATATTCAGCTTTATTCCGCTTTATTCAGCAATTCACAGCTATAAGAGCTATATTCAGCTATATTCTGCTATTTTGAGCTTTATTCAGCAATATTCAACTATTTTCAGCTATTAGCTATATTCAGCTATATTTCCGCTTTATTCAGCAATTTACAGCTATAATGAGCTATATTGAGCTATATTCTGCTATTTTGAGCTTTATTGAGCTATATTGAGCTTTATTCAGGAATATTCAACTATTTATAGCTATCAGCTATATTCAGCTTTATTCAGCAATTTACAGCTATAATGAGCTATATTGAGCTATATTGAGCTTTATTGAGCTATTTTGAGTTTTATTCAGCAATATTCAACTATTTTCAGCTATTAGCTATATCCAGCTATATTCAGCTTTATTCAGCAATTTACAGCTATAATGAGCTATATTGAGCTATATTCTGCTATTTTGAGCTATATTCAGCAATATTCAACTATTTTCAGCTATTAGCTATATCCAGCTATATTCAGCTTTATTCAGCAATTTACAGCTATAATGAGCTATATTGAGCAATATTCTGCTATTTTGAGCTATATTGAGTTTTATTCAGCAATATTCAACTATCTTCAGCTATTAGCTATATTCAGCTATATTCTGCTATTTTGAGCTTTATTCAGCAATATTCAGCTATATTCAGCTTTATTCAACAATTTACAGCTATAATGAGCCTTATTGAGCTATATTGAGCTTTATTCAGCAATATTGATCTATATTGAGCTATTTTCAGCTTAATTTAGCTATTTTCACTTATCTTTTTCAAATATTTAAGTTTAAGCTTCAGCTTTTAGCACTCCAACGCATTTTCTGCAGGAAATGCCATTTCTAGTTATTAGTTGGAGTGCTTCAGCATGAAGCACCCAACTATTGTTCTTCGAATCTTTATTCAACTTATTATTATTATTTTTATTCCGTACGTATTTTGGACCTCTTAAACTCCTTCATATGTTCAGCTACAGAAACCATTCAAATATTAAAAAATTCAGCTACTTCAGGAATCGATGGCTATATCTCTACATATTTCTATCTTTTCAAATTTTCTTAATATTAATCTTTTTATGCATTTTTTTTGAATGGGATTCCTATGGAGAAAATCTTCAACTTTAAACGCTTATAGGTTCAGCATACCTTCAGCTAAAGATACCATTCTAATTTTAAAATGTAGACATATTTTTCAACTATGACAGCATATTTTTAGATATTTTCTATCTTTTTAAACTTTTAAACTATGAATTTTTGAATTTAATAAATCTTAAGCTCCTTTTCTGCCTTTAACATGAGTGTGTATGGCGCAGCTCAGAGTGCGTGATGTCATCGCTAGAGTGCAGAGAAGCGTCAGGATCTCGAGAAAAATAAAATTGTAAATTGCCATTGACTCCACAATTCTCACTCTTCAGGCATAATTTTTACATATAAACGTAGGAAATATTGTGCTTCCTTGTACAAATGTGTGGTGGAATCCCACAAACATTTACTTTTTTATCAAAAAGCAAGAAAGCGACATGAAGTCCGCCAACTGCTCCATTAAGCCCAATGTTAAATCGGAGCACAATCTTTCTCTCATGGAGCAAACGGGGGCCCTTTTTGAACTGCCTCTAAGCTCTCATTTCTAAACCCCCCAAAAATGTGAGTACACGTAAACGTTCACAAAAGTCTTGTGCTTCTCACGATGCCTTCATTTTTTTAAACGGAGTTACGGTTTTCCTATCACATTCATTAGTTTGACAGGTTGTTTTTGTTAAATCTACAGTGCAGTCTCCCTCTGTCACTCACTGACACAGGTGTTTTTAATTAGCTCTTCAGGACAGTTTGACACAGGAGCAGTGTCACTATGGAAACCTTTGATGTTACCAGCACACAGCTTAATGCAGTTTGACAGACACACAGACACAGATACACACGCACACACATATGGCAACTGACTTCTGAATGTCTGGCTCTCCCCCTCTATCTCTCTCTCCTTCTGTCTCTCTCACTCTCTCTGTCTCTCCCACCCCTCCCCTTTTGAGCAGGTAGTTTCTCTTTTCTGTATTTTAAACAATTCTAACCTATATTTAGCTATATTCAGCTATCTGCTAAATTGAACTATATTCAGCTTTATTCCGCTTTATTCAGCAATTCACAGCTATAAGAGCTATATTCAGCTATATTCTGCTATTTTGAGCTTTATTCAGCAATATTCAACTATTTTCAGCTATTAGCTATATTCGGCTATATTTCCGCTTTATTCAGCAATTTACAGCTATAATGAGCTATATTGAGCTATATTCTGCTATTTTGAGCTTTATTGAGCTATATTGAGCTTTATTCAGGAATATTCAACTATTTATAGCTATCAGCTATATTCAGCTTTATTCAGCAATTTACAGCTATAATGAGCTATATTGAGATATATTGAGCTTTATTGAGCTATTTTGAGTTTTATTCAGCTATTAGCTATATCCAGCTATATTCAGCTTTATTCAGCAATTTACAGCTATAATGAGCTATATTGAGCTATATTCTGCTATTTTGAGCTATATTCAGCAATATTCAACTATTTTCAGCTATTAGCTATATCCAGCTATATTCAGCTTTATTCAGCAATTTACAGCTATAATGAGCTATATTGAGCTATATTCTGCTATTTTGAGCTATATTCAGCAATATTCAACTATTTTCAGCTATTAGCTATATTCAGCTATATTCAGCTTTATTCAGCAATTTACAGCTATAATGAGCTATATTGAGCTATATTCTGCTATTTTGAGCTATATTGAGTTTTATTCAGCAATATTCAACTATCTTCAGCTATTAGCTATATTCAGCTATATTCTGCTATTTTGAGCTTTATTGAGCTATTTTGAGCTTTATTCAGCAATATTCAGCTATATTCTGCTTTATTCAACAATTTACAGCTATAATGAGCCTTATTGAGCTATATTGAGCTTTATTCAGCAATATTGATCTATATTGAGCTATTTTCAGCTTAATTTAGCTATTTTCACTTATCTTTTTCAAATATTTAAGTTTAAGCTTCAGCTTTTAGCACTCCAACGCATTTTCTGCAGGAAATGCCATTTCTAGTTATTATTATTTTTATTCCGTACGTATTTTGGACCTCTTAAACTCCTTCATATGTTCAGCTACAGAAACCATTCAAATATTAAAAAATTCAGCTACTTCAGGACACGATGGCTATATCTCTACATATTTCTACCTTTTCAAATTTTCTTAATATTAATCTTTTTATGCTTTTTTTTAACATGGGATTCCTATGGAGAAAATCCTCAACTTTAACAGCTTATAGGTTCAGCATACTTTCAGCTAAAGATACCATTTCAACTTTAAAATGTAGACATATTTTTCAACTATGACTGCATATTTTTAGATATTTTCTATCTTTTAAGAATTTTAAACTATGAATTTTTGAATTTAATAAATCTTAAGCTCCTTTTCTTCTTTTAACATGAGTGTGTATGGCGGAGCTCAGAGTGCGTGATGTCATCGCTAGAGTGCAGAGAAGCGTCAGGATCTCGAGAAAAAAAGAATTGTAAATTGCCATTGACTCCACAATTCTCACTCTTCAGGCATAATTTTTACATATAAACGTAAGAAATATTGTGCTTGCTTGTACAAATGTGTCGTGGAATCCCACAAACATTTACTTTTTTATCAAAAAGCAAGAAAGCGACATGAAGTCCGCCAACTGCTCCATTAAGCCCAATGTTAAATCGGAGCACAATCTTTCTCTCATGGAGCAAACGGGGGCCCTTTTTGAACTGCCTCTAAGCTCTCATTTCTAAACGCCCCAAAAATTTGAGTACACGTAAACGTTCACAAAAGTCTTGTGCTTCTCACGATGCCTTCATTTTTTTAAACGGAGTTACGGTTTTCCTATCACATTCATTAGTTTGACAGGTTGTTTTTGTTAAATCTACAGTGCAGTCTCCCTCTCAGTCACTCACTGACACAGGTGTTTTTAATTAGCTCTTCAGGACAGTTTGACACAGGAGCAGTGTCACTATGGAAACCTTTGATGTTACCAGCACACAGCTTAATGCAGTTTGACAGACACACAGACACAGATACACACGCACACACATACGGCAACTGACTTCTGAATGTCTGTCTCTCTCTCTCTCTATCTCTCTCTCCTTCTGTCTCTCTCACTCTCTCTGTCTCTCCCACCCCTCCCCTTTTGAGCAGGTAGTTTCTCTTTTCTGTATTTTAAGCTATTTTAACCTATATTTAGCTATATTCAGCTATCTGCTAAATTGAACTATATTCAGCTTTATTCAGCAATTCACAGCTATAATGAGCTATATTCAGCTATATTCTGCTATTTTGAGCTTTATTCAGCAATATTCAACTATTTTCAGCTATTAGCTATATTCAGCTATATTCAGCTTTATTCAGCAATTTACAGCTATAATGAGCTATATTGAGCTATATTCTGCTATTTTGAGCTATTTTGAGTTTTATTCAGCAATATTCAACTATTTTCAGCTATTAGCTATATTCAGCTATATTCAGCTTTATTCAGCAATTTACAGCTATGAGCTATATTGAGCTATATTCTGCTATTTTGAGCTATATTCAGCAATATTCAACTATTTTCAGCTATTAGCTATATCCAGCTATATTCAGCTTTATTCAGCAATTTACAGCTATAATGAGCTATATTGAGCTATATTCTGCTATTTTGAGCTATATTGAGTTTGATTCAGCAATATTCAACTATCTTCAGCTATTAGCTATATTCAGCTATATTCTGCTATTTTGAGCTTTATTGAGCTATTTTGAGCTTTATTCAGCAATATTCAACTATTTGTAGCTATTAGCTATATTCAGCTATATTCAGCTTTATTCAACAATTTACAGCTATAATGAGCCTTATTGAGCTATATTGAGCTTTATTCAGCAATATTGATCTATATTGAGCTATTTTCAGCTTAATTTAGCTATTTTCACTTATCTTTTTCAAATATTTAAGTTTAAGCTTCAGCTTTTAGCACTCCAACGCATTTTCTGCAGGAAATGCCATTTCTAGTTATTAGTTGGAGTGCTTCAGCACCCAACTATTGTTCTTCGAATCTTTATTATTATTATTATTCTATTTCTTCCGTACGTATTTTGAACTGCTTAAACTCCTTCAGCTTTTCAGCTACTTAAACTTTTCAAATATTAAAAAATTCAGCTTCTTCAGGAGAGGGGTGCTATGACCTTTCATATTTTTAACTTTTCAACTTTTCTTAATATTAATCTTTTTATGCTTTTTTTTAACATGGGATTCCTATGGAGAAAATCCTCAACTTTAACAGCTTATAGGTTCAGCATACTTTCAGCTAAAGATACCATTTCAACTTTAAAATGTAGACATATTTTTCAACTATGACTGCATATTTTTAGATATTTTCTATCTTTTAAGAATTTTAAACTATGAATTTTTGAATTTAATAAATCTTAAGATCCTCTTCTGCCTTTAACATGAGTGTGTATGGCGCAGCTCAGAGTGCGTGATGTCATCGCTAGAGTGCAGAGAAGCGTCAGGATCTCGATAAAAAAAGAATTGTAAATTGCCATTGACTCCACAATTCTCACTCTTCAGGCATAATTTTTACATATAAACGTAGGAAATATTGTGCTTGCTTGTACAAATGTGTGGTGGAATCCCACAAACATTTACTTTTTTATCAAAAAGCAAGAAAGCGACATGAAGTCCGCCAACTGCTCCATTAAGCCCAATGTTAAATCGGAGCACAATCTTTCTCTCATGGAGCAAACGGGGGCCCTTTTTGAACTGCCTCTAAGCTCTCATTTCTAAACCCCCCAAAAATTTGAGTACACGTAAACGTTCACAAAAGTCTTGTGCTTCTCACGATGCCTTCATTTTTTTAAACGGAGTTACGGTTTTCCTATCACATTCATTAGTTTGACAGGTTGTTTTTGTTAAATCTACAGTGCAGTCTCCCTCTGTCACTCACTGACACAGCTGTTTTTAATTAGCTCTTCAGGACAGTTTGACACAGGAGCAGTGTCACTATGGAAACCTTTGATGTTACCAGCACACAGCTTAATGCAGTTTGACAGACACACAGACACAGATACACACGCACACACATACGGCAACTGACTTCTGAATGTCTGGCTCTCTCTCTCTATCTCTCTCTCCTTCTGTCTCTCTCACTCTCTCTGTCTCTCCCACCCCTCCCCTTTTGAGCAGGTAGTTTCTCTTTTCTGTATTTTAAGCTATTTTAACCTATATTTAGCTATATTCAGCTATCTGCTAAATTGAACTATATTCAGCTTTATTCAGCAATTCACAGCTATAATGAGCTATATTCAGCTATATTCTGCTATTTTGAGCTTTATTCAGCAATATTCAACTATTTTCAGCTATTAGCTATATTCAGCTATATTTAGCCATATTCAGCTTTATTCATTAATTTACAGCTATATTGAGCTTTATTCAGCAATAATCAACTATTTTCAGCTATTAGCTATATTCAGCTATATTCAGCTTTATTCATCAATTTACAGTTATAATGAGCTATATTCTGCTATGCTCAGCTTTATTGAGGTATATTGAGCTTTATTCAGCAATATTCAGCTATCAGCTATATTCAGCTTTATTCAGCAATGTTCAGCTATAATGAGCAATATTCTTCTATTTTTAGCTCTATTGAGCTAAATTGAGCTTTATTCAGCAATTTTCAGCTATCAGCTATATTGAGCTATATTCAACTTTATTCCACAATTTTCAGCTATAATGAGCTATATTCTGCTTTTTTTAGCTCTATTGAGCTATATTGAGCTTTATTCAGCAATATTCAGATATCAGCTATATTCAGCTTTATTCAGCAATTCTCAGCTATATTGAGCTATATTCTGCTATTTACAGGTTTATTGAGCCATGTTGAGATTTATTCAGCTATTTTCAACTATCAGATATATTCAGCTTAATTTAGCTATTTTCACTTATTTCTTTCAAATATTTAAGCTTTAAGCTTCAGCTTTTAGCACTCCAACGCATTTTCAGCAGGAAATGCTCTTTCTAGTTATTATTATTATTCTATTTCTTCCGTACGTATTTTGAACTGCTTAAACTCCTTCAGCTTTTCAGCTACTTAAACTTTTCAAATATTAAAAAATTCAGCTTCTTCAGGAGAGGGGGGCTATGACCTTTCATATTTTTAACTTTTCAACTTTTCTTAATATTAATCTTTTTATGCTTTTTTTTAACATGGGATTCCTATGGAGAAAATCCTCAACTTTAACAGCTTATAGGTTCAGCATACTTTCAGCTAAAGATACCATTTCAACTTTAAAATGTAGACATATTTTTCAACTATGACTGCATATTTTTAGATATTTTCTATCTTTTAAGAATTTTAAACTATGAATTTTTGAATTTAATAAATCTTAAGATCCTCTTCTGCCTTTAACATGAGTGTGTATGGCGCAGCTCAGAGTGCGTGATGTCATCGCTAGAGTGCAGAGAAGCGTCAGGATCTCGAGAAAAAAAGAATTGTAAATTGCCATTGACTCCACAATTCTCACTCTTCAGGCATAATTTTTACATATAAACGTAGGAAATATTGTGCTTGCTTGTACAAATGTGTCGTGGAATCCCACAAACATTTACTTTTTTATCAAAAAGCAAGAAAGCGACATGAAGTCCGCCAACTGCTCCATTAAGCCCAATGTTAAATCGGAGCACAATCTTTCTCTCATGGAGCAAACGGGGGCCCTTTTTGAACTGCCTCTAAGCTCTCATTTCTAAACCCCCCAAAAATTTGAGTACACGTAAACGTTCACAAAAGTCTTGTGCTTCTCACGATGCCTTCATTTTTTTAAACGGAGTGACGGTTTTCCTATCACATTCATTAGTTTGACAGGTTGTTTTTGTTAAATCTACAGTGCAGTCTCCCTCTGTCACTCACTGACACAGGTGTTTTTAATTAGCTCTTCAGGACAGTTTGACACAGGAGCAGTGTCACTATGGAAACCTTTGATGTTACCAGCACACAGCTTAATGCAGTTTGACAGACACACAGACACAGATACACACGCACACACATACGGCAACTGACTTCTGAATGTCTGGCTCTCTCTCTCTATCTCTCTCTCTCTCCTTCTGTCTCTCTCACTCTCTCTGTCCCTCCCACCCCTCCCCTTTTGAGCAGGTAGTTTCTCTTTTCTGTATTTTAAGCTATTTTAACCTATATTTAGCTATATTCAGCTATCTGCTAAATTGAACTATATTCAGCTTTATTCAGCAATTCACAGCTATAATGAGCTATATTCAGCTATATTCTGCTATTTTGAGCTTTATTCAGCAATATTCAACTATTTTCAGCTATTAGCTATATTCAGCTATATTCAGCTTTATTCAGCAATTTACAGCTATAATGAGCTATATTGAGCTATATTCTGCTATTTTGAGCTATTTTGAGTTTTATTCAGCAATATTCAACTATTTTCAGCTATTAGCTATATTCAGCTATATTCAGCTTTATTCAGCAATTTACAGCTATGAGCTATATTGAGCTATATTCTGCTATTTTGAGCTATATTCAGCAATATTCAACTATTTTCAGCTATTAGCTATATCCAGCTATATTCAGCTTTATTCAGCAATTTACAGCTATAATGAGCTATATTGAGCTATATTCTGCTATTTTGAGCTATATTGAGTTTGATTCAG
Source organism: Cottus gobio (assembly GCA_023566465.1). Lineage (NCBI taxonomy): Eukaryota > Metazoa > Chordata > Actinopteri > Perciformes > Cottidae > Cottus > Cottus gobio. The sequence goes on from CM042230.1 coordinate 21,698,492, forward strand.
CAATATTCAACTATCTTCAGCTATTAGCTATATTCAGCTATATTCTGCTATTTTGAGCTTTATTGAGCTATTTTGAGCTTTATTCAGCAATATTCAACTATTTGTAGCTATTAGCTATATTCAGCTATATTCAGCTTTATTCAACAATTTACAGCTATAATGAGCCTTATTGAGCTATATTGAGCTTTATTCAGCAATATTGATCTATATTGAGCTATTTTCAGCTTAATTTAGCTATTTTCACTTATCTTTTTCAAATATTTAAGTTTAAGCTTCAGCTTTTAGCACTCCAACGCATTTTCTGCAGGAAATGCCATTTCTAGTTATTATTAGTTGGAGTGCTTCAGCACCCAACTATTGTTCTTCGAATCTTTATTATTAGTTGGAGTGCTTCAGCACCCAACTATTGTTCTTCGAATCTTTATTATTATTATTATTATTATTATTATTATTCTATTTCTTCCGTACGTATTTTGAACTGCTTAAACTCCTTCAGCTTTTCAGCTACTTAAACTTTTCAAATATTAAAAAATTCAGCTTCTTCAGGAGAGGGGGGCTATGACCTTTCATATTTTTAACTTTTCAACTTTTCTTAATATTAATCTTTTTATGCTTTTTTTTAACATGGGATTCCTATGGAGAAAATCCTCAACTTTAACAGCTTATAGGTTCAGCATACTTTCAGCTAAAGATACCATTTCAACTTTAAAATGTAGACATATTTTTCAACTATGACTGCATATTTTTAGATATTTTCTATCTTTTAAGAATTTTAAACTATGAATTTTTGAATTTAATAAATCTTAAGATCCTCTTCTGCCTTTAACATGAGTGTGTATGGCGCAGCTCAGAGTGCGTGATGTCATCGCTAGAGTGCAGAGAAGCGTCAGGATCTCGAGAAAAAAAGAATTGTAAATTGCCATTGACTCCACAATTCTCACTCTTCAGGCATAATTTTTACATATAAACGTAGGAAATATTGTGCTTGCTTGTACAAATGTGTGGTGGAATCCCACAAACATTTACTTTTTTATCAAAAAGCAAGAAAGCGACATGAAGTCCGCCAACTGCTCCATTAAGCCCAATGTTAAATCGGAGCACAATCTTTCTCTCATGGAGCAAACGGGGGCCCTTTTTGAACTGCCTCTAAGCTCTCATTTCTAAACCCCCCAAAAATTTGAGTACACGTAAACGTTCACAAAAGTCTTGTGCTTCTCACGATGCCTTCATTTTTTTAAACGGAGTGACGGTTTTCCTATCACATTCATTAGTTTGACAGGTTGTTTTTGTTAAATCTACAGTGCAGTCTCCCTCTGTCACTCACTGACACAGGTGTTTTTAATTAGCTCTTCAGGACAGTTTGACACAGGAGCAGTGTCACTATGGAAACCTTTGATGTTACCAGCACACAGGTGCTCTGCTTAGTGCAGTTTGACAGACACACAGACACAGATACACACGCACACACATACGCCAATGACTTCTGAATGTCTGGCTCTCTCTCTCTATCTCTCTCTCCTTCTGTCTCTCCCACCCCTCCCCTTTTGAGCAGGTAGTTTCTCTTTTCTGTATTTTAAGCTATTTTAACCTATATTTAGCTATATTCAGCTATCTGCTAAATTGAACTATATTCAGCTTTATTCAGCAATTCACAGCTATAATGAGCTATATTCAGCTATATTCTGCTATTTTGAGCTTTATTCAGCAATATTCAACTATTTTCAGCTATTAGCTATATTCAGCTATATTTAGCCATATTCAGCTTTATTCATTAATTTACAGCTATATTGAGCTTTAATCAGCAATAATCAACTATTTTCAGCTATTAGCTATATTCAGCTATATTCAGCTTTATTCATCAATTTACAGTTATAATGAGCTATATTCTGCAATGCTCAGCTTTATTGAGGTATATTGAGCTTTATTCAGCAATATTCACCTATCAGCTATATTCAGCTTTATTCAGCAATGTTCAGCTATAATGAGCAATATTCTGCTATTTTTAGCTCTATTGAGCTAAATTGAGCTTTATTCAGCAATATTCAGCTATCAACTATATTCAGCTTTATTCAGACTTTTTCAGCTATAATGAGCTATATAAAACCATTTTCAGCTTTATTCAGCAATTTTCAGCTATAATGAGCTATATTCTGCTATTTTCAGCTTTATTGAGCTATATTCAGCTATATTCTGCTATTTTGAGCTTTATTCAGCAATATTCAACTATTTTCAGCTATTAGCTATATTCAGCTATATTCAGCTTTATTCAGCAATTTACAGCTATAATGAGCTATATTGAGCTATATTCTGCTATTTTGAGCTATTTTGAGTTTTATTCAGCAATATTCAACTATTTTCAGCTATTAGCTATATTCAGCTATATTCAGCTTTATTCAGCAATTTACAGCTATGAGCTATATTGAGCTATATTCTGCTATTTTGAGCTATATTCAGCAATATTCAACTATTTTCAGCTATTAGCTATATCCAGCTATATTCAGCTTTATTCAGCAATTTACAGCTATAATGAGCTATATTGAGCTATATTCTGCTATTTTGAGCTATATTGAGTTTTATTCAGCAATATTCAACTATCTTCAGCTATTAGCTATATTCAGCTATTTTGAGCTTTATTGAGCTATTTTGAGCTTTATTCAGCAATATTCAACTATTTGTAGCTATTAGCTATATTCAGCTATATTCAGCTTTATTCAACAATTTACAGCTATAATGAGCCTTATGGAGCTATATTGAGCTTTATTCAGCAATATTGATCTATATTGAGCTATTTTCAGCTTAATTTAGCTATTTTCACTTATCTTTTTCAAATATTTAAGTTTAAGCTTCAGCTTTTAGCACTCCAACGCATTTTCTGCAGGAAATGCCATTTCTAGTTATTATTAGTTGGAGTGCTTCAGCACCCAACTATTGTTCTTTGAATCTTTATTCAGCTTATTATTATTATTATTATTATTCTATTTCTTCCGTACGTATTTTGAACTGCTTAAACTCCTTCAGCTTTTCAGCTACTTAAACTTTTCAAATATTAAAAAATTCAGCTTCTTCAGGAGAGGGGGGCTATGACCTTTCATATTTTTAACTTTTCAACTTTTCTTAATATTAATCTTTTTATGCTTTTTTTTAACATGGGATTCCTATGGAGAAAATCCTCAACTTTAACAGCTTATAGGTTCAGCATACTTTCAGCTAAAGATACCATTTCAACTTTAAAATGTAGACATATTTTTCAACTATGACTGCATATTTTTAGATATTTTCTATCTTTTAAGAATTTTAAACTATGAATTTTTGAATTTAATAAATCTTAAGATCCTCTTCTGCCTTTAACATGAGTGTGTATGGCGCAGCTCAGAGTGCGTGATGTCATCGCTAGAGTGCAGAGAAGGGTCAGGATCTCGAGAAAAAAAGAATTGTAAATTGCCATTGACTCCACAATTCTCACTCTTCAGGCATAATTTTTACATATAAACGTAGGAAATATTGTGCTTGCTTGTACAAATGTGTGGTGGAATCCCACAAACATTTACTTTTTTATCAAAAAGCAAGAAAGCGACATGAAGTCCGCCAACTGCTCCATTAAGCCCAATGTTAAATCGGAGCACAATCTTTCTCTCATGGAGCAAACGGGGGCCCTTTTTGAACTGCCTCTAAGCTCTCATTTCTAAACCCCCCAAAAATTTGAGTACACGTAAACGTTCACAAAAGTCTTGTGCTTCTCACGATGCCTTCATTTTTTTAAACGGAGTGACGGTTTTCCTATCACATTCATTAGTTTGACAGGTTGTTTTTGTTAAATCTACAGTGCAGTCTCCCTCTGTCACTCACTGACACAGGTGTTTTTAATTAGCTCTTCAGGACAGTTTGACACAGGAGCAGTGTCACTATGGAAACCTTTGATGTTACCAGCACACAGCTTAATGCAGTTTGACAGACACACAGACACAGATACACACGCACACACATACGGCAACTGACTTCTGAATGTCTGGCTCTCTCTCTCTGTCTCTCTCTCCTTCTGTCTCTCTGTCTCTCCCACCCCTCCCCTTTTGAGCAGGTAGTTTCTCTTTTCTGTATTTTAAGCTATTTTAACCTATATTTAGCTATATTCAGCTATCTGCTAAATTGAACTATATTCAGCTTTATTCAGCAATTCACAGCTATAATTAGCTATATTCAGCTATATTCTGCTATTTTGAGCTTTATTCAGCAATATTCAACTATTTTCAGCTATTAGCTATATTCAGCTATATTCAGCTTTATTCAGCAATTTACAGCTATAATGAGCTATATTGAGCTATATTCTGCTATTTTGAGCTATTTTGAGTTTTATTCAGCAATATTCAACTATTTTCAGCTATTAGCTATATTCAGCTATATTCAGCTTTATTCAGCAATTCACAGCTATAATTAGCTATATTCAGCTATATTCTGCTATTTTGAGCTTTATTCAGCAATATTCAACTATTTTCAGCTATTAGCTATATTCAGCTATATTCAGCTTTATTCAGCAATTTACAGCTATAATGAGCTATATTGAGCTATATTCTGCTATTTTGAGCTATTTTGAGTTTTATTCAGCAATATTCAACTATTTTCAGCTATTAGCTATATTCAGCTATATTCAGCTTTATTCAGCAATTTACAGCTATGAGCTATATTGAGCTATATTCTGCTATTTTGAGCTATATTCAGCAATATTCAACTATTTTCAGCTATTAGCTATATCCAGCTATATTCAGCTTTATTCAGCAATTTACAGCTATAATGAGCTATATTGAGCTATATTCTTCTATTTTGAGCTATATTGAGTTTTATTCAGCAATATTCAACTATCTTCAGCTATTAGCTATATTCAGCTATATTCTGCTATTTTGAGCTTTATTGAGCTATTTTGAGCTTTATTCAGCAATATTCAACTATTTGTAGCTATTAGCTATATTCAGCTATATTCAGCTTTATTCAACAATTTACAGCTATAATGAGCCTTATTGAGCTATATTGAGCTTTATTCAGCAATATTGATCTATATTGAGCTATTTTCAGCTTAATTTAGCTATTTTCACTTATCTTTTTCAAATATTTAAGTTTAAGCTTCAGCTTTTAGCACTCCAACGCATTTTCTGCAGGAAATGCCATTTCTAGTTATTATTCTATTTCTTCCGTACGTATTTTGAACTGCTTAAACTCCTTCAGCTTTTCAGCTACTTAAACTTTTCAAATATTAAAAAATTCAGCTTCTTCAGGAGAGGGGTGCTATGACCTTTCATATTTTTAACTTTTCAACTTTTCTTAATATTAATCTTTTTATGCTTTTTTTTAACATGGGATTCCTATGGAGAAAATCCTCAACTTTAACAGCTTATAGGTTCAGCATACTTTCAGCTAAAGATACCATTTCAACTTTAAAATGTAGACATATTTTTCAACTATGACTGCATATTTTTAGATATTTTCTATCTTTTAAGAATTTTAAACTATGAATTTTTGAATTTAATAAATCTTAAGATCCTCTTCTGCCTTTAACATGAGTGTGTATGGCGCAGCTCAGAGTGCGTGATGTCATCGCTAGAGTGCAGAGAAGCGTCAGGATCTCGAGAAAAAAAGAATTGTAAATTGCCATTGACTCCACAATTCTCACTCTTCAGGCATAATTTTTACATATAAACGTAGGAAATATTGTGCTTGCTTGTACAAATGTGTGGTGGAATCCCACAAACATTTACTTTTTTATCAAAAAGCAAGAAAGCGACATGAAGTCCGCCAACTGCTCCATTAAGCCCAATGTTAAATCGGAGCACAATCTTTCTCTCATGGAGCAAACGGGGGCCCTTTTTGAACTGCCTCTAAGCTCTCATTTCTAAACCCCCCAAAAATTTGAGTACACGTAAACGTTCACAAAAGTCTTGTGCTTCTCACGATGCCTTCATTTTTTTAAACGGAGTGACGGTTTTCCTATCACATTCATTAGTTTGACAGGTTGTTTTTGTTAAATCTACAGTGCAGTCTCCCTCAGTCACTCACTGACACAGCTGTTTGTAATTAGCTCTTCAGGACAGTTTGACACAGGAGCAGTGTCACTATGGAAACCTTTGATGTTACCAGCACACAGCTTAATGCAGTTTGACAGACACACAGACACAGATACACACGCACACACATACGGCAACTGACTTCTGAATGTCTGGCTCTCTCTCTCTATCTCTCTCTCCTTCTGTCTCTCTCTCACTCTCTCTGTCTCTCCCACCCCTCCCCTTTTGAGCAGGTAGTTTCTCTTTTCTGTATTTTAAGCTATTTTAACCTATATTTAGCTATATTCAGCTATCTGCTAAATTGAACTATATTCAGCTTTATTCAGCAATTCACAGCTATAATGAGCTATATTCAGCTATATTCTGCTATTTTGAGCTTTATTCAGCAATATTCAACTATTTTCAGCTATTAGCTATATTCAGCTATATTCAGCTTTATTCAGCAATTTACAGCTATATTGAGCTATATTCTGCTATTTTGAGCTATTTTGAGTTTTATTCAGCAATATTCAACTATTTTCAGCTATTAGCTATATTCAGCTATATTCAGCTTTATTCAGCAATTTACAGCTATGAGCTATATTGAGCTATATTCTGCTATTTTGAGCTATATTCAGCAATATTCAACTATTTTCAGCTATTAGCTATATCCAGCTATATTCAGCTTTATTCAGCAATTTACAGCTATAATGAGCTATATTGAGCTATATTCTGCTATTTTGAGCTATATTGAGTTTTATTCAGCAATATTCAACTATCTTCAGCTATTAGCTATATTCAGCTATTTTGAGCTTTATTGAGCTATTTTGAGCTTTATTCAGCAATATTCAACTATTTGTAGCTATTAGCTATATTCAGCTATATTCAGCTTTATTCAACAATTTACAGCTATAATGAGCCTTATGGAGCTATATTGAGCTTTATTCAGCAATATTGATCTATATTGAGCTATTTTCAGCTTAATTTAGCTATTTTCACTTATCTTTTTCAAATATTTAAGTTTAAGCTTCAGCTTTTAGCACTCCAACGCATTTTCTGCAGGAAATGCCATTTCTAGTTATTATTATTATTCTATTTCTTCCGTACGTATTTTGAACTGCTTAAACTCCTTCAGCTTTTCAGCTACTTAAACTTTTCAAATATTAAAAAATTCAGCTTCTTCAGGAGAGGGGTGCTATGACCTTTCATATTTTTAACTTTTCAACTTTTCTTAATATTAATCTTTTTATGCTTTTTTTTAACATGGGATTCCTATGGAGAAAATCCTCAACTTTAACAGCTTATAGGTTCAGCATACTTTCAGCTAAAGATACCATTTCAACTTTAAAATGTAGACATATTTTTCAACTATGACTGCATATTTTTAGATATTTTCTATCTTTTAAGAATTTTAAACTATGAATTTTTGAATTTAATAAATCTTAAGATCCTCTTCTGCCTTTAACATGAGTGTGTATGGCGCAGCTCAGAGTGCGTGATGTCATCGCTAGAGTGCAGAGAAGCGTCAGGATCTCGAGAAAAAAAGAATTGTAAATTGCCATTGACTCCACAATTCTCACTCTTCAGGCATAATTTTTACATATAAACGTAGGAAATATTGTGCTTGCTTGTACAAATGTGTGGTGGAATCCCACAAACATTTACTTTTTTATCAAAAAGCAAGAAAGCGACATGAAGTCCGCCAACTGCTCCATTAAGCCCAATGTTAAATCGGAGCACAATCTTTCTCTCATGGAGCAAACGGGGGCCCTTTTTGAACTGCCTCTAAGCTCTCATTTCTAAACCCCCCAAAAATTTGAGTACACGTAAACGTTCACAAAAGTCTTGTGCTTCTCACGATGCCTTCATTTTTTTAAACGGAGTGACGGTTTTCCTATCACATTCATTAGTTTGACAGGTTGTTTTTGTTAAATCTACAGTGCAGTCTCCCTCAGTCACTCACTGACACAGCTGTTTGTAATTAGCTCTTCAGGACAGTTTGACACAGGAGCAGTGTCACTATGGAAACCTTTGATGTTACCAGCACACAGCTTAATGCAGTTTGACAGACACACAGACACAGATACACACGCACACACATACGGCAACTGACTTCTGAATGTCTGGCTCTCTCTCTCTATCTCTCTCTCCTTCTGTCTCTCTCTCACTCTCTCTGTCTCTCCCACCCCTCCCCTTTTGAGCAGGTAGTTTCTCTTTTCTGTATTTTAAGCTATTTTAACCTATATTTAGCTATATTCAGCTATCTGCTAAATTGAACTATATTCAGCTTTATTCAGCAATTCACAGCTATAATGAGCTATATTCAGCTATATTCTGCTATTTTGAGCTTTATTCAGCAATATTCAACTATTTTCAGCTATTAGCTATATTCAGCTATATTCAGCTTTATTCAGCAATTTACAGCTATATTGAGCTATATTCTGCTATTTTGAGCTATTTTGAGTTTTATTCAGCAATATTCAACTATTTTCAGCTATTAGCTATATTCAGCTATATTCAGCTTTATTCAGCAATTTACAGCTATGAGCTATATTGAGCTATATTCTGCTATTTTGAGCTATATTCAGCAATATTCAACTATTTTCAGCTATTAGCTATATCCAGCTATATTCAGCTTTATTCAGCAATTTACAGCTATAATGAGCTATATTGAGCTATATTCTTCTATTTTGAGCTATATTGAGTTTTATTCAGCAATATTCAACTATCTTCAGCTATTAGCTATATTCAGCTATATTCAGCTATTTTGAGCTTTATTGAGCTATTTTGAGCTTTATTCAGCAATATTCAACTATTTGTAGCTATTAGCTATATTCAGCTATATTCAGCTTTATTCAACAATTTACAGCTATAATGAGCCTTATTGAGCTATATTGAGCTTTATTCAGCAATATTGATCTATATTGAGCTATTTTCAGCTTAATTTAGCTATTTTCACTTATCTTTTTCAAATATTTAAGTTTAAGCTTCAGCTTTTAGCACTCCAACGCATTTTCTGCAGGAAATGCCATTTCTAGTTATTATTATTATTCTATTTCTTCCGTACGTATTTTGAACTGCTTAAACTCCTTCAGCTTTTCAGCTACTTAAACTTTTCAAATATTAAAAAATTCAGCTTCTTCAGGAGAGGGGGGCTATGACCTTTCATATTTTTAACTTTTCAACTTTTCTTAATATTAATCTTTTTATGCTTTTTTTTAACATGGGATTCCTATGGAGAAAATCCTCAACTTTAACAGCTTATAGGTTCAGCATACTTTCAGCTAAAGATACCATTTCAACTTTAAAATGTAGACATATTTTTCAACTATGACTGCATATTTTTAGATATTTTCTATCTTTTAAGAATTTTAAACTATGAATTTTTGAATTTAATAAATCTTAAGATCCTCTTCTGCCTTTAACATGAGTGTGTATGGCGCAGCTCAGAGTGCGTGATGTCATCGCTAGAGTGCAGAGAAGCGTCAGGATCTCGAGAAAAAAATAATTGTAAATTGCCATTGACTCCACAATTCTCACTCTTCAGGCATAATTTTTACATATAAACGTAGGAAATATTGTGCTTGCTTGTACAAATGTGTGGTGGAATCCCACAAACATTTACTTTTTTATCAAAAAGCAAGAAAGCGACATGAAGTCCGCCAACTGCTCCATTAAGCCCAATGTTAAATCGGAGCACAATCTTTCTCTCATGGAGCAAACGGGGGCCCTTTTTGAACTGCCTCTAAGCTCTCATTTCTAAACCCCCCAAAAATTTGAGTACACGTAAACGTTCACAAAAGTCTTGTGCTTCTCACGATGCCTTCATTTTTTTAAACGGAGTTACGGTTTTCCTATCACATTCATTAGTTTGACAGGTTGTTTTTGTTAAATCTACAGTGCAGTCTCCCTCTGTCACTCACTGACACAGGTGTTTGTAATTAGCTCTTCAGGACAGTTTGACACAGGAGCAGTGTCACTATGGAAACCTTTGATGTTACCAGCACACAGCTTAATGCAGTTTGACAGACACTGGTACACGCACACACATACGGCAACTGACTTCTGAATGTCTGGCTCTCTCTCTCTATCTCTCTCTCCTTCTGTCTCTCTCTCTCCTTCTGTCTCTCCCACCCCTCCCCTTTTGAGCAGGTAGTTTCTCTTTTCTGTATTTTAAGCAATTTTAACCTATATTTAGCTATATTCAGCTATCTGCTAAATTGAACTATATTCAGCTTTATTCCGCTTTATTCAGCAATTCACAGCTATAAGAGCTATATTCAGCTATATTCTGCTATTTTGAGCTTTATTCAGCAATATTCAACTATTTTCAGCTATTAGCTATATTCAGCTATATTTAGCCATATTCAGCTTTATTCATTAATTTACAGCTATATTGAGCTTTATTCAGCAATAATCAACTATTTTCAGCTATTAGCTATATTCAGCTTTATTCATCAATTTACAGTTATAATGAGCTATATTCTGCTATGCTCAGCTTTATTGAGGTATATTGAGCTTTATTCAGCAATATTCAGCTATCAGCTATATTCAGCTTTATTCAGCAATGTTCAGCTATAATGAGCAATATTCTGCTATTTTTAGCTCTATTGAGCTACATTGAGCTTTATTCAGCAATATTCAGCTATCAACTATATTCAGCTTTATTCAGACTTTTTCAGCTATAATGAGCTATATAAAACCATTTTCAGCTTTATTCAGCAATTTTCAGCTATAATGAGCTGTATTCTGCTATTTTCAGGTTTATTGAGCTATATTGAGCTGTATTCTGCTATTTTCAGGTTTATTGAGCTATATTGAGCTGTATTCTGCTATTTTCAGGTTTATTGAGCTATATTGAGCTGTATTCTGCTATTTTCAGGTTTATTGAGCTATATTGAGGTTTATTCAGCAATATTCAGATATAATGAGCTGTATTCTGCAATTATCAGGTTTATTGAGCTATATTGAGCTTTATTCAGCAATATTCAGATATCAGCTATATTCAGCTTTATTCAGCAATTTTCAGCTATATTCTACTTTATTCAGCAATATTCAGCTATCAGCTATATTCAGCTTTATTCAGCTTTATTCAGCAATTTTCAGCTATAATGAGCTATATTCTGCTATTTTCAGGTTTATTGAGCTATATTGAGCTTTATTCAGCAATATTCAGATATCAGCTATATTCAGCTTTATTCAGCAATTTTCAGCTATATTCTACTTTATTCAGCAATATTCAGCTATCAGCTATATTCAGATTTATTCAGCAATTCTCAGCTATAATGAGCTATATTCTGCTATTTACAGGTTTATTGAGCCATGTTGAGATTTATTCAGCTATTTTCAACTATCAGATATATTCAGCTTAATTTAGCTATTTTCACTTATTTCTTTCAAATATTTAAGCTTTAAGCTTCAGCTTTTAGCACTCCAACGCATTTTCAGCAGGAAATGCTCTTTCTAGTTAGTTGGAGTGCTTCAGCATGAAGCACCCAACTATTGTTCTTCGAATCTTTATTAGTTGGAGTGCTTCAGCACCCAACTATTGTTCTTCGAATCTTTATTAGTTGGAGTGCTTCAGCACCCAACTATTGTTCTTTGAATCTTTATTCAGCTTATTATTATTCTATTTCTTCCGTACGTATTTTGAACTGCTTAAACTCCTTCAGCTTTTCAGCTACTTAAACTTTTCAAATATTAAAAAATTCAGCTTCTTCAGGAGAGGGGTGCTATGACCTTTCATATTTTTAACTTTTCAACTTTTCTTAATATTAATCTTTTTATGCTTTTTTTTAACATGGGATTCCTATGGAGAAAATCCTCAACTTTAACAGCTTATAGGTTCAGCATACTTTCAGCTAAAGATACCATTTCAACTTTAAAATGTAGACACATTTTTCAACTATGACTGCATATTTTTAGATATTTTTTATCTTTTAAGAATTTTAAACTATAAATTTTTGAATTTAATAAATCTTAAGCTCCTTTTCTTCTTTTAACATGAGTGTGTATGGCGGAGCTCAGAGTGCGTGATGTCATCGCTAGAGTGCAGAGAAGCGTCAGGATCTCGAGAAAAAAAGAATTGTAAATTGCCATTGACTCCACAATTCTCACTCTTCAGGCATAATTTTTACATATAAACGTAGGAAATATTGTGCTTGCTTGTACAAATGTGTGGTGGAATCCCACAAACATTTACTTTTTTTATCAAAAAGCAAGAAAGCGACATGAAGTCAGCCAACTGCTCCATTCAGCCCAATGTTAAATCGGAGCACAATCTTTCTCTCATGGAGCAAACGGGGGCCCTTTTTGAACTGCCTCTAAGCTCTCATTTCTAAACCCCCCAAAAATTTGAGTACACGTAAACGTTCACAAAAGTCTTGTGCTTCTCACGATGCCTTCATTTTTTTAAACGGAGTGACGGTTTTCCTATCACATTCATTAGTTTGACAGGTTGTTTTTGTTAAATCTACAGTGCAGTCTCCCTCTCAGTCACTCACTGACACAGGTGTTTTTAATTAGCTCTTCAGGACAGTTTGACACAGGAGCAGTGTCACTATGGAAACCTTTGATGTTACCAGCACACAGGTGCTCTGCTTAGTGTGCAGTTTGACAGACACACAGACACAGATACACACGCACACACATACGCCAATGACTTCTGAATGTCTGGCTCTCTCTCTCTATCTCTCTCTCCTTCTGTCTCTCCCACCCCTCCCCTTTTGAGCAGGTAGTTTCTCTTTTCTGTATTTTAAGCTATTTTAACCTATATTTAGCTATATTCAGCTATCTGCTAAATTGAACTATATTCAGCTTTATTCAGCAATTCACAGCTATAATGAGCTATATTCAGCTATATTCTGCTATTTTGAGCTTTATTCAGCAATATTCAACTATTTTCAGCTATTAGCTATATTCAGCTATATTTAGCCATATTCAGCTTTATTCATTAATTTACAGCTATATTGAGCTTTAATCAGCAATAATCAACTATTTTCAGCTATTAGCTATATTCAGCTATATTCAGCTTTATTCATCAATTTACAGTTATAATGAGCTATATTCTGCAATGCTCAGCTTTATTGAGGTATATTGAGCTTTATTCAGCAATATTCACCTATCAGCTATATTCAGCTTTATTCAGCAATGTTCAGCTATAATGAGCAATATTCTGCTATTTTTAGCTCTATTGAGCTAAATTGAGCTTTATTCAGCAATTTTCAGCTATCAGCTATATTGAGCTATATTCAACTTTATTCCGCAATTTTCAGCTATAATGAGCTATATTCTGCTATTTTTAGCTCTATTGAGCTATATTGAGCTTTATTCAGCAATATTCAGATATCAGCTATATTCAGCTTTATTCAGCAATCTTCAGCTATAATGAGCTGTATTCTGCTATTTTCAGGTTTATTGAGCTATATTGAGCTGTATTCTGCTATTTTCAGGTTTATTGAGCTATATTGAGCTGTATTCTGCTATTTTCAGGTTTATTGAGCTATATTGAGGTTTATTCAGCAATATTCAGATATAATGAGCTGTATTCTGCAATTTTCAGGTTTATTGAGCTATATTGAGCTTTATTCAGCAATATTCAGATATCAGCTATATTCAGCTTTATTCAGCAATTTTCAGCTATATTCTACTTTATTCACCTTTATTCAGCTATATTGAGCTTTATTCAGCAATATTCAGCTATCAGCTATATTCAGCTTTATTCAGCAATTTTCAGCTATAATGAGCTATATTCTGCTATTTTCAGGTTTATTGAGCTATATTGAGCTTTATTCAGCAATATTCAGCTATCAGCTATATTCAGCTTTATTCAGCAATTCTCAGCTATATTGAGCTATATTCTGCTATTTACAGGTTTATTGAGCCATGTTGAGATTTATTCAGCTATTTTCAACTATCAGATATATTCAGCTTAATTTAGCTATTTTCACTTATTTCTTTCAAATATTTAAGCTTTAAGCTTCAGCTTTTAGCACTCCAACGCATTTTCAGCAGGAAATGCTCTTTCTAGTTATTATTATTATTCTATTTCTTCCGTACGTATTTTGAACTGCTTAAACTCCTTCAGCTTTTCAGCTACTTAAACTTTTCAAATATTAAAAAATTCAGCTTCTTCAGGAGAGGGGGGCTATGACCTTTCATATTTTTAACTTTTCAACTTTTCTTAATATTAATCTTTTTATGCTTTTTTTTAACATGGGATTCCTATGGAGAAAATCCTCAACTTTAACAGCTTATAGGTTCAGCATACTTTCAGCTAAAGATACCATTTCAACTTTAAAATGTAGACATATTTTTCAACTATGACTGCATATTTTTAGATATTTTCTATCTTTTAAGAATTTTAAACTATGAATTTTTGAATTTAATAAATCTTAAGCTCCTTTTCTTCTTTTAACATGAGTGTGTATGGCGGAGCTCAGAGTGCGTGATGTCATCGCTAGAGTGCAGAGAAGCGTCAGGATCTCGAGAAAAAAAGAATTGTAAATTGCCATTGACTCCACAATTCTCACTCTTCAGGCATAATTTTTACATATAAACGTAAGAAATATTGTGCTTGCTTGTACAAATGTGTCGTGGAATCCCACAAACATTTACTTTTTTATCAAAAAGCAAGAAAGCGACATGAAGTCCGCCAACTGCTCCATTAAGCCCAATGTTAAATCGGAGCACAATCTTTCTCTCATGGAGCAAACGGGGGCCCTTTTTGAACTGCCTCTAAGCTCTCATTTCTAAACCCCCCAAAAATTTGAGTACACGTAAACGTTCACAAAAGTCTTGTGCTTCTCACGATGCCTTCATTTTTTTAAACGGAGTTACGGTTTTCCTATCACATTCATTAGTTTGACAGGTTGTTTTTGTTAAATCTACAGTGCAGTCTCCCTCTCAGTCACTCACTGACACAGGTGTTTTTAATTAGCTCTTCAGGACAGTTTGACACAGGAGCAGTGTCACTATGGAAACCTTTGATGTTACCAGCACACAGCTTAATGCAGTTTGACAGACACACAGACACAGATACACACGCACACACATACAGCAACTGACTTCTGAATGTCTGTCTCTCTCTCTCTCTATCTCTCTCTCCTTCTGTCTCTCTCACTCTCTCTGTCTCTCCCACCCCTCCCCTTTTGAGCAGGTAGTTTCTCTTTTCTGTATTTTAAGCTATTTTAACCTATATTTAGCTATATTCAGCTATCTGCTAAATTGAACTATATTCAGCTTTATTCAGCAATTCACAGCTATAATGAGCTATATTCAGCTATATTCTGCTATTTTGAGCTTTATTCAGCAATATTCAACTATTTTCAGCTATTAGCTATATTCAGCTATATTCAGCTTTATTCAGCAATTTACAGCTATAATGAGCTATATTGAGCTATATTCTGCTATTTTGAGCTATTTTGAGTTTTATTCAGCAATATTCAACTATTTTCAGCTATTAGCTATATTCAGCTATATTCAGCTTTATTCAGCAATTTACAGCTATGAGCTATATTGAGCTATATTCTGCTATTTTGAGCTATATTCAGCAATATTCAACTATTTTCAGCTATTAGCTATATCCAGCTATATTCAGCTTTATTCAGCAATTTACAGCTATAATGAGCTATATTGAGCTATATTCTGCTATTTTGAGCTATATTGAGTTTTATTCAGCAATATTCAACTATCTTCAGCTATTAGCTATATTCAGCTATTTTGAGCTTTATTGAGCTATTTTGAGCTTTATTCAGCAATATTCAACTATTTGTAGCTATTAGCTATATTCAGCTATATTCAGCTTTATTCAACAATTTACAGCTATAATGAGCCTTATGGAGCTATATTGAGCTTTATTCAGCAATATTGATCTATATTGAGCTATTTTCAGCTTAATTTAGCTATTTTCACTTATCTTTTTCAAATATTTAAGTTTAAGCTTCAGCTTTTAGCACTCCAACGCATTTTCTGCAGGAAATGCCATTTCTAGTTCAACTTATTATTATTATTTTTATTCCGTACGTATTTTGGACCTCTTAAACTCCTTCATATGTTCAGCTACAGAAACCATTCAAATATTAAAAAATTCAGCTACTTCAGGAATCGATGGCTATATCTCTACATATTTCTATCTTTTCAAATTTTCTTAATATTAATCTTTTTATGCATTTTTTTTGAATGGGATTCCTATGGAGAAAATCTTCAACTTTAAACGCTTATAGGTTCAGCATACCTTCAGCTAAAGACACCATTCCAACTTTAAAATGTAGACATATTTTTCAACTATGACAGCATATTTTTAGATATTTTCTATCTTTTTAAACTTTTAAACTATGAATTTTTGAATTTAATAAATCTTAAGCTCCTTTTCTGCCTTTAACATGAGTGTGTATGGCGCAGCTCAGAGTGCGTGATGTCATCGCTAGAGTGCAGAGAAGCGTCAGGATCTCGAGAAAAATAAAATTGTAAATTGCCATTGACTCCACAATTCTCACTCTTCAGGCATAATTTTTACATATAAACGTAGGAAATATTGTGCTTCCTTGTACAAATGTGTGGTGGAATCCCACAAACATTTACTTTTTTATCAAAAAGCAAGAAAGCGACATGAAGTCCGCCAACTGCTCCATTAAGCCCAATGTTAAATCGGAGCACAATCTTTCTCTCATGGAGCAAACGGGGGCCCTTTTTGAACTGCCTCTAAGCTCTCATTTCTAAACCCCCCAAAAATGTGAGTACACGTAAACGTTCACAAAAGTCTTGTGCTTCTCACGATGCCTTCATTTTTTTAAACGGAGTTACGGTTTTCCTATCACATTCATTAGTTTGACAGGTTGTTTTTGTTAAATCTACAGTGCAGTCTCCCTCTCAGTCACTCACTGACACAGGTGTTTTTAATTAGCTCTTCAGGACAGTTTGACACAGGAGCAGTGTCACTATGGAAACCTTTGATGTTACCAGCACACAGCTTAATGCAGTTTGACAGACACACAGACACAGATACACACGCACACACATACGGCAACTGACTTCTGAATGTCTGGCTCTCTCTCTCTCTCTATCTCTCTCTCCTTCTGTCTCTCTCACTCTCTCTGTCTCTCCCACCCCTCCCCTTTTGAGCAGGTAGTTTCTCTTTTCTGTATTTTAAGCTATTTTAACCTATATTTAGCTATATTCAGCTATCTGCTAAATTGAACTATATTCAGCTTTATTCAGCAATTCACAGCTATAATGAGCTATATTCAGCTATATTCTGCTATTTTGAGCTTTATTCAGCAATATTCAACTATTTTCAGCTATTAGCTATATTCAGCTATATTCAGCTTTATTCAGCAATTTACAGCTATAATGAGCTATATTGAGCTATATTCTGCTATTTTGAGCTATTTTGAGTTTTATTCAGCAATATTCAACTATTTTCAGCTATTAGCTATATTCAGCTATATTCAGCTTTATTCAGCAATTTACAGCTATGAGCTATATTGAGCTATATTCTGCTATTTTGAGCTATATTCAGCAATATTCAACTATTTTCAGCTATTAGCTATATCCAGCTATATTCAGCTTTATTCAGCAATTTACAGCTATAATGAGCTATATTGAGCTATATTCTGCTATTTTGAGCTATATTCAGCAATATTCAACTATTTTCAGCTATTAGCTATATCCAGCTATATTCAGCAATTTACAGCTATAATGAGCTATATTGAGCTATATTCTGCTATTTTGAGCTATATTGAGTTTTATTCAGCAATATTCAACTATCTTCAGCTATTAGCTATATTCAGCTATATTCTGCTATTTTGAGCTTTATTGAGCTATTTTGAGCTTTATTCAGCAATATTCAACTATTTGGAGCTATTAGCTATATTCAGCTATATTCAGCTTTATTCAACAATTTACAGCTATAATGAGCCTTATTGAGCTATATTGAGCTTTATTCAGCAATATTGATCTATATTGAGCTATTTTCAGCTTAATTTAGCTATTTTCACTTATCTTTTTCAAATATTTAAGTTTAAGCTTCAGCTTTTAGCACTCCAACGCATTTTCTGCAGGAAATGCCATTTCTAGTTAGTTGGAGTGCTTCAGCACCCAACTATTGTTCTTTGAATCTTTATTCAGCTTATTATTAGTTGGAGTGCTTCAGCACCCAACTATTGTTCTTCGAATCTTTATTATTATTATTATTATTATTATTATTATTCTATTTCTTCCGTACGTATTTTGAACTGCTTAAACTCCTTCAGCTTTTCAGCTACTTAAACTTTTCAAATATTAAAAAATTCAGCTTCTTCAGGAGAGGGGGGCTATGACCTTTCATATTTTTAACTTTTCAACTTTTCTTAATATTAATCTTTTTATGCTTTTTTTTAACATGGGATTCCTATGGAGAAAATCCTCAACTTTAACAGCTTATAGGTTCAGCATACTTTCAGCTAAAGATACCATTTCAACTTTAAAATGTAGACATATTTTTCAACTATGACTGCATATTTTTAGATATTTTCTATCTTTTAAGAATTTTAAACTATGAATTTTTGAATTTAATAAATCTTAAGATCCTCTTCTGCCTTTAACATGAGTGTGTATGGCGCAGCTCAGAGTGCGTGATGTCATCGCTAGAGTGCAGAGAAGCGTCAGGATCTCGAGAAAAAAATAATTGTAAATTGCCATTGACTCCACAATTCTCACTCTTCAGGCATAATTTTTACATATAAACGTAGGAAATATTGTGCTTGCTTGTACAAATGTGTGGTGGAATCCCACAAACATTTACTTTTTTATCAAAAAGCAAGAAAGCGACATGAAGTCAGCCAACTGCTCCATTCAGCCCAATGTTAAATCGGAGCACAATCTTTCTCTCATGGAGCAAACGGGGGCCCTTTTTGAACTGCCTCTAAGCTCTCATTTCTAAACCCCCCAAAAATTTGAGTACACGTAAACGTTCACAAAAGTCTTGTGCTTCTCACGATGCCTTCATTTTTTTAAACGGAGTGACGGTTTTCCTATCACATTCATTAGTTTGACAGGTTGTTTTTGTTAAATCTACAGTGCAGTCTCCCTCTGTCACTCACTGACACAGCTGTTTTTAATTAGCTCTTCAGGACAGTTTGACACAGGAGCAGTGTCACTATGGAAACCTTTGATGTTACCAGCACACAGCTTAGTGCAGTTTGACAGACACACAGACACAGATACACACGCACACACATACGGCAACTGACTTCTGAATGTCTGGCTCTCTCTCTCTATCTCTCTCTCCTTCTGTCTCTCTCTCTCTCTCTGTCTCTCCCACCCCTCCCCTTTTGAGCAGGTAGTTTCTCTTTTCTGTATTTTAAGCTATTTTAACCTATATTTAGCTATATTCAGCTATCTGCTAAATTGAACTATATTCAGCTTTATTCAGCAATTCACAGCTATAATGAGCTATATTCAGCTATATTCTGCTATTTTGAGCTTTATTCAGCAATATTCAACTATTTTCAGCTATTAGCTATATTCAGCTATATTTAGCCATATTCAGCTTTATTCATTAATTTACAGCTATATTGAGCTTTAATCAGCAATAATCAACTATTTTCAGCTATTAGCTATATTCAGCTATATTCAGCTTTATTCATCAATTTACAGTTATAATGAGCTATATTCTGCAATGCTCAGCTTTATTGAGGTATATTGAGCTTTATTCAGCAATATTCACCTATCAGCTATATTCAGCTTTATTCAGCAATGTTCAGCTATAATGAGCAATATTCTTCTATTTTTAGCTCTATTGAGCTAAATTGAGCTTTATTCAGCAATTTTCAGCTATCAGCTATATTGAGCTATATTCAACTTTATTCCGCAATTTTCAGCTATAATGAGCTATATTCTGCTATTTTTAGCTCTATTGAGCTATATTGAGCTTTATTCAGCAATATTCAGATATCAGCTATATTCAGCTTTATTCAGCAATCTTCAGCTATAATGAGCTGGATTCTGCTATTTTCAGGTTTATTGAGCTATATTGAGCTGTATTCTGCTATTTTCAGGTTTATTGAGCTATATTGAGGTTTATTCAGCAATATTCAGATATAATGAGCTGTATTCTGCAATTTTCAGGTTTATTGAGCTATATTGAGCTTTATTCAGCAATATTCAGATATCAGCTATATTCAGCTTTATTCAGCTATAATGAGCTATATTCTGCTATTTTCAGGTTTATTGAGCTATATTGAGCTTTATTCAGCAATATTCAGCTATCAGCTATATTCAGCTTTATTCAGCAATTCTCAGCTATATTGAGCTATATTCTGCTATTTACAGGTTTATTGAGCCATGTTGAGATTTATTCAGCTATTTTCAACTATCAGATATATTCAGCTTAATTTAGCTATTTTCACTTATTTCATTCAAATATTTAAGCTTTAAGCTTCAGCTTTTAGCACTCCAACGCATTTTCAGCAGGAAATGCTCTTTCTAGTTATTATTCTATTTCTTCCGTACGTATTTTGAACTGCTTAAACTCCTTCAGCTTTTCAGCTACTTAAACTTTTCAAATATTAAAAAATTCAGCTTCTTCAGGAGAGGGGGGCTATGACCTTTCATATTTTTAACTTTTCAACTTTTCTTAATATTAATCTTTTTATGCTTTTTTTTAACATGGGATTCCTATGGAGAAAATCCTCAACTTTAACAGCTTATAGGTTCAGCATACTTTCAGCTAAAGATACCATTTCAACTTTAAAATGTAGACATATTTTTCAACTATGACTGCATATTTTTAGATATTTTCTATCTTTTAAGAATTTTAAACTATGAATTTTTGAATTTAATAAATCTTAAGATCCTCTTCTGCCTTTAACATGAGTGTGTATGGCGCAGCTCAGAGTGCGTGATGTCATCGCTAGAGTGCAGAGAAGCGTCAGGATCTCGAGAAAAAAAGAATTGTAAATTGCCATTGACTCCACAATTCTCACTCTTCAGGCATAATTTTTACATATAAACGTAGGAAATATTGTGCTTGCTTGTACAAATGTGTGGTGGAATCCCACAAACATTTACTTTTTTATCAAAAAGCAAGAAAGCGACATGAAGTCCGCCAACTGCTCCATTAAGCCCAATGTTAAATCGGAGCACAATCTTTCTCTCATGGAGCAAACGGGGGCCCTTTTTGAACTGCCTCTAAGCTCTCATTTCTAAACCCCCCAAAAATTTGAGTACACGTAAACGTTCACAAAAGTCTTGTGCTTCTCACGATGCCTTCATTTTTTTAAACGGAGTTACGGTTTTCCTATCACATTCATTAGTTTGACAGGTTGTTTTTGTTAAATCTACAGTGCAGTCTCCCTCTGTCACTCACTGACACAGCTGTTTGTAATTAGCTCTTCAGGACAGTTTGACACAGGAGCAGTGTCACTATGGAAACCTTTGATGTTACCAGCACACAGCTTAATGCAGTTTGACAGACACTGGTACACGCACACACATACGGCAACTGACTTCTGAATGTCTGGCTCTCTCTCTCTATCTCTCTCTCCTTCTGTCTCTCTCTCTCCTTCTGTCTCTCCCACCCCTCCCCTTTTGAGCAGGTAGTTTCTCTTTTCTGTATTTTAAGCTATTTTAACCTATATTTAGCTATATTCAGCTATCTGCTAAATTGAACTATATTCAGCTTTATTCAGCAATTCACAGCTATAATGAGCTATATTCAGCTATATTCTGCTATTTTGAGCTTTATTCAGCAATATTCAACTATTTTCAGCTATTAGCTATATTCAGCTATATTCAGCTTTATTCAGCAATTTACAGCTATAATGAGCTATATTGAGCTATATTCTGCTATTTTGAGCTATTTTGAGTTTTATTCAGCAATATTCAACTATTTTCAGCTATCTGCTAAATTGAACTATATTCAGCTTTATTCAGCAATTCACAGCTATAATGAGCTATATTCAGCTATATTCTGCTATTTTGAGCTTTATTCAGCAATATTCAACTATTTTCAGCTATTAGCTATATCCAGCTATATTCAGCTTTATTCAGCAATTTACAGCTATAATGAGCTATATTGAGCTATATTCTGCTATTTTGAGCTATATTGAGTTTTATTCAGCAATATTCAACTATCTTCAGCTATTAGCTATATTCAGCTATATTCTGCTATTTTGAGCTTTATTGAGCTATTTTGAGCTTTATTCAGCAATATTCAACTATTTGTAGCTATTAGCTATATTCAGCTATATTCAGCTTTATTCAACAATTTACAGCTATAATGAGCCTTATTGAGCTATATTGAGCTTTATTCAGCAATATTGATCTATATTGAGCTATTTTCAGCTTAATTTAGCTATTTTCACTTATCTTTTTCAAATATTTAAGTTTAAGCTTCAGCTTTTAGCACTCCAACGCATTTTCTGCAGGAAATGCCATTTCTAGTTAGTTGGAGTGCTTCAGCACCCAACTATTGTTCTTCGAATCTTTATTAGTTGGAGTGCTTCAGCACCCAACTATTGTTCTTTGAATCTTTATTCAGCTTATTATTATTATTATTCTATTTCTTCCGTACGTATTTTGAACTGCTTAAACTCCTTCAGCTTTTCAGCTACTTAAACTTTTCAAATATTAAAAAATTCAGCTTCTTCGGGAGAGGGGGGCTATGACCTTTCATATTTTTAACTTTTCAACTTTTCTTAATATTAATCTTTTTATGCTTTTTTTTAACATGGGATTCCTATGGAGAAAATCCTCAACTTTAACAGCTTATAGGTTCAGCATACTTTCAGCTAAAGATACCATTTCAACTTTAAAATGTAGACATATTTTTCAACTATGACTGCATATTTTTAGATATTTTCTATCTTTTAAGAATTTTAAACTATGAATTTTTGAATTTAATAAATCTTAAGATCCTCTTCTGCCTTTAACATGAGTGTGTATGGCGCAGCTCAGAGTGCGTGATGTCATCGCTAGAGTGCAGAGAAGCGTCAGGATCTCGAGAAAAAAAGAATTGTAAATTGCCATTGACTCCACAATTCTCACTCTTCAGGCATAATTTTTACATATAAACGTAGGAAATATTGTGCTTGCTTGTACAAATGTGTGGTGGAATCCCACAAACATTTACTTTTTTATCAAAAAGCAAGAAAGCGACATGAAGTCCGCCAACTGCTCCATTAAGCCCAATGTTAAATCGGAGCACAATCTTTCTCTCATGGAGCAAACGGGGGCCCTTTTTGAACTGCCTCTAAGCTCTCATTTCTAAACCCCCCAAAAATTTGAGTACACGTAAACGTTCACAAAAGTCTTGTGCTTCTCACGATGCCTTCATTTTTTTAAACGGAGTGACGGTTTTCCTATCACATTCATTAGTTTGACAGGTTGTTTTTGTTAAATCTACAGTGCAGTCTCCCTCAGTCACTCACTGACACAGCTGTTTGTAATTAGCTCTTCAGGACAGTTTGACACAGGAGCAGTGTCACTATGGAAACCTTTGATGTTACCAGCACACAGCTTAATGCAGTTTGACAGACACACAGACACAGATACACACGCACACACATACGGCAACTGACTTCTGAATGTCTGGCTCTCTCTCTCTATCTCTCTCTCCTTCTGTCTCTCTCTCACTCTCTCTGTCTCTCCCACCCCTCCCCTTTTGAGCAGGTAGTTTCTCTTTTCTGTATTTTAAGCTATTTTAACCTATATTTAGCTATATTCAGCTATCTGCTAAATTGAACTATATTCAGCTTTATTCAGCAATTCACAGCTATAATGAGCTATATTCAGCTATATTCTGCTATTTTGAGCTTTATTCAGCAATATTCAACTATTTTCAGCTATTAGCTATATTCAGCTATATTCAGCTTTATTCAGCAATTTACAGCTATATTGAGCTATATTCTGCTATTTTGAGCTATTTTGAGTTTTATTCAGCAATATTCAACTATTTTCAGCTATTAGCTATATTCAGCTATATTCAGCTTTATTCAGCAATTTACAGCTATGAGCTATATTGAGCTATATTCTGCTATTTTGAGCTATATTCAGCAATATTCAACTATTTTCAGCTATTAGCTATATCCAGCTATATTCAGCTTTATTCAGCAATTTACAGCTATAATGAGCTATATTGAGCTATATTCTTCTATTTTGAGCTATATTGAGTTTTATTCAGCAATATTCAACTATCTTCAGCTATTAGCTATATTCAGCTATATTCAGCTATTTTGAGCTTTATTGAGCTATTTTGAGCTTTATTCAGCAATATTCAACTATTTGTAGCTATTAGCTATATTCAGCTATATTCAGCTTTATTCAACAATTTACAGCTATAATGAGCCTTATTGAGCTATATTGAGCTTTATTCAGCAATATTGATCTATATTGAGCTATTTTCAGCTTAATTTAGCTATTTTCACTTATCTTTTTCAAATATTTAAGTTTAAGCTTCAGCTTTTAGCACTCCAACGCATTTTCTGCAGGAAATGCCATTTCTAGTTATTTATTTATTCCCGTTCTGCCTAAACTTTGGACCACTAAGGATCCCGGAGCGTTGCCAGCACATGCGTACAAAATACATCAAAACGAGCGGCCTGATCGGGAATCGTGTGCTATGACCCTGCTAAGAGATTCGACCGGCGGTTTTCCTGAAAAACGCAAAAAACGGCGAAAAAATTTACAATGGGTGTGTGTGGGGTGAAGTGCACGTGAAGTGCACGCTCAGAGCACGTGATGTCATCGCTAGAGCACGAGAAAGCTTCAGATTCATCAGAAATAAATATTTGTAAATTGCCATTACTGCCCCAATATTCACTCTACAGGCATAATTTATAGCACAAAACGTAGGAAATCTTGTGCTTGCTTGTACAAATGTGTCGTGGAATCCCACAAACATTTACTTTTTTGTCAGCAAGCCTGAAAGCGACATGAAGTCAACCAACTGCTCCATTAAGACCCATGTTAAATCGGAGCAAAATCTTCTCTCATGAAGCAAACGGAGGCATTTTATGAACTGCCTTTGCGCTCTCATTTCTAAACCCCCCAAACATTTGAGTACACGGCAACGTTCACAAAAGTCTTGTGCTTCTCACGATGCCTTCATTTTTTTAAACGGAGTTACGGTTTACCTATCACATTCATTTGTTTGACAGGTTGTTTTGGTTAAATCTACAGTCCAGTCTCCCTCTCAGTCACTAACTGACACAGGTGTTTCTAATCACCAGCTCGTCAGGACAGGACCAACTGCTCTTATCACCGTGGAAACCTTTGATTGACAGATACACGCACACACATAGGGCAACTGACTTCTGAATGTCTGCCTCTCCCCCTGTATCTCTCTCTCCTTCTGTCTCTCTCTCTCTCTGTGTCTCTCCCACCCCTCCCCTCTGTCTGTCTGTCTCTCTCTCTCTCTCTTTCTCTCTCTCTCTCTAAAATGAGCTATATTAAGCTATATTATGCTATTTTGAGCTTTATTCAGCAATATTCAACTATTTTCAGCTATTAGCTATATTCAGCTATATTTAGCCATATTCTGCTTCGTTCATTAATTTATAGCTATAATGAGCTATATTGAGCTATATTATGCTATTTTCATCTTTATTGAGCTATATTGAGCTTTATTCAGCAATATTCAACTATTTTCAGCTATTAGCTATATTCAGCTATATTCAGCTATATTCAGCTATATTCAGCAGTTTACACCTAAAATGAGCTATATTAAGCTATTTTCTGCTTTATTGAGCTATATTCAGCTTTATTCAGCAATATTCAACTATTTTCAGTTATTAGCTATATTCAGCTATATTTATCCATATTCAGCTTTATTCATTAATTTACAGCTATAATGAGCTATATTGAGCTATATTCAGCATTTTACAGCTAAAATGAGCTATATTAAGCTATATTATGCTATTTTCAGTTTTATTGAGCTAGATTGAGCTTTATTCAGCAATATTCAATTATTTTCAGCTATTACGGCAGTAGGCGCCACACTTTCAAAATTTCTTGCGAAATTTTCTAGTTAAGTGTGGCGCTGCCAGCAAGGGCTCATAGCCCTTGCAGCAGCCCAACTTTATATTCTCCTGCGGGCTTATTAAGTGTGGCGCTGCCAGCAAGGGCTCATAGCCCTTGCAGCAGCCCAACTTTATATTCTCCTGCATACTTATTAGTTGGAGTGCTTCAGCACCCAACTATTGTTCTTTGAATCTTTATTCAGCTTATTATTATTATTATTATTATTCTATTTCTTCCGTACGTATTTTGAACTGCTTAAACTCCTTCAGCTTTTCAGCTACTTAAACTTTTCAAATATTAAAAAATTCAGCTTCTTCAGGAGAGGGGGGCTATGACCTTTCATATTTTTAACTTTTCAACTTTTCTTAATATTAATCTTTTTATGCTTTTTTTTAACATGGGATTCCTATGGAGAAAATCCTCAACTTTAACAGCTTATAGGTTCAGCATACTTTCAGCTAAAGATACCATTTCAACTTTAAAATGTAGACATATTTTTCAACTATGACTGCATATTTTTAGATATTTTCTATCTTTTAAGAATTTTAAACTATGAATTTTTGAATTTAATAAATCTTAAGATCCTCTTCTCCCTTTAACATGAGTGTGTATGGCGCAGCTCAGAGTGCGTGATGTCATCGCTAGAGTGCAGAGAAGCGTCAGGATCTCTAGAAAAAAAGAATTGTAAATTGCCATTGACTCCACAATTCTCACTCTTCAGGCATAATTTTTACATATAAACGTAGGAAATATTGTGCTTGCTTGTACAAATGTGTGGTGGAATCCCACAAACATTTACTTTTTTATCAAAAAGCAAGAAAGCGACATGAAGTCCGCCAACTGCTCCATTAAGCCCAATGTTAAATCGGAGCACAATCTTTCTCTCATGGAGCAAACGGGGGCCCTTTTTGAACTACCTCTAAGCTCTCATTTCTAAACCCCCCAAAAATTTGAGTACACGTAAACGTTCACAAAAGTCTTGTGCTTCTCACGATGCCTTCATTTTTTTAAACGGAGTTACGGTTTTCCTATCACATTCATTAGTTTGACAGGTTGTTTTTGTTAAATCTACAGTGCAGTCTCCCTCTGTCACTCACTGACACAGGTGTTTTTAATTAGCTCTTCAGGGCAGTTTGACACAGGAGCAGTGTCACTATGGAAACCTTTGATGTTACCAGCACACAGGTGCTCTGCTTAGTGCAGTTTGACAGACACACAGACACAGATACACACGCACACACATACGCCAATGACTTCTGAATGTCTGGCTCTCTCTCTCTATCTCTCTCTCCTTCTGTCTCTCTCTCTCCTTCTGTCTCTCCCACCCCTCCCCTTTTGAGCAGGTAGTTTCTCTTTTCTGTATTTTAAGCTATTTTAACCTATATTTAGCTATATTCAGCTATCTGCTAAATTGAACTATATTCAGCTTTATTCAGCAATTCACAGCTATAATGAGCTATATTCAGCTATATTCTGCTATTTTGAGCTTTATTCAGCAATATTCAACTATTTTTAGCTATTAGCTATATTCAGCTATATTTAGCCATATTCAGCTTTATTCATTAATTTACAGCTATATTGAGCTTTAATCAGCAATAATCAACTATTTTCAGCTATTAGCTATATTCAGCTATATTCAGCTTTATTCATCAATTTACAGTTATAATGAGCTATATTCTGCAATGCTCAGCTTTATTGAGGTATATTGAGCTTTATTCAGCAATATTCACCTATCAGCTATATTCAGCTTTATTCAGCAATGTTCAGCTATAATGAGCAATATTCTGCTATTTTTAGCTCTATTGAGCTAAATTGAGCTTTATTCAGCAATTTTCAGCTATCAGCTATATTGAGCTATATTCAACTTTATTCCGCAATTTTCAGCTATAATGAGCTATATTCTGCTATTTTTAGGTCTATTGAGCTATATTGAGCTTTATTCAGCAATATTCAGATATCAGCTATATTCAGCTTTATTCAGCAATCTTCAGCTATAATGAGCTGTATTCTGCTATTTTCAGGTTTATTGAGCTATATTGAGCTGTATTCTGCTATTTTTAGGTTTATTGAGCTATATTGAGCTGTATTCTGCTATTTTCAGGTTTATTGAGCTATATTGAGCTTTATTCAGCAATATTCAGATATAATGAGCTGTATTCTGCAATTTTCAGGTTTATTGAGCTATATTGAGCTTTATTCAGCAATATTCAGATATCAGCTATATTCAGCTTTATTCAGCAATTTTCAGCTATATTCTACTTTATTCACCTTTATTCAGCTATATTGAGCTTTATTCAGCAATATTCAGCTATCAGCTATATTCAGCTTTATTCAGCAATTTTCAGCTATAATGAGCTATATTCTGCTATTTTCAGGTTTATTGAGCTATATTGAGCTTTATTCAGCAATATTCAGCTATCAGCTATATTCAGCTTTATTCAGCAATTCTCAGCTATATTGAGCTATATTCTGCTATTTACAGGTTTATTGAGCCATGTTGAGATTTATTCAGCTATTTTCAACTATCAGATATATTCAGCTTAATTTAGCTATTTTCACTTATTTCTTTCAAATATTTAAGCTTTAAGCTTCAGCTTTTAGCACTCCAACGCATTTTCAGCAGGAAATGCTCTTTCTAGTTATTATTATTATTCTATTTCTTCCGTACGTATTTTGAACTGCTTAAACTCCTTCAGCTTTTCAGCTACTTAAACTTTTCAAATATTAAAAAATTCAGCTTCTTCAGGAGAGGGGGGCTATGACCTTTCATATTTTTAACTTTTCAACTTTTCTTAATATTAATCTTTTTATGCTTTTTTTTAACATGGGATTCCTATGGAGAAAATCCTCAACTTTAACAGCTTATAGGTTCAGCATACTTTCAGCTAAAGATACCATTTCAACTTTAAAATGTAGACATATTTTTCAACTATGACTGCATATTTTTAGATATTTTCTATCTTTTAAGAATTTTAAACTATGAATTTTTGAATTTAATAAATCTTAAGATCCTCTTCTGCCTTTAACATGAGTGTGTATGGCGCAGCTCAGAGTGCGTGATGTCATCGCTAGAGTGCAGAGAAGCGTCAGGATCTCGAGAAAAAAAGAATTGTAAATTGCCATTGACTCCACAATTCTCACTCTTCAGGCATAATTTTTACATATAAACGTAGGAAATATTGTGCTTGCTTGTACAAATGTGTGGTGGAATCCCACAAACATTTACTTTTTTATCAAAAAGCAAGAAAGCGACATGAAGTCCGCCAACTGCTCCATTAAGCCCAATGTTAAATCGGAGCACAATCTTTCTCTCATGGAGCAAACGGGGGCCCTTTTTGAACTACCTCTAAGCTCTCATTTCTAAACCCCCCAAAAATTTGAGTACACGTAAACGTTCACAAAAGTCTTGTGCTTCTCACGATGCCTTCATTTTTTTAAACGGAGTGACGGTTTTCCTATCACATTCATTAGTTTGACAGGTTGTTTTTGTTAAATCTACAGTGCAGTCTCCCTCTGTCACTCACTGACACAGGTGTTTTTAATTAGCTCTTCAGGACAGTTTGACACAGGAGCAGTGTCACTATGGAAACCTTTGATGTTACCAGCACACAGCTTAATGCAGTTTGACAGACACACAGACACAGATACACACGCACACACATACGCCAATGACTTCTGAATGTCTGGCTCTCTCTCTCTATCTCTCTCTCCTTCTGTCTCTCTCTCTCCTTCTGTCTCTCCCACCCCTCCCCTTTTGAGCAGGTAGTTTCTCTTTTCTGTATTTTAAGCTATTTTAACCTATATTTAGCTATATTCAGCTATCTGCTAAATTGAACTATATTCAGCTTTATTCAGCAATTCACAGCTATAATGAGCTATATTCAGCTATATTCTGCTATTTTGAGCTTTATTCAGCAATATTCAACTATTTTCAGCTATTAGCTATATTCAGCTATATTTAGCCATATTCAGCTTTATTCATTAATTTACAGCTATATTGAGCTTTAATCAGCAATAATCAACTATTTTCAGCTATTAGCTATATTCAGCTATATTCAGCTTTATTCATCAATTTACAGTTATAATGAGCTATATTCTGCAATGCTCAGCTTTATTGAGGTATATTGAGCTTTATTCAGCAATATTCACCTATCAGCTATATTCAGCTTTATTCAGCAATGTTCAGCTATAATGAGCAATATTCTGCTATTTTTAGCTCTATTGAGCTAAATTGAGCTTTATTCAGCAATTTTCAGCTATCAGCTATATTGAGCTATATTCAACTTTATTCCGCAATTTTCAGCTATAATGAGCTATATTCTGCTATTTTTAGCTCTATTGAGCTATATTGAGCTTTATTCAGCAATATTCAGATATCAGCTATATTCAGCTTTATTCAGCAATCTTCAGCTATAATGAGCTGTATTCTGCTATTTTCAGGTTTATTGAGCTATATTGAGCTGTATTCTGCTATTTTCAGGTTTATTGAGCTATATTGAGCTGTATTCTGCTATTTTCAGGTTTATTGAGCTATATTGAGGTTTATTCAGCAATATTCAGATATAATGAGCTGTATTCTGCAATTTTCAGGTTTATTGAGCTATATTGAGCTTTATTCAGCAATATTCAGATATCAGCTATATTCAGCTTTATTCAGCAATTTTCAGCTATAATGAGCTATATTCTGCTATTTTCAGGTTTATTGAGCTATATTGAGCTTTATTCAGCAATATTCAGCTATCAGCTATATTCAGCTTTATTCAGCAATTCTCAGCTATATTGAGCTATATTCTGCTATTTACAGGTTTATTGAGCCATGTTGAGATTTATTCAGCTATTTTCAACTATCAGATATATTCAGCTTAATTTAGCTATTTTCACTTATTTCATTCAAATATTTAAGCTTTAAGCTTCAGCTTTTAGCACTCCAACGCATTTTCAGCAGGAAATGCTCTTTCTAGTTATTAGTTGGAGTGCTTCAGCACCCAACTATTGTTCTTTGAATCTTTATTCAGCTTATTATTATTATTATTCTATTTCTTCCGTACGTATTTTGAACTGCTTAAACTCCTTCAGCTTTTCAGCTACTTAAACTTTTCAAATATTAAAAAATTCAGCTTCTTCAGGAGAGGGGGGCTATGACCTTTCATATTTTTAACTTTTCAACTTTTCTTAATATTAATCTTTTTATGCTTTTTTTTAACATGGGATTCCTATGGAGAAAATCCTCAACTTTAACAGCTTATAGGTTCAGCATACTTTCAGCTAAAGATACCATTTCAACTTTAAAATGTAGACATATTTTTCAACTATGACTGCATATTTTTAGATATTTTCTATCTTTTAAGAATTTTAAACTATGAATTTTTGAATTTAATAAATCTTAAGATCCTCTTCTGCCTTTAACATGAGTGTGTATGGCGCAGCTCAGAGTGCGTGATGTCATCGCTAGAGTGCAGAGAAGCGTCAGGATCTCGAGAAAAAAAGAATTGTAAATTGCCATTGACTCCACAATTCTCACTCTTCAGGCATAATTTTTACATATAAACGTAGGAAATATTGTGCTTGCTTGTACAAATGTGTGGTGGAATCCCACAAACATTTACTTTTTTATCAAAAAGCAAGAAAGCGACATGAAGTCCGCCAACTGCTCCATTAAGCCCAATGTTAAATCGGAGCACAATCTTTCTCTCATGGAGCAAACGGGGGCCCTTTTTGAACTGCCTCTAAGCTCTCATTTCTAAACCCCCCAAAAATTTGAGTACACGTAAACGTTCACAAAAGTCTTGTGCTTCTCACGATGCCTTCATTTTTTTAAACGGAGTTACGGTTTTCCTATCACATTCATTAGTTTGACAGGTTGTTTTTGTTAAATCTACAGTGCAGTCTCCCTCTGTCACTCACTGACACAGCTGTTTGTAATTAGCTCTTCAGGACAGTTTGACACAGGAGCAGTGTCACTATGGAAACCTTTGATGTTACCAGCACACAGCTTAATGCAGTTTGACAGACACACAGACACAGATACACACGCACACACATACGGCAACTGACTTCTGAATGTCTGGCTCTCTCTCTCTATCTCTCTCTCCTTCTGTCTCTCTCACTCTCTCTGTCTCTCCCACCCCTCCCCTTTTGAGAAGGTAGATACTCTTTTCTGTATTTTAAGCTATTTTAACCTATATTTAGCTATATTCAGCTATCTGCTAAATTGAACTATATTCAGCTTTATTCAGCAATTCACAGCTATAATGAGCTATATTCAGCTATATTCTGCTATTTTGAGCTTTATTCAGCAATATTCAACTATTTTCAGCTATTAGCTATATTCAGCAATTTACAGCTATAATGAGCTATATTGAGCTATATTCTGCTATTTTGAGCTATTTTGAGTTTTATTCAGCAATATTCAACTATTTTCAGCTATTAGCTATATTCAGCTATATTCAGCTTTATTCAGCAATTTACAGCTATAATGAGCTATATTGAGCTATATTCTGCTATTTTGAGTTTTATTCAGCAATATTCAACTATTTTCAGCTATTAGCTATATTCAGCTATATTCAGCTTTATTCAGCAATTTACAGCTATAATGAGCTATATTGAGCTATATTCTGCTATTTTGAGCTATATTGAGTTTTATTCAGCAATATTCAACTATTTTCAGCTATTAGCTATATTCAGCTATATTCAGCTTTATTCAGCAATTTACAGCTATAATGAGCTATATTGAGCTATATTCTGCTATTTTGAGCTTTATTGAGCTATATTGAGCTTTATTCAGCAATATTCAACTATTTATAGCTATCAGCTATATTCAGCTTTATTCAGCAATTTACAGCTATAATGAGCTATATTCAACTATTTATAGCTATTAGCTATATTCAGCTATATTCAGCTTTATTCAACAATTTACAGCTATAATGAGCTATATTGAGCTATATTCTGCTATTTTGAGCTATATTGAGTTTTATTCAGCAATATTCAACTATCTTCAGCTATTAGCTATATTCAGCTATATTCTGCTATTTTGAGCTTTATTGAGCTATTTTGAGCTTTATTCAGCAATATTCAACTATTTGTAGCTATTAGCTATATTCAGCTTTATTCAACAATTTACAGCTATAATGAGCCTTATTGAGCTATATTGAGCTTTATTCAGCAATATTGATCTATATTGAGCTATTTTCAGCTTAATTTAGCTATTTTCACTTATCTTTTTCAAATATTTAAGTTTAAGCTTCAGCTTTTAGCACTCCAACGCATTTTCTGCAGGAAATGCCATTTCTAGTTATTAGTTGGAGTGCTTCAGCACCCAACTATTGTTCTTCGAATCTTTATTATTATTATTCTATTTCTTCCGTACGTATTTTGAAAGGTTTCTCCTCCTTCATATGTTCAGCTACAGAAACTCTTCAAATATTAAAAAATTCAGCTCCTTCAGGAGAGGGGTGCTATGACCTTTCATATTTTTAACTTTTCAACTTTTCTTAATATTAATCTTTTTATGCTTTTTTTTAACATGGGATTCCTATGGAGAAAATCCTCAACTTTAACAGCTTATAGGTTCAGCATACTTTCAGCTAAAGATACCATTTCAACTTTAAAATGTAGACATATTTTTCAACTATGACTGCATATTTTTAGATATTTTCTATCTTTTAAGAATTTTAAACTATGAATTTTTGAATTTAATAAATCTTAAGCTCCTTTTCTTCTTTTAACATGAGTGTGTATGGCGGAGCTCAGAGTGCGTGATGTCATCGCTAGAGTGCAGAGAAGCGTCAGGATCTCGAGAAAAAAAGAATTGTAAATTGCCATTGACTCCACAATTCTCACTCTTCAGGCATAATTTTTACATATAAACGTAAGAAATATTGTGCTTGCTTGTACAAATGTGTCGTGGAATCCCACAAACATTTACTTTTTTATCAAAAAGCAAGAAAGCGACATGAAGTCCGCCAACTGCTCCATTAAGCCCAATGTTAAATCGGAGCACAATCTTTCTCTCATGGAGCAAACGGGGGCCCTTTTTGAACTGCCTCTAAGCTCTCATTTCTAAACGCCCCAAAAATTTGAGTACACGTAAACGTTCACAAAAGTCTTGTGCTTCTCACGATGCCTTCATTTTTTTAAACGGAGTTACGGTTTTCCTATCACATTCATTAGTTTGACAGGTTGTTTTTGTTAAATCTACAGTGCAGTCTCCCTCTCAGTCACTCACTGACACAGGTGTTTTTAATTAGCTCTTCAGGACAGTTTGACACAGGAGCAGTGTCACTATGGAAACCTTTGATGTTACCAGCACACAGCTTAATGCAGTTTGACAGACACACAGACACAGATACACACGCACACACATACGGCAACTGACTTCTGAATGTCTGTCTCTCTCTCTCTCTATCTCTCTCTCCTTCTGTCTCTCTCACTCTCTCTGTCTCTCCCACCCCTCCCCTTTTGAGCAGGTAGTTTCTCTTTTCTGTATTTTAAGCTATTTTAACCTATATTTAGCTATCTGCTAAATTGAACTATATTCAGCTTTATTCAGCAATTCACAGCTATAATGAGCTATATTCAGCTATATTCTGCTATTTTGAGCTTTATTCAGCAATATTCAACTATTTTCAGCTATTAGCTATATTCAGCTATATTCAGCTTTATTCAGCAATTTACAGCTATAATGAGCTATATTGAGCTATATTCTGCTATTTTGAGCTATTTTGAGTTTTATTCAGCAATATTCAACTATTTTCAGCTATTAGCTATATTCAGCTATATTCAGCTTTATTCAGCAATTTACAGCTATAATGAGCTATATTCAGCTATATTCTGCTATTTTGAGCTTTATTCAGCAATATTCAACTATTTTCAGCTATTAGCTATATTCAGCTATATTCAGCTTTATTCAGCAATTTACAGCTATAATGAGCTATATTGAGCTATATTCTGCTATTTTGAGCTATTTTGAGTTTTATTCAGCAATATTCAACTATTTTCAGCTATTAGCTATATTCAGCTATATTCAGCTTTATTCAGCAATTTACAGCTATGAGCTATATTGAGCTATATTCTGCTATTTTGAGCTATATTCAGCAATATTCAACTATTTTCAGCTATTAGCTATATCCAGCTATATTCAGCTTTATTCAGCAATTTACAGCTATAATGAGCTATATTGAGCTATATTCTGCTATTTTGAGCTATATTGAGTTTGATTCAGCAATATTCAACTATCTTCAGCTATTAGCTATATTCAGCTATATTCTGCTATTTTGAGCTTTATTGAGCTATTTTGAGCTTTATTCAGCAATATTCAACTATTTGTAGCTATTAGCTATATTCAGCTATATTCAGCTTTATTCAACAATTTACAGCTATAATGAGCCTTATTGAGCTATATTGAGCTTTATTCAGCAATATTGATCTATATTGAGCTATTTTCAGCTTAATTTAGCTATTTTCACTTATCTTTTTCAAATATTTAAGTTTAAGCTTCAGCTTTTAGCACTCCAACGCATTTTCTGCAGGAAATGCCATTTCTAGTTATTATTTATTCCTGTTCCGCCTAAACTTTGGACCGTATCTCGTCCCGCAGCGTTGCCAGCACATGCGTACAAAATACATCAAAACGAGCGGCCTGATCGGGAATCGTGTGCTATGACCCTGCTAAGAGATTCGACCGGCGGTTTTCCTGAAAAACGCAAAAAACGGCGAAAAAATTTACAATGGGTGTGTGTGGGGTGAAGTGCACGTGAAGTGCACGCTCAGAGCACGTGATGTCATCGCTAGAGCACGAGAAAGCTTCAGATTCATCAGAAATAAATATTTGTAAATTGCCATTACTGCCCCAATATTCACTCTACAGGCATAATTTATAGCACAAAACGTAGGAAATCTTGTGCTTGCTTGTACAAATGTGTCGTGGAATCCCACAAACATTTACTTTTTTGTCAGCAAGCCTGAAAGCGACATGAAGTCAACCAACTGCTCCATTAAGACCCATGTTAAATCGGAGCAAAATCTTCTCTCATGAAGCAAACGGAGGCATTTTATGAACTGCCTTTGCGCTCTCATTTCTAAACCCCCCAAACATTTGAGTACACGGCAACGTTCACAAAAGTCTTGTGCTTCTCACGATGCCTTCATTTTTTTAAACGGAGTTACGGTTTTCCTATCACATTCATTTGTTTGACAGGTTGTTTTGGTTAAATCTACAGTCCAGTCTCCCTCTGTCACTAACTGACACAGGTGTTTCGAATCAGCAGCTCGTCAGGACAGGACCAACTGCTCTTATCACCGTGGAAACCTTTGATTGACAGATACACGCACACACATAGGGCAACTGACTTCTGAATGTCTGCCTCTCCCCCTGTATCTCTCTCTCCTTCTGTCTCTCTCTCTCTCTGTGTCTCTCCCACCCCTCCCCTCTGTCTGTCTGTCTCTCTCTCTCTCTCTTTCTCTCTCTCTCTCTAAAATGAGCTATATTAAGCTATATTATGCTATTTTGAGCTTTATTCAGCAATATTCAACTATTTTCAGCTATTAGCTATATTCAGCTATATTTAGCCATATTCTGCTTCGTTCATTAATTTATAGCTATAATGAGCTATATTGAGCTATATTATGCTATTTTCATCTTTATTGAGCTATATTGAGCTTTATTCAGCAATATTCAACTATTTTCAGCTATTAGCTATATTCAGCTATATTCAGCTATATTCAGCTATATTCAGCAGTTTACACCTAAAATGAGCTATATTAAGCTATTTTCTGCTTTATTGAGCTATATTCAGCTTTATTCAGCAATATTCAACTATTTTCAGTTATTAGCTATATTCAGCTATATTTATCCATATTCAGCTTTATTCATTAATTTACAGCTATAATGAGCTATATTGAGCTATATTCAGCATTTTACAGCTAAAATGAGCTATATTAAGCTATATTATGCTATTTTCAGTTTTATTGAGCTAGATTGAGCTTTATTCAGCAATATTCAATTATTTTCAGCTATTACGGCAGTAGGCGCCACACTTTCAAAATTTCTTGCGAAATTTTCTAGTTAAGTGTGGCGCTGCCAGCAAGGGCTCATAGCCCTTGCAGCAGCCCAACTTTATGTTCTCCTGCGGGCTTATTAGTTGGAGTGCTTCAGCATGAAGCACCCAACTATTGTTCTTCGAATCTTTATTAGTTGGAGTGCTTCAGCATGAAGCACCCAACTATTGTTCTTCGAATCTTTATTCAACTTATTATTATTATTTTTATTCCGTACGTATTTTGGACCTCTTAAACTCCTTCATATGTTCAGCTACAGAAACCATTCAAATATTAAAAAATTCAGCTACTTCAGGAATCGATGGCTATATCTCTACATATTTCTATCTTTTCAAATTTTCTTAATATTAATCTTTTTATGCATTTTTTTTGAATGGGATTCCTATGGAGAAAATCTTCAACTTTAAACGCTTATAGGTTCAGCATACCTTCAGCTAAAGATACCATTCTAATTTTAAAATGTAGACATATTTTTCAACTATGACAGCATATTTTTAGATATTTTCTATCTTTTTAAACTTTTAAACTATGAATTTTTGAATTTAATAAATCTTAAGCTCCTTTTCTGCCTTTAACATGAGTGTGTATGGCGCAGCTCAGAGTGCGTGATGTCATCGCTAGAGTGCAGAGAAGCGTCAGGATCTCGAGAAAAATAAAATTGTAAATTGCCATTGACTCCACAATTCTCACTCTTCAGGCATAATTTTTACATATAAACGTAGGAAATATTGTGCTTCCTTGTACAAATGTGTGGTGGAATCCCACAAACATTTACTTTTTTATCAAAAAGCAAGAAAGCGACATGAAGTCCGCCAACTGCTCCATTAAGCCCAATGTTAAATCGGAGCACAATCTTTCTCTCATGGAGCAAACGGGGGCCCTTTTTGAACTGCCTCTAAGCTCTCATTTCTAAACCCCCCAAAAATGTGAGTACACGTAAACGTTCACAAAAGTCTTGTGCTTCTCACGATGCCTTCATTTTTTTAAACGGAGTTACGGTTTTCCTATCACATTCATTAGTTTGACAGGTTGTTTTTGTTAAATCTACAGTGCAGTCTCCCTCTCAGTCACTCACTGACACAGGTGTTTTTAATTAGCTCTTCAGGACAGTTTGACACAGGAGCAGTGTCACTATGGAAACCTTTGATGTTACCAGCACACAGCTTAATGCAGTTTGACAGACACACAGACACAGATACACACGCACACACATACGGCAACTGACTTCTGAATGTCTGGCTCTCTCTCTCTCTATCTCTCTCTCCTTCTGTCTCTCTCACTCTCTCTGTCTCTCCCACCCCTCCCCTTTTGAGCAGGTAGTTTCTCTTTTCTGTATTTTAAGCTATTTTAACCTATATTTAGCTATATTCAGCTATCTGCTAAATTGAACTATATTCAGCTTTATTCAGCAATTCACAGCTATAATGAGCTATATTCAGCTATATTCTGCTATTTTGAGCTTTATTCAGCAATATTCAACTATTTTCAGCTATTAGCTATATTCAGCTATATTCAGCTTTATTCAGCAATTTACAGCTATAATGAGCTATATTGAGCTATATTCTGCTATTTTGAGCTATTTTGAGTTTTATTCAGCAATATTCAACTATTTTCAGCTATTAGCTATATTCAGCTATATTCAGCTTTATTCAGCAATTTACAGCTATGAGCTATATTGAGCTATATTCTGCTATTTTGAGCTATATTCAGCAATATTCAACTATTTTCAGCTATTAGCTATATCCAGCTATATTCAGCTTTATTCAGCAATTTACAGCTATAATGAGCTATATTGAGCTATATTCTGCTATTTTGAGCTATATTCAGCAATATTCAACTATTTTCAGCTATTAGCTATATCCAGCTATATTCAGCAATTTACAGCTATAATGAGCTATATTGAGCTATATTCTGCTATTTTGAGCTATATTGAGTTTTATTCAGCAATATTCAACTATCTTCAGCTATTAGCTATATTCAGCTATATTCTGCTATTTTGAGCTTTATTGAGCTATTTTGAGCTTTATTCAGCAATATTCAACTATTTGGAGCTATTAGCTATATTCAGCTATATTCAGCTTTATTCAACAATTTACAGCTATAATGAGCCTTATTGAGCTATATTGAGCTTTATTCAGCAATATTGATCTATATTGAGCTATTTTCAGCTTAATTTAGCTATTTTCACTTATCTTTTTCAAATATTTAAGTTTAAGCTTCAGCTTTTAGCACTCCAACGCATTTTCTGCAGGAAATGCCATTTCTAGTTATTATTCTATTTCTTCCGTACGTATTTTGAACTGCTTAAACTCCTTCAGCTTTTCAGCTACTTAAACTTTTCAAATATTAAAAAATTCAGCTTCTTCAGGAGAGGGGGGCTATGACCTTTCATATTTTTAACTTTTCAACTTTTCTTAATATTAATCTTTTTATGCTTTTTTTTAACATGGGATTCCTATGGAGAAAATCCTCAACTTTAACAGCTTATAGGTTCAGCATACTTTCAGCTAAAGATACCATTTCAACTTTAAAATGTAGACATATTTTTCAACTATGACTGCATATTTTTAGATATTTTCTATCTTTTAAGAATTTTAAACTATGAATTTTTGAATTTAATAAATCTTAAGATCCTCTTCTGCCTTTAACATGAGTGTGTATGGCGCAGCTCAGAGTGCGTGATGTCATCGCTAGAGTGCAGAGAAGCGTCAGGATCTCGAGAAAAAAAGAATTGTAAATTGCCATTGACTCCACAATTCTCACTCTTCAGGCATAATTTTTACATATAAACGTAGGAAATATTGTGCTTGCTTGTACAAATGTGTGGTGGAATCCCACAAACATTTACTTTTTTATCAAAAAGCAAGAAAGCGACATGAAGTCCGCCAACTGCTCCATTAAGCCCAATGTTAAATCGGAGCACAATCTTTCTCTCATGGAGCAAACGGGGGCCCTTTTTGAACTGCCTCTAAGCTCTCATTTCTAAACCCCCCAAAAATTTGAGTACACGTAAACGTTCACAAAAGTCTTGTGCTTCTCACGATGCCTTCATTTTTTTTAACGGAGTTACGGTTTTCCTATCACATTCATTAGTTTGACAGGTTGTTTTTGTTAAATCTACAGTGCAGTCTCCCTCTGTCACTCACTGACACAGGTGTTTTTAATTAGCTCTTCAGGACAGTTTGACACAGGAGCAGTGTCACTATGGAAACCTTTGATGTTACCAGCACACAGGTGCTCTGCTTAGTGTGCAGTTTGACAGACACACAGACACAGATACACACGCACACACATACGGCAACTGACTTCTGAATGTCTGGCTCTCTCTCTCTATCTCTCTCTCCTTCTGTCTCTCTCACTCTCTCTGTCTCTCCCACCCCTCCCCTTTTGAGCAGGTAGTTTCTCTTTTCTGTATTTTAAGCTATTTTAACCTATATTTAGCTATATTCAGCTATCTGCTAAATTGAACTATATTCAGCTTTATTCAGTAATTCACAGCTATAATGAGCTATATTCAGCTATATTCTGCTATTTTGAGCTTTATTCAGCAATATTCAACTATTTTCAGCTATTAGCTATATTCAGCTATATTCAGCTTTATTCAGCAATTTACAGCTATAATGAGCTATATTGAGCTATATTATGCTATTTTGAGCTATTTTGAGTTTTATTCAGCAATATTCAACTATTTTCAGCTATTAGCTATATTCAGCTATATTCAGCTTTATTCAGCAATTTACACCTAAAATGAGCTATATTAAGCTATATTATGCTATTTTCAGCTTTATTGAGCTATATTCAACTATTTTCAGCTATTAGCTATATTGAGCTATATTCAGCAGTTTACACCTAAAATGAGCTATATTAAGCTATATTATGCTATTTTCAGCTTTATTGAGCTATATTCAACTATTTTCAGCTATTAGCTATATTGAGCTATATTCAGCAGTTTACACCTAAAATGAGCTATATTAAGCTATATTATGCTATTTTCAGCTTTATTGAGCTATATTCAACTATTTTCAGCTATTAGCTATATTGAGCTATATTCAGCAGTTTACACCTAAAATGAGCTATATTAAGCTATATTATGCTATTTTCAGCTTTATTGAGCTATATTCAACTATTTTCAGCTATTAGCTATATTGAGCTATATTCAGCAGTTTACACCTAAAATGAGCTATATTAAGCTATATTATGCTATTTTCAGCTTTATTGAGCTATATTCAACTATTTTCAGCTATTAGCTATATTGAGCTATATTCAGCAGTTTACACCTAAAATGAGCTATATTAAGCTATATTATGCTATTTTCAGCTTTATTGAGCTATATTGAGCTTTATTCAGCAATATTCAACTATTTTAGCTATTAGCTATATTCAGCTATATTTAGCCATATTCAGCTTCATTCATTAATTTACAGCTATAATGAGCTATATTGAGCTATATTCAGCAATGTACAGCTAAAATGAGCTATATTAAGCTATAGCCTGCTATTTTCAGCTTTATTGAGCTATATTGAGCTTTATTCAGCAATATTCAACTATTTTCAGCTATTATCTATATTGAGCTATATTCAGCAGTTTACACCTAAAATGAGCTATATTAAGCTATATTATGCTATTTTCAGCTTTATTGAGCTATATTCAACTATTTTCTGCTATTAGCTATATTCAGCTATATTCGGCTTAATTTAACTTATTTTAGTTTTTTTTATATTTAAAATTTAAGCTTCAGCTTTTAGCACTCCAACGCTGCTCTCAAGTCCATCACAAATGCAGAAATGACTCCTCAATAACCTCAACACATCTCACTACCGGTAATATATATATATATATATATTGCAACGTCTTACGGCAGTAGGCGCCACACATCAAAATTTCTTGCGAAATTTTCTAGTTATTCTTCCTTTTCTTATTCTTCCTAAACTTTGGACCATAAAGGGTCCCGCAGCGTGGCCAGCACATGCGTACAAAATACATCAAAACGTGCGGCCTGATCGGGAATCGTGTGCTATTATTCTTCTAAGAGATTCTACCAGCATTTTCCCCGAAAAATGCAAAAAAACGTGAGAAATTGTCCCATTCACTTGAATGGGGTTTCGACGTGAAGAGAGCAAAGAAAACACTCATCTTTGTGCCCATAGTGACTCGCCATACTTTAACTTAGAGAAATGATTGAACCTTTGAAACGTTAACAAAAGGATGGAGTTTATTTTCCTAATTGGCCATTTTTTGATAGCTACCACAGTTTTCCTCTAATAATTGTTCAGGTTTAGGAAAATATTGGACCATTTCTGACTTTACAATGAGTGTGTATGGTGCAGCTCAGAGCATGTGATGTCATCGCTAGAGCATGGAGCAGCTTCAGACGCTTGCGGGACAAATATTTGTAAATTGCCATTCACTCCACAATTTTCACTCTACAAAACATTTCTAAACCCCCCCAAAAATATTTTGCTTTTGCTTGTACAAATGTGTTGTGGAATCCCACAAACCTTTATGTTTTTATCAGCAAGCCTGAAAGCGTGAAGTCAGCCAACTGCTGACAATAATATATTTATTGCGACGTCTTAAGGCAGTAGTCGCCACACATCAAAATTTCTTGCGATATTTTCTAGTTTTGACCTAATCTACACACCTGTAGAGTTGATAAATATAAACACCTGGCAAAATACTCCAAAACCTCCTCTGTGGTAGTTCCTATAGTGGGGCAGATAATAGAAAATTTGTGCAAATTGTGATACAAGCACCAAATTTGGCATGGTGGTTCCCAAGGGTCTACTTTACAAATCTGCCTGACGTGCCAATCAAACATCCAAGTCTGCCGAAAATGGTTTTTGCCAATAGATATGCATGCCAATAGATATGCATGTACTTGATGGATTTGAATGATCTTGGTGTTGATTTCCATGTTTTCTTGCATGCTGATTATAATTTTTTATACTTTCACTAGCATTATAATACTGTAAATGGTAGAAAATTAACACTTTATAAAAAAATAACAACATAACACATCAAATAATACTCCTAATACTTTATTTACACAA
The DNA here is from genome assembly GCA_023566465.1 of Cottus gobio. Lineage (NCBI taxonomy): Eukaryota > Metazoa > Chordata > Actinopteri > Perciformes > Cottidae > Cottus > Cottus gobio. Next base: position 21,741,623 of record CM042230.1, read on the forward strand.
TATAAACATTAAATATACACATTTTGCATTAAGGTACTTAGCATTTTGGATCCTGTTATTCCGGACGGAAACAAAATTCGAAAATAATAATAAAAACCCTTAATACTGTAAAAATCGTCCTTCCAAAGCAAAGTATTACAGTGGTCCAAACACTGGCACCAACGTTCACCACTGTATATGTATCACTACAGCTGACATACACAGCTGCAGAGTGCAGTGCAGGCGAGCCCTGAACGAAAGCATTTGCATCTCCGGTTGCAGCCTTTCTTGCAGGAACACTGGGTCAGTTCCTGACAGCTGGCTGCAATAGGTGGAAGCGTTGTCCAACAGATCTGCCATATGTCTCCCTTCTGATTCCATCCCCAGTCGGCAGGACTGACGACTTCTGGATTGGTTACTGTTGCTTGACCCCATATGATACCAGCCTGGTAAGCAGCGCGTTTTGCGTGTTCCATGAGGGCTGCACTGGTTGGTGGGATCGCATCATAGGACCTCTGCTTATGGGCAAAGAGATTCAGCCTTGCCTCGTCAACACCGGTGGCTGCACTTGATCTGTCATATATGACGACAACAAAGTTATCCAGCTTCTGCAGGTCATCTTCAGAAGCCTCTGTTGGACAGTTGCTGAGTTTTGTAAAGGTTTCAGAAACCTCATCACAGACTTCCCAAGTCAGCCATGCAGATTTCTTTCCCTTCCCATTGAAAGATAGAAAGACCACGTCACAGCCCGTGAATGCATGGAAATACAGGATCCCACTGGCTTTCTCAGGTCCTATTGCAGAAACTACCTCATGGACTGGTATCCATCGAGCATTGGCTCCCTGCCCAAAGGCAATCCACATTTCTTGAAGACCAAGCCTCTGCAGGGATGGCAGCTTAGACACTGCTATGACGAGCACGTCAGTGTCATTGGCTTTGATGACAAGTGACTTGCTACCCTCTGCAGTTGCATCTCTTCCATGCACAAAAATACCCATAATTTTGTACAGCAGTTGGCTGACTTCACGCTTTCAGGCTTGCTGATAAAAACATAAAGGTTTGTGGGATTCCACAACACATTTGTACAAGAAAGCACAAAATATTTTTGGGGGGGTTTAGAAATGTTTTGTAGAGTGAAAATTATTAGCATGGGGCCACAGCATCTAAGGATTTGTTTTTGTTGCTAATGACATCTTCTCCTTTTGTCACGATGACCATACTTGTGGTTCCAGCCTGACATATTTTCTCTGCGAGAAAGTGGAAGAGCTCAGTTTTGTTGTTGTCATCCCGCAGAAAGCTTCTCCAGTTTGTTGGGGTCCTGCTGGTTCCAGTCACTCTTCTTCTGTTCCCCTGACCTCTTTTTGACCTGGTTTCAGATTTCAGACTAGACTTCTTGTGCACATCAAAGATGACATCGACTCGTTTGAATTTGGTGCCAAAGGATTCCACTTTTGGAAGGATGTCTTCTTTTGCATAGTCATTGAATGTCTTTGGGCTGCGTGGAGGTAGGGAATTGATGAGCGCTGATCCATCAATGATGATGGTGTCACCCTCTGGTTCGCTGTCAGGCAATGTCACCAATGCCTGAAGAATTTCAGTTAGCTGTGACTTCTGGCACATACGAAGCCTGCCGTTGTCACTGAGGGATGCAGGTGCTGACTGGTTCTCATACTTGAAGAATTCTTGCAAGTCACACTGTCTGTTTTGGCAGGAGATGAAGAGCCGGGAGAACAAGTGACAGTCATCTTTAAGCACTTTCTCCTTGGAGCTGCTGGCTGCCTGCTCGTGCTTAAAGAAAGAAGCCTTGTTCTTCTTGATTGGCTGATAGAATGTGCATTCTTCTTCATTCTCCAAGGCCTCCACAAATGACTGGAACTTCTCCTTGTCTCTCTCATGATGACTACCACCCAGTTCAGCTAGTGCTGGATCTGCAATGTTCTTTGTGTCCAGCACCAGCAAATCAGCAGACTCTTCTTGGAAAGGGTTGCCCATCTCTTTTATCACTCTGAACAGTGCCTCCACCCTCTCAAGGAAAGATGGCTGGGCACTTAAGGTCTGTTCATGGTGTTTGGTGCTGATGGTTGCGTCTTTCACACCAGAAATAGCCTCATATGCACATACGAGTTTCACAGCAGTAATTGTCACCAGTGTGCCATGGTAGTTCCTACAATCACTCCTTTAAAAAAATGGCTTCATGGATCAATCAGGTCTGGTTTGTTGACTTCATGCACTTTGCATCTGGAGCATGGCATACTCCCTCACACACAGTGCCGTGCCGTGCACTAGCAACTTCTTGGAGCCATAGATGAGAGTTAGGTAAGTACTGAGGACCAGTGCCAGGAGTCCATCAGGAGAATGTGGCTGACTGATGAAACAAAGATCCTACCTCTACTACTACACCCTTTGCACTAAATATAAATACTGTTCTATACATTTAGAAATGACCATCATGCACATAGTAAAGAATAGCAAAACACTCATCAGGCAAGCGAAAATGCAGAAAGATACTGATCTAAATAGCCAAAAATTGTGAAGTTATTCACTTGTGTTTTTTGAAAGTAGAAAAATTATAATCAGCATGCAAGAAAACCTAGAAATCGACACCAAGATCATTAAAATCCATTAAGTACATGCATTTCTATGAGCAAAACCATTTTCGGCAGACGCATTTGGCGTCCATCTTGAAAAATGGCCGCCATCTTGGATTTTTGAATGGCACGTCAGGCAGATTTTCTAAGTAGACCCTTGGGAACCACCATGCCAAATTTGGTGCTTGTATCACAATTTACACAATTTCAGTGAACCATTGCTGTTATCTGCCCTACTACTACTACTGTCGGTGTCTCCATGATCAAGAAAAAAAACATTTTCCAGAATATAGGTTATTACGCAATTTATTTTCTTTGTACGACGAATTTGCACACCAATATATTTATATACAGGCCTTCTCTGAATGACCACTAATAGCTACAAGCTAACTGATGTCAGCCGTCAAAGAGATTATCCCTGCTTTGTCCCCCCAGGTGGGCGTACAGGTGAGCTGTGAGGACCTGTTTTTGGATCGCCACTGGAGGGTTTGTCACGCCTACGCCACCTTTGTTACCCAGCGCACACACACAGGGAAAAAGGTAAGGTGTGTGTGTGTGTGCGCATGCGTGTGTGCGTGCATGCTGCTTTCTGAAACTAAGAAGACACATTTACTGGCATCTATCACAGGTGATCTTGAAGCCCATCGTGCCTCACACTGAGAAGGAGCAGGTAGAATACAGCGTGGCAGCGGAGAGACGACGGGTCAGGATGCTACACGATGACATCATCAAGGATCTGCTCTCCCATGGGTCTGTCCTGCAGGGTAGGTTTGATGCAGACTGCTGTAGCAGTTTCCCCAGATAAAGCCGATAGTGCAGTGAGTTCAGAGGTTTGATGGTTTGACTGGTGGCTCACTGCTACCGTGAACACGTGAGGAAGAGTTTGGTTACTTTAGTACAGTGGTCACTAACTGGCGGACCGCGGTCCGGGTCCGGACCCAGACGTAGTTGTCTCTGGACCCTGGACCGAAAACTAATTATTATTACCGAATTATTAACTGTTGATGGATCGCTTCTATTTCACCGGCGCAGCTTTTCCTGCCTTTGCAGCTCTCATTCAGCGGTCCAGGAAACACTCACGACCAATCACACGCCTTGAAAATCCTGTCACTTGCCTACTCAACCAATCACATGTGTGTATTGCGTTAAGCCCCGCCCTCGACTCAAGTGAGATGTTCACACACACGGAGCGACAGGAGACTGAGAGACCGGATAGTTGGAAAAGTACGAGAGTCAGAGAAATGTGGACCGCTTATCTATATAATATCTATATATCTAAGCTAATCTTAAAGAGAGCCTTTAACAATGGATGGACTCTTATATGTTTATTATTCCCACAACCAGTTCAAGAGCAGTATGTCTCATGTTATATTATATATCAGCGATATTAAAAGCAGCGATGTGACATCACTTGACGCCCGAATAAACTGAATTTGAAGCTGCATGACAATTCAGTTAAATTCTTTCTAAAATTAAGGACTTTATTTATTAATGTAATTTATAGTCACATTTTTCAAAAGCTTTCTGTTTAAATCCAGCCTTTATTTTACTTGAAATAAGAGAAGATAATGTATCTATTATTATAGTATGTACTATTTATAATTCTTCCAGTTAAATTTGAAATCTGTAATAATAAATATTGTTTAGATGTTAATTCATTGTACTTTATTTAATTTGACAGTCAGTCGTTGACTAAATACAGATGTTAATTCAACTGTTGGCTTTGTCAATATGTTTAGCACAAAATCATATAGTGCAAATTAGACATTATTGTGATGTTCCGGACCTTTGCATAAGGAACCTGTCTCAAACTGGACCTTGCAGAATTTTAGTTGAATACCCCTGCTTTAGTACATCCAGGAGCAAAAGGGAACTGAAGTCAATGAGTAAAGTAATGAGGTCCACTTTTGCAGAAAATATCTTTGTGAATGTTATTAACTCCTGATAATAATCCAAATTGTTTTCACTTTATTTTATTACCACAAGTTATCTTTTGAAAAAATTCAATTCAGTTTGAATTTTTTATAGGCCGATATCACATATTTGCTTCAGAGAGCATTTTCAATATGTACAACAAACAGCTCGTTGTCCATGATACAAGACGGATAGGGCGGAAAAGAAGTCATTCAACTGTTACCTAACTTATTTGCCAATTTGGCATTCTCCCTTTCAAATAAATCAGCCACTAACTATACATTCATGAAATGAAACGCACTCTAGGACCACCCTGATCCCGGGAATATGCCCCAACATTAATAGTTTGTAGAAGTGTCAAATCAAACTTTCACTTCTCTCTTTTTACAAATAATAAAGATGCTCTCTTCTAGATGTTTTTATGGTTTGTTTTATGCTCACTTTCAGATCCATTACTTTGAGTTTGATGTTCAGTTCCAGTTTGATGTCGGCTATATATTTAGATAGGCCTATTTATGACTTTCTTAGTTTGATGTTCAGTTATACAGTATTTAGGTATTCCTACTTTGACTTGTTCATGTTTAGTTCAACACTTATTCAGTTTGTACTAGAGCCACTAGTCCAGTTTTTGTTCTTTTTCTGCGGGGGAGGGGTATCTGAAATCAGCTTTTTACTGGTGGCGATTCTAATGATTCTTATGGTCTTTTATTCTATATTTACTATAAATAGTAAACTATTACTAGAAAAATGCAGAATATAATAGTTAAATAATGTCGGGCTGATTTTCTATACATTTTGGGGAAAATGTTGTGGAAATTCAAAGACTTTGTACAAAATATTATACAAATAAATTCAAAGAAAGTGGCTTCTCATGACAGACTGGACAGTGACTCACTATCGCCTCTCGAGGTGGTAGTGGTACGACAAGTCAGTACGTCAGAAGACATCTCTGCAACACAAGACGGAGACGTCTTTGACATAATGTCAACACTGGAACCTCTTCACGTTCTGTTGATCATGTTTGTTCATGGCCAAATCTCACGTACTGCACTCTTTTCAAGAGATTGTTAAAGTGTGTGTGTGTGTGTGTGTGTGTGTGTGTGTGTGTGTGTGTGTGTGTGTGTGTGTGTGTTTCAGCTGACAATTCGGCAGTAGGCAATGCAGTGGCAGCAGAGAAGACCAAGGTGGAGAGTGTCGAACTGGTTTTACCCCCACATGCTAACCACCAGGTTATTTGTTCATGTATCCTTCTGTCTGACTCTCAGGCAGGAATCTGCAGTTATTGCCACTATACTTTTTATATATTGATTTTTGGTCTTGTTAACTTCAGTGAAACATTTTGGTATGGTGCCATTTTACAACATATTGTAAATGAAGAATGCTACTATCTGATACCTATGTCGATATTTGGGCTTTAGGTAACGGCCAATACTGAGTACTTAACCACCTAATGAGCCGTATGTCTCTCTGTGTGGAGGTGACTGGGTCATTCTTCTGTATGTAAGGCAACATCAGGCCTGACTTAGACATTGCTTTATTGACTTTGTAAAACAAAATATAACAAATAAATACATAGACATCAACAAACTATATTGTTATTTATTAAAATAATGGTATCTGATACTGGTTGGCATATTGTCACCAATACCTGATCTAGCTCATGCACTCTGTGTCATCATCATTGAAGTCTTGAGGGGTTAGTTGACTGTGTCATCATGTGCGTTTATCTGAACAACAGGTGAATACATTTGGAGGACAGATCATGGCCTGGATGGTGAATGTAGCTACAATTGCTGCCAGGTACAATCACTCACACACACATTGAAATGCTTTATTTGACTTCTCCAGGGTTACATATGTAACGGCCCCTTTCATTGTTTTTTTTAATATAGTATTGTCTTTTTCTCTGTGCAGTCGTCTCTCTCGGGCTCACCCGACCCTGCGAACCATCGACATGTTCACCTTCAGAGGACCTTCTCAGGTTGGAGACAGACTGCTGCTGAGGGCCATAGTCAACAACGCCTTCAAAAACAGGTATCCCCCATAAAGAATCCCCCATAAAGATATGGAAGATAAGATACAACTGATTTATGTGGAGAAAACAGGCCATGCTGACAGCTCGGTGTTAAAAGAGTACAACAGAGAACAATAGGTACATAAGTAACTACTGGAGGAAAAAACAAAACAAAAAGTGATTGTTTTTGTGCGCAGCATGGAGGTGGGTGTGCGAGCAGAAGCCTACCAGGAGGAGGGGCCTAACCGACACATAAACTCTGCCTTCATGATCTTCGAGGTGCTCGACGACCACAGGAAGCTGTGCACGTTGCCACGGATACGACCCGAACCCTTGGTGAGTCAGCCAGCAGAAGGAGCTGCTGGTGAACAACAAGTGGAGATGTTCTCATTGAGAAAGGTGGTTCAGAAATAATTCTCCTCCATGTTGTAAAGAGGCAGAGTTGCATGGACATCTGCTACCAATCAGATCGAGGCAAATAACGTCAGCCTGTCATTTCCCAAAGCAGGAAGCCTCAGAGTGTAGTACTGGGCTAATGCCAAGGCCACTTTAAAAAAAAAAAAAAAACGCCTTTCAGAAATCCCTTTGTACACACTTAAGTAAGTATTTCACCTGTGGAAAGATGGTAAATGTCTTTCATTTCCAGGAAGGGGAGAGGAGGTTTCAAGAGGCCATAGCCAGGAAGAAGATCAGACTGGACAGGTAACACATGTGTTTATTCCTGTGTAACTTAGTTACTGTTGTACAATATTTTCACTTAACTCACTGCAAACAAATGGGATTGAACTGTTTAGGAAAGAGCACAATCTACAGAAATGTGTATCACACCGCTCCTCATGCTACAGGCATGCAGACACATGTAAACATTGGTCAATTGTGCCACTGGTGGTCAAAAATGTCTTAGTATGAAATACTAAGCCCATGGTAGTCAGTAGATCTAGATAAACAGAGTTATCACCCAGTTCTGACATGACAACATCATTGTCAAAAATTCTTCTAATTGCTTTCTTTTTGTTGTTTCAGAAAGTACATAATTTCCTGCAAGCAAGGCGAAGTCCTTCTGTCTGTGCCCTGGGACCCCAGAAACCAGGTAACAGAACCACGGATAGGTTCAGGAATAGTTGGTGTACTTAATTAGGTCTAATAAAGATGATTAAGTACTCAGTTAGGTCTAATGAAGATGATTAAGTACTTAGTTAGGTCTAATAAGGATGATTAAGTGTTTAGTTAGGTTTAATAAAGAGGATTAAGTACTTAGTTAGGTCTAATAAAGATGATTAAGTATTTAGTTAGGTTTAATAAAGATGATTAAGTACTTAGTTAGGTTTAATAAAGATGATTAAGTACTTTGTTAGGTCTAATAAAGATGATTAAGTACTTAGTTATGTTTTAATAAAGATGATGAAATACTTAGTTAAGTTTAATAAAGATGATGAAATACTTAGGTCTAGAAATATGATGAAATACTTAGTCATGTTTAATAAAGATGATGAAATAATTAGTTAGGTTTAATACAGATCGTAAAGTACTTAGTTAGGTTTAAAATGTTATGAATGAAGCTTCAAATGATTTATTTGGCCCTACTACCAAGCTAATATGTAAAACCAGACTGGTGCTTTCAGTTGGATGTAAAGGTATGGTAAAGAGTATGTTGTCTTTTCATAGTGACTGTGTTTATGCTCAGCGGAGTAGCACAAGGCCCAGTCTTGTAATGGTGTCCAAGTGCACGCTTGTGTTTTGCTAATGTATTTGTTTGTGTGTGTGTGTTTCCAGGTGTATCTGAGCTATAACAATGTTTCTGCTCTCAAGATGTTGGCTGCTAGAAACAACTGGCGACTCAGCTCTGAGAAAGACAAGGTTTCCGCTGGGAGGTTTTCTGTTTTTACGTATGAGGTTTTTTCCCCCTTATCCTCAAGAGGGCTTGCCTGTTATTGTGATTATTTGTTCACAGGTCCGTCTCTACACGATGGAGCAGAAGTCCATGTTGAGTTTCAGGGTGGAGTCAGAGGTGGATGTCCCTGCCCACAGAGCTTTTTGTCTGCTGGCTGAGCTGAGCAACAGGCCATGCTGGGACACACATTATCAGTAACACACACTATCAGTAACACACACACACACACACCAATTGAAGCTTGACACGTGCTGTCTAAAGGTCAGGCTGATAGCGCTCAGGAAGACTTTTAGAGCCAACAGGTGGAAGTTCAGGTCCGATCACAACACACCACAGATTGTACATGATCACAACTTTTTTTTATTCTAATCCGTAGCAAAATCCCATACATTAGCCATGACATAATGCTATATCATGTAAGGTTGTCAAAAAGGATGAAGGCAGTACTACATGTACATAACCTCTTTAGGAAGCATGTACCAAAGCCATGTAGGCACCCTTCTATTGTTATCAACTTCTTCCTTTGTTTTCTACAGTGGGAATCTGTGGTCACAGACCACTAAACTGCTAAATAAAACAATTGCTAATAATAACAGTTATAATAATAATATTGATCAAACTCATTAAATGGAAAGTTCCCCCCAAACCTGTAGTGCTTCCTGAAGATGTGAAACATCTAGATATTGTGTTTTTGTATTTAGTTCATAATCAGTGCAGAAACATTGAACTTTGTTTAATTTAGTCTGGACTGTGGTTTCTGGCAGACAGTTATTAGAGTGTGGTCAAATAGAAACACAGGTTACACTTTGTTGATATTCCAATAACGTGTCAATACAAACTCTCTAAAGCTTCAGGTTATAAAGCAGAGTGAAAAGTTATCTATACATATTCAGTGCTTGGGATGAGGTATGTTCTCCTATACTAATGTTAAAGTAGGGTGAGGTGGCTGAGCCAGACCAAGTCATTGCTGTTTATCGTATAGACATGAGGGTGGTATCAGTCTTCTCATCCAACTCATAGCAATAATGTGAATAAATGTAGTTCCCAAAATGTGGAACTATTCCTTTAACAATATAGTCACAATTATTTCACTTTAAAAAAAAACAACATTTCAACCAACATCCTCATCAGCGGTATGTCTCTGTGTCTTCTCTGAAATCAGAAAATGTGAGCTGATTTACCAGGTGGACGATGACGACTTCCTGTATCGAGTGGTGACCCCATCAGTGAGTGGCGGTGCATTAGGTTCCCCGACTTCAGGCCATCAGGGAGAAGGGATTCTCCAGGACTTCATCTTGTTGGCTTCCAAGAGGAAACCGTGTGGCAGCGGGTCAGTTGGTTGAAAGGTCAAAGGTCACACACCGCTATCCCTTCAGTATTAACTGACGACTAACTGTCCTCCTCAGAGATCCGTACGTCATCGCATTGCGTTCAGTGTCCCTGCCCACTTACCCTCCTACTGAGGGGTACAACAGAGGAGAGGTTCTGTGTGCTGGGTTTACCATTCTTGAGACCAAAAACAACATGTCACTGGTGAGCTGATTAAACAGCTGTTTATTTACATATCATTTGAACAAACATCATTATTGTTTTGATCTTTTTCCAGATCAGTTACTATAACCAGGCGTCTCCAGAGGTTGTTCCCTACATCTCCACAGATATCGCCGGCCTCTCCTCCTCTTTCTACCACAACTTCTGCTCCTGCCGCCAGTACCTGACCAGGAACAGACTGCAGTCCACCTCGGAGGATCAGACGGGCCAGAACCAGGCCACCAATACAGGTGGTCCCACTTGTGATATTAAAGCTGATGATCTGCCAGTGGCCCTCCACAGCACCCAGCTGTAGTCAGTCAGTGGGACTCCCCAGGCCAGTTTACAAGCGTAGTGAGCTCTAGCTGCTGGTACTATTAACAAGTCTCCTCGTGAACAAAAGGTGGTATTTACATTTTAACTTTTTTTTTTTAAGTTTTGATACAAAGAGATTAGAATATAACATGTAAAGATCACAATAAAGTGAGCAAATAAATGACTGTCTGAAACACTTGAATGCTCATTGTAATATTCATGATTAATTATTGTGACACCAATGAAACATTGTAATCCGTGTCACTAATGGTCAGATCATATTTTCTAAGTTTGCTTCTAAATCTAACAAAGTGTGAGGTTTATAGGAAATGTTTTTTTTAATACTAACAGATGAGAGAACTGTCAACATTTGCTAACTGCAATTAGCACAAGGTAACATCTGTCTCTTGATTAAAAAAACACATTGATGTTTTATAAATACAAACAAATAAATGCTTTTATAGGACTTTTAGTTTTGTTAACAGAATGTTTTCTGTGTCTTTCTAATAAGAATTCAACTGCAAACTACAGAACATAATAATATGACATGTCTGCATGGTAACATGGTAACACATTATTTGTCTCTGTGAAAAAGTGGATGCACACTCATCGCCACGATGCGAAAGGTATTTAATAATAGAATCATTTACCAACGTTTTGAAATGTCTTGTTGGTACATTGTTGAAATCAGCAAATCATTTAGCCATGACATTGGAAATCTTTCAGAAAACACCTAGCCACGCTTTCTAATTCACTCTGCAACACCTCTAATGTTGTCAGAGTCTTCTAATAACAATCCGAGCTGGTGAGTGTCAACATCAAGCACCCTTAGTGGACGAACATTGACATTAGATTACAGCCTGTAGAGCGGTTGCAACTACGGGTCCAGATGTAGAGCCACCCTCTGAGACCAGCAGGAGAATCTTGAACTGGATTCTTTGCCATATGGAAAACCAGTGGAGGTTTTGGAGGACTGGGAGGATGTGGTTTCCGGTGGGAATGGGAGAGCAGACGGGCAGCTGAGTTCTGGATGTATTGAAGTTTGTTGATGGTTTTGGTGGATGTGCCTTACAGGATTCTGTAAAGATGACAGCTCGGCTTTTGCTCTGAGATTCAAATCTGGAATCACGTGTGGATCATGGGTCACTGCCACAGACTGTTTAGATGTTTGTGTCACTTCCTGCTTCTTACAGTGCAGACGCTTTTTCTGCTTGCTCTCGCTTCTGCTTGCATTTTTTCTGCTAATATCTTCCTACATTTTATTTTTCTTCTGTGAGAGTCCTTGAACAGCAGCTGCTGGACACTTCAAAGTCACTGGGACTCTATTTCTCTGTAGACTTAAAATTCCGCTGGTTTAGAGACAAATCGCTATAGGCTACTTAGCAGCTAAGCTAAAGCTAAGTAGCAACAAGATGCCAGCCCTTTCCATGGACAACTACTACAAACTCCTGCAGAAGATTGCAGTCATGGAAATAAAAATCTCCCGACTAGAAGTGAACTCGGAGGTAAATGGACCGTGTGAGAACGATACCACTTTACCATGGACTCAAAATCCTGGACAAGTGCAAGCTACACAGCTAACTAGCACCACCAGGCCTACCAAGAAACAGGAGGGTTGTGCAGATGTAAATGACTCCTCAAATGGTAGTCCACCCTGGAACTCTCTCGGTTTAAAGCCGAAGAGGAAATCATTCTCTCAGGATGTGGGAGGACGACTAACAGGCAGAGCCCAGAATCCTGAGATTTCTGATGCGACTGGCTGGCCCGCACTACCACGGAGGCAGAATTCCTCCTCAACCCCGGCACGCAGCTGGACACAGCCGAGAACAGCTGGGAAAAGTAAACCCACCAAAGAACCTACACAACAACCAAGACTACAACTTGAAAACAGATTTGCTCCATTGTCGCAGGATCCTGAATCGGATGACCTGGATAAGCAGCTATCTTCCCAAAGCAGGGTAAGAACTGAGAGTAAATGTGAACGTAAAAGGCCGCAGGAAAAGACTGGGCCGGATACTCTGATTGTTGGTGACTATGCTGTAAAAGATGTGAGAACAGTGTGCAGCAAGAATACCAAAATACTCTGCTTTCCGACGGATATGGTCTCTAATATGAGAGACAAAATCTTGGACATCGTGGCTGACCATCCCACGGTGAAAAACATAATTCTGCATACGGGAAGCTGTGATATTGTGAAACAAGAGTCTGAAGTTCTGAAGAGAGACTTTATTGACTTGTTAAACACAGTCAGCTCTGTCAATGCCGAGGTGTTTATCAGTGGCCCTCTTCCGCCAGCCAGGAGAGGAGATGTAAGATTCAGCAGGCTGTTTGCACTAAACAGATGGCTGTCAACTGCATGTACTGACCATCCAGTACATTTTATTGACAATTTTTACCTTTTCTGGGAACGCATTCATCTTTTTAAAGCAGATGGAATCTGCCTGAACAAGTCAGGGGTAAAACAGTTTGCCTCTAACCTATTTTTCTTCCTGCGTCACCCGTCTGTTCCCACTGCCAAGGACAGGAGACAAGAGGAGTCTAAACAAGAGATAACCACACGGCGTCGTCCTGGGGACCTCATGGGAAGGATGCCAAAGGAGAGCCAAGAGGAGGAGTCTCCAACCTCACCAACAAGGATTGATCCCCCCCCTCCGAGAGAGGGGGCGGGATCACCAACAAGGATTGATCCCCTCCCTCCGAGAGAGGAAGATAATTTACTTCAGTCACCAGCACCAACTTCCACCCCCCATACCCCATCCAGGTCCCCCTTCTCTCCATTCTCCCCCTCATCTTACCCCTTCTCCCCCCACCTGGAGTTCACTGACCACATGAAAGAGCTGGTCACTGCCGGAACCAAATTCACTCCCCGCCGCACCCCCATTTTCCCTGCTAATATCCCTCCAGTTCGACCTCTGCCACTGCCTCTAAGTTCAGTTCGATCTCTGCCTCTTCTGCCCCCCTCTCCTCCACGACAGCTCCGCGACTATCCTCAAGCTATATCTGATAAAGAAATCTTGATATTGATATCTTCTTGATATCTTCTGGGTCCGGACTACAAGGCTAATGACACTACTGATTATCTCCAGGAACAGTCGGGGCCCTGTATGCAGCTAGCGTTCTCAATTCCTGTCCTGACTCATAGAAAAGGAAAGGTGAGGCTGCGAAGAAACATTAGTAAATCTGCAAATTTATCAAACTTAATGATCATTCCTCGTCAGCCTGTCCAGACACATAGGACAAATAGAGCTTTAAACACATTAAACTTAGCTTTATTAAATGTCAGGTCTCTGTCAGGAAAAACATTTTTAATCAATGATTTCATTGTTAGGCACAAGCTGGATTTTTTGTTTTTAACCGAAACTTGGTTAGACCAAGATAACAGTGCAGCTGTTCTTATTGAATCAACACCTCCCAACTTCAGTTTCATGAGTGAAACAAGAGCGCATAAGAAAGGAGGTGGAGTTGCTATTTTATTTAATGAGTCTTTGCAATGCAAGCAGATGTCTTTTGGTCATTTTACTTCTTTTGAATATGTGGCTCTGAATTCCACTCGAGCTTTATTCCTTAACATTTACAGACCACCTAAATACTGTGCATCCTTCTTCGATGAGTGTACTGAACTGCTGTCTATAATCTGTATTGATTTTGATTGTGTTGTCATTGTTGGTGATTTTAATATCCATGTTGATAATCCCCAGGACAGAGGGTCTATACAGCTATGTGGTGTCCTTGATAACTATGATCTGACTCAGCATGTAACAGGTCCCACCCACAACAAGGGGCACACTCTGGACCTAATCATCACCAAAGGTCTGGACATTTCCAAGGTTGCTGTGACTGATGTTGCACTCTCTGATCATTTCTGTGTTTTCTTTGAGAGTGCAATCTCCCTGCACACAAATGTCCAAACCAAGGTTGTGACAAAGCGTTACATCACTGAAAACACGGGTGAACTATTTATTCAGAAGTTCTCCTCCACACCAGCCCTCTCTTGCATCTCAGTCAATGAGCTTGTGGAAGACTTTAATTCTAAAGTTAAAAATGTTATTGATGCCATTGCACCCACTAAGGTGAAGGTTGTCTCAGGTAAGAAAAGATCCCCTTGGAGAAATGCCACGCTGGTCCGAATAGAGAAAAGAGAGTGTCGGAAAGCTGAGCGCAGGTGGCGAAAGACCTATCTCCAAGTTCACTATGGTATCTATAAAGAGAGACTTCGCAACTACAATTTGGAACTTAGAAATGCAAGGCAGGCCTTCTTCTCTGACATCATAATCAAAAACAATAACAATGCACGCGCCTTATTTGCTACCGTGGACAGGCTAACAAACCCTCCGGTGTCAGTAACTGCTACGCTCCAATCCACCTGGGCATGCAATCAATTTGCATTCTTTTTTACTGACAAAATTCAGAAAATTAGACAAGCAGTTGGTGGCTACACACCATCCACAGGATGTGTGTTGCCACCTTCTTTAAATAACAGCCATCCAAATATCATGACACAATTTAATTCAATTAACCAAAGAAGCTTAGAAGATATTATACAACATCTGAAAACTTCCTCATGCTGCTTAGATATTCTACCAACACACTTTTTCAAAAATATTTCACACTGTATGATCACTGACCTTTTACAAATTGTAAACACATCCCTTCTCTCAGGTGTCTTCCCACAAGCCCTAAAAACTGCAGTTATTAAACCACTCCTAAAGAAGGCTAGTTTAGACCCCGAAATAATGAAAAATTATAGGCCAATATCAAACCTCCCCTTTTTAAGTAAAATAATCGAAAAAGTGGTTTATCAACAGCTAAATAGCTTCTTGGCCGAAAATAAGTGTTTTGATGTCTTCCAGTCTGGCTTTCGTCAGCATCACAGTACTGAAACTGCTCTTGTTAAGGTTTTCAACGACATCCACTTAAACACAGACAGTGGCAGAACTTCAGTCTTAGTATTACTGGATCTCAGTGCTGCATTCGACACAGTCGATCACAACATACTACTAGACAGACTGAAAGTCTGGGTAGGACTCTCTGGTGCAGCACTTAACTGGTTTGACTCTTACTTGAAGGACCGACAATACTTTGTGTCGGTAGCTAATTACACATCAGAGCTGACTGGTATGACATGTGGTGTTCCCCAAGGTTCAATACTGGGGCCTCTTCTGTTCAATATCTACATGCTTCCACTGGCTCAGATTATGAAAAACAACAAAGTGTGTTATCATAACTATGCAGACGACACACAAATCTACATAACTATATCACCAGGGGACTATAATCCCATACCAGTGCTGGCTAAATGTATTGAAGAAATCAACAACTGGATGTGCCAGAATTTTCTTCAATTAAATAAAGATAAAACAGAAGTACTTGTTTTTGGTTCCAAGGACGAACGATTGAAAGTGAGCGCTGAGCTACAATCACTGATGTTAAAAACCTTAAACCAAGCCAGAAATCTAGGAGTAGTTATGGATTCAGACCTCAACCTGAACAGCCATATCAAGACAGTTACAAAATCAGCCTACTATCACCTGAAGAATATATCAAGGGTTAGAGGACTTATGTCTCAACAGGATTTGGAGAAACTTGTTCATGCATTTATCTTCAGTAGACTTGACTACTGTAACGGTGTGTTCACAGGTCTCAGTAAAAAGTCAATCAGAAAGCTGCAGCTGATTCAGAACGCTGCAGCTCGAGTCCTCACTAAGACCAGGAGAGTGGATCACATCACTCCGGTTCTGAGGTCTTTGCACTGGCTTCCTGTCCAACAAAGAATTGACTTTAAAATCCTGCTGCTGGTTTATAAAGCCTTGAATGGTTTAGGGCCTAAATACATTAGTGATCTACTGCTGCCTTATGAACCATCCCGACCCCTCAGGTCGTCTGGGACGGGTCTACTTTCTGTTCCAAGAGTCAGAACTAAACATGGAGAGGCAGCGTTCAGCTTTTCTGCTCCACACATCTGGAACAAGGTCCCAGAGAGCTGCAGGTCTTCTGAGACCCTCAGCCTCTTTAAAGCCAGACTGAAGACCTTTCTGTTTGCTGTTGCCTTTAATTAAACCAGATTCTACATCTTTTGTTTTGGTTTCCAACCTGCGTGTTGATGAAACGACTCCTTGCTCTTGCAAGTGCAGCGCTTATACTTTGCTCGTGACCAGAGAAATAAATCTACCAAAATGAGAGAAGTTTTACAAAATTGTACCTTGTCACAAGTAAAGTGAAAGCACATATTTCCCCGGGTTTTTTAGTAGGGAATGAGAATAAGTGTCCGCAAGGTTAGGGATTTAGGTAAAAGAATAAGGAGTTTAAATAGGACAAAGGGATGCTCTTTGGAGCTACCGGAGGTCGACTCTAGTCGGTAGAAATCCAAGTTGAATCCGTGTGGCACGTTGATACCTCTGGTAACTGAAGTCACGGAGCGATATAGCGATGAAGGTGGCGGTCAGTTTAGGGTTTAGATAATGCCGCTGTGGGAGCGATGCCGCTGTGGGAGCGATGCCGCTGTGGGAGCGATGCCGCTGAGGGAGCGATGCCAAGAGGTGCAAGGTTAAGGACACAGGGATAGATTTGTTGTTTTTCATGGAATGTGTGGGTGGTTTTTGTAAGTCTTGGTGAATTAACGAAATCTGAAAGCGTGTGTATCAGAACACAAAAGTGGACTGAGAATTCCTCGGGAGAAAGTGTTCGACTACATATCTGTGGGGATTAAAGGGGAATAAAAGGGAAAATCATAGTCTATGGTACTACGAAGCAAGGAGAAATAAAACAATATTTGTGAACTGGTGTTATAAACCTCAGCGATCGAGCGCTGTATCCCTCTGATACAGTAGAAGCTTCTCGTTCGAGTTCACTGTATTGGGTATTGCAGCCTTTCTCCTGGCCTCCAAGGATACGTGTAAATAAATAAAATAAACTGTACTGCTTTCTGCCTTTTAACTGTTTTTTTTATTGTTTTAATGACTGTTCTTAATTGTTTTTAAATCTTTTATTTTTGATTGTGTTTTTATGCTTTTAATTGTTTTTAAATCTTTTATTTTGCATTGTGTTTTTATGCTTTAATGGTTTTATGTGAAGCACTTTGAATCACCTTGTGTTGAAATGTGCTATACAAATAAACTTGCCTTGCCTTGCCTTGCCTTGCTGGCGTCTAACATCTCCTAAAGACATGTTTAAACTAGAAGTTAAACTAGAAGAAATCATTTATTTTTACCAGCTTCTTGGCTCTCTGATGGATTCAGGAACTGATTTAGGTGGATGTCTCGGGAGCAATTTTTCATTTCCAGAGTGGCCACCATGTTTTTCTATATTGGCAACCAGAGTGACGTGTTTTTACACTCAGCTGTAAAAAGAGTTCCTCCTGTTTGGTCAGTTATTATGGCCCAACTGAAATGTCTCAGTCTCATTTTCTTTAAAAGACAAAACAGAAATTGAATCCTTATTGTACATGCAGTGTGAAGGCCTCTGAGCTCTGTCCAGAACCCTCTACCAGGGGGACTCCAGGCCGGCTACTGTCAGAAGTCACATGGACCACCAACATACCACCATCCCTATCTGGACACACACGGATGTTATAAACAGGACGGTGAAGGTGAACAGGGTTAATGCTTTATTACTGTCACTGTGACACCGCATGTGTACAGAACATTGAAAACATATCATATTAATTTAACATTTATTCAGTTGTCCCCATTAAATTAGGAAGTCATGAAATATGAAGCGAAAAAAAGTCAATCGTATATTTAGAGACGTTAAACCTTGAATGGGGTCAAAGTCAAATAACAGGACGGTTAGCAAGACAAATGACTTGTGCAAATCTTAAAAAATATGAACATTTATTTAAATACAAAACAGACAAAAAGAAAATACAAAATTAATCAGGACACAAATAACATTTAAAATAATCCTCGTCATCCAGCTCCTCGTCCCAGCCCACACACGTGGTGTGATACCACGAGTGGCAGCTGTCACACTGGACCCACGACACCAATCCCTCCGAGCTCTCGGGAGGGTCAGGTTCCCTGCACCGGCCACACTCCCAAACTGTTGTCTCCATGTCTTCAGGAGTGTGACCTATTCACAGAATAAAAAACAACAACTTTGAACTAAAAAAAAGATCAGATTTTCATGGGTTGGCATTCAAAGAAAGTTAACATGAAGTACACTACCGGTGGATGTCGTGGGTCCAGCAGACGAGGAGCTGGATGATGGTCCGGCGTCTGCAGGTTTGGAGGCTGTATGAATAACAGAAAAAGCATAACCATGTTTTGTTTAGTCTTCATCAAGGCTAATGTCACCATCATGTTATAATATTGTATTTTTTCAGGTTACTTAAAGCATTTACAGTGGGAGGGAGAGGAACGACTCTGAGACCCACGGAGGCCACATCCCCCTGCCGATGTTGAAGGCTCTAAAAAATAATCATATTTTATTATAACAATTAGGGATGCAACGATACCACTTTTTACAAACCGATACGAGTACGAGTATTTTTATTTGTGTACTTGCCGATACCGAGTACCGATACCGATACTTCTTAGATTTGGTCTCCATGAAAGTGCAATTAATTTGGAGGCAGATTTTATTTTATCCTCTGCAGATTATGTCAAGCCTATAGTACAAAATTAACAGAAGGCTATCCCAAGCTTTAAACTTCTTGTGGAAGTCCCTCTAATGTCGGACCATAAAACGCCCCCGTGTCCGGGTTCATAATGTAAGCGATAATATTAGGGATCGAGCAATTATATAGGAAGCTGTGTTCCAAGTTATGTTTCCGGTGCTTTTATTGTGGAGGGAGAAACGGAAAGGAAAAGAGGAGTGGAATTGTGGGATATACGTGTGTGAAGGAGATCAAAAAAAGTGGTTCAAGTTACCCTGCAGCGTGTTTTCATTTTATTAGAATTACAAATATAGACACACAACAGACACTCGGCTACAATAATATCATCCGTATACCCGCACAACAGCGTCTGAATTAGGCCGCTGCCAGCGCTACTTCTGGCGGACCAGCAACAGTTTGATTCAAACCGGCAGGACGGCGGTGATGACGCGCAGAGCTTCTCAATTATAGATATCAAACGTCAAACGCGCCGCGTTACTCGCGTCTAACGTACCTCCCGGCGTAAATTTGCGTCTGTCGCAACCACACGCGTCTGTGCATAGACTTTACATGTAATCTGGTCGCGCGAAACATTTGTGTCGCGTTCGGTGTGAAAGCACCATTACTCTACACACCTTGCCGCAAGAGAGCGACGGTGCCACGGGTTGCTTCTCCACAAAGCGCGACCAGTTTGTTGTAGTGAAATACTGTTGAGTGGTATCGGTTCTTGGTATCGGCAATTGAAAACCAATACGAGTACGAGTATTTTAACGCAGTATTGGCCCCGATACCGATACCGGTATCGGTATCGGTGCATCCCTAATAACAATGCTAAAATACATACTCATAATGTCTAACTGTCACAATAGTTAATGCATTGAAATTTATACGCAAATTAAAATGGTAAATAGGTGTGTGCTGACCAGGAGATGGGGGAAGGTGGCTGTGTTCCTCAGCAGGCAGGCTCTGGAGCGATGTTGTGCTGGCAGGCAGCCGGGGACCATGGGAGGCAGAAGAGGGGACAGAGTGGGATGAGGGACCGGCGATGGAAAGTCCGGAGCTGGAGGCGGAAGTAGCCCAGAGGGACACTTGTCTTCTGCGGCTGGGGCGGGAGCCGCCAGACAGGGTGGAGGAAGTGGCTGCCGGGCCGGTGTCTTCAGCCCGCTGCTGCTCTCTGTCTGCTCTGGCCAGAGCTTGAGCTTCCCTCCTCGCAGCTCGGTCCTCCGCCTCCTCGATGACATCAGACATCTCCTGGGCTGTCAGTAACCTGGCCTTGGTGACATTCCTCCTGACCTTACCGGTGTTGCGGTTATATTTTATTTCGGCCAGGAGGTGGGCCAGGTCAACTGATGTTACCAGGGGATGGGTGATGTAAGGATTTGGGCTGGGGGGAGGAGGAGGAGAGGCAGGTGGAGCAGGTGGGGGTTGGGCTGGGAAAAGGGGACGTTGGGAGGGAAGGGCAACATCAGGCGCAGCCCAGGAAGATGCCGATGGGGTTGGCGGAGGCTGTGAGGAGGGCCCGCACCGCGGCCCGGACGGCATGACCCATGACCAGTCAATGGCCATCGAGTCCAGAGGGTAGATGCCACACCTCCTGAACCCAGCCACCACCACTCTCCGATCCTTCACCCTCCGGTAGGAGTCTCTTAGGACCCTTGAAAACTCCTTCTTAGAAACCAAGAAGGAGTGGCTCACTGCCGACAGATCTCCTGTAACACCAGAGAAATCTGCCTTCAAGGGTCTGAAGAAACTCACATCCAAAGGCTGAAGGATGTGAGAAGTATGTGGTGGCAGGCACAGGAGAATGACACCCTCCCTCTGTGCCGCCCGGACCAGCTCTGGATCCTGATGGGACTGATGTCCATCCATTATGAGCAGCAGCGGGCGCTCCTGAGCGGCGAACTTCAGGAAGTGCCCGACAAACCACTTCCTAAACAGCTCACTATCAATGTACCCTGCTGCCGACTTCCCGTAGAGGGCATCAGGAACCCCTTCTTTATTATAGGGCCCCCCTGGATATCCCCCCTTGTAGATGATGAAAGGGGGGACATCCTCCCCAGCCGCGTTGAGGCAGGACAGTGATGTGGTCCCTGGTTCCCTGGGCCTGCCTGTAAGCATGTTTAGTCCCCCGGGGCACTATGACCTTTCTTCTTGTAGAGTCCAGCTGAAACCCCGTCTCGTCACAGTTGTAAACCTGACGGGGTTTCTCCCTCAACCCGTGCTCCTCCAGGGTGGTAGTGAGGAGCTTAAAGTACTCCTCTATTGGCCCCCTCTTGGCGCAGGATGCCCTCCCACGGTCAATGATGTCTGGGGTCCGGGCAGTCAGGCGATGGTGTTGCCGCTCCCTAAAATTGATCCACCACGTCTGGCCAAGCCCGGTTTTGGGGGCTGCCTGGTGGCGGAGGTTATAGATGGCCAGAGCGTGAGCCAGGACCTGAGGCTTCGTCAGTGGAAACCCATGACTGGCAGAGTACAAGAGGTACTCCACCAGGGAATCCTCATCTGCAGGGGTGAGGAGAGTCCTCTGACCCGGGACACAATCAGAGGACACCCTTCCACTGACTCGGTCACTCAGGCTGGTTTTTGGGACCCCAAACACCTGGGCTGCCTGCCGTAAATTGAGCCTGCCTGCTTTCACCTCCTGTTGGGCATGCACCATGGCCTCCTGGGTCCACTTCCTCGTCATCCTCTCCCTCTTCCTCATTTGCCGAATGTTTGGCATCTGCAAATACACATTTATTTTGGCACAGTCAGAAATTTTATTCAAAAGTAGTTTAAAATGTCTTAATAATGTTGATGAATTCTATAAATTGCCATGCATAGGCACATGCATATTTGCCACATGCATAGACATACATGTATATATATTTACCTTAAACCATTGCAGATTTACAATTTCTATATCCATCTTTTCTTTTCTTGATCCTCCTGTAAAGGAAAAAACTCATACTGACACACGTTACCTACCTTTCTTTTCTGCTTCTTCTCTTCTCCTTGCTATCTTTCTTTTCTTTCCTGCTTCTTCTCTTCTCCTTGCTATCTTTCTTTTCTTTTCTGCTTCTTCTCTTCTCCTTGCTATGTCTTTTCTATCCTGCTTCTTCTCTTCTCCTTCCTGTCTTTTCTTTCCTGCTTCTTCTCTTCTCCTTGCTATCTTTCTTTTCTTTCCTGCTTCTTCTCTTCTCCTTGCTATCTTTTTCAAGTATTTCCTGCTTCTGCTTCTTCTCTTCTCCTTGCTATCTTTCTTTTCTTTCCTGCTTCTTCTCTTCTCCTTGCTATCTTTCTTTTCTTTCCTGCTTCTTCTCTTCTCCTTGCTATCTTTCTTTTCTTTCCTGCTTCTTCTCTTCGCCTTGCTATGTCTTTTCTTTCCTGCTTCTTCTCTTCTCCTTGCTATCTATCAAGTATAACGTAGCACTGTATTAATATTTCTAATCATAAGAGCCACTGCTGACTTAACAGATGTACAGACAGTCTCTCACTCTCAATCACACACACACACACACACACACACACACCAAGATTATTTGCATAATTTATTAGTAAGTGCATATTATCATTGTGCATGAAAATACTTGATGTAGCTTGGCTTATGAAAAACAAGAAAAACATTTGATTATGTCTGCCTTTACGTTTCAGATCTACAAAACAAACCTGATAGCGCTCCGATTATTTGTTCGTTTTTCCCGCTGTCGCAACTTTTTTTTTCAGACATCAAACTAGTTTGCCTGCCCCCCTCCCTTCCTCCCCTTGACTACAGATCACGTCACACATGATGGTGTATTTTCATTGGCTATACAAAGTAGTGTTAAGCTAGCGTAGAAATACACTCATATGCTAACCCATAGTAGCAGTACATGACAATACAGAAAAACTTAAAGTAAGTTAAGATCAGTAAAGATCGTCGCCCGAGCGTCGCCTGAGCGTTGCCGAGTGGTCTTTCTGCTTTCTCTCATCAAAGTAACTTTCCTATAGTATTTAGACATGTCCATATATGTTCATGAAATTTGACACGTAGATTGTTTGATATGCATAAAGTAATACTACTTACACTTTGCTGGCGATCACGGAAGAAAATGCCGGCAAAAAGACCGGAAACTACGTCACGTCGGAAAATTCGGGATTGGACAATAGGAGTTTACGGCGATCGGGATTGGAAACCGTGACGTTAGATGATTAGAAGAACAGGTTTTGGAACACCACAGCTGCAACGCCACATGTCATGTTTCAAAGAACAACCAATCACAACCAATCATTTTAGTCCCATCCAATTATTCGACTTGCTTCATCTTTTCTGTAGAAGGACGTCACAAGATCCGGTTGAGAGGTTAGCCAATAAAGCTACTTACAAGGCTGGAAATCCATGAATCTTTGTTTTACTTATTGGTTAATTCAGTGAGGTTTACTGCTAAAATACCTCACATCATTGTCATCATAAGAGGATGAAAGAGGCCCATATGGTGTTTTCCATGCATGTGAATGGCCCCAAAGTGTGTTTGATATTTTATTTACATACGTTATGTCACGTTACGTTATGTCACGTTACGTTATGTCACGTTATGTTACATGAGAGGTAACTTTCAGAAGTTTTTGTGTTGCTGTGCTTTGATACGACCACTACATGGCACCAAAGTATTATTTATTTTTTTACAAATCCCACACATCAAACCATTTGAAGCATAAAGTTAATATTAAATGTATTTGTATAGCTCATAAACCGCCCCAAAACAGTTACGAATGATGGAGAAAATGCTTTAGACAGACAGTTTACTATCAACACATCATTTCATCGTTGTCTGGGTGAAAACAGACAATGATGAAAGTGAATGTCTACAGCATGTTGACAGAAAGCGTGTTTGTTTCTACCTGAAAGCTGAGCCAACAGGGAGGTCCGATCAGTGACTCTAAACCAATGGACTGCCAGGCTGTTGCGTTGGCTGACTGGGAACAGGAAGTAATTCATACCACATAAATCAAATGGATGGTTTTCATGGTCAAATATGTCACCACTATAAGATCAATGGGAGTTTATTTCAACATTAAGTAATCAGTAATAGTTATATTTCATAATCTAGCCAGTGTCAAGGCCTCACAGCAGCTGTAGCTGTTCAAAGCTAACAACAAAGTATTTTCTTTCTCCACAATTTTGATTCACAATTAATTGTTCACAATGTCAGCGCATGAGCAGTACTTGCTTTTCAGCTCTATTTCAGAGATAGTCTGGTGTCAGCTATGTCTTCTACTTTTTGGTTTGTCGTTAGTTTAGGCTCAAATGTAGTTTACATTTATTTATTTTTATTTTGCAACATGTATTCAGCAATACAAATACTAAATTGTAAATTAAATGTTGCAAATATGTCCAGTTTATTGATTTATATTTGTAAGCAATAACTGTCTGACTTTCGTTGTAAACTTGCTCCCTGTTTCTTACTTGCAGCCTGTTGGAAGGCAGTCAGCGTTGGCTCATATATATCATAGTAGACTCTGGCTGGGTGGCAATTCTCACAAACGAACAGAAGGTCACTGATTGTTGGGGGATTTGCACCCTGCCACTCCGTATCACAAAGTGCTCAACACATTTGTGACATTTCGTGCATTATCTCTTGAAGGCTTGTTTTGACGGAAACAGGGGCTTTCTTATTACTAAATGATTGAGTTTCCCTCATTGTACAATACAGATGGAGGTTGGCGGTATTACCGTGATGACAGGCTGAGGAGCCAGCTGATGTCCCATTCCCATGGACTGGAAATGTCACCTGGAGACACAAAAAATACATTCTTCATATTTTATTGCAGATTTCAAAACTCTGTTTCCAGCTAAAGGATCTGGTGTATTAAAATGCAGCACAGTATTTAAGCAAATATATCAAACAACAGAGCCGTATTGATCACATAAAGGCCTGGTCACACCAGCATTTAAAACAGTACTTGGTGCAAAATTAATTTTAAGTCAATGGAATTCTTGTAAATAATGCCCCTGCTCTTATAGTTCGATTAAATCCCCGTTTTCAAGTAGAAGTCAACTTTTGTAAACTTTGACATAAAAATGTGTGTCTTTGAAAAGGCCTTAATACGTTTTCTAGTTCATTAAAAGGAGCAAGCTATCATATTAGCTTCAGCCAATCTTACACATTACACTGCTCTACCAGACTATAAACCTTTCCACAGTAGAGATGCAACAAGGATTACAGTCAGTTGTGAGAGAGGAGTTGATACAAATACATTAATTAACTGTGGTAGCAAGAAGTTAGCAACTGAGTTAGCTAGTTAGCAGCCAATTGGCTAACCCGGCCTTCATTGATTTTCCTCCTTTCTGGTGGACATGGGGATGGATCTCACAGTGCGACTTCCTCATCTGACCAGGGTTTAAGACTAAATCAGACACATTTTCAATAATTCCTTGTAAAAGTATTTTAGCTTACCTTTTGGGGGACATCTTTGATCATATTGTGCATGTCTTCTACCATGGACCTGGTGTAAGTTTTCACGAATAATGGTGGAGCATAGGTTACCTGTCAGAAATAATGCAATGTGAACTGTGAATCTAGAAAGAAAAACAGGACTAAAGGTCTACGGCTGAGCTAGCAGTACCATGGACAGTAATATTCATTGGAATGCTCCCTGAAAATGGGGTGACAGCATAGAATGTAATGTCTGGTGAGTTGTTTGGTTACTCTGAATCAAATTTGATCAAAACACACCCTTGCAGTTCTGATGAAGCATCCTAAAAGCCTTAACATCTTACTACAGATGTTCTTTAAATGTTCAACTATTCAATAATGTAGGAAAAATACAGCAGCCACAGTAATGGACTGACATGTTGGGATTTTAGTCAAACATCTCAATAACTCAGGTGGATTTACATGGAATATTCAGACATCTATGTTCCCCTCAGGATTAAGTGTAATAGTTTAGGTGGATTTACATGGAATATTCAGACATCTATGTTCCCCTCAGGATTAATTATTTATTAATTATTAACTTTGGTGATCCTCTGACTCATCATCTGGTCAAAATTAAAATGTGTCCGATACTTTGGTTCATGACCAAATACCTTTATGTAATGACATTCTATGGAGCTAATCCAGGCCATATGTTTTGTTCATTCGAAAAAAAGATTTGAACCTAAAAAATCAAGTTTTGTTGTTGAACTTTGAAAAAATTCAACAATATATTCGAAATAAAAATAAGTGTATGAACAGTTTTTTTGGGTTAAATATAATTTTGATTCAGTTCTGTTTAAAAAAAATAAATATATACCACTGTTGTCCGTCATATGTGTATTATATATCTATGTATTAATCTGATGTCAAGTTGATGCCTGTCTTATGTATCCATACACCTGTGAGGAATATACTGAAACACCGCTTAGAGACTGTAAATAAATGCAATTGAGGCTTCTTAGTGGTTCCGCTGGTTTTAATTTCTCACCATGTGTCCTCCCGTCATACATGCATGAACTCCCCGTATGAACCCCAGTTTAATGCGCAAACTACCGTATATGACATCTCCCCTCTTTTGAGTGTTATGCCAATAACATCAAAGGAACACTTTAACTGAAAATGGCTATTCAGACAACACATAGCATAAACCAAGATTAACTCAAATGGAGACATTTCAACATAACTGGTCTCTTTTCAACAACCAACAAATAAACATCATCAACATTAACACAATGTCAGTTCAATTTTTCTTTTCTTTCCCCCCCACCCCCAAAGGCCATATGAGCTGCACTTATCTACAGGTCAAGCCTGTCGACTTGTTTTCACACCCGTCCATATCTGGTCACAGTCTGACCGGGTAGAGGGTTTGTGGGCGTAGCTACACTCTGACTGACAGGAACAGTCTCTAACATGGTGGCTCGGTCAGAGTGTGTGTCTGTCCCTGTGATCTCCCCGTGCGCTGCTGGAATGGACTGGGGAACCGGCACTGGTCGGAGGTGACGGCAGTTCTGCTCCATGCTGCGTCCTGATGATGAAGGATCTCGGGGTGGTGCTCTTGCTTGAAATCACCGCTGGCAAAGACCATGGCTTTTCATGGTCCAACTTGGAGAATACAACATCTCCTGGCCGCAGGGCAGGTAAGGGCCTGGCTCCATGACGGCGGTTGAAGTAGTTACATTACATTACATTTCATTTAGCTGACGCTTTTATCCAAAGCGACTTACAATAAGTGCATTCTACGGTTACATACAATAAGAGCAACAAGAATCAAGAAAGTACAATTTCGTCCAAAAGTTCAACTACAAAGTGCTATCAGTAAGAGCCATTTCAGTGCTACTAAAGTGCTACATCCTTTATTCAAGGTATAGTCGGAAAAGATGTGTTTTTAGTTTGCGACGGAAGATGTAGAGACTTTCTGCTGTTCTGATGTCAATGGGGAGCTCATTCCACCATCGAGGAGCCAGGACAGAGAACAGTCGAGATTTTGTTGAGTGTTTAGCTCGCAGTGACGGAGCTACAAGGCGATTGGCTGAAGCCGAGCGGAGCGCACGAGTTGGGGTGTAAGGTTTTACCATGTCCTGGATGTAGACTGGACCAGATCTGTTCGTAGCACGGTACGCCAGTACCAATGTTTTGAAGCGGATGCGGGCGGCCACCGGTAACCAGTGAAGGTCGCGGAGGAGCGGAGTAGTGTGGGTGAATTTCGGGAGGTTAAAGACCAGTCGAGCTGCTGCATTTTGGATGAGCTGCAAAGGTCGGATGGCACCAGCAGGTAGACCCTGTTAAGTTCTAATAGATTAGTGAGCTTGAAATTACCTGTACATGTGTAATAAAGGATTGTTTAAGTGTACATTACAATGCATAAGAAGGATATGATAAATAATGAAGGGCATTATGAAGGATATGTAATTGTATGTATTAAGAAAGTCACTGTATGTCATATTGTTTAATGTTTAGGTGTGAATGGGTTCTTATATAATGATTCTATAGGAGTTAGGAATGTGGGACTTTTTCTTTAAGAAGAAATGGTTCCTTCATGTGTTGCTGGGGGAAGGTGGAGTGAGACACAGACATTGAGGACCGGAAGGACGCGCGCATGGATACTTGGAGGACCGGAAGGACGCGCGCATGGATACTTGGAAGATGGACTATTCCTTTGCCTCCGCCTTTCCCGAAGCAAATGGACCTATGGACAATCGAGAAGAATAACTAACCAATGAGAGGGCCTTAAGCTCCGTGAATGAGAGTATTTAAACTAATAAAGCGGGATGTACGGCCTCTTCTCTCCTGGACGTGAAGCGACAGCTAACTGTTTACAGTCTGTGAATTTGCAGAAAGGAGGAAGGCCTCGAATCGAGTAATGTATAACTGTTTTGTCATCATCTTTTATTAAATCTTTTAATTACATAAGTTTGAGTATCTGGGCATTTCTCCCACGGACTGACCGGGATAACGAGCAGACCTGTTAATAACGAACCTTGTTTAGGTAGAACTAGGACATTTAGATGTGAGCAGAGGAAGGCTGGTCTGGCACAGTGATACATTGTTACCGTGATAACTATTAAATAAAGTAAATATATCATTAAGATAGAAGAGGTGATAATCAGTGTACATAGCGTACGTTGTATGGATGCTTGCGCGTGCATGAGTGGAAGCTTTATGTTGAATGAGAGATTTTATGTGTTTGTGAAGCTCACAGAGGTTTCTTCCACCTGAAGAGGTGTGAATGTGTTCGCAGCGATGAGTAACTACTTAGTTTATTTATGATAAATACATAACTGACGGCTTTGAGTTTGGTCGCAATCGTTATATACGCGACAGATTTAAAAAAAAAACAAAAAAAAAACTGTAAAACCAGTTTAGCGGGAAGTTTTAACAGAGCTAGAAGTCCCGGCGTGGCCTGGCCTGGCGATACCGCCATATCGTCAGTAAGGTTGGGGATTGGCATGCGCGAGGAATTACGTTTAGTAAGCTGACGGGCCCTTTATAGTCTCCGAGCTCCATGAACCAATTCTTAGGTTACTGTTGAAATGCAATCAAATATTAATCTGGAAAGGACGAAGTGTGTTTCTCATAAAAATTGAGGAGAGTGGGTGGGACTACTGAGGCCTAGTATTCGCATCATACCATTGGTGTGGCGTGAATGGGGATCTCACGAAGTACTGCTATTTACAGACTTTCCAGCATATTGGTGCAAACAGAGTTAGTAAAGTTTGTTTGCTGCCCTTTGTGCCATTAATGTTGCAAGGATCAATGAGCTTTTTGGTGCAAACTGGGTTTGCATGAGAGGGCGAGAAGTGGATACCCTCAAGAGATTCACAGTAGATAACGAAATTTAATCTGATTAGGGCGCATAGCATGAGTTCTGGCCAAGACGAGATGCTATCACAAAAATAACGAATTGGAAAAAACAAATCAGGGAGAAGCGTATCAGTTGAAAAGTGTATTGTTGTAAAAAATAAGAAAAGGGAGAGAAAGCGTTGTATCTGTTGTACAGGGTGATTGCCTGTTGTATGTTTTGAGTGTTAAAGATATTGAAAACTGCCATTTTATAGTTTAAATTGTAAGTAAGAAACGTAGGCCTCAAAGGAAAGTTTGAACAAAGGGTCATAAAAGATAGATAAGATCAGGCACGTGAGACAGACAGGAAGAGGAAGTGTGTATCCAAAGATAGGATATAGCGCCTCTGGTGGTTGGAGGACTAATACCCCAGCGGGCAGGTAGAGTACTACATGGTATAATAAAATAGCACCATCGTGTGGTAAAGCTAGGGTACTACAGCGGTTAGACCCACTGAGGTTAGATAGGGTACTACAATAATAGAACTGACAGTTAATTAGTTTCACACAGTTAACACACACTTAGTCTCACATGACAATAGTGATAGCAGAGATAGAGGAGATAGATAAAACATTTTACACATTAATGATAGTTATATTAATAACATTTTGGTAATTTAATAATTTTAAATTTTTTAACAGAATTGTAGTTTTTATAAATACATCGTACCTATCCAATAGCTATTCGATTCAAGTGTGATTGTTTTTTGGATTGTGATCCAATTGCTGTATGGGTGTTTGTAGCAGGGTTCGTCATTGCCCTGGGTTCTCCGGAGCTCTTCACACAGAGACGACACCAAAGCTGCACGTTTACGAGCTCTTTTATTAGGCATTCTCACATACAGATATTCACATGCCTAGCTCTCCTAGCTCTCCCCCGACTGCGTGGCTCTGGGAGCTTTTGTAGCTCCCTTCCCCGCCCACGCAATCCCACGATCATGTGGATCAGCTGTGCCGCCTCACGCGCTGCACAGCTGATCCCCACGATCGCCTCTCCCTCTCTCTGCGCTGCAGGTGCGCTAACCACGCCCCTCACCCCACATACCCCCACCGCCCGACTTAGGCCGGGGAGCCACCGGTCTAACCAACTCCCCCCCCCCTCCCTCCCACTGGGAGCGGGAGCGGGAGTCAGCCCCGACCATCTGCCCCCCGACCTATGGACCACCATGGAATTAAGTTGCGTTTCCGCCCGATGCCACCGGGTGGTCCGGGCGTTGGCATCCTCCATCCGTGGGGGTCCGGGCGCGGGACATGGCCCGGACAGAGGGCGATCGAGCGCCCCGGGAGGCAGGTTCCTCGCGCTCCACGCCGCCTCCTCCCGGGACAAAACCGGCTCTCCCCCTCCATCCGACGCGACCACCTGCAACAAAAGAGAGAGAGAAAGTTTAGGGTCGCGGGTCCCGGGTGGTTCCCCACCATTCCCGCCGGGCCGCCGCCCGCTGGCTGTCCGTGCGGGCCCGAGCGGCTCGCCCGGCCCAGACTCTCGGCCCCAGCTGGCTCATCGGCCCCCGGTCCCTACTCCGGTCCCCGAGGACCCTCCAGAGCCGGCTCCGGAGATCCTCCAGCTCCCTCCGTATCAGGAGGGCCGTCTGGATCGCTGTCCCCTGGGCCCCCTGTGGCTCGGCCCCCTCCGGGTGACTACGTCCCCACCTCCGGGACCCCCCTTTCCGCCGGGCCGTCCGGAACTGGGGCGTCGGCCAGGGCGCCGCTTCCGGGTTCAGCGAGGGGTACGGGGTCCGGCCGTCCCGCCTCCCCCGGTCCCCCTCCATCCCTGGGCAGGTCCGCCAGACGTGCCCCAGGTGTCCGCAGGCCCAGCACCGCTTAGCGCAGTGGCGCCGCAGGTGTCCCGGCCGGCCGCACGTCCAGCACACCCGGCCCGCCGAGTCTGGAGCCGCCTGCCGATCCGGGCGGACCCGGCCTCCCTTCCTCGGCGCCGGCTTTTCCAGGCTGGCCGGCGGTGGTCCCTCCCGGACCCCCGGGTCCGGTGCCGCTCCAACCGACGCTCCCACCGTCGTTGGAGCGGCCGCCTCCGCTTGGGCTGCCGTCGTCGCCTCTGCCGCACCCGCTGACGTCAGCGCCGCCGTCTCCGTCGTCGCCGGGGTCGCCTCGGCCGCCGACGTCTGCGCCGCGGCTTCCACCGTCGTCGCTATCGCGCCCGCCGACGTCTGCGCCGCCGCTTCCGCCGTCGTCGCTGTCGCGCCCGCCGACGTCTGCGCCGCGGCTTCCGCCGTCGTCGCTGTCGCGCCCGCCGACGTCTGCGCCGCCGCTTCCGCCGTCGCCGCTGTCGCGCCCGCCGACGTCTGCGCCGCCGCTTCCGCCGTCGCCGCTGTCGCGCCCGCCGACGTCTGCGCCGCCGCTTCCGCCGTCGTCGCTGTCGCGCCCGCCGACGTCTGCGCCGCCGCGCCCGCCGACGTCGCTGTCGCGCCGCCGCTTCCTCTGTCGTCGGCGCTGCCCCCGTCGCCGGAGCTGCTGCGCCCGCCGACGTCTGCGCCGCCCGAGTCTTCCGGCGGCTGGCGTCCGTCTGGGTCGCCCCGACCCTCTGGCGCCTCACCTCGGTCTGGGTCCCCACATGGCTCCCCGGTCCCGGCCGCTTCCCTGCCGCCGGGTCCAGCCGGTTCTGCTCCACTGCCTCCTGCAGCCGGGCCTCTAGCGCCCCGAGGATTTCCCCGGTCTCCCGTCGGAGGCGCTCCTCCCTCCCGGTCTGCTCCCGCAGCTGCCCGGCCAGCGTCTCCACCGCGCTGGCGTACGCCTGCACCTCCGCTTGCAGCTGGTCCTTCTCGGCCTCCAGCTGCCGCAGCCGGGCGCCGTCGGACCGCACCTGGCGCGGCTCGTCCTCCGGCGCCGTCGGGACCCGCACCGCCTCGGCCGCGTCCCGGACCTCCGGCGTCCCTGGCATCCCGCCGCCCGACATGGCGGCGTACAGAGCCTCAATGGCTGCATTTCCGTCGTCCGGTACGTCGTGCCGCTCCTTCCCCACCGGCAAGCCCCGTTGGGCGCCACTGTAGCAGGGTTCGACCATGCCGTGGGTTTTCCGGAGCTCCTGACACAGAGACGACACCAAAGCTGCACGTTTACGAGCTCTTTTATTAGGCATTCTCACATACAGATATTCACATGCCTAGCTCTCCTAGCTCTCCCCCGACTGCGTGGCTCTGGGAGCTTTTGTAGCTCCCTTCCCCGCCCACGCAATCCCACGATCATGTGGATCAGCTGTGCCGCCTCACGCGCTGCACAGCTGATCCCCACGATCGCCTCTCCCTCTCTCTGCGCTGCAGGTGCGCTAACCACGCCCCTCACCCCACAGTGTTGAATTGCAGTGTGAATATTTTTGTGTTTGAATGCAATTGCAGTGTGATTGATTTCGGATTGTGTATTCAATTGCAGTGTTTGGATTTTAAATTGTTTGTTGAATTGCAGTGTTTGAGTTTTAAATTATTTCTTTAATTGCAGTGTGGGTTTTTCTCGACCAGCTCAATAACTGTGAAACTTTTTCCCCAAAACCTAACCAATTGTATTTTTCCCATTTGCACCACATTTGCACGTTAGACACATATTGTTTATTATTTTAATTTCTACATTTACATTTCCTTATATAAGCCAAAGTCAGTACCTGATTCTCTCAGGATGTCAGAGCAAAATCAAACGAAGACCCCACTGTCATGGGTTGATGCAGCCTGTGATGCTGCCCTAAATATGACAATCCCAGAAGAACAACGAAAAGCCGACAGGAGGCTGAGGAAGCACATCAAGGAGTGGTATGCTGAGGGTTTACTAGATGTAACAACCCAGGAGGGGCCCACCAAGGAACAAAGGATAGCACTGATGAAGGTGCTCAAGCTGAGAAGCAGCGCTGCAAAGAAAGCACAGAACAAGGTGGGATGGTTCAAGCTCCCCTCAAAAGCAGTAAATAAAACCAGTATTGCCATAGTGGAGGCAAGACTACTGCTCCATGGTCTGGCGCAAGTGGAAGCAAGCGACACCAGGAAAAGTCAAGTGAAATCCCTGCTGGTGGAAGAATCCCCGAATAAGGAGGAGCAGAAGCAGCCGACAGCAGAAGCAGCCAATGCATCCCTGATGACGTTCCCAGTTCCCACCAAGCTCATCTACCCCACCCTAACAAGTTACCCTCCGCCGTATAATTCAGGAGACACCCCACATAACATGGCGCCAATAGTGGAAATAAAGGGAGGCACTGTGGAAATCGAAAGTGATTTAAGCTCCCTGGAAAGCCGTGCAGTTCCAATCCTGCTGAACAGGGTGGCACGCCTTGAGAGGGCTCTTTATGGAATTGGAGAGCAGTCCAGAGAGCAGTCCAAATTGGAGGAAGAAGATATTTTGAGAAAAAATGGAAAAGATGAATTAGTTCAAGAGCAAGGGAAACTGTGTGTAGACAGCCTCCACCCAACAAGCCCCCGAGATCAAGCTCAAGATTGTGGACTCCAATCACAGAGACAGGTGGATACATCCAATCTTGAACTCCACGGCCCAGATCGACCACACAGACAGAATTGGGAAGAATTGTCACCGATACAGCCAGTTCAACAGCAACAAAACATCCAAGCGTCTCATCCCCACTTATCAACACCATCCGGAGAGGGAAGGCAGGATGAAAGATGTGGTGGTACTTCGACTCCTCCTCCACCTCCACCTGGGAGCCTCATTTCACCTCCACAGCCCATAAGCCTCATT
The DNA here is from genome assembly GCA_023566465.1 of Cottus gobio. Classification (NCBI taxonomy): domain Eukaryota; kingdom Metazoa; phylum Chordata; class Actinopteri; order Perciformes; family Cottidae; genus Cottus; species Cottus gobio. Next base: position 21,775,412 of record CM042230.1, read on the forward strand.
CCACCTCCACCTGGGAGTCTCATTTCACCTCCACAGCCCATAAGCCTCATTTCACCTCCACAGCCCATAAGCCTTGATTTCACTGGCAGACTATCTGTGCCACCAGAACTAGGTTGGTGCAGACAAAAGGACGGCGATGTCCCAGAACCAACATCCAAAGCCAGGTTCCTGAGACCACAGCGAAGAAAGGCGTACCATGACCTACAGTCACCAACAAACAGTGACCAAGAATGGGTCGACGAGGGGGAGGAATATCGGCATCATAAAATGATGGCACCAATTTTGACTCTGAGTGATGGAACAAAACAATATAAACCATATAATCCCAGAGATGTGCAGTACATTGTAGACAAGCTGCCTCCCTTGACAAGAGGAGGATCTCCATGGATTAAGGCATTAAACACTGCTACCATTGGGACCCCCTTAGCAGTGGGAGATCTGAGAGCTATCCTGGTACAATGCTCCAGCCTGAGTGAACTGCAGGAGCTGGAGAGGAAGGCTGGCTGCCGATCCATCGCGGATAGCCAGGAATTGGACACAATCGGTACCACACTGTTCGAACAAATCAGACTACAGTGGCCCTATACCCCCAACCTGGCCAAGTTGGACAGCATCAAGCTCAAGCCCAACGAAGAAGCAATGGAGTATTTGAGAAGAGCTGCTGACTCCTGGGAATTATCCACAGGCACAAGACATGACAAGGACAAGACTTCCCTGTCACTCTGGATGAATGCTGTGGTGTTGGGTCTCCCACCCCCAATCAAAGAAAAGATGAGAAGAACAGTGGGCATTAAGAATGCCACAATTGAGGTGTGGGAAGAACATATCACCCATCACATAAATCAGTACCACGAGGATGAAAAGGAAGACAGAGATGGCAAAGAAAAAATGTCAATGAGACTGCTGAAGATAAAATTAGCAGAAAAAGACACTGAAGCTGCAAAAAATGGACCGAAAGTGCAAAAACAGATGGCTGCTATGAGTGACCTAGCCATCCAGATAGAAGAAGCAGTGGCCAGAGCTCTAAAAGACAAGGAGGATAAAGAGAAAGAACAAGAAAAAGACCGACCTCGTTGGCAGAGAGAGAGACAAGTGAACAGAAAGCGCAATGACAGCTGTCATATTTGTGGAAAGTTTGGACATTGGGCTAGAGATTGCTTCAAGTTCGTTAGAAAAGATAGAGGAGGCTCAAATAAAGAAGGAGGAACAAAACAGGACATCCCCAATCGTGCCCAAATGCCTGCAAGAGCGCAGGAAGAAGAGGAGAGTGAAGATTGACGAGGCCCAGAGGACCCGGCACAGGGAATAATGGTTCCAGTTGGAGAAGAACCTACTATTGTCTGTGTCATAGACGGAGAGAAGAAGGACTTAATGGTGGATACCGGTGCCTCGGCGTCTTGCATTGCCAAGTTACATCACGCAGTACCACCACTCTCCGCTCGAACATTATCAGTGGTAGGGTACTCGGGAACACCACAGAAACAATATTTCACAAAACCATTAGAGACTAGAGTGGGAGGAACAATCCTCGACCATTCCTACCTTCATGCCCCAAACTCACCCATTGACCTCGCAGGCAGAGACCTGCTGAGAAAACTAGGCATCTCTGTAATGTGTTCACCAAATGGTCTCTACTTAACAGCCCCAGGAGGACTGGTGTTGGGACCTCAACAGGCCGGAGACACAATCATGTTTATGGCCCCAGACACGTCGCCAAATGCAGTGAGTTCAACCAGAGTGTACTGGTCTGCACTACAGCCAGAGACCCCAGAAGCTCCTGGTCTAATCAGAGAGTTTATGGATTGGAAATCATGGATTATGACACAACACCCATATGTCATGCCAGAGGATCCATGCCACTGCACCTACAATTATACCACCACTGACGACGACGCCTATCAACAAGCCTGGGACGAAGAAAAGGAGGGAGAAACTGAAATCATCAAAGTTGGAGCCATAATAGTGGCGAAGGAAGGAGTTGCAGCTGAAGTTCTGTTGTCTCCTGAACAACAAAACTGGTATGCGCTGCAGCCGGATTCTGCCCCTCATATTACACTGATGATAGGAGCAGGACATGAAGCAAGAAATCTCGGCCCCATGATGAAGAAAATATCAAGAGAAAGGTGGATTCCTACCAAGAACCCGTACCTGTTCCACACCTCTGATGGCGACTATTGGAAAATCCACCACTGCTCAAATGCCAAGGGACAGCTCCAACAACTTGAACTGGACAGACATCATGGAAGGGAGCACTCAAACCATCCCTCTACAGAGAAAATGTTAGAGGAAGTGCCGCCCCAGATCTGGTCGACAGGAGGATATGATGTAGGGCACACCACTCAACACAATGTGGTGATTACCCTGAAGCCAAATCAAGATTCAGTGTGGCGACATCAATTTCCCTTAAAACAAAACCAAAAAGATGGCATTCGAGAAACAATTCATGGCTTGTATGCAGCAGGAGTGTCAGGGTTGTGTTCCGGACCCAAAAGCAAACCTCGGACAACCAGAGTGCAGAGGGAAAACAAAAGGTTTATTTAACAAAACACAAGCCAGGTAACCGGGGGAAAGCAAAAACCAAGGAAAGTGAAAACTCAGAATGTCCTCTAAAACACAACATGTACTCAGCCACTCGTCCTGGCGGTGCTCCGTGCTGACTCGTGACTCTTGGCGTGACTCGTGACGTAGCTTGTGGCGTAGCGTAGCTCCAGGCGTAGCTCGTGGCGTAGCGTAGCTCCAGGCGTAGCTCGTGGCGTAGCGTAGCTCCAGGCGTAGCGTAGCTCCAGGCGTAGCTCGTGGCGTAGCGTAGCTCCAGGCGTAGCTCGTGGCGTAGCGTAGCTCCAGGCGTAGCTCCAGGCGTAGCTCCAGGCGTAGCTCCAGGCGTGAAACCCTCTGGACAGGGGCACTTGCCGTAATAACCCGACACGGGAGTCCGGGAGGAAGCTGGCTTTATCCTGCCGCTGATGAGCCGGGATGAGTTGCAGCTGTGTCGCCGTCATGCGCTGCAGCTGCGGAGCGCTCTCCTCACAACTGCCCCTCCTCTACCTGCACAACACACACCCTGGCCGCACCCAGGGTTGCTTTGGCACCCCCTGGCGGTGGTGCCTTGCGGATCCTCACAGTACCCCCCCCTTAACGGACGCCTCCAGGCGTCCATGGCACCACCGGACCAGGGTGGGTGGATGGGGGTCCGGTAGGAGGGCCACAACACTCCTGACGACCACCGGCTCGCGGAGAGAGACCTGGAACACAGGAAAAAAGTCACTGGACCACCGAGCTCAGGGGAACGGGCCCCAGGCGGAGACTCGGGAGGACGGGCCGGAGGACGGCCACCAGGCGGAGACTCCGGAGGACGGGCCGGAGGACGGCCACCAGGCGGAGACTCCGGAGGACGTGCCGGCGGACGGGACCAACCAACCCTAGACTCGGGACGGGACTGGACCGGACAGGACTCGTGACTGGGCCTGACGGGACAGAACTTGGGACGGGACTTAACCGGACGGAACTTGGGACGGGACTTAACCGGACGGAACTTGGGACGGGACTTAACCGGACGGAACTTGGGACGGGACTTAACCGGACGGAACTTGGGACGGGACTTAACCGGACGGGACTCAACCGGACGGAACTTGGGACGGGACTTAACCGGACGGGACTCAACCGGACGGAACTTGGGACGGGACTTAACCGGACGGGGCTTGGGACGGGACTGGGGACGGGACTTGACCGGACCCGGAGGACCGGATATTGCCCGAACCTCGACGGGACTCGAGGGACATGTGTCGGCCGGACCGCCGACGGGACTCGAGGGACATGTGTCGGCCGGACCGCCGACAAGAATCACAGGATACAAGCCGGGCCGGACTGCCGGCAGGGCTTGGGGAACAGGTGGCGGCCGGACCACCGACGAGACAGGTGTCGGCAGGACCACCGCCGGGACTCGGGGAACAAGGGTCGACCGGACCACCGACGAGACAGGTGTCGGCCGGACCGCTGACGGGACTCGGGGAACAAGGGTCGGCCGGACCACCGACGAGACAGGTGTCGGCCGAACCGCAGACGGGACTCGGGGAACAAGGGTCGGCCGGACCACCGACGAGACAGGTGTCGGCCGGACCGCCGATGAGACTCTTGGGACTAGGATCGGCCGGGCCACCGACGAGACAGGTGTCGGCCGGACCGCCGATGGGGTTCGGGGAACAAGGGTCGGCCGGACCACCGACGAGACAGGTGTCGGCCGGACCGCCGATGAGACTCTTGGGACTAGGATCGGCCGGACCACCGACGAGACAGGTGTCGGCCGGACCGCCGATGGGGTTCGGGGCACAAGGGTCGGCCGGACCACCGACGAGACAGGTGTCGGCCGGACCGCCGATGAGACTCTTGGGACTATGATCGGCCGGGCCACCGACGAGACAGGTGTCGGCCGGACCGCCGATGGGGTTCGAGGGACAGTTGTCGGCCGGACCACCGACGAGACAGGTGTCGGCCGGACCGCCGATGGGACTGTTGGGGAAGCTGGGACCGGGACTAGCACCGTGGCGGGACACGAGACCGGGGCTGAACGCGACACGGTGGCAAAAACTGGGCTCGGGGCTGGCAGCGGCACAGGAACTGGGACCGGGACTAGCAAAGGCACGGTGGCATAAACTCTGGGAGCTGGAGTCGGCCGGGACGCCGACAGGACACGTGGAACAGGAGTCGGCCGGGGAGCCGACAGGACACGTGGAACAGGAGTCGGCCGGGACGCCGACAGGACACGTGGAGCAGGAGTCGGCCGGGACGCCGACAGGACACGTGGAGCAGGAGTCGGCCGGGGCGCCGACAGGACACGTGGAGCAGGAGTCGGCCGGGGCGCCGACAGGACACGTGGAGCAGGAGTCGGCCGTGGCGCCGACAGGACCCGAGGAGCAGGAGTCGGTGAAGGCGTCAACAGGACACGAGGAGCAGGAGTCGGTGAAGGCGTCAACGGGATACAGGGAGCGGGCGTGACCGGCTTCTCCACAGCCGCCGCCTGCGCTGGGGGCCCCCTCCGCCGGCGTCGACGGCCCGAGGCTCTGGCCTCCGGGTTAGAACCCCTAGCCCGTTGGAGGCACCGGGGCCCACCAAACGCCAGCCGGGCACCTGCCCAGGGATCCGGTTCAGGATCCTCCTCCACATTGGGATCCTCGTATCTGGGATCCCGCACGTAGTCGACGTAACCAAAGCCATCACGAAGGTAGAACCGGGTGGGCTGCTCATCCACATTGGGATCCTTGCATCCGGGATCCCGCACGTAGTCCCGGGGCCCACCAAACGCCAGCCGGGGAAAGTGTCGCGCCAAGAACCGCCCCTCCGGACTGGGGTTCCACATAAGCCCGGAGAACACACAAAACAAAAGAAAAACAAAAAAACGTCGTTTGCTGGGTCCTTGTGTATGGTCGGGTTATTCTGTCAGGGTTGTGTTCCGGACCCAAAAGCAAACCTCGGACAACCAGAGTGCAGAGGGAAAACAAAAGGTTTATTTAACAAAACACAAGCCAGGTAACCGGGGGAAAGCAAAAACCAAGGAAAGTGAAAACTCAGAATGTCCTCTAAAACACAACATGTACTCAGCCACTCGTCCTGGCGGTGCTCCGTGCTGACTCGTGACTCTTGGCGTGACTCGTGACGTAGCTTGTGGCGTAGCGTAGCTCCAGGCGTAGCTCGTGGCGTAGCGTAGCTCCAGGCGTAGCTCGTGGCGTAGCGTAGCTCCAGGCGTAGCGTAGCTCCAGGCGTAGCTCGTGGCGTAGCGTAGCTCCAGGCGTAGCTCGTGGCGTAGCGTAGCTCCAGGCGTAGCTCCAGGCGTAGCTCCAGGCGTAGCTCCAGGCGTGAAACCCTCTGGACAGGGGCACTTGCCGTAATAACCCGACACGGGAGTCCGGGAGGAAGCTGGCTTTATCCTGCCGCTGATGAGCCGGGATGAGTTGCAGCTGTGTCGCCGTCATGCGCTGCAGCTGCGGAGCGCTCTCCTCACAACTGCCCCTCCTCTACCTGCACAACACACACCCTGGCCGCACCCAGGGTTGCTTTGGCACCCCCTGGCGGTGGTGCCTTGCGGATCCTCACAAGGAGTACTGATTGACGCAGAATCAACCTGGAACACACCCATACTCCCAGTTCCCAAATCCGGTGACAGAGGCTGGAGGATGGTGCATGACCTCAGGGTCATAAACCAAGCAACAGTTCCCCAGAACATACAAGTACCAAATCCATATACAGCAGTGGCAGGATTGTCACCAAAACAACAGTACTTTACTGTCATTGACTTGGCAAATGCTTTCTTTTGCCTGCCCCTTGATGAGGAGAGTAGAGACGTGTTCGCTTTCACATTTGAAGGCAAACAATATACCTACTCCAGACTGCCTCAAGGCTACAGGGACAGTCCAGGACTGTTCAACGCAGCACTGAAGCAAGACCTAAAAGACCTCATCATGCCTAAAGACACAATCCTGATCCAGTATGTTGATGATCTACTGCTGGCTGCACCAACTGCTGAAACCTGCCTCAAAGTAACCAAAGAATTGTTGACCCTGCTGGCAAAAGCTGGCTACAAAGTGACACGATCCAAGACACAAATAGCAAGAAGAACGGTGTCTTTCCTGGGAAGGCTAATTTCAGGAGATTCCTGTTCTCTGTCTGCAGGGCAGAGATCTGCTATCCTGAGTGCTGCAAAACCAAAATCAGTACAAGACATGTTGTCATTCCTTGGCCTCACTGGCTACAGCCGACATTATGTTCCTGACTATACGACTCTCACACAACCACTCAGAGACATGTTGACTGAAGCAGGGAACAGAAACATGAGAGCCATGCTCACATGGACCCCTGATGCGGAAGAAGCCTTCATAAGAACAAAACAAGAACTTGGTCAAGCATCCAAGCTCTCTGCACCTGATTATGCCAAACCCTTCCATCTGGATGTTTCTGAATCAAATGGGATGATATCCGCAGTATTGTTTCAGAAAAAGGAGGGAGGAAGGAGACCATTGATGTACTACAGCTCAAAACTAGACCACATTGAAAAGGGCCAAACAGGTTGTACAAGACACTTGGCGGCCCTGAAGAGAGCAATTGAAAAGACCGCTCATGTGGTAATGTGTCATGAGCTCAAAGTCAACACAGAACATGGTGTTCTCGCCTACTTAACCTCAAGTGCATTCACCATGACTGCTGCAAGACAGGATAAGATTTCAAGAGTTTTGCAACAGCCACACATCAGGTTTTCATATGAGTCCATCAATATGGCTGATGGACTACATGTGAATCTTCAAGAGCCCCATAACTGTGAAGAGATTGCAAGAACAGATCTCAAAGTCAGGGCTGATCTGGAGACAGAACCTCTGGACAATCCTGAGCTGACGCTGTTTACAGATGGAAGCTGTCACAGAGGTGAAGAAGGAAACGTTGCTGCCTATTCAGTGGTACAACAAGAAGGAAAGAAGCACACAACCATTGCAGCTGAGATTATTCAACAGCCAGCATCAGCGCAACTCGCAGAGGTAGTGGCACTCACAATCGCACTGGAATATGCCCAAGGAAAGTCTGTGAACATTTATACAGACTCAGCTTATGCACATGGAGCTGTGCATGTCGATGGGCCCCAGTGGTTGAGAAGAGGATTCCTGACTACAGCAAATTCACCTGTAAAACACAAAGATCAATTAGAACGACTATTGAGAGCCATTTTGCTACCACACAAAGTAGCAGTGATGAAGTGTAGAGGACATCAGAACGATCAGTCGTTAGTGGCAAAAGGGAACGAAGCAGCCGACCTTGCGGCAAAGAAGGTAGCAGGCTATGTGAAGCAAATGATAGCCATAGCCACCCCAGAACTCCCTAAACTTGGGATGGAAGACATCAAACTCATGCAAGAAGCAGCAGGAGCATATGAAAAGAATCAGTGGATACACAGAGGAGCCACAAAGAAGGAAGGCCTCTGGAGATCACATGATGGACGCTTAGTGGCACCTGCAGCATTATGTCAAGGACTAATCAAGCAGGCACATGGCCCATCACACGTGAACCCCAAAAGGACAGAAGAAGAAGTCTCCATCCTATGGTGGCATCCATATATGAAAGAGATGGTAGGACTCTACCACCACGAATGTCCTACCTGCAATGACTTTGGCATGAGAAGACCGTATAAAAGTCCCCAAGGAGAGTTCCCAGTGCCAGATGCCCCTTTCAAGGAAATATGCATAGACTACACAGACATGGGTGCAGAAAACAGAAAGAGAGGGTACAGATATCTACTCGTGATGATCGACAGATATACCCGATGGATTGAAGCGATTCCCTGCAGAAAAGAAGACGCAAAGACAGTTGTAAAATGGCTGAAGAATGAGCTGATTCCAAGATATGGTGTCCCGAGAAGGATAAGGTCTGACAATGGCACACATTTTGCAAACAAACACTTACAAGAAGTAGAAAGATACTTAGGTATCACACACGCACACGGAGCAGTCTATCACCCACAGTCACAGGGGATAGTCGAGAGAGCTAATCGAACAATTAAATCTAAGATAGCTAAAATATGCCATGGTACCAAGTTGACCTGGCTAGATGCGCTTCCTTTGGCATTAATGTCAATGAGATCCTCAAAAGCGGGGAAAACCTTTCTTTCTCCCCATGAGCTATTGACAGGAAGACCGATGCCCAGCCCAGGAAGAGAATTGGGAGAGAGTCCTGTGTTAGACATATTTCAGGTAGAAGAAACAGAATATTTTGGGAAATTGTCTGACCAGATCAAAGTTCTCTCTCGACAGGTTGCAAGAGCTCAGAAAGTGCCAGCTGAGGGGAACGTGCCATCAGTAGGTCCAGGAGATTGGGTTAGACTGAAGGTGCACAGGCGGAAGTGGACTGAACCTAGGTGGATTGGGCCATTTGAAGTCGTTGCAAAGACTTCATATGCTCTCCAGGTAAGAGGACACAATAAGATCAAGTGGCATCATCTAACCCATTGTTTGCCTGCAGATCCACCTGCCAAAGCAGCAGAACCAACAGCTGAAGGTGTGACTGAGCCGGAAGGAGATTCTGAGTAGAAATGGAAGACTCAGAGAAATGCAGAATCAGTAAGAAAAAAGAATTCACAGCTACACAATACTGCTTAGGGGCAGTATTCTTATTAAGCGTAATAATGCTTCCCTTCATTTGGTGGGAGGTACCGCAGCAAAGAAAAGTTAAAAGTAAATTTGGTACACAGGATGCTGTGTTCACTATAGACATAGAGAGGGTTTGTTCACTGGATCAACTACATTTATTATAATCAGCAAAGATTTGTCAATTACAGCAGGGATGCAATTAAAGGCATCACAGAGCAGTTGGACAAAACGTCCCTTATGACCTACCAAAATAGAATGGCTCTGGACATGTTGCTTGCTGAGAAGGGTGGGGTATGTAAAATGTTTGGGTTAATGTGTTGCACGTTTATTCCAAATAATACCGCCCCAGATGGTTCAGTGTCCAGGGCATTAGCAGGACTTACCTCACTTAGCAAAGAATTGGCTGAGAACTCCGGAGTGGAGAATGAGTTCACAGGATTCATGGAAAAGTGGTTTGGTAAGTATAAATCGTTTATACTCTCAGTAATTACTGCAGTAGGTATTATGGTAGTGATTTTGATACTCTGTGGATGTTGTTGTATCCCATGCCTGAGAACTTTAATAACCCATTTGATTTCTGTAGCCCTGACCAGAGAGGACCAACAGTTGATGCTGCCGTTGATGGGTCCAGAAGTACAAGTGGATGAGGAAAACATGGATGGAGAATTGCTCTGTTCAGCCTCACCGCCGGAGTATTATGACATGGCGGAAGTATAATGAGAGCCAGTCCGGAGGCCTCCCTGTATGTTCTAACTTTCCTTCACAGCTACATTCACCACCCCATCACCAACCTCCACCATGCTTCTGTTGGAAGAAGAAGACCGCAACATCAGACCAGAGACTCCAAGTGTCACATCGGAGCGCTGACGGGAAGAAGAGCGCTGCAACCCAGGGTGACGGGTAGTATGAAGGAGTATCATACAATTTTAATAAAATAACAATACTCAGTTGTCAAACGAAATGATAGGATGCAGTGTTTAGACCTGTTTTTCTGATCTTTTTTCGAGATAACTGGAGAATGGAGTCTGCTGGAAAATGAAGGAGAGATGGAGTCAGATCGAGGAGATGAGGAGTTGAAGCAAGCAGTTGGAGTTGATGGAGCCAGTGTGATGCGGAGAGGAACAGGATGTAACAGGGCTTACACAACACGCACATAGAGAGACACCCACTAACACACACATAAGAACATATAGTGATGCACACAGATAAGCAGACATAGTCATTACAGTTCCAGATTTTAAGATTTTTACCTGTGTGATGAATAGAACCACACTGATACATATTATATTTTTGTGACAGCATATATTACACTGTCAAGAGAGGGAGAGAAGTTTTTTCACTGTTGATGTTTTTCACTGTTGATGAATGTATGAAATGTATTATGATGTTTGCACTGTGGATGACAATAAAGAGTTATTACGTTTGTGTTGATACTATGAAATAGCATCAAGAGAGGGAATTGTTAAGTTCTAATAGATTAGTGAGCTTGAAATTACCTGTACATGTGTAATAAAGGATTGTTTAAGTGTACATTACAATGCATAAGAAGGATATGATAAATAATGAAGGGCATTATGAAGGATATGTAATTGTATGTATTAAGAAAGTCACTGTATGTCATATTGTTTAATGTTTAGGTGTGAATGGGTTCTTATATAATGATTCTATAGGAGTTAGGAATGTGGGACTTTTTCTTTAAGAAGAAATGGTTCCTTCATGTGTTGCTGGGGGAAGGTGGAGTGAGACACAGACATTGAGGACCGGAAGGACGCGCGCATGGATACTTGGAGGACCGGAAGGACGCGCGCATGGATACTTGGAAGATGGACTATTCCTTTGCCTCCGCCTTTCCCGAAGCAAATGGACCTATGGACAATCGAGTGTGAGGATCCTGAAGGCACCACCGCCAGGGGGTGCCGGAGTAACCCTGAGTGTGGCCAGGGTGTGTGTTGTGCAGGCAGAGGAGGGGCAGTGTGAGGAGAGCGCTGCGCAGCTGCAGCGCATGACGGCGACACAGCTGAGACTGATCCGGGCTCGTCAAGGTGGAGTTAAAGCCAGCGTCCTTCCGGAACCCCGTTGTCGGGTGATTGTGGGAGATACCCCTGTCAAGTGGGTTCCTGGGTTCGTGCCACGAACGAAGCCGCGAGCCCGGAGAACAAGTGACGAGAGTGAGAGGCGGCGAGCGGCGAGGTCTCGCTACGAGGAAGAGCTGCGAGGACGAGCTACCCGGAGTAGCTTCGGGGTCCAGCAGAGAGGACGAGCTCCGAGGTCCAGGTACGAGAGAGGGCTGCGAGGACGAGCTACACGGAGTAGCTTCGGGGTCCCGCAGCGAGGACGAGCTCCGAGGTCCAGGTATAAGGGAGAGCTGCGAGGACGAGTTACAAGGAGTAGCTCCGGGGTCCAGCAGCGAGGACGAGTTCCGAGGTCGGGCTACATCGACGAGTTACGCCGCGAGTCAAGTCACGCACCACGCCAGCAGCCACGAAGCAGCAACGAGCGCCGCTAGGTCGAGTGGCTGAGTATCTTTTGTGTTTTGTTGTGGACATTCTAAGTTTTCCCCGTTGTCTGGCGTGCGAGTTGAATAAACCTTTTTGTGTTTTCACCCACTTCTGTTTGCCCGCGTCTGCTTTTGGGTCCTGAGCCACACTGAACCCTGACAGAATCACCCGACCCAAAAGTAAGGACCCAGCAGACCCGGGTGTAATTTGGACACAGCCGGCAACTTTTTTCTTTTTTTCCCCTTCCCTGTTTTCGGGTGTGGAGATGGTTAGTGGAGGAACCACACGGTTATATTTTTGTGATGCCCAGGGAAATAGCCTGGGTTACCACGACCAATATTATGACCCCCGATATAAGGACCCTAATCTTGATTCAGATGAGGACTCCTGGTACCAGGAGTCCCGTGAGGATGAGGACGAGGACTTCAAGCTCAATCCCTGGGCCGGAACCTCGGACTCTCGACGCCGGGGGAAGACTCGCCAGGCCCCGATTGTGACCGGGTGGAGGCGGCTCTCGCCTGAGGCCCGTGACTCCGGAATTGCCTGGACACCCCTGTACGACTTGCTAGCCCCGGCCCCGGAGCCTAGGACCTCGCGTCGTCGACGCCGGCGGAAGGTTCGGAAGGCCACCGTGGGGAAGCCGGTCACCCCAGCTACCCGGGACCTGCCGGCAGCCGGGTCACCCTCGTACGAGCTGCTAGCTCCGGTCCCGTCGGCGCCCCGGCCGACTCCAGCTCCCCGTGTCCTGTCGGCGCCCCGGCCGACCCCTGCCCCACGTGTCCTGTCGGCGCCACCGCCGACCCCCGCTCCACGTGTCCTGTCGGCGCCACGGCCGACTCCTGCTCCCCGTGTCCTGTCGGCGTTCCGGCCGACTCCTGCTCCCCGTGGCCTGTCGGCGGTCCGGCCGACTCCGGCTCCACGTGTCTTGTCGGCGCCCCGGCCGACTCCAGCTCCCCGTGTCTTGTCGGCGCCCCGGCCGACTCCAGCTCCCCGTGTCCTGTCGGCGCTCCGGCCGACTCCAGCTCCCAGAGTTTCTGCCACCATGCCTCTGCCAGCCCCGAGCCCAGTTTCTGCCCCTGTGTCGCTGCCAGCCCCGAGCCCAGTTTCTGCCACCGTGCCGCTTCCAGCCCCGGTCCCAGTTTCTGCCCCCGTGCCGCTGCCAGCCCCGGTCCCAGTTTCTGCCGCCGTGCCGCTCCCAGCCCCGGTCCCAGTTTCTGTCCCCGTGCTGCTTCCAGTCCCGGTCCCGGTTTCTGCCCCCGTGCCGCTACCAGCCCCGGTCCCGTGTCCCGTCACGGTGCTAGTCCCGGTCCCCGCTTCCCCAACTATGCCGCCGTCAGCCCCGGTCCGAGCCTCTTCACCCATGCTGCGGGTAGTCCCGGCCCGGTCGGTGGCTCAGCCGACCCCAGATCCCCGAGTCCCGCCGGCAGTCCGGTCCGGCTCTTACTCACGAGTCCCGTCGGCGGTCCGGCCGACACCTGTTTCACGAGTCCCGTCGGCGGTCCGGCCGACACCTGTTTCACGAGTCCCGTCGGCGGTCCGGCCGACACCTGTTTCACGAGTCCCGTCGGCGGTCCGGCCGACACCTGTTTCACGAGTCCCGCCGGCAGTCCGGTCCGGCTCTTACTCACGAGTCCCGTCGGCGGTCCGGCCGACACCTGTTTCACGAGTCCCGTCGGCGGTCCGGCCGACACCTGTTTCACGAGTCCCGTCGGCGGTCCGGCCGACACCTGTTTCACGAGTCCCGTCGGCGGTCCGGCCGACACCTGTTTCACGAGTCCCGTCGGCGGTCCGGCCGACACCTGTTTCACGAGTCCCGTCGGCGGTCCGGCCGACACCTGTTTCGCGAGTCCCGTCGGCGGTCCGGCCGACACCTGTTTCGCGAGTCCCGTCGGCGGTCCGGCCGACACCTGTTTCACGAGTCCCGTCGGCGGTCCGGCCGACACCGGTTTCACGAGTTCCGTCGGCGGTCCGGCCGACACCCGTTTCGCGAGTCCCGTCGGCGGTCCGGCCGACCCCCATTTCACGAGTCCCGTCGGTGGTCCGGCCGACCCTTGTCTCACGAGTCCCGTCGGTGGTCCGGCCGACCCTTGTCTCACGAGTCCCGTCGGCCCGGCCGACACCCGTCCCACGAGTCATGTCGCCGGTCCGGCCGACACCTGTTCCCAAAGTCCTGCCGGCAGAGAGGGAGAGAAGTTTTTTCACTGTTGATGTTTTTCACTGTTGATGAATGTATGAAATGTATTATGATGTTTGCACTGTGGATGACAATAAAGAGTTATTACGTTTGTGTTGATACTATGAAATAGCATCAAGAGAGGGAATTGTTAAGTTCTAATAGATTAGTGAGCTTGAAATTACCTGTACATGTGTAATAAAGGATTGTTTAAGTGTACATTACAATGCATAAGAAGGATATGATAAATAATGAAGGGCATTATGAAGGATATGTAATTGTATGTATTAAGAAAGTCACTGTATGTCATATTGTTTAATGTTTAGGTGTGAATGGGTTCTTATATAATGATTCTATAGGAGTTAGGAATGTGGGACTTTTTCTTTAAGAAGAAATGGTTCCTTCATGTGTTGCTGGGGGAAGGTGGAGTGAGACACAGACATTGAGGACCGGAAGGACGCGCGCATGGATACTTGGAGGACCGGAAGGACGCGCGCATGGATACTTGGAAGATGGACTATTCCTTTGCCTCCGCCTTTCCCGAAGCAAATGGACCTATGGACAATCGAGTGTGAGGATCCTGAAGGCACCACCGCCAGGGGGTGCCGGAGTAACCCTGAGTGTGGCCAGGGTGTGTGTTGTGCAGGCAGAGGAGGGGCAGTGTGAGGAGAGCGCTGCGCAGCTGCAGCGCATGACGGCGACACAGCTGAGACTGATCCACACTGAACCCTGACAGAATCACCCGACCCAAAAGTAAGGACCCAGCAGACCCGGGTGTAATTTGGACACAGCCGGCAACTTTTTTCTTTTTTTCCCCTTCCCTGTTTTCGGGTGTGGAGATGGTTAGTGGAGGAACCACACGGTTATATTTTTGTGATGCCCAGGGAAATAGCCTGGGTTACCACGACCAATATTATGACCCCCGATATAAGGACCCTAATCTTGATTCAGATGAGGACTCCTGGTACCAGGAGTCCCGTGAGGATGAGGACGAGGACTTCAAGCTCAATCCCTGGGCCGGAACCTCGGACTCTCGACGCCGGGGGAAGACTCGCCAGGCCCCGATTGTGACCGGGTGGAGGCGGCTCTCGCCTGAGGCCCGTGACTCCGGAATTGCCTGGACACCCCTGTACGACTTGCTAGCCCCGGCCCCGGAGCCTAGGACCTCGCGTCGTCGACGCCGGCGGAAGGTTCGGAAGGCCACCGTGGGGAAGCCGGTCACCCCAGCTACCCGGGACCTGCCGGCAGCCGGGTCACCCTCGTACGAGCTGCTAGCTCCGGTCCCGTCGGCGCCCCGGCCGACTCCAGCTCCCCGTGTCCTGTCGGCGCCCCGGCCGACCCCTGCCCCACGTGTCCTGTCGGCGCCACCGCCGACCCCCGCTCCACGTGTCCTGTCGGCGCCACGGCCGACTCCTGCTCCCCGTGTCCTGTCGGCGTTCCGGCCGACTCCTGCTCCCCGTGGCCTGTCGGCGGTCCGGCCGACTCCGGCTCCACGTGTCTTGTCGGCGCCCCGGCCGACTCCAGCTCCCCGTGTCTTGTCGGCGCCCCGGCCGACTCCAGCTCCCCGTGTCCTGTCGGCGCTCCGGCCGACTCCAGCTCCCAGAGTTTCTGCCACCATGCCTCTGCCAGCCCCGAGCCCAGTTTCTGCCCCTGTGTCGCTGCCAGCCCCGAGCCCAGTTTCTGCCACCGTGCCGCTTCCAGCCCCGGTCCCAGTTTCTGCCCCCGTGCCGCTGCCAGCCCCGGTCCCAGTTTCTGCCGCCGTGCCGCTCCCAGCCCCGGTCCCAGTTTCTGTCCCCGTGCTGCTTCCAGTCCCGGTCCCGGTTTCTGCCCCCGTGCCGCTACCAGCCCCGGTCCCGTGTCCCGTCACGGTGCTAGTCCCGGTCCCCGCTTCCCCAACTATGCCGCCGTCAGCCCCGGTCCGAGCCTCTTCACCCATGCTGCGGGTAGTCCCGGCCCGGTCGGTGGCTCAGCCGACCCCAGATCCCCGAGTCCCGCCGGCAGTCCGGTCCGGCTCTTACTCACGAGTCCCGTCGGCGGTCCGGCCGACACCTGTTTCACGAGTCCCGTCGGCGGTCCGGCCGACACCTGTTTCACGAGTCCCGTCGGCGGTCCGGCCGACACCTGTTTCACGAGTCCCGTCGGCGGTCCGGCCGACACCTGTTTCACGAGTCCCGCCGGCAGTCCGGTCCGGCTCTTACTCACGAGTCCCGTCGGCGGTCCGGCCGACACCTGTTTCACGAGTCCCGTCGGCGGTCCGGCCGACACCTGTTTCACGAGTCCCGTCGGCGGTCCGGCCGACACCTGTTTCACGAGTCCCGTCGGCGGTCCGGCCGACACCTGTTTCACGAGTCCCGTCGGCGGTCCGGCCGACACCTGTTTCACGAGTCCCGTCGGCGGTCCGGCCGACACCTGTTTCGCGAGTCCCGTCGGCGGTCCGGCCGACACCTGTTTCGCGAGTCCCGTCGGCGGTCCGGCCGACACCTGTTTCGCGAGTCCCGTCGGCGGTCCGGCCGACACCGGTTTCACGAGTTCCGTCGGCGGTCCGGCCGACACCCGTTTCGCGAGTCCCGTCGGCGGTCCGGCCGACCCCCATTTCACGAGTCCCGTCGGTGGTCCGGCCGACCCTTGTCTCACGAGTCCCGTCGGTGGTCCGGCCGACCCTTGTCTCACGAGTCCCGTCGGCCCGGCCGACACCCGTCCCACGAGTCATGTCGCCGGTCCGGCCGACACCTGTTCCCAAAGTCCTGCCGGCAGGCCGGTCCGGCTCTGATTCTATGATTCTCATCGTCGGTCCGGCCGACACATGCCCCTCGAGTCCCGTCGGAGGTTCGTCCGACGCCCGCTCCCAGAGTCCGGTGGGTGTCCCGACAATCCCCGGTCCCCCGAGTCCTGTCAAGTCCCGTCCCGAGTCCCGTCTAGTCAAGCCTCGTTACGAGCCCAGTCCAGTCCGGTCCTGTCCCGAGCTCAGTCTAGTCGGGTCCCGTTCTGGTCCCAGTCTGGTCATGTCCCGTTCCAAGTCCAGTCCTGTCAAGTCCCGTTCTGGTCCCAGTCTTGTCATGTCCCGTTCCACGTCTAGCCCTGTCAAGTCCCGTTCTGGTCCCCGTATGGTCATGTCCCGTCCTGTCAAGTCCAGTCCTGGTCCCAGTCCTGTCAGGTACCGGTCCGAGTCCCGTCCGGGCAGATCCCGTTCTGGTCCCCGTCTCGTCAGGTCCCGTTCAGAGTCCCGTCAGGGCAGGTTCCGTTCTGGTGCCAGGCCCGTCAGTTTTAGTCCCGGGCCCAGGCCAGTAGGGTCATTTCTCAATGCCAGTAGTGGTAGGTCCCGTCCCCCTGAGTCCCTGCCTGAGGTTCGTCCTCCGGCACGTCCCCCTGAGTCCCTGCCTGAGGCGCGTCCTCCGGCCCGTCCTCCTGAGTCTCCGCCAGGTGGCCGTCCGCCGGTCCGTCCGCCGGAGTCTCCGCCGAGTGGTCGTCCTCCGGCCCGTCCTCCTGAGTCTCCGCCAGGTGGCCGTCCACCAGGTGGCCGTCCGCCGGTCCGTCCGCCGGAGTCTCCGCCGAGTGGTCGTCCTCCGGCCCGTCCTCCGGAGTCTCCGCCGAGTGGTCGTCCTCCTGAGTCTCCGTCGGGTGGCCGTTTCCCCGAGCCTGCATGTCCTGTCGTTTTCTCCTGTGTTTCAGGTTCCTCTCCGCCGGCCTGTTGGCGACAGGGGCTTTGGCCCTCCAACCGGGCCCCCGCCACCCACCCTTGCCAGGCAGTTCCGTGGACGCCAGGAGGCGTCCGTAGAGGGGGGGGTACTGTGAGGATCCTGAAGGCACCACCGCCAGGGGGTGCCGGAGTAACCCTGAGTGTGGCCAGGGTGTGTGTTGTGCAGGCAGAGGAGGGGCAGTGTGAGGAGAGCGCTGCGCAGCTGCAGCGCATGACGGCGACACAGCTGAGACTGATCCGGGCTCGTCAAGGTGGAGTTAAAGCCAGCGTCCTTCCGGAACCCCGTTGTCGGGTGATTGTGGGAGATACCCCTGTCAAGTGGGTTCCTGGGTTCGTGCCACGAACGAAGCCGCGAGCCCGGAGAACAAGTGACGAGAGTGAGAGGCGGCGAGCGGCGAGGTCTCGCTACGAGGAAGAGCTGCGAGGACGAGCTACCCGGAGTAGCTTCGGGGTCCAGCAGAGAGGACGAGCTCCGAGGTCCAGGTACGAGAGAGGGCTGCGAGGACGAGCTACACGGAGTAGCTTCGGGGTCCCGCAGCGAGGACGAGCTCCGAGGTCCAGGTATAAGGGAGAGCTGCGAGGACGAGTTACAAGGAGTAGCTCCGGGGTCCAGCAGCGAGGACGAGTTCCGAGGTCGGGCTACATCGACGAGTTACGCCGCGAGTCAAGTCACGCACCACGCCAGCAGCCACGAAGCAGCAACGAGCGCCGCTAGGTCGAGTGGCTGAGTATCTTTTGTGTTTTGTTGTGGACATTCTAAGTTTTCCCCGTTGTCTGGCGTGCGAGTTGAATAAACCTTTTTGTGTTTTCACCCACTTCTGTTTGCCCGCGTCTGCTTTTGGGTCCTGAGCCACACTGAACCCTGACATCGAGAAGAATAACTAACCAATGAGAGGGCCTTAAGCTCCGTGAATGAGAGTATTTAAACTAATAAAGCGGGATGTACGGCCTCTTCTCTCCTGGACGTGAAGCGACAGCTAACTGTTTACAGTCTGTGAATTTGCAGAAAGGAGGAAGGCCTCGAATCGAGTAATGTATAACTGTTTTGTCATCATCTTTTATTAAATCTTTTAATTACATAAGTTTGAGTATCTGGGCATTTCTCCCACGGACTGACCGGGATAACGAGCAGAATCTTTCAACCCGCCAGGAGGGAGTTACAGTAGTAGTAAGTAGTAAGCACTACAGTAGTAGTAAGTAGTAAGCCTGTTTAGCCTTTTCCCTCCCGTCCCTCTCTTTCACAGCTGTCCTGCTGGGCCATTTGGGAAAGAGATTCTTCTCCAGAGTAGGGAGTGTGGTTCTGATTTTCCTCCCCATCAACAGCTCGGCTGGACTGAAGCCTGTGGTGGAGCAGGGAGTGGACCTATAGCTCATCAGAGCCATTAAAGGATATTCCTGCTTGAGAATTTTCTTTGCCGTCTGTACGGCTCTCTCTGCGTGCCCATTGCCCTGTGGGTGGTGAGGGCTTGAAGTCGAGCTGCCTCGCGCACTCCTTGAACTCCGCACTTGAAAATTGGGGTCCATTATCGCTCACCACCTCATCTGGAATGCCAAACCCTGCGAAGACTGTTTTCATTCTTTGGATAACTTGTGCACTCGTTGTCGAGGGCAGCTGCAGTATCTCTAGAAACCTGGAGTAATAATCCGAGATTACCAGGTAGTTGTGATGGTTGTGCTCACAGAGGTCAATTGCAATTCTCTTCCAGGGTCACTCCGGAAGCGGTGTGGAGATGAGAGGTTCTTTTTGTTGTGTTCTTTTCAGTTCACAGAACACCTGACATGACGTCACAAGCTTATTTATCTCGGTAGAGAGTCCGGGCCACGATCTCTCCCTACATTTGACTAGGCCCTGGTGCCCTTCATGAATTTTCTGAAGGATCTCACCTCTCATTAGCCTTGGCACAACAATCCTGCTCCCTCTGAGGACAAGGCCATCGTGTTCTGATAGCTCTGATTTCACTTGGACGTACTCTCTTGAGTCCATGGGCACATTGCTTAAGTGTTCAGGCCATCCTTTCTTTATGAGCTTCACAACTGACAGCAATTCGGCGTCGGCTGGTGACGCCATTTTGATTTCATCCATCTTGCTTGTAGACGCAGGGATCCCCTCTACTACACTAGCCACGTAGCAAGCCACTTCACTGTGTGTCTCTGTCTTTGCGCATGTGCTGGCCAGTGGACTGCGTGACAAGGTATCCGCGACGATCAGTTTTCCCTGGGGCATACTCTGCCACTGGATTGAATCTCATGAGCCTCATGAGAAGACGTTGACATCGTATCTGTACATTGTCCAGGCTGCGGCTATTAATGAGAGGTACTAGCGGCTTGTGGTCCGTGATTAGCTTGAACTGCTCCAGTCCATTGAGGTATCTGTTGAACTTCTCACATGCCCACACACCAGCCAGACCTTCCTTTTCTATTTGGGCATAGCATGTTTCTGCTTCAGTGAGGCGTCTGGAGCAATATGCCACAGGTTTCCACTGCTCCCCGTGGAGCTGAAGGAGTACACCTCCCAGTCCATAACTACTTGCGTCCGCTGACACAGCCGTGGGCTTGCTCAAGTCATAGAAAGTGAGTACTGGTGCAGTTGTCAACGGCTCCTTGATGTGTTCAAAAGCTGTTTGTTGTGCGTGGCTCCATGTCCATGTATTCTTGTCCTTCAGGAGCTCGTACAGCGGCTGTCCTACCATTGAGAGTTCGGGGATGTATCTTCCGAGATAATTCTCCATCCCCAGTATCCTCCTCAACTCTTGCACGTCTGCTGGTGGCGATAGCTGCCGAATAGCTTCCACTTTGTCGGGGTCAGGCCGGATCCCGGACCGGTCAATGAGATGCCCGAGGAACCGCAGCTGACTCTGCCTGATGGAGCACTTCTCACGATTGAGCTTCAGACCAGCTGTCTCTATGCGCTGCATTACCTTCTCCAGGCGACTGTCGTGCTCCTCCTCTGTGGCCCCATAGACCAGAATGTCGTCCATGAAAACCTCAACACCCTTCAGCCCCTGCAGGGTCTCCATTATCTTCCTCTGGAAGATTTCTGGCGCGCTCGCTATTCCGAACGGTAGCCGCATGAAGTTGAATCTGCCAAATGGCGTAATGAAAGTAGTAGCTTACAGCTGTCCGGGTGCAACGGGATATATCTGGAAGAACCCACTGGCGGCATCGAGCGAAGAGAAGACAGTGGCCCCACTCAGCTTTGCTGTAATCTCATCAGCAGTAGGCAGGATATACTGTTCTCTTTTCACAGCCTCGTTCAGCCTCTTGAGATCAACACAGATGCGGGCTTTACCTGTGCTCTTCTTCAAGACTGGCACCATGGGTGCACACCAGTCCGTGGGCTGTGTCACTCTCTCAATGATGCCATTTCCCTCCATCCTCTGGAGCTCCTCCTTTACCTTTTGCAGCATAGGGAGAGGTACGCGTCGTGCTGTGTGTACAGCATATGGCTGAGCATTGTCTTTCAGCAGTATTCTCACCGGTTCAGTCTTTAATGTCCCATGCTCACCATATGCCAGTGGATGTCCTTTGTCGCACACCGTTTCATCCACTCCTCACCAGATTAATTTCCACAGACAACGGACTGCTGAGTAGGTTGTTTTTCAATACGTCCGCGGATGACATATGCTGTGAGTGGGTGAGTCTTTCCTTTGTAGGTCACAGTGCTCTGGATCTGTCCTATGCACTGCAGCTCGCCACCTGGGCTGTCCAGTGGTATATCTGCAGGCTCCAGTGGTCTTTTGGGGATGAGTGAGTGGTAGGTCTCTTCACGGATGACGTTAACATCGGCCCCTGTGTCGATTTTGAAGTCAACTGGTGTAGAGCCCACCAGCAACTCGACAGCCCATTGCTCTGGTGACCCGTCTGCTTTACTCACAGCCCCAAGAAAATATGACTGCTGTTGCTCCGTTTGCTCTGTAACCTCACTTACGGCCTTCCTGCTCCTACACACTCTACTCCAATGTCCAACTTTGTTGCATGCATTGCATGTGGATTTTCTGGCTGGGCAATTTTCATCTTTACTGTGCCACACTTTCCCACACTGTCCACATTGTCCTTTATTTCCCCCTTTTGGCTTACGGTAGTGGTCGGGGTATTTGCTGCGCTCGTGAGTGACTTCTATCACCCCTGTTGTCTCTCCTTGCATGCTGACTTGCAAAGCAACCTCCTCCGACTGCCTGACTGTCTCTATAGTCAGCGCTAGCGTCAGGTCCTTCGTCAGCTGCAACCTCCGTGAGACGTCTTTGTCAAGTATTCCAACGACGATCCAGTCGTGGATATTCTCATCTCTGCTCACGCCGAATTCGCAATGCCCTGCCAGTTCGTACAAAGCCCTGATAAAAGTCTCAGCTTTCTCTCCTGGTCTTTGCATGCGCAGATGGAAACATGCACGTTTGTGTATAACATTCCGTCTCGACACAAAGTACTCATCAAACTTTCCAAGCACCCTGACAAAATCATCTCTATGTCCATCTTCGGTAAATGCAAACGAACGGAATATATTCTCCAACTCGCTTCCCATAGCGTATATCAGGCTACTAAACCTGCACGGCGCCTTCTTCTTTGTCCAGCTTAGTGGCGGTTCTGAATCTCACAAAACGCTGCTTCCACTCCGGCCATTCTCACAAAGGAAGATTGGACGTTACGGAGTGAGAAAAGATCTGTTTAAGTGAGCGCTAACCGTTATATAAATTAGTTCAGCCGACCAAATTAACAGCAGGTAAAAGACGCATTTTATGTGTTGTGAAATGGACCGTTGCATGTTTAATTAAAGCGGCGTATTTTTCATTGATTGTTTGCTTGAAAAAACGGATATGAGTTGTTGCCAAATTATTTATTCTCTGTTGTTTAGTACTTTTGTTGTGTTCTACTGTACATGTTTAAAGCGTGACTGCTCTGTTATGAACTCCGTGTTAATGAGAATATTAAGTAAATTTAAGAGAACTACATTGAGATTATATATGTGATATATATGATATTATATGTAAATATGAATGTGAAGTAGGTGAAATAATTATTTTGTTGTTACTCAGTTTGTGATTTAAAAAAAGGGAAACACATATTTAACTCATGGTTAAATAGCTAAACATAATTCCAAATGAGTTAAAGGAGGATACAATGATCCATGTGATAATTGCTGTGTTCATTTTGACAATTTTGATGTGACATTTATTATGGTCATATCATAGATAGAAATGTCATGATAGTAATAGCCTTGTTTTATACAGGCTAGGTTTTTTGAGGTTCCATGGAAACCTCCTGCTATTGGAAATTGAGCCACCACTGAACCAGATCATCTCCTTAACCCGATGATATGGAGTAAAGATATTCTCTGTTGCTGAGGAGAAGGCAACATCTTCTTCATTTCCCATCACCTGAGTGCACCAGTGTGTTAATAATAAAGCAGCAGAGCTCTTGACTGACTTATCTTTTGATTTTTGAACTGACTGACTATTTGAACGGACTGTGAAAGAAAACCAGGAACAAACTTGAACTTAAAGCAACTGGATCTTAAGGAACACTGATGGTGTGTTCACACCGATCGCGACGCAAATCTTTCGCGCGACCAGATTATATGTAAAGTCAATGCACAGACGCGTTTGGTTGCGACAGACGCGAATTTTCAGCGGGCGCTGCGTAAGACGCGTTAGACGCGTTTGACGCGGCGCGTGAGTTGAAATTTTCCAACTCGGGCGAAAAAAATCACGTTGCGAAAGCCAATCAGCGTTGAGAAGCTCTGCGCGTCATCACTGCCGTCCTGCCGTTGTTGCATCAGCCAAAATGGAGGATACGTTGATTGTAGCTGTGTGCGGGCATCCGGAGCTCTACAATACGATGTTATACGATTATAGAAATAGAGTTAAGAAGGACGTTGCCTGGAAAAGTATAAGTGAGGATATCGGACTATCTGGTAAGTTTTAGCTATTTGTTGTACTTTTTTTTACTATGAACCAACCACCGGCATATATGTTTCATGTCAGAGGAGTTATGCCGGTGTTACATCCCAACTGGTTTTCAAACCTACTGGTTTCCCTACACGTGCGTGCGCTATGTTCGCTTCACATCTGCAGCGGTTGTCTGTCTCGGTCACCAGATTCGTCACACATTCACAAACATATTGCTGGAGTTCTTCAAGTTACATTTTATATCTATTGCGGCGATCATGATTGTATAAGTGAGCACTACATCCCAACCACGTATGAAGAAATACATTTAAGAAAATATATTTATAGAAAGATCGCCAAGACCTGGATTCGATCCCTGTCGAGCAAAACAATAACATCCTGAAGGACTGTGGCTTAACCTGTCAAGCCACCAATTATTAAAGATGCTAGAGTCATTTAGGCCATTACTCATGACGTCACATCTCGTCTTTTGGTGTAGGTGAGCTGAAACAACTGGTTACCTGGGGCGGACATTAAAACACGTCTAAACATATTTAGCGAGGCTACGGCCAGACACCACTGACGCATTTGGACAAAAACAATTGTACTTTTGTGACGAATATAAAGAGACGATCGTACTGTGAAAAGACACTAAAACATTGTGAACACTGAGCCACAGGAAGA
This sequence comes from Cottus gobio, assembly GCA_023566465.1. Classification (NCBI taxonomy): domain Eukaryota; kingdom Metazoa; phylum Chordata; class Actinopteri; order Perciformes; family Cottidae; genus Cottus; species Cottus gobio. The sequence goes on from CM042230.1 coordinate 21,799,468, forward strand.
GTGGAAGACTAGTAATGTTGTACCCACAACACAGTGAACAACATGTTGCTGGGTCGAGGAAGACAGGACCGCAGAGTACGATACAGGACCAATCGAGGAGGAAAGTTCAGAGGCAGCAGCAGGGCCATCTCAGGTTGACAGGGCAGGTTAGTCGACAAGTGTAGACACAAAATCACAGTCTGGTTAACTTAAAAGGAAAAGATTCATATGGCTGAACACTAGACCAAAGTGTCTGCTAATGTTCATCTGTGATGTCTTGTAAATTATACAAAAGTCAGATCACCTCTCTGTTGCTTGTAAAAGCTATCTTTAGTCCAGTGTTTACATTATAGTTTAATCCTCCAAAGACCAGTGTACACAACTTTTACCAACTGTGTTTTGCTATAGGGATTTTTTTTAACATGGATGTAAAAAAAAACACCCTGTGGACCCACCACCCGCAGGGATAGACATCGGGGTCGGGTGCTATGTAGACCGGGCGGTGGGCCGGGCAGGGGGCCTGGGCGAGCCGATCGCCGGCGACATAGACTAGCTCTAGGGACGTGGAACGTCACCTCGCTAGCGGGGAAGGAGCCGGAGCTGGTGAGGGAGGTGGAGCGATACCAGCTAGATATAGTTGGGCTCACCTCCACGCACAGCGCTGGCTCTGGAACCAAACTCCTGGAGAAGGGTTGGACTTTGTTCTTTTCTGGAGTCGCCCAGGGTGAGAGGCGCCGGGCGGGAGTGGGATACTCACGAGTCCCCGGCTGAGCGCCGCCGTGTTGGAGTTTTCCGGAGAATGAGAGGGTCGCCTCCCTGCGCCTACGAGTTGCGGGGAGTAAGGCTCTGACTGTTGTTTGTGCTTATGCACCAAACAGCATTTCGGAGTATCCGGCCTTCTTGGAGTTGGTGGGAGGGGTCCTGGAAAGGGCGCCGCCTGCCGACTCCATAGTTCTCCTGGGAGACTTCAATGACCACGTGGGCAACGACAGAGAAACCTGGCGGGGAGTGATTGGGAAGAACGGCTTGCCTGATCTGAACCCGAGCGGTGTTTCGTTGTTGGACTTCTGTGCTAGCCACAGTTTGTGCATAACAAACACCATGTTTGAACATAAGGTGGCTCATAAGTGTACCTGGTACCAGAACACCTTAGGCCGGCGATCAATGATCGACTTCGTAATCGTATCATCTGATCTGCGGCCGTATGTTTTGGACACTCGGGTGAAGAGAGGAGCAGAGCTGTCAACTGATCACCACCTGGTGGTGAGTTGGATCAGATGGCGGGGGAGTCGGCCAGAAAGACCTGGCAAGCCCAAACGTGTAGTGAGGGTGAACTGGGAACGTCTGGCGGAGGATCCTGTCCGGGAGGTCTTCAACTCCCACCTCCGGAAGGACTTCTCACACATCCCGAGGGAGGTTGGGGACATGGAATCCGAGTGGATCATGTTCAAAGCCTCTATTGTGGACGCGGCCGCTAGGAGCTGTGGTCAGAAGGTCATCGGTGCCTGTCGTGGCGGCAACCCGAGAACCCGGTGGTGGACACCAGGGGTGAGGGAAGCTGTCAAGCTGAAGGAGGCCTTTCGGGCTTGGTTGGCCCAGGGGTCTCCTGAAGCAGCTGACAGGTACAGGCAGGCCAGAAGGGCTGCAGCTGCAGTGGTCACGGATGCTAAAACTCGGGCATGGGAGGAGTTTGGGGAGGCCATGGAGAAGGACTTTCGGTTGGCCTCAAGGAGGTTCTGGCAAACCATCCGACGACTCAGGAAGGGAAAGCAGGGCCTTCCCCAGGCTGTTATCAGCGGGGGATATCGTCGGGCGGTGGAAAGAGCACTTTGAGGAACTCCTAAACCCGGTCAACATGTCCCCTGAACAGGGGCCAGAGCCTGAAGACTTGGGGATGGATGAACCTATCTCCCTGGCAGAGGCCACTAAGGTAGTCAAAAAGCTCCTTGGTGGCAAGGCGCCGGGGGTGGATGAAATCCGCCCTGAGATGCTGAAGGCGCTGGACTTTGTTGGGCTGTCTTGGCTGACACGCCTCTTCAATGTCGCATGGGGGTCAGGCACAGTGCCCATGGACTGGCAGACCGGGGTGGTGGTTCCCATCTTCAAGAAGGGGGACCGGAGAGTGTGCTCGAATTATCGGGGTATCACACTACTCAGCCTCCCGGGAAAAGCTTATGCCAGGGTGCTGGAACGGAGGCTCCGACCGTTTGTCGAACCTCAGATTCAAGAAGAACAGTGCGGGTTTCGTCCTGGTCGTGGAACAGTGGACCAGCTCTTTACCCTTGCAAGGATACTGGAGGGGTCCTGGGAGTTTGCCCAACCAGTCTACATGTGCTTTGTGGACTTGGAGAAGGCTTTCGACCGGGTCCCTCGGGGCTTTTTGTGGGGGGTGCTGCGGGAGTATGGTGTGCCGGACCCGTTGCAACGGGCCATCCGGTCTCTGTACGCCTGCAGTAGGAGCTGTGTTCGTATCCTCGGCAGTAAGTCAGATACGTTCCCGGTGGGTGTTGGCCTCCGCCAGGGCTGCCCTTTATCACCGGTCCTGTTCGTGACTTTCATGGACAGGACATCTAGGCGCAGCCGTGGGGCGGAGAATGTCAGGTTCTGGGATCTCAGGATAGCCTTTCTGCTGTTTGCAGATGATGTGGTCCTGTTTGCCTCCTCGGACCATGACCTCTAGCATTCACTGGGGCGTTTTGCAGCCGAGTGTGAAGCGGCGGGGATGAGAGTCAGCACCACGAAATCTGAGGCCATGGTGCTCTGCCGGAAACCGGTGGATTGCTCCCTCCGGGTGGGGACAGAGTGCCTACCACAAGTGAAGGAGTTCAAGTATCTCGGGGTCTTGTTCACGAGTGAGGGTAAAATGGAGCGGGAGATCGACAGGCGTATCGGTGCGGCTGCAGCAGTAAAGCAGGCGTTGCACCGGGCCGTCTTGGTGAAGAAGGAGCTGAGCTGGAAGGCGAAGCTCTCAATTTACTGGTCGGTCTACGTCCCAACCCTCACCTATGGTCACGAGCTTTGGATCGTGTCCAAAAGAACGAGGTCGCGGATACAAGCGGCCGAAATGACTTTCCTCCGTAGAGTGGCCGGGCTCAGCCTTAGAGATAGGGTAAGGAGCTCGGACATCAGGAGGGAGCTTGAAGTCGAGTCGCTACTCCTTTGTGTCGAAAGGAGTCAGCTGAGGTGGTTCGGGCATCTAATTAGGATGCCTCCAGGACGCCTCCCTTTAGAGGTTTTCCAGGCACGTCCAACTGGTAGGAGGCCCCGGGGAAGACCCAGGACACGCTGGAGGGATTATATCTCCCAGCTGGCCTGGGAACGCCTCGGGATCCCCCAGAATGAGCTGGTAGATGTTGCGGGTGAGAGAGAAGTCTGGGTCAGCCTGCTTGACCTGCTGCCTCCGCGACCCGACCCCGGATAAGCGGTGGAAAATGGATGGATGGAAGTATTATAAATTAGCATCTGACATTACATTTAATATTTTACTGTTTTCTTTCAATAAAAGAAACTTTAAGATAATACATAGATAATAATTTATAGATAGATGGATGTAAAAAAAAAAAACATACTACTCTATCATAGTTTCAACTATGTGTAACTTTAAAAGACACAAAATGTGATCATATTTGCAGAAAAAATACTAATGTATTTACAGTGGCACTTTTGGGTTCTAAAATTGTTGTATTGTTAATATTTAAAGATGAATCAGATCAGTCACCGGAGCCCCTTGAGGCAGAACCTCAAAGTGCTGCTCCTCCTGGTCCTGCTGCTGCTCCATCAGCCTCCTCCAGACCACCCTCAGGTGAGTCTGGAGTAGGCAGTTAAAGAACTGGGATCCTGAATTGGTAGGGGCTTTGAGGACCACATGCTTCCCATCCAATGCTCCACAGCAGAGAAGAAAATTCCAGCGCTCCTCAAACCCCACAGCGATTGACCTCCAGTCCTCTGTGGTGGGCACAGCCATGAAATCCTCCACAAGGCAGTCCCAAAAAGCTGTGGCAACATCTGGGACAATGTTAGAGACAGTGGAGACCCCAACACAGAAGCTGTTGGCAATGCTCCTAAGTGAGTCCCCAGTAGCAAGTTATCTGCAGCACAGAAAACATTCAATTTAACTGAGTTGTATTAATACTGTAGGAGCTAATAGTAGTTGTTTTTATTGCTATGGCTTTACCGATGCTAACATGAATAATAAACATAAATGCTGTTGAGTTTACATAATAAGTTATATAGTATGTAGATATGTAAGTGTATTACAGACCAGATTGATGGATCCAAATTCATTAAGAAATGTAAAAGTGGCTTGCTTGCCCTCTTGTGGACAGACCAGACAAAACATGAATATATTTTATGAAACTGCCACTCACCGGAGACAGATGGACTGGCGCTCAGCAGCGGAGATTGAACGCCTGAAGTTGGTGTCCATCTGAGCCAACAGGTCAACAAACTGGCTAATGGTCAGCCTGAAGCCCCTCCAGACGCAGTTCCTGAAGGAGTCGGTGAAATTCACCGAGCTGTGTGCGCCGACGGATAATGTTATGAACCCAAACATGACGGCGTTTGATGTTCTGACGTTTTGGGGTTTTCTACAACAAGTATAAAGCAGAAATAGTGGCTATTTCTTTCATGGTTGATGGGGGAAATGATAACGTTTTTTACGGATAAGCCCCGCCCCCTTTCAGGCGCATTGACGTGAATTTGCGTTGATGCGAATTAACCACATAAAGTCGAGCGACTAAACTCACGCGAGTAACGTTTCGCGTTCGGTGTGAACACACCATGAGACAATTCAAGTATATGTTTAGCATTTCTATGGAATTGTTTGATAATATTTAAAAAAAAGAGCATAGTCATTGTTGTACAGGATTTCACTTGAAAGTATGTTTTTTTTTATTTTCATATGGTTCAATATAATTATTTTAATCAAACCATCCATTTTAACTAGGGCTGCAACAACGAATCGATAAAATCAGATTATTAAAAGCGTTGAATGAATTTCATTATCGATTCCTTATGTCGCGCAATTATTACTCCACTAAATAAGTCGCGGAGATGTTTGAGTATGAAAAAAAAGTTGAGTTGAGGGCGGAGCAGAGATAGCGAAGAGACCATTTGAGAGACCGTAACGTTCTGAAACACTTGTTAGCTTGACAAGTTAGCGTTAGCTCGTGAGAACAGTGCAATGTGTCTGAACAAAGGGAGTGAGAGAGAGTGTGTGTGTGCGTCTGTGAGTGTGTGTGTCTGTAAGTGTGTCTGTGTGTGTTTGTATGTGTGTGTCTGTGAGGGTTTGTGAGTAGTTTAGAGAACAAATTGTGACGTTCAAACAAATCCGGTTAAGTTTTCTGATTTGTATTTTTCTTTATTTTTTATAAGTTATGTATTGTTCTGACAGCTCAGGTCCCTTTAAACAAAAATATAATTTTTTTGTGCACTTTATTTAATAAAAGCCTATATATTTGGCAGATGTAAAGCATACATGTGTATGTTTGTGTTGGTCCTGTTTGTGCACTTTCTGAAGATTTTTGCACCGTCAGTTCTGTTTTTGAATAATAATATATATATTTTTTTTTATCCGATTCATCGATTAATCGGAAGAATTATCGACAGATTAATCGATTATTAAAATAATCATTATTTGCAGCCCTACTTCTAATCTCTCTCAACGAACCTAGACCTTGGCCCAATAATAATTTGAATATCCTGCGGACACTACGCGAGCTACAGTAACATGCTAACACACTAAACTAAAATGGTCATCATGGTAACCATTATCCTTGCTAAACATCACAATGTTAGCATGCTGCTGTTAGGAGCAACAGTGCATAGAGCTAAATGCATTTCAGCCTCACACTTGCAGAGGTAGATACATGTAGGACTCATGACCTCACTGTTTCTAAAAATCTGCATACTGCTATCTTTGACTAAAGCTTTGGACCAAAGAATATCAGACTGACATTACCAGCTTGTCTAAAACCTACCCTACAGGGTAGTATACAAGTACTATAACGTGGTTCTTAATCAGTTGGTGAATAGTAACACCTTCCATTCCGAAGACACGGTCACATCTGGAAACCTCTCTCGAATCAGCTGCAGAAATCTGGAAAGGATGGATGAAAAGAGAGGACAGCAATGTATTGTCTGTAACAGGGGCGGGCTGTGCATTTTCTTAACTGGGCCTTCTGTGCCGTCTGATATCATATACATAAATACTCACATGATGGAATGCTGCGTCATTAATGGACAATGCATGTAGTCCACATCAACAAGAACCAGTCACATTTAGTTATAACAAAATATGACAAAACAATCCAACAAAACAGCAGCACAAAAACGCTGCACACTCAAGAGCACGAGCCACAATCAGAAGGTTGTGGCTCGTGCTCGAGAAGGTCCTTCTCCATGGCCATGAAGGCCAGTGAGGACAACCCAAGTTTCCATGTGCAGGTCAATGCTGACGCCCGCTAGCCGGCCCTGGCACGTCAAAGAATACGCGCAGCATGTCAAACTAAAGATCTGATTTGTTGAAGTCTATGACAATCAAGGATAACGTCCCCATGTACTTTAATCTGCAAAGGTTAGCTAGAAGGCCTCGGGCTGCACTTCTTCCATAGAGACATAGAGATGAAATCTGATTGAATAAGAGCTCTCCTGCACAAGCTGCACTAGAAGCCGAGCAACAGACGAAGACAGGAGCGGTGCGATGAGAAAATAAAAAATAATAAGGGAAAAATAATTATAATGGGGCAGTAAGTTAATGGAGATGTGATACTCTGTTTATGTTGTTTTTCATGTATCTATTCACTGCCGTGTTCGCTTAATAATGCACGTGAGACAGACTGTGTACTAAAGTTGACATGTTTAATCAGATGCCCACTCCGTATCTGTTTCCCCGCCCCCACATTCACTCCCTCATCCTATTGGTCCCAAGCCTATCAACATACGGCTTCCTATTGGTTAAACATATATGTCAATCAACTGTTATCCGTAACATTGAACAATACCACATCTTCCCTTTTAAGATAACAAAGAGTAAAACGTTGTTTCCATTAGACCATTCGAACCCTGTAAAGAAAACAATGTTAGGCACTTAAGTGAACATTGGAACTTGTATGAAACAAGTGCATTAATTAAACAACTGCTGTTCCCTGAATTCTCACGTTGTAACATAAAGTGTTTTAACTACGCTTATTAGCTTCAACTAGCTTTCACATATCCATGACACCATAACACAACAATAACTCAACATATATTTCAGAGATTTCTTTCACTTCATTTCAGTTCACAAGTTAAGCCTAGCAGGCTCAATGACGGCTCTCCCAGACCTAGTTCTGAGATTGGGAGTCTCTGCAGGTACGACTGGAGGTGTCACGGCAGGTGACATGGGAACCTGCTCTGACATGTGCTGCTGTGGTGGTATCCTCTCTTGTGTAGGCGTCTGTAGAGGTATCAGATGCAGGCAGTTGCGTCTCACCACCCCCTGAGGTAAATCCACCAAATAAGATCTTGGAATAGAGTGGTTCTGGGTCACAGTTCCAGGCGTCTTAGCGTCGGTGACCCATACAGGTTCTCCTGGTGACAAGACACTGAGCATTTTTGCACGGTGACGCCTGTTGTAGTGTGCAGCATCTGACATCCTCTTCTCCTTTTCCTTCTGAGCCAGTGCGCTGTTGTCAGGCAGTGTAGGGTCCAGATGAGAGGGAACAGTTGGCACCGTGGTGCGTAAACGTCAGCCCATGAGAAGCTGAGCCGGGCTGTATCCATTCTGAAGAGGAGTGGCTCTATAAGCGAGTAGAGCAAGGTAGGGGTCATCTGCCTTCTTTAGAAGGTTTTTCACCGTCTGGACCGCTCGTTCTGCTTCGCCGTTACTTTGCGGGAACCTCGGGCTGCTGGTGACATGTCTGAATCCGTATGCAGCTGCAAACAAGGCGAAGGCCTGTCCAGAAAACTGAGGTCCGTTATCTGACATCATTACCTCCGGGATGCCATGGCGAGCGAAGATCGACTTTAGATGAGTGATGATGTCGGTGGACCTGGTGTGAGATAAGAGTGCAATCTCAATATATCTCGAGAAGTAGTCTACGACAAGTAAGTACGTCTTACCTCCCAGTTCAAAGAGGTCCGCCCCCAACCTTTGCCATGGTCGGTCAGGGTGCTCTGAGGGCATGAGCGGCTCATTGTGATTGTGTCTCTCTTGTATGCATGTTCTGCATTTGAGTACCATGTCGTTTATCTGCAGACCGAGTCCCGGCCACCATACAGACTGGCGTGCATGTGCTTTACATTTCACAACACCTTGGTGTCCTTCATGCAGCTTGGCTAGCACATCGAGTGTGGCTCGCTCTAGCCAGTAGTTTTTCAGCACCGATTCCTGTTTTACATGCGCTGGCCATCCTTCTCTGCACAGCATCATTGTCTATGTATGAGGGACTGGCAGGCAGATTTCCCATGATACAATCCACATATATGTTTGTGCTCTCCATCAGTTCGTTTTCATCTGGGGACATGCTCGCTTTCACAGGCGAGCGTGACAGTGTGTCTGCTGTCCAGAGTGACTTCCCTGGCACATGTATGATTGTATATGAGTAGCGCATGAGCCTCATTCTGAAGCGCTGAATTCTTGGCGGCAGAAGATCGAGTGCTTGGGCTCCAAGTAGGCTGAGAAGAGGTTTATGGTCTGTCTCCAGGATGAAATGCTTTCCCAGGAGGAAATCCCGGAACCGTTCACAGGCCCATGTGAGGCCCAGAGCCTCCTTTTCAACTTGTGCATAGCGTTGTTCAGTTGGAGAGAGTGACCGCGATGCATAAGCCACAGGACACCATTCACCGTCCACCTTCTGGAGAATAACACCTCCCAAGCCATATGATGATGCATCGGCTGATACTTTAGTGTCTCTGTTTGGGTCATACATAGCCAGCACTGGAGGAGAAGCAAGTGCCTCCTTCAGCTCCTTAAACGCCATTACCTGGTCAGTGTCCCACACCCAGCAGTTCTTTTTCGAGAGGAGGTCACAGAGTGCTTTGTCTTTTTCAGCCAGCTGAGGAATGAATTTCCCGAGTTGGTTGACCATGCCGAGAAAACTCCTCATCTCACTCACATTTGTTGGCTCCTTCATCTCCGTGATAGCCTCCGTCTTCTTCGGATCGGGCCGGATGCCCGTGACTGAGATGATGTGGCCCAAAAAGGCCATCTCGCTCTTGGAGAGTTCACACTTTTCCACATTCAGGGTGATGCCTGCTTTCTCCACTCTTTGCAGCACAGCATGGAGTCGTGTGTCATGCTCGTCTTGGTCCCGCCCCCACACTAGTAAGTCATCAATGTGGCAGACCACACCCTCCAACCCCTCTATGACTTCCGCCATCATGCACTGAAAGTGTTCGGGTGCTGAGTTGATGCCGAAGGGAAGGCGGTTAAAGTGGAACCGCCCGAAGGGTGTTATGAATGTGGTGTACCTGACTGACTCTTCAGCTAAGGGGATCTGCCAGAACCCCATGTTAGCATCCAATTTACTGAACACTTTTGCTCCAGCAAGCATTCCGAGAGACTGATCCACTGACGGCAGAATGTACTTTTCACGGCGCACATACGCATTCAAGCCAGTATAGTCCACACAGTCTCAGGCTTGAACTGTTTTTCTTTGGTACGACCACCATACCGGCACACCAGTCTGTTGGCTCCTCCACACGGCTGATGACGCCCAGCTCCTCCATTCGCTGGAGCTCTTCCTTGACTTTCCCCATCAGCGGCAGAGGAATTCTCCTAGGGGTTTTCAGTGAGAAAGGCACAGCATTTGGTTTTAGTTTTATGTGATATGCCCGTTTCACCTCACCTAGCCCATTGCACAGTCTGGGGTACGTCGACTTGAGAGTGTCCAAATCTATGCTGTCAACACGTTTGAGCAGGCCAAGGGCTGTAATGGCTGGAAATCCAAGCAAGGGCGTGCTCAGATGTTTGACCACATAAACCTTCTGCATGGTTTGCTTGATTCCTCAGCTGCAGTCTGGCGAACCCTGACACATCCAGCGGAATCCGTCCCGGACCAAGCAAAGGTCTCTCTGCTTTCTGAAGAACAGGCTGTTGTGTACCGGAAAATATTCTGTTCATATCAGTCTGTGACACAGCAGTGACATCCGCTCCGGTGTCGAGTTTGAACTTGATTGTGGTGTTCTTTATTCCTATGTTAGCGGTCCATGCAGCTTTGTCGGACGTCACAGAACCCAGGAAGAAACTTTCATCCTCCTCCTCCGTCTCAATACCGTCCACGTGTTCGCCTGCACGACAGACACGCTGAAAGTGACCTTTTTTTCCACATGAATGACACTTTGCATTGTTGGCAGGGCACTCATGTCTAGGGTGAGGTGGGCCACCACATTTGTAGCACTGGGAGCTATGTGGATGTCTACTCTGGCTGCTGAAGTGTGACTTTTCTCCATCACTTTTGTATTTCAATCAGGAGAGACAGTGAGTGATTAGTAGTTAACATTTATTATGCCGGGTGATACGTTCATGAGTTACACAGAGTTTATTTGGCGCTTGAACTCAGCGAGGAGATTTGAGATGGCGCTGTGTTTGCCCTGAGCGGCAGCCATCTATGGATCCCCCTCGAGGAGTCCAGACACTGGTGGTGGTGGCTGGAGGTTCTGCTGAAGTTGCTGGAGATGCCGTTTGGGTGCTGGATCTGAGGAGGCGGATGGTGCTGGGGAGGTGGAGGGTTGCGTGAGACAGCAGCAGGAAGCTAGAGGCGGGGATACAGCATGTTTAAAGGGAGCGGCTCGAGCTGATAGGCTAACGCGAAGGTGTGGCTTGGCGCTTATTGGCTGGCGTCGCCCCGCTGTAGAACAGCTGACGGAGTATGATGCTCTTGACACTCCTGATGGAGGCGTCCGGTATAGCCTGTGCGCTGCCGGTGACGCAGTATGAGTGGGAGGCCTACGCCTGGCGTGAGGGGATGGTCTTCCTGTCTGAACTTACGCTAGAGCTTCATTTGTTGAACTTGGGCTTCTCTCTTTGCTTTCTGCCTTCAAACACTCTGTCCACAGTGGCGGCGTCCATCTGCACTACACTACTGACATCACTCCTCAGTGTGTTTTGTTGCTTTTTTATCTCCTCTGATTGTCTTGCCATGTTAATGGCTTTTTCCAGATTTAAATCCTTCTCCATTTGCATGCGTTCGGAGAGCCTTGCATCAGCCAGTCCCACTACAATCCTATCTCTGATTAGCTCGTCGTGCAATGTCCCATAATTGCAGTGCTCTGCTAATGCATGTAGGGCAGTTACAAAAACGTCAACGGTTTCATTTGCCTCCTGTTTGCGCATGTTAAAACGAGCGCGCTCATATACGATGTTCTTTCTAACAATGAAGAAAGACTCAAATCCGTCTCTCACTTTTGAGTATACCTGCTGGTCTGTAGCACTTAGTTTTAAGCCTTGCAAGACGTCATCTGCGTCATCTCCCATGCAGTATATCAAGGTATTCACCTGGTTGACTTCGGAGCTTGCAGACAGTTTACTTGCCTGACGGAATCTTTCAAACCTCCGAATCCATTTTGTCCAGTCGTTCGGCTTGGAAAAATCAAAGGGCTCCGGCGGTTGGATGTTAAACGTAGCGCTGGGAGTGTTAGCCGCCATGCCAAGGTTAGCTGCCTCCCGGTCCTGCTCGTTATCACTCATCTAACTTCACCGAACACTTCTTCCGAACTTGTATCTGTATTTATATGTCCTGTTTTAGCTACACAGCACTTCTGACACCATGTCGTGTTCGCTTAATAATGCACGTGAGACAGACTGTGTACTAAAGTTGACATGTTTAATCAGATGCCCACTCCGTATCTGTTTCCCCGCCCCCACATTCACTCCCTCATCCTATTGGTCCCAAGCCTATCAACATACGGCTTCCTATTGGTTAAACATACATGTCAATCAACTGTTATCCGTAACATTGAACAATACCACATTCACAATACTAACATCTTTATTTCAATTCTATTCTACCTTTTCTTGCATCATGCTTTTTTTGCTGTGGCATTTTTTCAGATCTGATTCTATCTTCTAAAATCTCACTTAGCCCATCTTTATTGATTCTGTGCTTCTAATTTACCATCAGGCAATAATACATGTACAATATAAACTTGTGAATAGCAAAGAACTGATGGACAAAACACCTAAAGCTCAGGCCTTTTCACCTGGTTCCATTGACTGGAGGCAGGAAGTCTGGTACGTTGGGACCTTGGAGGATGTCTGCGTTGAGCCACACAGGCCTGTTTATTCCTCTGCTGCTGTTCTTTTGAACCAGCAGGTCCAATGACAAACCCACTGTGTCCAGATTCTTAAAATCCAACTTCATGCCTTAAGGGAGTGACAGAACAATAAAAACAGTTTTGCCTATTATGACCGTCGGATGGACCAGATGTACAGATAAAGTCACACATGTCCTGCTCTACTGTACCTTTTCTAGAGGCCAGCACAGCATCCAACCATTGGTCAAGAGTGTTGTCACTATAGATGTCAGTAGGGTGGGCCATGATGGGGATTGGCTTCGCAGCAGGTGTTCCATAACCCTCCAGAGTGATATCAGACTATAGGATCATAGCAATATAACCATCACCTGAGGGGAAGAGAGAGGGGGGAATAGTTATGCTTTTAATGGAGTGTAATGTTTATATTGTACAGTATGTATACCTCAGGGACAAACAATACCATCAAAAACTAATGCAATTTGTTTGTGTGTGTAAGTGAGTTTATTTGTGAGAGCTTTGTTCATTTCCTCCTTGCTATTAGCTCTGTGAAACCAGGTAGCCAATAAACCGACAGGTTTGCTGATATCACCCGATTGAACCAGGAAGTCCAGCATGTCTCCACCAGTAGAAAACGAGGGGAGAGGAACTGAGGAACCTAATTGGATAGCATGACAAACACAGGCGAACATGCAAGTGTAGGACTGTAAAAACATGGGACTTTATAACATTCATACAAAAAGGAGAAGAGGGAGTGGGTTGTGTATCTTTTTCTTTTTGCTGAAAGGACTGTGGTCCAAATTTTTGGGGAGAGTAAGGTCTCTGGAGAGCAGGAAATTTGTTATTATCCTATAGCAGATCTTATCTTCTCTTTGTTCTATCTAACAGAGAGCAGATGCAAAGTAAAGAATATGTAAATTGCATGGGTCAAGTGAAATTAACAACTCCTGGTTCAAAAAGAATGAATGGTTGAAATACGTTGCCTCAATTCTTTCCTCCAAAATGTTCTACTGTGCAATTTGGAGGTTATGTGAAATGTATTACTCCATTTGACATTAAAGCTGGAGCCTATCCTAATCTAGTTTTGAACTATTGGTTATTAATGGAAAAAAATAGAGCCAATTAAATAGTGTTAGATAATTTTGAGATATTTTGGGAAGGAGTGTTGCAGTTTTCTGTTAGTCAAGGGAAGGGTGCAAAGGTGCAACATTTGAAATCTATTGCCTCCAAACAACTCTCAACATGGCTGAGCAGCACTAACAGTGCAAACGACAGCAGTGCTGACAGAGTATACCAAAAGTAAACTCCCAAAAATTGCACAATAATATATAGTATATCGTTGGATTAAAAATGTTCTTTAGATACATGTTTTAATAAATTATCTAAATCAGAATCTGTAAAGTAATTAAAGCTGTCAGATGATGTAGTGAACTGAAAAGTAAAATGTTTTACTTGAGTGGAGAAGAAGAGGAAAGAACAGAAATACTCAAGTACAAGTACTTAAGTACAGTGCTTGAGGAAATGGACTTTTCATAAATATTTTTCCAACTCTAGTTGTCGTAAAGGATTCTGTTTATACTCACTATACTAACTATGGGACACATGCACTAGAGGTGGATAGGCTTGCACTGGACGGGACATATGCACTAAGAGGTGCATTATCTCACAGTGGGCGGGACACATGCACTAAGAGGTGCATTAGGTTCGTTCAAGATGAGCCAGTTCTGCGCAGAATCGATCGCGGCGATCGGTGCGCAATGCATGCCGGTTAGATTTGTGTCCGACTTGATCCCGACTTGCTCTGGCGTCATGCACACGTGGTCAACGATAATCTCACGAGAGCGAGCGAGGCGGCCGTCGATTTTAGAGCCTGGCGCTGCAGCAGCTCTCCACCAACTGCGTGGTCCACATGATGGGAAAGGCCTGGCTCTCGCCACATCAGAGAGCTGATTGGCTCTTAGATTTGACAACAAACACCACGTGTAGTTGTAATACTCAAACCTCGATTTTTATCTGAAAACATATCGTGTGTGGTTGATAATAATAACGTTTATTTATTAGGGCCGGGACTTTAACGCGTTAATTAAGATTAATTAATTACGGGACTTTAGCACGTTAATTAATTACGCAAAAAATAAATAACATAATTTTAACCACACTTATTTTTGCACCGCGGAACGTTTTTCAATGAATGAGTTTCGACAGACCGATTATACTGGAGCACCAACTAGCGTTCTCGACTTCCGACAACAACAAACCACAGTGAACATGAACGAAGAAGCTGACGAGACCGCTTTGCTTGGCCCCGTGGATGGGAAATTTTATTTTAAAAAACGAAAGGATGGAAGCGTCGACAAGAGCATGGTTGTGTGCAAGCTATGCAACAAGGAATTTGCGTATCACCGCAGCACATCGAGCCTCAAATATCACCAGAACGCAAAACATATAGGAGTTAGCGTGGACCTTAGCCCGACTCCGAGTAAAGTTACAAGGACCCACACCCAACCCACACTCCACCAGATGACTGGTTTCAGGACCAGGGTAACTAAGTCCACGTCTGAAAAAATAACCAACGGCCTGGCTCACTGGATTGCACTCGACTGTAGACCACTTGGAGTGGTAGAAGATAAGGGCCTGCAAAATGTACTACAGATTGCGTCGTCTGACCCAACATACGAACTGCCATGCAGAAAGACAGTGACAAAAAGAGTACAGCAGCTTTATGACAATGAAAAGGAAGATAAAGAGAATTTATTGGAGAAAGCTGATTGTGTTGCCCTGACTGGGGATCATTGGACCTCGGTAAGCAATTCAAATTACTTCGGTGTGACGGCACACTTTATTGATGTCAAGTGGCGTCTTCACTCATTTGCCTTAACTATCCAGAAGACCACCACTAGGCACTTTGCTGAAAACGTGGCAGGAGATTTTGAGTCTGTGGCAGAGGCCTGGGAAATCACACAAAAAGTCACCACAATCGGAACAGACAGTGCCCGAACCATGATCGCTGCAATGAGACAGCTCACATTCCACCACATGCCGTGTGTTGCCATCAGAGCCCACCATCAGTGAAACAGACTGCCCACTGCAGTGGTGGTCCACTCATGAGGGAGCCCATCCACAGCTTTCTGTCCTGGCCCGCAAGTATCTGGGCACCCCTGCCACTTCTGTCCCTTGCGAGAGACTTTTCTCACTGGCAGGGAACATAGTTCAAAAGAAAAGGGCAGCCTTGAGCTCTGAAAATGTGAACATGCCATTTTGTCTCAGCAACTGGCTGAAAGAGAAGTATAAGAAATAGTCATAGAGGTATCCTGAGGCCAGTGAGGTTGTTGTTACTGAAATGTTGATCAAACAGTGGCCTAAGCAACAGAGATTTATTTTTCATATTGGAAGAATAGGGACTGAGGTCAATCACTGGCACTTTTTTTTATTTTATTTTAAATGGCACACTTTATGTTGAACTATGTATTATGTTGTTGATGCAACTGGCACTTTATGTTGAATTTATTGTTTTGGCCAAGGTTATTGAGAGTTTGACTTTGTCTGTTATGGCCTCTGAAGCAACAGAGAGATGTTTTCTAATAGTCAGGGTTTCCAATGTTCTGAATGTACTTGAAAGTATTGTGTTTTACTTAAAAAAACATAGTTTACAGAAGGTCTACCTATCTATAGGCTACCTGAATTTCTGAAATGTACTGTATTTCTAAATATGCTATTGCTACACTTAATGGCAAACATTGTACTGGTCTGCTGGACTGAAACAAATAAACAATATTTTGTTGATTAAGCTTATGTATTCAGTCATTATTCAATGGTATACTAAAAATAAAAAAATTACTTCTCACTGTTCTCAGGTCAAATATTTATATGCAATTAAAATGCGATTAATTTCGATTAATTAATTACAAAGCCTCTAATTAATTAGATTAATTTTTTTAATCGAGTCCCGGCCCTATTATTTATATAACACATATCAACACCAGTAGTTATGTATTTCACAGGCAGACATACAAATAATAAAGGATGTAGCTACACACACGTTTCTACATAAATATATATTTATAAACACGTGAATAAATCCAAACGTGATCTGTAAACTACAATTAGACTACAGATCGCAACTAACAGGAAGTCTTTTTTTCTGTGACTTCCTGTGTAAACTTTGAAGTCAGCTGAAAACTGTCCGACTTGACCGCAGTTTCTTGTCTCCGCCCCCTGCTGCTGCCGCCTGCTCTGGTCTGGATTCTAGGCGAGGCGCAGCTATTTCAAACGAGCCTATTAGCTCGTAGTGGGCGGGACACATGCACTACGGCAGCGCGGCTGCCCGGCCATGCCAACAAAGTACAGAGAAGTAACACACACAGAGACACAAGGATTTACTTAATGACATTACTCCATATCTTTACATTGCAAATAGTTGTTTTCTGCTAAAGCTCTAAATATTGGATAGAGAACGAATGAATACCGAAGGGTCCATGCTTATTGAAGTATAACATAATGGTCATCCCCTGCACAAACTAAATAATGTTTGTACAGTCTGACTAAAAACGCGGGAAATGATTACAAATGTGCAAAAAAATATTATTATTTTAAATGTGTTAATTAATGCTGTTTTAAAGCTTTCTCTGAACTGGAAAAATTCAAATATTGACTCCTTTATTCTTTCATTATTTTCCTGTCTGACTGTTAAAATAATGGAGCCTAGAATATACCCAATGTATATTACAACCTAAAACATGAATGTGACACATGAGTCAATACTGCTGCACCCTGGGAATGCCATACATTAAAACAGCTGTATAAATATATTGCATATATAAATAGGACATATATGACATACATACAACACAACTGTTATATATGAATTCTAAATTGCATACTCCCCCTCGGTTGCCAACTCTCAATTCCCAGAGGACATGGTATCAGTGCTAAGAGCCCTAATGGTAACTAAAGCCCTTTAAAATATAAAAAATACACAACAGATGTGGTTCAGCTACCTGGCTGTAAAAGTAAGCCCCAAATATGTGTTGCTATACATATGGTGCATTAATCAAATAAAATAAATAGTGTGCGTTATCAAAAATCAAAAACCAAAATCAACTGAGCACTTCATTGAATCATATATGACGTGACAGTAATGATAATCACAAGGATCACAAGTCCAACAGCCGCAGATATTATTATCAGGTGTTTGGTTAGAAAGCCCTGGATAGACTGGCGACTTATCCAGGGTGTACCCTGCCTTCGCCCAATGACAGCTGGGATCGGCTCCAGCGCCCCGCGACCCTAAAGAGGATAAGCGGTTCAGATAATGGATGGATGGATGGTTAGAAAGCCCAGATAAAGGTCTCTCTTTGGTCCTGTGTCCAAACCTCGGCCAGTAAACTGCGCCCTCACCCTGGAGCAAAACATAGAACAAACTATCAGACATCTTTTGATGCAATCATTTTGTCAACATTTAGCATTTATGAAGAAATATATATCCTTCAGTGCGACCTCAATGACACAACCATACTGCCTTTTCTTTAAATTAGCATATATGTACAGCTGGATACGTCTCTTGCCTTTCTCCCATGCCTCTGTCAATCCGGTCCTCTCTCTGGTTGCCCTGTCTTTCTCCCATCCTGCTCTTTTTACTCACTTTAGAATTCCAAAGTGTTGTGTTTCCAAAGAGCTGCAGAACAACACAGTGACAGATGAGGAGTCCTATGAGCCTTATCTACCGAGCAGAGTTTACAATGTTTTCACTGATATGTGCACATATGTCACGGTAGCAGGGCAGAATGTGCCGTTTTGCCTTGAATATCTCTTCAATAAAAATCACTTATTTATTATGAACACAATCAATAGTAATATAAGGCAGTTTTCCCTTCCCACCAGGTTCACAAATGTTCAAAAGACAAATCCAAGTAACTGCTAGATTATTAACAGGTCAATAAGACAAACAATATATACTAACTTTAACTTGAGGATTTTGAATATTAAGGGAGCGACTGTGGGTCAGTGGTTAGCAGGTCTGACTTTCAATCAGAGGGTGGTTCAAACCCCGGCTCAGCCAGTCTGTGTTGTTGTGTCCTTCACTGTAAAATGTAATAAGTTGACTTTACTTGAAAAAAGTCAGGAAACCGATTGCCTTAACATTTCTAAGTAAAGTAGCTTAATTATTTTAAGTTCTTAAAGCTGAAAATAACAGAGTTCAGGCAACTCATGCAATTGCAGTAAATATTAGTATAGTTAACACAAAATTATTAATTAGGTTAACTATAAAATGTAAATTATGACAACTTAATGATCTGAGTGACGTTAACTTAAAATCATTAATTATGTTGACAATAAATAGTCAATTCATATAACTTAAAAGATCTGAGTTATATTAAGTAAGCGGTACTAATAAGAAAAAGTTATCTTTACAAGTCCAAGCATTCACATTACTAGGAAATAATCAGGAAACCGATTGCCTTAAAATCCTCAAGTAAGCTGAACTACAAACTGTAAGTTGTTGAAACAAAGATAGAGAACAGTTATAATGGAAAACAGAGTTTATTTATAAGAAAAACAAATGTTTTGAGTTTGTCCTCTCACATTTTCTTAAGCTTAAACAACGTGGCTGGACATGTTGCCAGATTAAGTTTTGGAACACAGACCATAGTTCACTATGAACAACAGTTTTGGCATGTGCAAAATTCCACCGCAAAACAACCAAGCCGATGAGTCTGTAAAGCAGCTTTCTATCACAACTGTAAAATCCAATAACTATAATCAGTTATGCAAATATGAATCAATATTCTGTTACTTTAATTATTTCTCACCTCAAATGTTTTCAGAAACATATGTTAAGTTGTAAAATGATATTTGTTACCCAGCTGCTATAACTTGGTTAACAGATGGTAAACAGAACAGAGCTAACTTTCTCATTTTCCAGTGTACACTAAATTAGGTTCCTGAGGTGAAAAGTTATTTTTAAAGTTGTCAACTGCAGCTTTAAAAATAGTTAAAAGAAATATCACAAGTTTGTCAGTTTGTTGTATTGAAATACTACAATAAACTGAACTTTGCCAACTAATCTATCAAATTACTAAAGAAAAACAACACAGTTACCCATAATGTCTTGAAATGAACTTCCTCAACTTTTATAAAATCAAAATGCCAAAAGAAAATAAATTACTGATAAAACTGCTTTGTTCTTAACATTTCTTTTGACTATGGTGTGAAACAGTAAAAGTACACCACTTTTTTTATACCAGGAAAGGGTTCCATTGGAGATGGAAGTGTAAAGTTCTCGGGTCTGACCCAGCATGTCACTTACCATGCACATAGCGAAGACAGTTGCGAAGACAATCATGAAGACAGTCACTACTGCATCAGTAGATTTTTAAGTGATTGTATTTTAGGTTTTAGGGTTTTTGGTCCAAGTGAGAGAAGCACTCTTTGAATAAACTCAAAGGTGTTCCTCAGTTGTTGAGGGTACTCCAAATTCAGGGCGTAAATAAGCCCGAAGAGTAGGCACATGGCATGCGGAAGATTGTCAAGGTCATCCATCACTAATGTTCCTTCCAAAACGATTGCAGTAGCCGTAGACTCCAGGTGCAGCGAGTGAGGAGAGGCCACAGTGTCTTCCGCAATCACCGTCAGGATCCCCAGGGAGGTGTGGGACATGTCCGGAAGGTCATCAGAGTCCTAACAATGATAACAGCATAAAAAACACAATTGCATGTCAAATGTTAGTTTGCATTTCTATGGTAGAACGCACAATGGTTATAGTTGTGCCTCACTGCAAAACAAGGCTCCACAAAATGAAGAGACAGCCACTAAGACAAAAGCTAGATTCTGATATTTTTTGATAATAAAGTGATTCATCCATCCATCCATCCATCCATTTTCCACCGCTTATCCGGGGTCGGGTCGCGGAGGCAGCAGGTCAAGCAGGCTGACCCAGACTTCTCTCTCACCCGCAACATCTACCAGCTCATTCTGGGGGATCCCGAGGCGTTCCCAGGCCAGCTGGGAGATATAATCCCTCCAGCGTGTCCTGGGTCTTCCCCGGGGCCTCCTACCAGATGGACGTGCCTGGAAAACCTCTAAAGGGAGGCGTCCTGGAGGCATCCTAATTAGATGCCCGAACCACCTCAGCTGACTCCTTTCGACACGAAGGAGTAGCGGCTCGACTTCAAGCTCCCTCCTGATGTCCGAGCTCCTTACCCTATCTCTAAGGCTGAGCCCGGCCACTCTACGGAGGAAACTCATTTCGGCCGCTTGTATCCGCGACCTCGTTCTTTCGGACACGATCCAAAGCTCGTGACCATAGGTGAGGGTTGGGACGTAGACCGACCAGTAAATTGAGAGCTTTGCCTTTCGGCTCAGCTCCTTCTTCACCAAGACGGCCCGGTGCAACGCCTGTTTTACTGCTGCAGCCGCACCGATACGCCTGTCGATCTCCCGCTCCATTTTACCCTCACTCGTGAACAAGACCCCGAGATACTTGAACTCCTTCGCTTGTGGTAGGCACTCTGTCCCCACCCGGAGGGAGCAATCCACCGGTTTCCGGCAGAGCACCATGGCCTCAGATTTCGTGGTGCTGACTCTCATCCCCGCCGCTTCACACTCGGCTGCAAAACGCCCCAGTGAATGCTGGAGGTCATGGTCCGAGGAGGCAAACAGGACCACATCATCTGCAAACAGCAGAGAGGCTATCCTGAGATCCCCGAACCTGACATTCTCCGCCCCACGGCTGCGCCTAGATATCCTGTCCATGAAAGTCACGAACAGGACCGGTGATAAAGGGCAGCCCTGGCGGAGGCCATCATTGAAAGTGATTCAATCAGCAGTAAATGCTGCTATGATTGATTGATCCATCATTTGATTCACTGAATGGTTGCAAAAGCTAATAAAGAATATGTATATATTTACATATAAGGATGATATTTGAATGGAACAATAGCAAAAATGTAAATACAACAGAATGCAGAAGGGAATGCAGAAGTGAAATAGAAATGTCAGGTAGTTAGCCCAGATCAGCACCCTTTGGTGGCATGCGGTCTTTCCATAGGGTCAAGTTGCAGCTTCACACCATCCAAAACGCAAATAGCTTCAATAATGAAAAACCAACAACCTAACGGGTGTCTGTACACCCTCACCTGTCTGATGGGGGTTGTATTAATATCTCCTCTGATCAATCAAAGTTGAATACGTGGTTAAACATAAAAATATTCTAAAGTTCAGAACATTGTTGTGTTAACCCTGTGTTATTCTTTTTTGTTTTGGTAATAGGAGATATTAGTAGAACCCTTCTACTATCATGCCAACATGTGAAGTTGTACAGATACTCGTTTGGGTGTGAAATTCATTGTTATTTTTTTGTTCTTGAAGGCATTTGGGTTTTGAATGGGGCGACTCTAGAGAGCTACAACTGGACTCGACTGGAAAGACAGGAGATACCACTAAAAGGGCCCCAATATGAGATAGATGATCAGTGAATTAAAAGACAAAGTATAGCAGCACTAATTAGAAGAGAAGTAGCTAATAACAAAAGATTAACAGAGGAAACACATTAGATAGATTGGACATCCTGTGGTGTGGAATTAAATAATTTTGACTAAAGTCTACTTACAAAGCATGTCTTGTAGAAGTCAGCGTTCTCATCTCCAAGGATGACAGGAAGCCCACGGAGAACTGCTGTTCGCTTCCCAGTAACATCTGTACTGGGTAATTTCAAACACACGTAATTCCTAAGTGTTCAAGGACAATCAATTGACAGTTCTGCATGCAATGCAGTAGCACTACTTTAGTAACCACATAAAAGAAATGCTTAAGAAACTTACCCCTGGGTTGACTTGTTGCAAATACTCCTGAAGTATCTGTCCGACACTTCCGCCCTTGGACTTGAAAATCTCAAGGAAGCGAGGAGTGTATTTGTCGAGTTCTTTGAAGAACTCTGCTTGCAGGTTTTTGCTTGACAATCGACAGAACTCTGCCAGAATCTAAAGGAAAAAGTATGACAAATTAAGATGTAGTCATATTAGATATACATTAACCAAATTACAAAATACTACATCCCACTGGGCAGTTCCAGGTGACTTGAGGTGAATACATAAGTGTTATTCAGTAAACTATTTTGATTTACCTGACCCTCTGTGAAGAGTGCTGGCCACCTTTCAACTGTGTTTTTCACTGGAGGCTCCAAGTTCACCAACTCCTTTCTTCTCAAGGCAAACGTTGAGTCCTTGTTCTTGGATATCAGCGCAGCAGTTGGACGACGTTTCTTCATCTCCTCTACAAGTTCCTTTCGTTTGGACTCCATACTAGTCTCATCTTCCCCCTCGGGAAAATTGGGTAGAAAGTTGATTTCAAACCGTTTGGGTCTTTTTACAGTTCTCGGAGACACTTGGCCTTTTCTTTTCCCTCCATTTACAACCACATCTGTACACCCAGCTCGGCGCAGTTTGGTCCGATAGTTCCCCATTTTAAACTTAAGGCTATTTTTCCAGCCGTTACATCCATTAGAAGAGCCTGGCTCAGTGAGGCATGGGTGTTTTTGAATTAGTGCAGTTGCGACATCATTGAATTCTTCATCTTTGGGATATGCCTTGAAGCTGTAAATTGTTTCGGCCAATTTTTCAAGAATCTCATGCTTCATGTCCCTGGGCACTTGTAGATATTTCTGATCTCTCATATAGTGAAGATTTCCTTGGCGTAATCTATACTCAATGTCGACAGGAAAATAAGGAATCTCAAAACTGTCTGGCCAAGGAGACCGAGTCAGAGATGACAGACTATCCGGGGACGAAAAAGAGATGATCTCTGTGTCAGCTGTGCTTGATGTAGGTGTTGGAACATGGGCGATAATCTTAAGGGTGGGTTTATCAGGTACGTCAGCAATGTCAGTGAGGTTGACAAGGGCATTGTTAAAATCAGGATCCTCATACTGAAGGGAGAACTTGTACTGAAGACCCAGCTTCTCCTCCAGCTGTTCAATGAGTGAGTCAAGTGTCTGTGGTTTCCCATAGAGAGTAATTTTCCTTATGTCATTGTCCTGTACAATTATCCTGAGTGTGGTCTTTATCCCCAGTCTTTGTTGTGACTCTACAAAAGATCCCAAAAAAATGCAGTTTAGATACTTGAAACTTGACATCCAAATCAGCACAAAATATAATGTCGAAGGGTAACAAATGTTTTGCCCCTAATTCTGTAGGCTGCCAGAGGAAACGGGTCATTCAGATCAGAGAGCCTGTTGACCGACAGTGATGACACATGACTGCATAGCTCATAAGAACGCAGATGCTGGTTATACCATGACGTTAGATGTTTGCACACAAACAAAACATCACTGTTAACGACAAGGATTTTGTGAATTTGCCTGAAATCAGGTAGACATGAACAAGCACCAATAGATACAATCATGTCTGGACTGTATTTGATACTATCAATGCTCACAGATGATGCAACAAGGACAGTCTTCTGAGCAGCATACCTCTCCTTCAGCAAGTTCTGGATATTCTCAGGGAAAGATGAAACCAAACTAACTGTCACCTTGTCCATTTGGATGGCTGGCTTAAAAAATGAGGACAAGTCCATATGGTATGCCATCATTTTTTGATGTCGGACAGCCAGAGTTTGTGGGATGTTTTTGTAGTGTTTTGTGTTGCGAATTACTTGTTTGAAGAATTTATGCTTTCCCTCAAAGCGCATTGTCCACATATCTCTGAGCGGCCCATACAGCCTCATCAACTGAGAATAATGTTCAATGAAGTGGTGCTTCGGGCGCAATTTGAAATGAGGAAATACTGTTAAAAGTAAACCTCTGTGCTCTGAGATCTTGGCATCAAGGAAATCAAGAGTCTCTTCTGTGGGCATTACCACCAATGGTACCTTTGGAGGCATATGTGGCTGAGATGATCTGAGGCTGATCAGTTCTGTCTGTGAATTTGTAAGGAAAACGTTTGATACCTTCATTTAAGGATTCAAGGGAGATGTACTTCTTGGAGATCAAATCATTAATGCACAAGGACATCTCAACAGGGATTATACCCTCAAAGAGGTCATGCATTATGTCTGGTGGAAACCCAGTGACCGTGTGGAAATGTTCCAACTTCTCTGTTAAAACACAAGAACGTTTCACACCATACTCTTTCACCAAATTTGGATCCTGTAAAACTTCAGAAACTTGCCTGTCATGATTCTGTTTGGTTCTGCGTTCAAATGCTCCTGACTGGACCTCTTTCAGCTGAATGTCACTCTTTTTCGCCATGCAGAATCGACAAGGATGCTCCACCGTGAAACTCTCCTGGAAACCAGCCAAAGAATGGGCACCTAGGTTATCAGCTGACACATAGAGCACAGTTCCTTTCACACACTCGCCTAACTGATCAACATAGACTCCGTGTTTTTCAAGAGTATCAAGATCTTGAAGAAGTGGGTGGAAGACATCTGCATAGCCATACTGTTTGACTGCATTCGCCTTGCATAGTATTGCTAGCTGAATGGAGTGAAGAGAGGAGCGATGTTTTGTGGGAAGATTGGCAAGAACCCAATAAACACCACAGAGTTTGTGTTTTTTTCTTGAAGTACCAAGGGGATTTGCTATCTCAAAATCATCAATGTAAAGACCTAGCACAATCCTTAAGGTCTCAGTCTTGAAAAACTAATTTCCTTGATAGAGAGTGCCATCTCTATAAGTGTTAAATCCATCAACGCTGTCATGAGTGAGAATTGTATCTAGAACATCAGTCCTGTTTAACAGTTGTTGTAGCTGTTTCAGAATTGGCACGAGTGACTGTGATTCTTTTTCAAGCCTATATTCAACTGGCATGACCATGGGAAATTCTTTCTGAAAATATGATGTTCTTTTACTGGCAGTGGAGAGTGCCTTGCCTGCATCAGTCATCTGCAAAAACAGGTTATTCTCTCTGACAGCATTGACAATCTCTCTCACAACTGAATCTGTGTCACTAACACCATGTTTATTGAGAATTTGGTGAATGGCATTTTGCAAAAGGGGCTCTGTGAGAAGGACAATTTGATTCAGGTGTTGTATTAACTCTTGTACTGCCATGTCAGATATATGCAAGACGGCCTGCAGTTTAAGAAAGAGTGAGGCCAAATTATGCTCCAGTTGAGGCTGTAAACGATCCAAATTTTCAATTTCAGCCTCTTCCTCTTGGGAAAAATCTAGAGGTTCATTGGAAAAAGACTCATTTTCTGGTACATCTTGAGCCACATCTGAATTGTGAGGAGTTACGTGCACGGCAATGTCAGACTTCAACTGCTTCTGACTGGGAAGCCCATGTTGTTTACATTTATGAGCATTAAATGTTGAGTAGACATTGCTCTCAAAAGTGCAGTTTTTGTATGGACACTGAACCGTTTCCTTTTTTTTCAGATGTTGGCGCAGGTGGGAAAAAAAAAGTTGTTCGGTGCAGGGCTCTTCAAAATTGCAAAGAGGACAATGGAATATCACAGGGATTTCATCAGCTCCACTCATCTGCTCATTATGATCGTTACGGGAGTGAATTCTTGTCAAATGCACTTTGAGGGCATTAAATGACTTGAATGAACACAGACAATCTGTGTGGAGGCATGGAATTGGAGTCAATCTGGCATAGGATCCATGTTTTAAGCGATAGTGCTTGAATAGTTGAGTCCTCTTTTCAGAAGAAAACAAGCAATACTTACACTTCCAATTCATTGCCAGGTTTCTGGAAAGCCTACAAAAGAAATAACAATTGCATTAGTCAAACTGCAAATAACACCTTGTCAAGTGCATGTTTACAGCTAACTATCCATGAGTTTAAAGGAAGATTTCAAGATTTTAAAACTTAGCGCACACAAGTTTCACTTATTTTTCTGCCCCCATATTAACAGGCAAATCCATCCATCCATCCATCCATCCATCCATTTTCCACCGCTTATCCGGGGTCGGGTCGCGGAGGCAGCAGGTCAAGCAGGCTGACCCAGACTTCTCTCTCACCCGCAACATCTACCAGCTCATTCTGGGGGATCCCGAGGCGTTCCCAGGCCAGCTGGGAGATATAATCCCTCCAGCGTGTCCTGGGTCTTCCCCGGGGCCTCCTACCAGTTGGACGTGCCTGGAAAACCTCTAAAGGGAGGCGTCCTGGAGGCATCCTAACAGGCAAATATGATTAGAAATACTTGTCCCAGCTATCCATTATATAATATATATATATATATATATATATATATATATATATTTATATATATATATCTTGTGTTCTTTCTATTATTTATAGGTTTTTGTTTTGTAATCTTAAGAGAACTAAATTACACAAGTGGATGTCACAAATTGACTGGAGGGAGATAGGCAGGGAGCTTAAAGTTTTCAACTTGCTATTGCTTACATCACATGTGTCAAACTCAAGGCCCGCGGGCCAGATGTGGCCCGCCGCGTCATTTTATGTGGCCCGCGACGGCTTGGAAGGCATGATCACCACCGTGGATCCGTTTCCGGTTCGTTGCGGACCCGTTTTCGGTTCGTCGCGGACCCGTTTTCAGTCGGTCGCGGACCCGTTTTCAGTGGGTTGCGGACCTTTGCATGGGCAATAAAAATATAAAAATCCTGTGATTTTATTTTGAAGGGAATTTTGAATGCAGCAGAGTGGTCTATTCACACTCCTCAGTGCTGCGTTCACAACACACTTGCATGAGTTTACACACGCACTATTTGTGATAGTTCACTTCATTCCCAACCTTTTTTTTTATGTTTGTGCATGAAAGCACTGCTGAGTCTGTTAAAAAAGGCTGAAGTTATAAAATGATTATGTGTGTTGTATTACTTTGTGTCCTTAAGATGCACTTTGGGGTTTTTAATTGAGTGTAAAAGGGAATATTTCAAACTAGTTTTTTTGTGTTGGCATGTGAGATTCTGTACCATTTCAGGCTCAAACTGCACCATCTTTTCATTAAATCCATTTGAGAAGTTGAACATGTTCCTTGCTTTGGATCTCGGGTCATTCAGGGGTGATGGTGCAGCCAAACCAGTTGAGAACCACTGCCCCAGACCACATGCATGTTCTTATTGGCTAGTTATGTCCTTCTCAACTGTGACAAAAAAAGCTTTGAACAAAGTTAATATAACAACGATTGTTTGTTCTTTGTTATTTTCTTCTGTTTTAAGTTTGATCTTTGATAGAATAATGTGGGTTTATATATATATATATATATATAAGAATGCATGTACAATATTGTTACACTTGAATAAACAATACAAAGACAGTTATTTAACAATATGTTCGGTAGTAGTTAAATTTATACAGTGTTACAGTTACAACCGGCCCTTTGAGGGCGACCATGATGCTGAAGTGGCCCGCGGTGAAAATGAGTTTGACACCCCTGGCTTACATTGAATGTAATTTCCATTTTTATGTAAAAAAAAAAAAAAAAAAAAAAACGTAGAGTAGCACTGTGGCCGAGAGGTCAGTCATCAAACGGTTGTTGAATTATTACTCGTTCAGCTTAACCTAACATTACATTTCATCTTCATTCAATGTCAGTAAAGTTGCGTGACTCCTGTAAGGCGGTGCGTTTAGTGCACGTGAGTCAGACGGCCACGGTTAATAATAACCCAACCTGATCTCACAGAAATACGTGAAATGAACACGTTCCCTTAACCCCAATATGCGTGGTGTCGGCACGTAATGTGTTGAAATTACGTGTGGGTACCACGTAAACGACACCCATACAAAGTCAATGAGGCTCATTTACGTGGTGGACACACGTATTCCCTGATTCAAATAAACGTCCTCCTTTTATAATGTATTAGGTTCAACAACGTCACGCAGTGGGCGGTGGTAAATGTTGTTTTGTAGTTTACGAAACGTCCTCCTTTTATAATTTATTATAGTGAGTTAGTTGCGATTTTTCTTGTCTAAATAACAGTACATTGTTTGAAATAGATTGTTTCCTTTACGTTATTAAACCCTCTACGATATTTTATTATTCTCAAATGTATTTTCTGTCACCGCAGCGAATATTATTAGGCCTATTAATAATTATACTTATGAATCAGAAGACTTTCAGTGGTTACCACGACAACGATACGTCACGTTACGCTGGGCGCATTCAAAGCAGGTATCCCATATCCCACAATGCAACGCGGTCATTCATTCAGAGACTCTGACAGCGATCAGCGGGTCTTTAACGCCATTATCGCTTCAATGTTCATATATATATAATCTGTGGTTTTATCACCAGCAACAACACGTTGCTCAGTTTTCTTCAGTAAGTTATGCACCGTAATAACATTTTAAAAAAACAGCTGAAGACTCAGGAAGTGACGTGGTACGTGCCGCTCGGCAGATAAGAAGATACAAAAATACATAATATTCGTAATATTGATGTTTTTGTCTAACATTGTATTTGAGGATTTAAACAATGAAGATAATAATAGTAATAAAAAACAGTTTCATGTATTTGTCTCATGTACTGTCTGCTCGGTCGGCGGGCGGCGGCAATCTGAAATGGAATGAAGCCCATTCACGGCAGACGGCAGAAACACAGGAATCGAACACGGCAGCTGCCCACCCCGGAAGAACTACAGATACGCACGCTTGTAACAGGTTCTGGGCCGCATATATAATGGGAGTTGTAGTTTCTAAATATATTGGTATATTTCTCATAATTAGAAGTTAAAAGTGTATCATTGTGGATGCCCCCTGGGCTTTTTTTGGGATGGGGAACACACTGGTGTCATCAGATTTTAAAAATTGAATCGTTAAATAGGTGAAAATAGCTTATTACCATATTATACAGTGCTTACAGTGGTTAAACATTGGTGACCATATCTACATGACAGCTGAGGTCCAGAGCTTTCTATAACAGCTGATCCTATGTCTGTAGCACCTTCTGTTGATAAATGACAAGCCTTCAAACATGGACTAGGTTCAAGGTTCAGAGGTCAAGATCTCAGAGTAGGAGTAATGGATCCTCTTCAGACTGACATATGTTACTGTGGAGGTTGAGACCTTTCCAACAATATGTTTGATATAGTCCTACGACAATGTTTTAATTTTCACATATCATGGAGAGACCAATTTGCAGGCGATACTTTATTATCCCCGGAGTGATATCTGCCTTGAGTTCAAATTCTTCACACATAACACTTGACATATTGTTTTATCATACAGCTGACATATACTTACAATAAACAAAGTGATATGTAGCCAGACTGAAGCACATCACACAGCCACAATCTATTGCTCATCTTTCACACACAGTGACAAGAGCAACCTACACACAACCCTATGCATTATATCATGAAGGTATTGCAAACCTCCTGCAGCCTCAAGCAATATTATTTAAAGTTGTAATTGAGGTCCGACTAGGCCTATAGTTTAGAAATGTTAAGTTTACATTGGAGTAACCTATATCTTCTGCTAGAGTATAAGAACTCATACTTTGCATGGAGAATAAAGATAGATCAGGTCATATTCTCTGTGCTTGCCTGGAGAGACTGGTTTCTATTCCTCTCCACAACCTTCATGACAGTCATATATAACATAAACCCTCTGATTCACAGGTGAAAACAAACTGAAAAACTGAAAACTGAAAAAAACAACTAAAAACTGAAAAAAAACTGACAGGTCTCTATTTCAGCAGAATATGCAAAACGTACGTTTGTCTGTGTGCAGTAGGCTGAGGTAGAAGTGTGCCAAAAATGCCAAAACACATGTTGTATATGCAGAGATACCCAAACAAAGATATATACATCTTACTTTGTGAGCAAAAACCTCGGCAACAATCTGCTTATCCTTTTAATTTCCTGAAAATGCTTCCTAAAACTAGTCCCTTCTTCATTTTGAAAAAATCTCTCAGTAAATGCAAAGGTTATGGTTATAAGCTGTAGCCATGGTGATTGATATGAGGATAATCTTATGAATATAATAATTAATATGTTAGGCCTGCCATCAATTTAAATTAAAAAAAAATTCTAAAAAGTTATTTGTTTAAAACTAATGCAGTGCAATGCTTACAAAGTCCCACACATAAATATGCTCATGCTTTTTCCCCCT
Source organism: Cottus gobio (assembly GCA_023566465.1). Lineage (NCBI taxonomy): Eukaryota > Metazoa > Chordata > Actinopteri > Perciformes > Cottidae > Cottus > Cottus gobio. Next base: position 21,829,698 of record CM042230.1, read on the forward strand.
TCAGTCTTTGCTATTAACATTCATCAACTACAAAATTAGAAAATTGCATTTTTAAATAATGATGCATGGAAAATGAAATAAAAAAGCTTCTCTTTGTAGGCCTAACTAGTTTATCAACAAGTCAAAACAAATGTTAAGTAGTCAAACAGGCCATCAGGCAGTATTTCTAACACTTAACTCTAGGTTGGTTATATAGTATATACAAGGCAAATCAACGTGCTTAGCATAAAACACTGTTTTTCATTATTGGTATTTTTATTGTATAAATTCTCACGTACAACGTGCAGCAATCTTTCACAGACTCGGAGCAGTAATTATTACGTCACTTCCTGAGTCTTCAGCTGTTTTTTTTAAATGTTATTACGGTGCATAACTTACTGAAGAAAACTGAGCAACGTGTTGTTGCTGGTGATAAAACCACAGATTATATATATATGAACATTGAAGCGATAATGGCGTTAAAGACCCGCTGATCGCTGTCAGAGTCTCTGAATGAATGACCGCGTTGCATTGTGGGATATGGGATACCTGCTTTGAATGCGCCCAGCGTAACGTGACGTATCGTTGTCGTGGTAACCACTGAAAGTCTTCTGATTCATAAGTATAATTATTAATAGGCCTAATAATATTCGCTGCGGTGACAGAAAATACATTTGAGAATAATAAAATATCGTAGAGGGTTTAATAACGTAAAGGAAACAATCTATTTCAAACAATGTACTGTTATTTAGACAAGAAAAATCGCAACTAACTCACTATAATAAATTATAAAAGGAGGACGTTTCGTAAACTACAAAACAACATTTACCACCGCCCACTGCGTGACGTTGTTGAACCTAATACATTATAAAAGGAGGACGTTTATTTGAATCAGGGAATACGTGTGTCCACCACGTAAATGAGCCTCATTGACTTTGTATGGGTGTCGTTTACGTGGTACCCACACGTAATTTCAACACATTACGTGCCGACACCACGCATATTGGGGTTAAGGGAACGTGTTCATTTCACGTATTTCTGTGAGATCAGGTTGTAATAACCGCTCCGTCCTGTCTACCATTAAAAAAAAATGTTTCATCAAAAGTAATAAGTGAAACGTGACGTTATGTTAAGTGCACTGTAAGTTACTTCTAAATTGGTAAACTGATAAACTCGTTTTGAATTTTTCATTTACTGCACCATTAGCGGTTGTAGAAGCCATGGACAGGAACAATAAAAAGAGATACTTACCGAATTCAAAAGTGGCCCTGAAAGATTGACATAATCATCATTGCACCCGCTAATAAGCACGCTGCGTTTGCTGAGACGCAAATTATCGTTATATTTAAGCTTAAGCTATCCTAGAGGAGTTCCACAGGTGTACTTGACGGTCTAGCTAGCTTAAACGTTAGCTAACGTTAGCTTTTGAAATCGAAGACATACAGTTATCCTCTTACCACTTGCTAACAGATGAAGAATAAGGCAAAGGTACGACTAAGTTTGTTAAAAAGATGAACGGTGACATGTTATTACGAAGCTGAAACTTACCTTCAACTAACTTAACGGAGTAGCATTTTCTTCCCGCTTATCCGCCATTACGCCTCAGGAAAAGGACGTCTTCAGGGGTGAACTGCGCATGCGCAATCGAGCCGATTGCTGCCGAATGCGACCGAGCTTTGCCGATGGTCCCTCCTCACTCATTCTTTTAAATATACGTTACTTGAAATGATAAGTTTATTAACTTTACTCAACAGAAAGTGTTCTTTACCAAGTTTCATCAAGTAAGGTCAACAGATGAGTTAAGCTCACTATTTTTTTTAAGTAAGGTCAGCAATTACATTTTACAGTGTTGAGCAAGACACTTAACCCTAATTGCTCACCGTTGCTGTGTCTACAGTCTACTGTATAGCATCTACTTTCCGAATAATACTGCCTTTAACAGTTAGATTATAGAAATATGCATATAAACATTATTGCCTCATTCTGCTGCTGTTCTCCTCTTCATCACTGGTTCTATCAGCTGCCTCATTTTGCTGCTGTTCTCTTCATCACTGGTTCTATCAGCGGCCTCATTCTGCTGCTGTTCTCTTCATCACTGGTTCTATCCATTCTGCTGCTGTTCTCTTATTCAACTCTGGTTCTATCAGCTGCCTCATTCTGCTGCTGTTCTCCTCTTCATCACTGGTTCTATCAGCAGCCTCATTCTGCTGCTGTTCTCCTTTTCATTACTGGTTCTATCAGCTGTGTCAGCTTGGCTTGTTGGTCATCACTGGTTGATGACCAACAAGACCAATTACATTCAAATTTAAATTTGAATGTAATTAATTTATTGACCAAAATGGGAAAGTTTGTACTTAAATGCACAAGGAGCACCGCTACGGGACGACATATTTCCTTATGTGGACCTGTCCTTAAAGCACTTGAAAGGATTTCATCAGACTACTTTCAGTATGGAGTCTTTTCAACAAGAAGTGACAAAGCAAACTTCATTCGTTGTCAGAATGGATAACAAAATAAAAGATCAGGGTTATAAATGCTGAATGATAGCTCAGTCCCTCCAATTCAAATTATCCACCTCTCTTCCTTCCCTGAAAGATCAGCACCGCCAAGACGTTTTTCTTTTAGTCAATATGTTATTGTGTTATTATTATTATTAGTTGCATTGCAATTAGTATTGCCAAAACCATTACTGCTTATATTAGCATTGTTATTTTTCTATATCCATTGTTGCCGCTATTTTTGGTAGTTAGAAATTATTCATTTAATGAATAATTCAACTAAACATTGTTGTTCTCTACCGTCCACCTGGTTCCTTGGGAGAATTCTTGGAAGAATTAGACGTCCTCCTATCAAATTTCCCAGAAAACGGTCCCCCTCTCATTCTTCTAGGTGACTTCAACATCCAGACCGAGAAGTCATCTGACCTGGTACTCTTACTGTCTTCCTTTGCTCTCTCACTCAGCCCTTCCCCTCCTACTCACAAAGCTGGAAATCACCTTGACTATACTTTCACCAGAAACTGCTCTACATCTAACATCACTGTTACTCCACTTCACGTCTCCGACCACTTCTTTATCTCCTACTCTCTCCCACTCTTGGGAAGTGACAACCCTGCCACAGCAACAGACTCTGCACCTGTCCGTCGCAACATTCGCACCATCTGCACCATCTCTCCCTTCCTTCAACTGACTCTTTCTCACTCATGCATCCTATCTCTGCCACAGACACTCTCCTCTCTACTTTGTCTTCCTATCTTGATTCTCTCTGTCCTCTTACGACACACGTAAGGTTCGCAACTCCTCTCCGGCTACGTGGTTGTCTGACTCGGTGCGTGCCCAGAGAGCCACTATGCGAGCATCGGAAAGGAAATGGCGAAAATCCAAACATGCCGACGACCTGCATGCCTATCACTCTCTTCTCTCCTCCTTCTCTGCCTCTATCTCTGCAGCCAAAACCCTGTTCTACCAATCCAGAATTGAATCTTCTTTCTCTAACCCCAAAAAACTCTTCTCTATTTTTTCCAACCTCCTTGACCCCCCCTGTCCCCCTCCTCCCTCCAACCTTCTACCAAGCCACTTTGTCGACTACTTTACAAAAAAGATAGATGACATACACTCCTCATTCACTAATCCCTCTCCCATAACTACATCTCCATTAACATTATCCTCTTCCCCTTCGCTTTCCTCTTTCACCCCTCTTTCACTCCCCTTTTTCACCCCACCAGTCTGGATTCAAGGCAGGCCACTCAACAGAGACTGCCCTCCTTGCTGTCTCAGAGCAGCTTCACACTGCTAGAGCAGCCTCTCTCTCCTCTGTACTTATTCTTCTAGACCAGGGGTGCCCACACTTTTTTGGCTTGCGAGCTACTTTTAAATTGACCTAGTCAAAAAGATCTACATTAATAATGCTAAAAAAGATCTACATTAATAATGCTAAATATCTATCTATATAGATATATATCTATATAGATATATAATAAATAGCATTATTAATGTATAAATATACAGAGTATACTTTATATTTACAATATTGGCGTACCTTGCATAACTGCATAAACCTTTATGACACAATATAATTCTGTACATTTTTGGTCATTACATTTTACTCTGATGACTTGCACTGAATAGAAACAGCCAGGGTTATGCTGCGTTCACACTGAATGCGGCACGTATTATTCGCGAGTAGATTACATGCAAAGTCAATGCACAGACGCGAATGACGCGAATAACTTGGCCGAAAGATTTGCGTAGTGAAAGCCAATCAGCGTTGAGAAGCGCCGCATCATCACTGCTGTCCTGCCGGTGCTGAATCAAACTGCTGCTGGTCCGCCTGAAGCAGCGCTGGAAGCGGCCGTCATTCAGACTCAGTTGTGCGGCTACAGATGATATTATGAACCCGGACACGGGGGCGTCTGATGGTCCGACGTTTGAGGGATTTCCACAATAACTATAAAGCAGAACTAGTGGTTAGTTCAATGGTGGATGGCGGAAACGGTACCATTTTTACGGAGATAAGCCCCGGAGATATCCCTGCCCCTTTTCAGCCGCGAGTAAAGCGAATGGCGCAAATTAACCACATAAAGTTGAGTAAACTCACGGGAGTAGAGAAGCGCAAATAATGCATTCAAGCGTCCGACCATGCGGGCGCACCGTCCGTGGTGATGGACATTGATTTACACAAATGCCGTAGGGAGGATACTTTTTTTTTTTTTTTTTTTTAATGGCATGCGATCTACCCGCACTACCCTGGCGATCGACTGGTCGATCGCGATCGACGTATTGGGCACCCCTGTTCTAGACCTTTCTGCTGCCTTTGACACAGTGAACCACCAGATCCTCATCTCCTCCCTCCAGGACCTGGGTATCTCAGGCACTGCGCTCTCCCTCCTCTCATCCTACCTCAGCGATCGCACCTACCGGGTAACCTGGAGAGGATCTATGTCTGAGCCTTGTCCTCTCACTACTGGGGTCCCTCAAGGCTCCGTCCTGGGTCCTCTCCTCTTCTCTCTGTACACTAACTCTCTTGGCTCTGTCATTTGCTCACATGGCTTTTCCTACCATAGCTATGCTGATGACACCCAACTGATCCTCTCGTTTCCCCAATCGGAAACACAGGTAGCAGCACGAATCTCTGCCTGTCTGACTGACATTTCTCAGTGGATGTCCACACACCACCTGAAAACTAACCCTGACAAGACGGAACTACTTTTCCTTCCAGGAAAAGTCTCTCCCACTCACGACCTGACGATTACCTTCAACAACTCAGTCTTGGTCCCGACCCAGACTGCCAGGAGCCTCGGTGTGACCCTTGACAGTAAACTCTCCTTGACTGCCAACATTACCGCAACAACACGTTCCTGTAGGTACATGCTGCACAACATCAGGAGAATACGTCCCCTTCTCACCCAGAAGGCAACACAGGTTCTGGTCCAGGCTCTGATCATCTCGCGCCTAGACTACTGTAACTCCCTCCTGGCAGGTTTACCTGCTGGTGCCATCCGACCTTTGCAGCTCATCCAGAATGCAGCAGCTCGACTGGTCTTTAACCTCCTGAAATTCACCCACACTACTCCGCTCCTCCGCTCCTTCACTGGTTACTGGTGGCCGCCCGCATTCGATTCAAAACATTGGTACTGGCGTACCGTGCTACGAACAGATCTGGTCCAGTATACATCCAGGACATGGTAAAACCATACAACCCAGCTCGTGCGCTACGCTCGACTTCTGTCAATCGGCTTGTAGCTCCGTCACTGCGAGCTAAACACTCAACAAAATCTCGACTGTTCGCTGTCCTGGCTCCTCGATGGTGGAATGAGCTCCCCAGTGACATCAGGACAGCATAAAGTCTCTACATCTTCCGTCGCAAACTAAAAACACATCTTTTCCGACTATACCTGGAATAAAGAAAGTAGCACTTTAGTAGCACTGGAATGGCTCTTACTGATAGCACTTTGTAGTTGAACTTTATTGATGAAATTGTACCTTCTTGATTCTTGTTGTTCTGATTCTTGTTTGTACTCACCGTGGAATGCACTTATTGTAAGCAGCTCTTGAATTCAAGCATCCTGTTTGCAGCACTCCTGCTGACAGTGTCATCTCTCCAGTGGAACGCTTTGTTCTCTGCATGGCGCATATTAAGTTCAGAATCTTGGCCGATCGCATAAAGAGAAGTCCAGGATTCAATTAGTTATAATAAAAAAGTATATAGAATATAGTTCCCGGCCGGGGGTGTCTCACTTCAGGCAGTCCACAGGCCACTTACAGTTAGCTGTCTGTGCGATTCATGAGAAGGAATATTCACCCTGTACAAATGTTCCCGCGACTTGTTAAATACTCACATTCACTGAGCTTAAGGCCTCTCCATTGGTTAGTTTCCCAGCATGCAAAATAACATAACAATAACAGCATGCTAATGGCTAAACCGCTTCATAGGGGCGGAGTCCTACTCAGGTAAACAGTCCTATCTCCTGCTAGCTTTCTTACTTCCGGTGTTTCCACCCTCCTGTGCTTCAAGAAAACAGTCCCTTTTCAAAACATGCTTGTTCCAACCCCCCACCACGTGCAACCTCCATTTGTCTATGCCCTCCATCTTTAATTTATTCCATTCACACCTATACCATTTCACAGTAACAAAAAACCCACACTGTCTTTCTACTATGCTACAATACACATCTTCATAATCTTAATTAATATTCCATATTAATTATTATCCTTTATAAGTATTGTAATTTAAACAGACATTCTTCATATACATATACATGTTAAAATAAACTATTACAACTCTACATGCCCCACGGAGAACATGATCTGAACATCCTTTAGATGACACAGCTGTGCTTTCTGTACTCTGATGTGAGGGGCTCTCTTGTTGAACTTCCTTTCCCGAGTTTTCTTCCCGAGTATTTTGGGGAGTATTTGAGCCTTGATCAGGAGCTGCTGCAGAGGTGGAGCGGTCACCTCCACTGAGTCACAGGGTGTCCCAGATGTCACAGCGGCTCATACTAACTAACACATGTGACACAAATGCACAGTCTGTCTTTTCTGTCTTTTAGTCTGCAGACAATCATGGAGGTCTTTTGAATTTTTTTTGTAATAAAGACATTTTAGCTCCAAGTTATTGTGTTCTGTAAACAAAAATCACATTAAACTAATGAGTAGCTGGACAGAGCTTTCCTTTGAAACACTCTGTTTTGTTTCTTTTCTACTTTCAGTACAGAACGGCCTCTTTCCTCTAGGTCGTAAATACTCTTTCACAATTTAAATGCAGTAATTTAACATCCATGTAAAAAAAAAAGAAGCAATGATTATGTTATAATCAAAGACTGAAGCAAAAGTCAATCACCTTCATGTGGGTGAAAGTGAAACACCCAGATAGATAAATGTATACTTTATTCATCCAAAAGGGGAAATTTGTTAAAACAAACGTGTTGTATTGCATTTGCTGTGTTGTTGGATGTCAGAATCAATATCACATACATTTGAGATGATAAACTGATGAAGACTCTTTCTGATCAGTTCGTATTTACACTCACTTCATCTTGGATGTTAGAAAAAGTGAATTCAATATAAAGAAATGTGGGTTGACGACTATATACAGATGGGCATGTTTCATTCACATAAAATGGAAAAAGGTATTTTCTCTTTCCTTTACTCTTTCTATGAACACAAACTAAAGCAAATACTGTATTTCAGCATTTACAGCACACACACTGTCATTACCACATTCATCCAGTAGATGTCCCTGTGTGTAAGAAATGCAGCACACCACTGAGAGATGATTATCTGGTGCTTATGTGACCACTACACTTCTACTATACTGTCTTTTTATGTGTGTTAATCCCGTTAACACTAATGCCTCACTCACCTGTTCTGTCACCGCTTTTCTTGACATCACAAACAGGGCATAGGAACACTGTAGTGAAGCTATCTTTAAATGCAAAAAAACACTTTCCCTCATCTCTGTAAATGATCTCCACTGATTCTGAAATGTAACCCTAACCCAATGGCTGATACCTTAATAGGATGAACATATGTTCTGTTAGACCAGAAATGGAATGGCTGGAAGAAGAAACATAAAATCTACTACCCACATACATTTACCCTTTTTACTTACAGGTGATTTAATTACTTGTCTTACTTTTGAAACTTATTCATAGGTTTTGTTGTTGTACTTTACCTTGGAGATGATACTATGAAGATGACCTATGTTGTATTCTGCTGTGTAGAAAGTATTGGATAGTATTAGTATTATAGTAGTATGCTAGTTATAGTCAAGAGATACTACATCGTGAATAGCCTACTTGTTGCCGGACCAATCAGAGGCGAGTATTCGGATTATGGGCGGGCCTGTGCGGTCAGGATGGAGAGAGCACGAGAGAAGGAGAGAGGGAGAAAGAGGGGAGGAGAGGATGTGGTGAAGAAGTCTGAGTGGACAGAGGCCCAGGGCAGAATAACTGCTGAGACCATTTTTTTGTTCAACAGATCGGAGCAGCTCGGGATTGGCCAATCAGAGCCAAGGAAGTTCCATTACCGAGTCCGAACATGCCAGTGAGACGGGGCCATGTGGCGCCTCAGAACACCTTCCTGGACACCATCATCCGCAAATTCGAGGGACAGAGTGAGTAGAGGGCTCTGCATGCCCGTGTGGGGAACCATCAGAAAGTCAGCAGGTCAAGATACAGGGAGGATTTGCTGGGATCAAAAGATTCTGCTCACTAGAAGTGCTTTCTCTTTTTTAGTTTGTTTAATAGAGTACTCAGAAAGAAGAAATAGCTTAAAGATCACCTATGTAACATTACATTGTTAACTTATTTCCTCTGATGATTTTATGTCAAAGGTGCTACATTGTAGTCCATCTATGACGGTTCAACAGGCAGACAGAGCTCAGGGTTGAGGACTTGGCTCATCCTGCTGTGTGAGTGCGATGCAGTGCTCTGATCAGGAGATCTGAATACTCTCACCACTGGTGCGCAAACACATTGTGGCACAAACAATAGTAAATCTTAGTGACATCAAATACAAATAAACAACTAACTTAAAGGGTAACACAATATGTTTTGAGCTGTAAATTAAATGATATGACTGTACTGTGATGAAACACATCATTGCCGATGTTAATATTTACAGTTTACAGTGTTAGCAGTATTTACAGTCCACATTTCACGGTTGAAAACCACTCCAAATGCTATCTACTCTTTTAAATCCAACTCAAAGTGGAAGCATTAAAACCTGATGCGGGGTTCAGAGGGTATGGGATTTTGGGGTTCAGAGACTATCAATAAAAACCAGCCCTTAAAATAAAAATTATTTAAAAGAAAATGGCACATCCTGGCCTCACAAATCAATATAAGTTAATTTGTCAGGTTTATAACAATATTACACAATACATATGAACATAAACTATAACTATGACTCAAAGTGACTGACCCCAAGTTTTGAAAAAATGCAGATTAAAAACGTTAGCAACATGCTACAACGCTAAACTCAACGGTTTTGGAATCCTGAGAACCTACAGAGTTCGCCAATACCATTCCACTGTCAAACAAAGCATCGGAAATATAAAGATACTTAACTTCACTCAATCAAATCCAAACTTCGCACAGATACTCCTACAATATTGAGCTATTTTATATATTTTTAAAAAAGCATTCGTTAATATATATATATACGATAATGAAAATTAACTTTGAATTTTTTTGGGAAAAATATATATATGTTTTTCTGTGTACTAAACCAATATACCACTAACACATATATGAACTTATTATCTATATTCACAATGGTCTTCTGTATATTATACCTTTTTTATAGACCTTGTGAATGAGGAAATAATCTGGATTTAGTATGATATGCAAACCATTCACAATTTTCGCCACAAAATGACTGAGGTGCAAACATTCTCTCATTCCGTTAGCTTTCTAAAGCCGCATGTTTACATGGTAACGTTACCCTGGTTACAGGATGTGAGTGCAGCGTTGGGGCTCTGCTCCTCGCTGCTAGAAGACAGCGGTGCAATGGTCAAATAAAACCTGTAACATTTCAATATAATTCAATACTAGGTACTATTTGGCAACCGTTGTGTACTCAACTCAGTCATAACTTCAATGAGTTGAGCAATTTGGCAATTCACGGAAGTGCCAAAGGGTTAGGAGTAAACCAAATGCCAGGTCCGCCTGTTGGGGTTTGGAGAATGTGCATCTGTCAAAGCACAGCAGCTTTGTGTGTCTTGCTGTTTCACATACTGAGACTATTAGGGTGCGGTTTGTTAAGGTCCAAAAATGTCAGTCGGTATCACCACTTGTGTGTTTGTGTGTGTGCTGTGAGTTTTTGTCCTCCTGATCCCTCCCTTCTCTTTCCACTTCCTCCACAGATCGAAAGTTTATCATTGCCAACGCACAGGTGGAGAATTGCGCCGTCATCTTCTGTAATGACGCCTTCTGTGGGATGTGTGGTTACACCCGGGCGGAGATCATGCAGAAGCCCTGCACCTGTAGCTTCCTCTATGGACCTCACACCAAGAGACCAGCAGTGGCCCAGATGGCTAAAGCACTGCTGGGAGCAGAGGAGATGAAGGTGGAGATTTCCCTCTACACCAAAGATGGTAGGCTGCTGTCAACCCTGATCTCCAAAGACTCCTGCAGGGCTGTTTACTACCTGCTTGTTCAGGAGGGGCAGAATGGCTTGTAAGCGTGTGGTGTTGCTGCTTGCAGCTTCCTTACAACCACTCTTACAAACAACGTCACACTCAACATTGCGCTCCCTCGGGTCCTCTGCAGTACATGAACATGTTTAGCTAAAAATAGCCTGATCACATCGTTTGTTGTGCTACTGGGGTAGAACACATCACATATTTGGTACAACATCTTTATCATATCATTGCTCAATTAAAAAGGTTCCCACACAGCTAAAGGCTGAACTGAAGGAGACGCAACGTTCATCGCTGTGGGTGACATTTTAGCAGTGCAATTAAAAGGTATGTACAATAATGGAGTGAAATAAATGTGAAATACCCGAATCCCAAATTAAAGAACCGAATACTGATTCAAATACATATTTTTTGAATACTCATGTTGCTTGGGTTTACAGCATCAGCTTTATTGTGGACATTATATCTATTGCTTTCACACGGTTCTCAACATGACGACCACTGTGCCTGGCTGCTCACAGCTGATGGTGCTAACATCGCTAACAGTGCTAACACCACTAACAGTGCTAAAAACGCTAACAGTGCTAACACCACTAACAGTGCTAACACCACTAACAATGCTAAGAGTGCTGACGGAGCTAGCAGTGTTGATCATGGGGGGAACAGGAGGGTGGTCATTACGCTTCTGCCGCTATCTGGAAGTCTTCACCATGTGTAACTGCCATAACAGCACAGGACAGAGCAGCGGCCATGAGCTAGCTGCGGGCCCACATGCTATTACAAGCTAGGTAACAAAGCACAGGAAGCTGGAGTCACAACACACACTGAGGGAGAGGGCCTTTATTCTCTGATCAGGTGGACTTTACTACACAATATCTTTACATAGCAAATAGTTGTGTGCTGCTATGTTAATGATCTGAATAAAGGAACAATGAAATTAAGAGAAATAGAAGAGTCTGAGTTTTGCGGAATAACTTCACAATTCCAGCAGTTCCTGACATTCAACTCTGTTATTGTGTTTTTATTATATTTTAACAATTGACAGATTTATTGCTTTTGCCTGGAGGAGGCCAACATTGTCAATTACTTTAACAGACTGAGGATATAGTTGTGAAGAAATATTACTGATTCAGGAGCAGTTTAGGTAGCTGACACAGCACTTTTAGTTTAAATGTAAATCAGGATTTTTGATGACGATGAATTGTCTCAGCATAAATTGCAGTACCTCGACTTTGCTGTATTTTTAGAATGTTTCCTATTACAAGAAAGATAATAGAATGATGCCGATTATTAGCATGGTATGGATTTCGCTTACATTTAATAGAATTCAGTTATATATAATTTTATCTAAAAGTTAAGGGAATCTGAGCGATGCTTTCATTTCACCTGGCAGAAGAACATAAAAATAATTAAAGAAATAGATAAACAGATGCCATTTAAAGATCTTTTGTTATAAATAAAAAAAATGATCACCCGGTTTTATTAATTCCATAATAAGTCTGGCCTTGATTTACACCTTTTCTGTCTCTTTGGAATTAAATTATATAAATTGTTGCAAAATATCCTACATTTACACTCTCAATTTAAGAATTAAAGTGTTATGGTTTTCTTCTGACCCCAAGTGCACGACACAGACGTGATATCTTTAGCCCGAATACTGGCGTAGTTTATTTCACAACACAAGGATAGCACTTAGTCCAAACGCTCCTTAACAAAAAACAACTGCTTCTAAAAATGGCAGCGGGAAGGAAGTCCAAATGATATAACAAAAAACAACTGCTTCTAAAAATGGCAGCGGCGAGGAAAGTCCAAATGATATAACAAAAAACAACTGCTTCTCAAAATGGCAGCGGTGAGGGAAGTCCAAATGATCTAACAAAAAAAACAACTGCTTCTCAAAAAGGCAGCGGTGAGAAAGTTAGAACCTGGCTCCGTAGCTGGCACTCTTCCAAAACCCAGGGAAATCCTCCGTCTGAAACTCCAACCGCTCCGCGGGACCTCAAAGCACGAACTCGCGTCGAACACAGTATGTTCTCCCCCTTTATTCCCTGTAGGCAGCCTAACGAGCTCCAGCTGCGGGAACCCGCGGATTGGCTTCAGGTGCGCGTCCCGCTCGCCCCCGTCGCCTGGCGCGTAGCTCCCTGGCCGCGCGCTCCGAGGTCCCGGGCGCCTCAGCTGGCTGGTCCCTGACATAAAGGGCCTATTTAAAATCTTTAAGAAATACCTCACCCTTAAATAATAATTTTTGTAACAATTACTCATTGTGTGACATTGAATTCTAGATGAAAACTAAAAAGGAAAAAGAGGAATAGAGATGGCACTTTTCTTATCTCTCACACATACACGTTTAACTATAACTCACACACACACACACACACACACACACACATAAATTAATGAAGAGTGAGATGAAATAGGGGGAAACTTAAAAATATTAATACAAATAAGAAATTATTCCAACTGGGAAACACAGGAAAACATAGTACAGCAGTTTTTGGTTATTAAAACTATTTACAGTATCTACAACGATGCATATTCACAAACAGCCCTTTGGACACGTGGTAGACGAGTGGGAGGACTAGCAGATGCACCAAGGAGTCGCACCAAGACTAATGTCTCATCTTCCATAACGGAAAGGTTTGAACACTGCCTGCTCAGATTCTATTAGCTGTCCTCCCACTAACATAAGACAACGCACTTTGTGGTAGTCAGTGTGTAGCGTACCCCTCTGAAAGATGGTCTTGCACGTCGACTGATGATTTCAAATCTGTTTTATTCATTCCGAAACCAACGTAAGTGTGAGGGTGCGGGTCTGGACCCAAAAGCAAACTGCGGACAGGCAGGGGAAATGGTGTAAACAAAAGGTGTTTATTGTGGCTCGCAGGCCAAGGAGACGGGAAAAACCAGGAAGTACTCAGCCGCTCGCTGTGACTCTCGGCGCGGGCTTGTGACGTGAAGGCTGCCGCTGCTCCGACGGCTCTCGGTGCGGGATCTGGATCGGGGGTCGACGGGTTTGGCTGGCGTCTCGTGAGCCAGGCATGCTTTGCAATCTCTCGACGCTGGACCTCCGGGAGGAGGCCACCTTTAACTGCTTCTTGACGAGGTGATGATCTGCAGCTGCGTGTGGCGGGCGCACTCCTCCCAGCTGTCCAGCATCTGCCTGATTACACAAGAGAGAAGAAGAGGTTCTGGCCGAAACCAGAGTTACTGCAGCACCACCTAGTGGTGGCGCCCTTGTACCACCACAGTACCCCCCCCCCTCAACGGACGCTTCCTGGCGTCCACGGAACTGCCAGGCAAGGGTGGGTGGAGGGGGAACGGTCGGAGGGCCGAAGCCCCTGGCGGGAACCGGCTTGAGTGGAGGAACCTGGAACACATGGAAAATTAACTGGGCAGAAGGGAACAGGCCGGAGGACGGCCCCCAGGCGGGGACTCGGGATGGGACTTGACTAGACTGGGTTCGGGACGGGACCTGACTGGACTGGGCTCGGGACGGGACTGGACTGGGCTCGGGACGGGACCTGACTGGACTGGGCTCGGGACGGGACCTGACTGGACTGGGCTCGGGGCGGGACCTGACTGGACTGGGCTCGGGACGGGACCTGACTGGACTGGGCTCGGGACGGGACCTAACGGGACTCGGGGGACCGGGGATTGCCGGGGAACCGACCGGACTCTGGGAGCGGGAGTCGGACGGACCGCCGACGGGACTCGAGGGACATGTGTTGGCCGGACCGCCGACGGGGCTAGAAAACAAAAAGGGGTTGCAGGCTGGGTCCGGATCGCAGCGGGTCACTCCGTTGGGGGGTCCGGGTTCGCTGAGTCCAGGTCGTGGTCGAGAGATTCTGTGAGGGTGCGGGTCTGGACCCAAAAGCAAACTGCGGACAGGCAGGGGAAATGGTGTAAACAAAAGGTGTTTATTGTGGCTCGCAGGCCAAGGAGATGGGAAAAACCAGGAAGTACTCAGCCGCTCGCTGTGACTCTCGGCGCGGGCTTGTGACGTGAAGGCTGCCGCTGCTCTGGCGGCTCTCGATGCGGGCTCGTGACGTGAATGCTGCCGCTGCGCTGGCGGCTCTCGGTGCGGGATCTGGATCTGGATCGGGGGTCGACGGGTTTGGCTGGCGTCTCGTGAGCCAGGCATGCTTTGCAATCTCTCGACGCTGGACCTCCGGGACGCTGCCGTGGCCTCCCCCGCCGCGCTGGTGGTCCCCGCGCTCCGGCCTCGGTGGTCGGCGAAGCCGGCTTTTTCCGGGCCGCCGGGACCGGCTCCTTCCGGGCCTCGCCGATCGGCGGGGCCGGCTTCTTCCGGGCCGACGGACCCGGGTCCTTCCGGGCCTCGTTGGTTGGTGGGGCCGGCTTCTTCCGGGGCCCCTGGGCCGGCCGGTCCTGGGTCGCCGGCGGGCTGCTGTCGCTGTCCCCGGCCAGATGGTCCTCCGCCAGCGTGACGCCGGCCGGTGGCAGCAGACCCAGGCGGCCGTCCGCCGGCCGTCCTCAAACTGCTCCAGGGCCACCCGCTCCAGCACCTCCTTGATCCTGCCTCCGCCACCCGGCTGCAGCCACCGCCCCGCTGCGTCCCGCAGCCGCTGGGCGAACTTGAAGGGCCGGTCCCCCGGCTCCAGCCGGGCCGCGCGGAACTGCCGCCGGTGGTCCTCCGGCGAGAGGCCGAGCCGGTCCAGGATGGCCCTCCGGACGTTGACGTACCCTCTTCTGGCCGCCGGAGGGAGCCCCAGGGCCGCCCTCTGCGCCTCGCCGGTCAGCAACGGCAGGAGCCGCACGGCCCACTCCTCCTCCGGCCAACCGCACGCCCCCGCCGTCCACTCGAACGTGTCCAGAAATGCCTGGGCGTCCTCCCCCGCCGTCAGCTGGGGCAGGTCCACCCCCCTCAGAGTTGGGGCCGGTGGGCCCGGCTCCATCCTCGCCGCGGCCCTGAGTGCCTCCACGGCGGCGGCCTCCCGCGCTGTCCAGGCCCGGAATCCTGCCAGGTGTGCCTGAGCCGCGGCCGCCTCCTTTTGCATGACGGCCGTCTCCTCCTGCTGAATGGCCTGAATGCCGCTCAGCATCTGCCCCAGGGCCATCATCGTCTGCGATGGGTCCGCTGTCTGCTGCCCGAGCCACTCCATCCATAAGTCACGTTGGGCACCACTTTGGGGAAGGTTCTCCTTACCGGGGAGTCTCAGGCTCGACGGCACACAATACAGACACGTTGGCTCGTGTTGGTAACGGACTTTATTGAGTCACAGGCAACTCGCTCGCGTGCTCCACGCATACTCGTACACCAACCCCCGCAATCAAACACTGCGGGCCTTTTATTCCCGCACACACACTCACACTCATTCCTAACAGCTGCGGTGCTAATCAACCGCAGCTGTTCCCCACGCTCCTCTCCCTCTCTCGTCTGCTGCAGGTGCGCTAGCCACGCCCCGCCCCACAACAGTATTTCTAGTTTACCTGTATTCATCTGAATATATATCTAGTCTGCGCAAATTGTACATTAGAAAAGATTGAGCTCTTCCTCTAAATAAAAAACAAACCAAAATTGACTGTCCTTGTGTATAGGTACAGAAAAACAAAAGAAAGAATCTTGGACAAAATGCCACTCAATTGGCTCCTCCTTTTCCCAAATTGTTTTTAACAGAAATATTAAGGTGCGCACTAGATAATTATCACTCTTGACTATTACACCAGCCATCAATAATGGCTCAAATTCAGGTGTAATACCATCAATGGCCTCCTGCTTAAGTGGATAGTACTTTTACATTACATTTAGCTGACGCTTTTATCCAAAGCGACTTACAATAAGTGCATTCCACTGTGAGTACAAACAAGAATCAGAACAACAAGAATCAAGAAGGTACAATTTCATCAATAAAGTTCAACTACAAGGTGCTATCAGTAAGAGCAGGGGTCTCAAACTCAACTTACCTGGGGGCCGCTGGAGGTAGAGTCTGGGTGAGGCTGGGCCGCATCAGGTATTCCACAAAACACTACAACTGATCCAATCTTCTCGATCTTCATTAACAGTTCAGAACATGAACGGTTCATCAGAACATGAACGGTTCTTCAGAACATGAACGGTTCTTCAGAACATGGGCTTCTCTTGCCTACTCCTTGCTGCCAGAGACCTGGCAGCGTTTCCTCTCACACAGCTGAGCCACATTTGGCTTGAGGGAGGAAGCAGTTGAGACCCTCAGTATGGCTTGAAGATGCTCATCATTAAGTTTGGACCTGTACTTTGACTTATTAAAGTTCATGGAGGAGAAGAGCTTTTCACACAGATATGTGCTCCCAAAAAGGCACATGGTCCGCTTGAACATCCTGGAAAGCTCAGGGAAGGTGGGGGGCAATTCTCTCAAAAATTGTCCAAGCTTGTCTGCTTTTCCACTCACCTCCCTGAACTTAGCCTTGAGTTCAGAATTGCACTGCAGGTCAATGAGCTCCATTTGAAGCACAGGAGGAGCATCTTGCACATCGAAGGAGAAGGGGTCAGCAAAAATAAGAAAAGTGGCTCTGTGTGTCTTGAAGTCTGCAAACCTGTGATAAAATTCCTCCTGCAGCTTTATAATGGCATCAGCATACTTCTCACCACTGAATGGTGTGCCCACATCGATGAGTGCCTTGCATGCTTGGAAATGGCAGAGGTTTGTCTGAGAAAGCTGGGTTTTCCATACCACAAGTTTTGTGGAGAATGCTCTGACATTGTCATAGGCAGCACTGACGAGCTGCCCCTGGCCTTGCAACTTCTTGTTCAGTAGATTCAGCTCCTGTGTGATGTCAACAAGAAAAGCTAAGTCCATGAGCCATTTGGGATCACTGAGCACAGGAACAGCCATCCCATCCTTCTCCATGAAGGCTTTCACTTCTGCTCTCAACTCAAAAAACCTCTTCAAGATGTTTCCCCTGCTGAACCAACGTACCTCAGTGAAGTAGAGCACATCCTCATATGCTGACTCTATTTCCTCCAAAAAGGCGCGGAACTGCCGGTGCTTTAAGCCCCTGGATCTGATATGGTTGATGCATTTCACAACAACAGACATCACATTGTCAAACTTCAGGCATTTGCTGCAAAGGGCCTGCTGATGGATAATGCAGTGCAGAGCAATGGCCTCCTCCACACCCTCCTCTTCCAGTTTTCTTTGAACAAGTGCCACCAGTCCATTTCTCCATCCTGCCATTGATGGCGCACCGTCGGTTGTTATTCCAGCAAACCTCTTCCATGGTAAACCGGCATCCACAATGGCATCTCCTGAGCGGTGGTCTGGCCATGCATTGGAATCACTGTGAGCAACGCCTCCATCACTTCAAAATTGTCGTCAACACCACGGACATAAATTGCGAGCTGCGCAGTGTCAGTGATGTCTGTGCTCTCATCAAGAGCGAAATGTTTGGCTTTCTCACGCAGTTGATCATATATGTTGCCTGACAGGTCAGAAATGCGCTCTGCCACTGTGTTGGCTGAAAGGCTGATGTTGCTAAACTGACCCTTCTTTTCCGGACAGACTATACTTGCAGCCTGTAACATGCACTGTTTGATGAACTCGCCTTCTTTGAATGGCTTTCCCGCCTTAGCAATCATCTCACTCACCACGTAGCTAGCTTCGTCTGCCGCATCACTCTCTTTGCTTGCTTTCTTAAAAAAATCTTGTTGCCTCAGTAGACATGTTTTAAGATTGCCGACCCGGTCCTCTCTCATCTCCCTGGTATTTTGCATACTCATCAGCATGTCTAGTGGAGTAATGACGTCTGACGTCTCATGGAGATCGTCTCTTGGCAAGGTGACAAGAATCGGCGAGTATCGCATGCGCAAGCATAACCTGTTAAAACGGCGTAACGTAAATATTTACCCGAAGGTACATGCATTGTGCCATATATTTATTAATTACTTAGCGTTATGTCCGTGTACTTTTGTAATATGTGAAGTTCTCAATAAAGTTCTTGAAATAAACAAATTCTGCATTTCCTCTTGCTGCAGTCACCTGTCGCCCCAGTTTGAGAAATACTGACTTAAAGGAAACATGGTGTTCATTTATTTTAATGACAACCACAAAGTGTGCACGTTTTGTTGCTGCAGTGTATTTTTCGGGGCTTTTGGAAGAACATTTCCAGAGCCTCTCGATATGCTCACCTGTGTGTGTGTGTGTGTGTATATGCGCGTGTGTGTATGCGCGCGTAGCTGCCTGTGGCATCGGGGCGGAACTAAACGTAGCGTAAACACTGGTTGCCAATTCACGTTTTTCAGGTTGGTGTGTGGACATCCACTGAGAAATGTCAGTCAGACAGGCAGAGATTTGTGCTGCTACCTGTGTTTCCGATTGGGGAAACTAGAGGATCAATTGGGTGTCATCAGCATAGCTATGGTAGGAAAAGCCATGTGAGCGAATGACAGAGCCAAGAGAATTGGTGTACAGAGAGAAGAGGAGAGGACCCAGGACGGAGCCTTGAGGGACCCCAGTAGTGAGAGGACAAGGCTCAGACACAGATCCTCTCCAGGTTACCCGGTAGGTGCGATCGCTGAGGTAGGATGAGAGGAGGGAGAGCGCAGTGCCTGAGATACCCAGGTCCTGGAGGGAGGAGATGAGGATCTGGTGGTTCACTGTGTCAAAGGCAGCAGAAAGGTCTAGAAGAATAAGTACAGAGGAGAGAGAGAGGCTGCTCTAGCAGTGTGAAGCTTATAAGAGACAGCAAGGAGGGCAGTATCTGTTGAGTGGCTTGCCTTGAATCCAGACTGGTGAGGGTCCAGAAGGTTGGCTCGCTCCAGAGTTTTGGAAAGAAAGGGAAAGAGAGAGACAGGTCTGTAGTTGTTAACTTCTGACGGGTTGAGAGTGGGTTTCTTCAGGAGAGTTTTAAATATGATTCTCTGTCTTACAGGAAGCCAGTGGAGAGCAGCTAATACAGGAGTAATGTGATCTCTCCTCCTAGTCCTCGTTAGTACACAAGCTGCAGCCTTCTGGATCAACTGGAGTGACCTAAGAGACTTAGCAGAGCAGCCTGATAATAAGGAGTTACAGTAATCCAGTCTTGAAGTAACAAATGCGTGGATCAATGTTTCTGCATCCCTTCGAGACAAGATGTGCCTGATCCTTGAAATGTTGCGTAGGTGAAAGAAGGCAGTCCTTGAGATCTGTTTTACGTGGGAACCGAAGGACAAGTCTTGATCAAAGACAACTCCTAGATTCCTCACGGTGGTGCTGGACGGCAGAGCAATGCCATCAGGAGAAACAATATCATTTGATAATTGATTTCTCAGATGCTCTGGGCCAACTTAACTTCACTCAAGCAAAGCCAAACTCCTACTCGCACAGATACTCCTACAATATTGAGCTTTTTTATATTTAAATGTTCGTTGATATATTTAAGATAATAAAAATGTCTTTCTTTCTTTTTTCTGTGTACTATCATAAACCAATATACCACTAACACATATATGGCCTTATTATCTATCTTCACAAGGGTTTTCTGTATATTATAGCTTTTTAAATTTTTCAAATAGACCTTGTGAATGAGGACATAATCAGGATTTAATATGAGATAAAGGCATCCGCAATTTTGGCTGAAAAATGGTTGGGCTCCAAAGGGGTGCACACTCATCATGCACATAGCCGATGCGCTATAGCTCATTAAATATTATCAGGTTACCTAACCTCCCTGTCTCACTGCCCTCCTCAACACACTGCAGGTGATATTGTGATGGGGATTGTCAGAAGTTGATCTTTCCACAATCTCAACCAACCCTAAGCACAGATGGTGCTCATGACGAGGTACCAAGGCCATGTGCTCTTACTTCCCCCGGACCGCCTCCCTACAACATTTCTGTTGAATAAGAGCGCCACACTGTTAGAACAAAGCGCTGTCAGTGCACATAACCCCAGCAGCAATTTACTTCTAGAATGCTCCCAAAAGACAAGGCCACTGATTGTGTAAAGCTGCTGCCTTAGGAAATCAGATGTTAATTTCATGCGGATTGTGAGCGCAAATTAAACATAAAGCGCACTACAAATGTACACTTCACTTCTTGGGGCTTCTGATCTTTTGGATCACATATTGGACAAAGTAATACAAATCATTGTTAAATAGAAGAATAGAAAAAAAATGTAACAGTCATTTTGGGAATCAAACATGGAATCAAAATCCACACTTTCAGGAGAAACCTATTTTTTTAATTGTTAAGACTTTTGGGACTTCACATCAATCAAATTATACAATAGCATCCATAAAATAAAGGGTCTATGCAGACAGTAAAACTAAAAATGCATCAACATTCAAAGATTTCTCAAGAACTTACCATCTAAAGATGCTGTAAACAGAATGTTCTATGTGTAACACAATCTGAGCTGTTTACATGCACCCCATGAAAGCTGAAGCGGTATGAAGAACACTCAGGAGTAAGTCACAGAGGAGGTGCTACTTTGTAAGAACTTGAACTTTTTTCCCACATAAAGAAGTATGTAATAATCTGATATGTGACATATGCTCTCCAAAATTAAAGAGAAGCAGACAGGGAAGAAATAAACTGGAGGGGTGGTTGTGTTAGACTGACAGGAAGGAAGAGCATGATGTGTGTTTGTGTGTGTGTGTGTTGAGGTCATAGTGAAGGTCGGTGGCAGTCTTTAGGAACAATGAGAGAAATAGGATCATAGTTTTCATTAGAACGTAAGCACCATATCAGCCAATAGAAATGATAAACAACGGATTAGAGATTAATGGAAGTGCCAAAAGCTTATCCAGCCCTCAAACAAACGCACACACACACACTTTCTGTTTACGCACAGCTTTAGGAAGATATTGTCACATTAATTAAATGTGTGTGTGTGAAGTTGAAATGGATTAATCTGGAGCCCCCTCCACCACAGTTACTGCAGCAATGCATCTCATTTCTCAATCCTTTTATGTACAGTTTGTGCAAGGAAATATGGCGATCCTTTTGAACCTGCTACATGTATGAAGTCATGAAAATGCAGTTGGATGGCTTTGGATAGATCAACAAAGCATGTTATTTTGAAGACTGTCCTCTCAAGAAAAACCACAAGTGGCTGAAAACAACATTTATTTGTGTTCAGAATTTATTGGCCATGTGTGTTTACACATGGAATTTGCCTCTGGTTTCACATAGGTCTTATTGTACATATATACATATTATATACAATAAACAAGATACATATAAAAAAGACATTAAAGACATCAGAGACAACAGAGTAGTGCAAGTAGTGCAGATGGAGGAGTCTGATTAATTGTTCATCAGAGTGACGGCCTGTGGGAAGAAGCTGTTCCTGTGTCTGGTGGTCTTGGCGTACAGTGCTCGGTAGCGCCCCCCAGACGGGAGGGGTTGGAACAGCTTGTGTCCAGGGTGTGAGGGGTCTGCAGGGGTCTTTCAAGTTCTCTCTGAAGACCTGACTACCGTTCTGTCCTGTTTGGTGATCACACAGTGATGGAAGAACAGAGGACAGACTGGATGATGGAGGAACAGAGGACAGACTGGATGATGGAAGAACAGAGGACAGACTGGATGATGGAGGAACAGAGGACAGACTGGATGATGGCAGAGTAAAACAGGATCAGCAGCTCCTGAGGCAGGTTATACTTCCTGAGCTGGCGCAGGAAGTACAACCTCTGCTGGCCCTTTCCAGATGGTGTTGATGTTGTACTTCCCACTTCAGGTTCTGGGGGATTGTGGATCACAGAAACCTGAAGGACTCCACTGCAGACACAGTGCTGTTGTGTATGGTGAGCGGGGTAGTGTGTTCATTAAGACAGGAGTCAATTGTTTTCTTTTCAACAGTCAGCATTGGTTGCTTTTAGCCCAAACAATAATATTCCCCTAACCAAGTTTTTTTGTTGTTGGCTTAAACCTTGCCAAACCTTAAACTTTAAGACAATAAACAAACATTAACCTTTTAATAACCGTAGACCCATAGGGCAGGGGTGGTCAAATAATTTTCCCGAAGGGCTACATGAGAAATTGGGACCGTTGTGGAGGGCCGAACCAAGGGGCTAAACTTAATTCTGCTCAATATTAGTTTGATTACTTTATTAAAAAAAACAGTAAATTATATGGTTTTGAGCTGCTACTGGTAAGAATATATGTTACAGTAAAGCTTTGAAAATATGTAAAAAATTTAATTTAATTTGTTTAACATACCATTAATTATCAAGTGCTTTTGATGTTTTCCAGTTTGGTTCAGTTTGTCTTACTCAGTGAGAAAGTCCAGTCTGTGTTGGGGTTGAAATCGTGCACTGAAGTTTGGTTGAATGTTTAAGATGGACATGTGAAGGTCAGCTGACAGGTGATCATCAGTGAGAGAGGATCTGGATCTGGATTTGTTGAACTTCATCACTGAGAATGTTTGTTCACATGTGTTGGTAGATCAAAAGAGAACCAACATCTTCTGAGCATGCCTCCTCATGTGTAGAAAGTTCTCCTGTTTGAGAGAAGTGTGAACATCCAGGAGTGCTACTGACTTAAAGTGCTCTGTAGTGTATCAGACTGCAGGCTGAACATCGCTGTATGATCCACACGGCAGGTAAAGGGAGAAGAGATCATGTGCAGACTGAGACATGATGACTAGATGTTTAGCTGATGTCACAGAGAGGCACACACACAGTGGACGAGGTGATTTATTTTAGTGTGGGGCGACTGTGGCTCAGTGGTTAGCAAGTCTGTCTTTCGATCAGGTCGGTGGTTCAAACCCCAGCTCAGCCAGTCATTGTGTCCTTGAGCAAGATACTTAACCCTAATTGCTCACCGTTGCTGTGTCTACGGTCTACTGTATATCATGTAAGGCGCTTTGGATAATAGCGTCAGCTAAATGAAATGTAATGTAATGTAAAAAAGAACATTTACGTCCGGAGCGAGAGGCTCCTCTCTCTGATGGTGTGCAAGGCTCCCGCAGCTCCGAGGAGAGGAACTGCAGAACAAAACGTGCTTTTACGCCGGTCTCCAAGACACCAGACAAAAAAAGTCGCCAAGAGGATTTGGAAAGTCGGCAGATTGAGTGACAAAGTTGCCAAGTTGGCAACACTGCGTGTCGGTGAGGCTGCCTAAGTGTGCGCGTGTGGTTATACGGAAATCACCTTAAAAGTAAAAGCAGTGTCTGTCACGATCAGTGGCAGACTCCAGGACAATATGGAACATTGGCGACGCCTGGTGGCCAAAGGGGGGGACTGGGACAAGGGCTCATGTGGGTTAATGTGGGGTTTTGTTTGGAGGTACTCACCTGCGCTCTATCATGCGCCCTCACTTGATTACGGGCGCTCACCTGTTTCCAATCTGCTCGTTAGGAGAGTCATGTTCAGTGCCGGGGGGAGTATAAGTACCAGTGTTGTTGCACTTGCTCTTCGCTGCAGTATTAGTCACGACATCTAGGCAAGTGAGCCTTTAGCCGAGCGCGGGCTATTCTGGTGTGGCGGTTCTCAGCCGCTTGTGGGAGAGTGCTGACTGATACAGTCGTGCGTGAGTGAACCTGTCTCCAGTTTTCTGTGGAATGTGTTTGTTTTTTTCTCTCTGGAGTAACGCTACCGTTGGTGGAACAATTTATGTTTGTAACCTTTTTGAATGAACGCTGCAGTTGGGGGAACAATTTATTTTTTGGGAATCTTCCTGGATTAACGCCGTTGGCGGAACTATCATTTGTGAACTATATCCTTTGAGTAGGAATATCATTTGTTGGAATATCCTCTGTTGGAAGACTGCTAATAAAGTACCAATTTTGCAAGCAACCGCAACTGAGTCCTCGTAGCTCTCGTGCCAGCGCGCTGGCATACGAAGCCAGCGTCCCGGGTTCAATTCCGGCCTGACAGAATACTGCAGCCAAAGATGGACCCAGCGGTTGCAGCCGAACAGCGATGGGAAAAAGTAGAGCGGATGATGGAGGCGTTTCTCCGCGCCCAGGCACGCCTTGACCAGCACGAGCAGGTGTTGGTGCAGTTGCGTGAAAGCTTGGCGGTCCAGCGCGAGGCGCTGGCGCGCCAGCGAGCGGACTTAGGGCGCATCGACCAGGCAGTGCAGTCCCTGGGCCAGGTTGAGGCGGCGCTGCCAACGCCACCGACACCAGTTTATGCAGCGTCTCCTGTTCGCTCCGGTCCGGAGCCGCAGTTACCCCCACCGCAGCGCTACAATGGCGATCTAGGTGGGTGCCGAGGGTTCCTGACCCAGTGCAGCCTGAACTTTGACCTCCGCCCCGTAACCTTCCCTACCGACAGGTCTCGTATCGCATATGTAATTACCTCCCTCTCTGGCAGAGCTTTGGAGTGGGCTACGGCGATATGGGAGAAACAGGGGTCAGAGTGTCTGACTTTTGCGGCATTTCGGGAGGAGATGTTATTGGTCTTTGACCAGAGGGCCGTCGGTCAGGACGCGGCAGGGCGCCTGATGACCATACGCCAGGGCCAGCGGAGCGTAGCGGATTACGCCATCGAATTCCGCACCCTCGCAAAGGCGAGTGAGTGGAATGAGCCGGCGCTGGTTACCGCTTTACGGGCTGGCCTCAGTGGGCTGTCCTACGGACCTCGAGCCCCTGATCGCCCATGCTATCCGGCTGGACACTCGGCTGAGGGAACGCCACCGGGAGCAGGAGTCTGCTTGGAAGACATCTCAGGAAGGGGCCAGGAGTTCGCTGGTCCATGAGGATCCTGAGGCCATGCAGATAGGTGCAGCCCGACTGCCGGCCAAGGAGAGAGAGCGGCGGCTGCGGGAGGGGCGCTGTCTGTTCTGTGGGGATCTCGGTCATCGCCGCTCGTCCTGCCCCGACCTCCGGGGAAAAGACCAGGCCCGTCCGACCAGGGGAGGGTCGTGACGGGTACCAACCCCTCCTCCCCGCCCTCCGATCAGGCGGTATACCTGTCGGTTTCCGTCTCCTGGGGGGCAACGGACTACTCTTGTCAGGCTCTGTTGGACTCAGGAGCAGCTGGCAATTTTATGGACGAAGGATTGGCACGGAGGCTCGGGATTCCGCTGGTCTCCCTCGATACAGCCCTAGCCGTCACAGCTCTGGACGGACAAGCGCTGGGGAGTGGCAGGGTGACTCGGGCGACTTCTCAGGTGAGATTACGGATGGCTAATCACTGTGAAGAAATTGAGTTCTGTTTAATCTGTTCCCCTAAGTTTCCGGTCATTCTAGGGTACCCGTGGCTAAACCGTCACAATCCCCATGTCGACTGGGTTACTGGCCGCATTCTGGAGTGGGGTCCTACCTGCCAAGCTACATGTCTTTTTTCTGACTCTCTTGTTCGGCCTCCATGTCCCCCCGACCCCTCTGAGCTTTCTCAGGTTCCCGCGGAGTATCTGGACCTGAAGGAGGTTTTCAGCAAGAGCCGGGCCGCCACGCTTCCCCCTCATCGGTCCTACGACTGCGCGATCGAGCTGCACCCGGGTACCAGTCCGTCCCGTGGGAGAATCTTCTCACTTTCCCGCCCCGAACAGAAGGCCATGGACGTGTACATCCGGGAGGCATTGGCCTCTGGCTTCATCCGACCCTCGACGTCACCAGCAGGAGCGGGGTTCTTTTTTGTTGGTAAAAAGGACGGAACCCTGAGGCCCTGTATTGACTACAGGGTGCTGAACAAGATCACCATTCGGAACCGCTACCCTCTACCGCTGATGTCAACCGCCTTCGACCTCCTGGCAGGGGCAACCATCTTTACCAAACTGGATTTGCGGAATGCCTACCACCTGGTCCGCATCCGGAAGGGGGACGAATGGAAGACGGCCTTCAACACACCTTCAGGTCATTATGAGTACCAGGTTTTGCCTTTTGGCCTTACCAACGCGCCGGCCGTCTTCCAGGCTCTTATTAATGACTGTCTCCGGGACATGATTAACCGTTTTGTCTTTGTGTACCTGGATGACATTTTGATTTTTTCCAGCGCCCTGCAGGACCACCGCCGGCACGTTCGGCAGGTGCTTCGGAGGCTCCTTCAGAACCACCTTTTTGTTAAACCACAGAAGTGTGAGTTCCACAGGTCTGAGGTGGCGTTCTTAGGTTTCATCCTCCGAGAGGGTCAGGTGGAGATGGACCCGAGGAAGACCAAGGCGGTGAGGGACTGGGATCCACCTAAGTCCATCAAGGGGGTCCAGCGGTTCTTGGGGTTTGCTAACTTCTACAGGAAGTTCATCCGGGGGTTCAGCTCAGTGGCGGAGCCTATCTCTGCTCTTACCAAGAAGGGTAGGGGGCCGTTCGAGTGGAGTCCCGGGGCAGATAAGGCGTTCCGCGAACTCAAAGCCCGCTTTTCGTCTGCACCCATCCTCGTTCTCCCTGACCCTGCCCGGCCCTTCATCGTGGAGGTGGATGCCTCGGAGGTGGGGGTAGGGGCTATCCTTTCCCAGAGGGCTCCGGAGGGCAAGCTTCACCCTTGCGCCTTTTTTTCTCATAGGCTGAGTCCCGCGGAGTCCCGGTATGATGTTGGCGACCGGGAACTGTTGGCCGTTAAGATGGCGCTGGAGGAGTGGAGACACTGGTTGGAGGGGGCCCAACACCCGTTCCTGGTGTGGACGGACCACCGGAACCTGGAATACCTCCAGGCGGCAAGGCGTCTCAATCCGCGACAGGCCCGGTGGTCTCTATTCTTTTCCCGTTTTGACTTTACTCTCTCCTACCGTCCAGGGTCTAAGAACACCAAGCCCGATGCCTTATCCCGGCAGTTTTCCACAGCGGATCCGGACCAGGAGGAGAGGTCGGTCATCCCGGGCTCGAGGATTTTGGCGTCCATTCGGTGGGGGATAGAGGCCAAGGTTCGGAGAGCACAGCAGGACGAGCCCGGTCCGGGTCCAGAGCGACCCGGTCTCCTTTTTGTTCCCCGGAGCGTCCGCTCGCCAGTACTGGAGTGGGGCCACGCGTCGCATATTACCGCACACCCTGGGGCCCAACGGACACTAGAGTTCCTTCGGCGACGGTTCTGGTGGCCTGGAATGGCCAAGGACGTGACATCATTCGTGGGGGCCTGCTCTGTCTGCACGCGGAGCAAGAACCCTCACCAGCGGCCCCAGGGGTTGCTGCATCCACTCCCGATTCCGCGCCGCCCATGGTCCCACGTCTCAATGGACTTCGTCACGGGTCTTCCGGTATCCGAAGGTAACTCTGTGATTTTGGTTATTGTCGACCGGTTCTCTAAGGCCTGTCGGTTTCTGCCACTTCCGAAATTGCCTTCGGCCCTTGAGACTGCGAAGCTCGTGTTTGATAACGTGTTCCGACTGTTTGGCCTCCCTCAGGATATCGTGTCCGACCGAGGTCCCCAATTCGCCTCCCGGGTGTGGCGGGCCTTCTGTAAGATCATCGGGGCGACGGCCAGTCTCTCCTCCGGCTTCCACCCTCAGTCCAACGGGCAGACAGAGCGGCTGAACCAGGAGCTGGAGTCCACGCTGCGGACGCTGGTGGCAGACAACGCTGCGACTTGGAGCTCGTGGCTGCCTTGGGCGGAATATGCACGTAACACCCTCCAGTCGTCTGCTACTAACCTCTCTCCCTTCCAGTGTCAGTTCGGGTTCCAGCCGCCGTTGTTCGGGGAGCAAGAGGTGGAGATTGGGGTGCCGTCGATGCAGCGCTACATGCAGCGGTACAGACGGGTCTGGAAGAAGGCTCGGCAGGCCCTCCTGCGCACGGCGGAGTCCAACCGGGTCCAGGCTGACCGGCGCCGGAGACCTGCTCCTTCGTTCCGTCCGGGGGAGAAGGTGTGGCTGTCGGCACGGGACATCCCCTTACGTGTGGAGTCTCGCAAGCTGGCTCCCAGGTTTATTGGTCCGTACAAGATCGTCAAGAGGATCAATCCAGTGACCTACCAGCTCCAGCTTCCTCGATCGTGGAGGGTGAACCCCTCTTTCCACGTTTCCTTGCTGCGACCTTTTCGATCCTCTCCTCTGGCTACGGCTTCCAGGCCTCCCCCGACTCCTAGCATCATGGGCGGGCAGCCCGCCTTCACGGTTCGCCGGCTGCTGGACTCCCGACGGGTGGGGCGCGGGATGCAGTACCTGGTAGACTGGGAGGGGTACGGGCCGGAGGAACGCGAATGGGTTCCAACCCGGAACATTTTTGACAAGACCCTCATCAGGGATTTCCATCGTGAGCATCCTGATCGCCCAGGGGTCGTCCGGAGACGCCCCTAAGGGAGGGGGTACTGTCACGATCAGTGGCAGACTCCAGGACAATATGGAACATTGGCGACGCCTGGTGGCCAAAGGGGGGGACTGGGACAAGGCTCATGTGGGTTAATGTGGGGTTTTGTTTGGAGGTACTCACCTGCGCTCTATCATGCGCCCTCACTTGATTACGGGCGCTCACCTGTTTCCAATCTGCTCGTTAGGAGAGTCATGTTCAGTGCCGGGGGGAGTATAAGTACCAGTGTTGTTGCACTTGCTCTTCGCTGCAGTATTAGTCACGACATCTAGGCAAGTGAGCCTTTAGCCGAGCGCGGGCTATTCTGGTGTGGCGGTTCTCAGCCGCTTGTGGGAGAGTGCTGACTGATACAGTCGTGCGTGAGTGAACCTGTCTCCAGTTTTCTGTGGAATGTGTTTGTTTTTTTCTCTCTGGAGTAACGCTACCGTTGGTGGAACAATTTATGTTTGTAACCTTTTTGAATGAACGCTGCAGTTGGGGGAACAATTTATTTTTTGGGAATCTTCCTGGATTAACGCCGTTGGCGGAACTATCATTTGTGAACTATATCCTTTGAGTAGGAATATCATTTGTTGGAATATCCTCTGTTGGAAGACTGCTAATAAAGTACCAATTTTGCAAGCAACCGCAACTGAGTCCTCGTAGCTCTCGTGCCAGCGCGCTGGCATACGAAGCCAGCGTCCCGGGTTCAATTCCGGCCTGACAGTGTCGTTGTATTGCTTTTTTGGCGTTCGTTTATTTATTTGTTTGTGATTGAACTCGGGTGCCAGACTGGGGTACAATGCCCAGGTCTGCCCTAGGGGGCCTGAGCCCCTAAAACTGAGCTCTAGTAATGTGTTCAGTTGATCATATGAACCCATAATCAAAATCAGACCCATTTGATGTCAATATACAAAAGATTCAGCAAAGTCTGAACTCATATATTATGTGAATAAAGAAAGACAATTCCACCATAAACATTAACATAAAATATAAATAGGACTAAAAGTGACTCAAAGTGACCCCCAAAGTGGCTCAGAATGCACCCTGAGTTTTGAAAAAAACGCATGCTAAATGCTACCACGCTAAGCTCAACGGTTTTGGAATCCTACAGAGTTCGCCAATACCAACATCCCACTCTCAGACAAAGCCTTGCAAAGATAAGCACAATAATCTCCTTTTTTGTCCAGCAAAAAATGAAAATTGACTTACTTATGGCTGAGATATGAATATTCCCGGGAGCTAACGGAAGGCCTGACTCCTCGGAAACCGGATGCATTGAAACAAGACGCATTCGAGGATGGTTGGACGAGTTATGGTGCTTTCAAAAGAATCGGTGTTGCCGCAATTTCTCGAAATGTCTGAACTGAAATAATTATTAAAAATACTTGACTTAACTTCGCACATATACTCCTTACATATATAGCTATCTTATACAAAAAGAAAAGGCATATGGAATATCGTTAAGATAATACAAATTAACGTTGACATTTATTTTTATCTTTTTTCTACTTTCTTCCCTTTTCTGTGTAATTTCATGAACTAATATACCACTAACACATATATGAATGTATTATATACAGTACTGTGCAAAGGTTTTAGGCAGGTGTGAAAAAATGCTGTAAACTAAGAATGCTTTCAAAAATAGAAGTGCTAACAGTTTATTTTCATCAATTAACAAAATGCAAAGTGAGCGAACAAAAGAACAATCTTGTTAATTGATGAAAATAAACTGTTAGCACTTCTATTTTTGAAAGCATTCTTAGTTTACAGTATTTTTTCACACCTGCCTAAAACTTTTGCACAGTACTGTATGTTCACAATGGTTTCCTGTATATTATAGCTGTTGGATTTATTCAAATAAACCTTGTACTTGTGGAGATAATCACTATTTAGTTTCGGCTGCAACACAGTCGCAATTTCAGTCCCAAAACAGGAGTCTTGCTAGAGACAAACTATTAGCTTTGCAAATAAATAGTGTAGTAATATCTACCTGAGCATGAATGAGGTTTATCTCCCTCTGTGTGTGCTGTTATCAGAACTCCCCCTTGCTTTGTTAATAAAGCCGTGCCGGCTGCAAATGCTTTTAGTGCATTTGCGTGCATGTGTGTGCATGTATGTGTGCCTACTTGCTAGCTCACGGCCCACTGCGTTCCACTGCTTTCCCATGGTGGTTAGATTAAATGATGAATGGACTGTTCTTGTGTTCTTGTATAGATCTTTTCTAGTCTTCGACCACTTAAAGCACTTTCACCCAAGGAACCCTTGGCTCAGTGGGAGAACCCTGCTCTCCGTCACGGAAGCATACCCCAAAACCTCTGGTTTCCCCTCAGCTAACACTGTTGAGCTTTGTTTATACTCATGCATGGCACCATATAGCGAAGCTTGCGAGCTACGAGTGCACACAAATGCGTTCATGCTCAGCGAGCTGTTTGTTGGATTATTTATTATTATAAAGGCAGAGGGTGAATCCAATGTACTGTGAAGAACCAAAAATATAATGAGTGTAACCGGCAAAACGACATAAAAAATCTCATATCCATGGACTATTTTATTGCCTTTTTACAAACCTTGTAAAGAAAGTAGTTAAGTATTCAATGCATTATAAAGAAATACAGGTTGATTATCCTGTAATAATTTGATTTGGCTGATTTTAAGACCTCTTGTTTGATGATAATAATAATAATAATAATAATAATAATAATAATAATGAATCCTTTAATCCCACAGTGGGGAATTGTTCTCTAAATTTAACCCATCCTTAGTTATCAAGGAGCAGTGTGCTGCCGTGAGGCGCCCGGGGAGCAACTGGGGGTTCAATGTCTTGCTCTAGAGAGAACCTTGTCTAGTCTTGAGACTTGTCTTGTTTTAGGAGGATCTGTGACATGGGAAACAGTAGCTTCAGAAGAAAACACTCATATGGGTAATATTGTTTGGAGGACTAGAATTCCATCTATACAGTTTAGATCAGTGGTCACCAACCTTTTTAAGCCCAAGATCCCTGACCTCTGCCTTGGTGACAGGCAAGATCTACCTATTGAGAAATTGAGAGAAAAAGACTACAACTTGAGGCTTTTTATTTGGCCTAATTGTAATTGAATGAAATCAAACACTATGGTCCAGCTTTCAAATTGATGTGACCAAGAACTTAAATTAACTTTGTTTCATCCATCCATCCATTTTCGTCCGCTTATCCGGGGTTGTGTCGCAGGTCCAGCAGGCTTACCAAGGCTTCTCTCTCACCAGCAACATTTACCAGCTCATTCTCAGCTGGCGTTCCCAGGCCAGCTGGGAGATATAATCCCTCCAGTGTGTCCTGGGTCTTCCCCGGGGTTAGGCACTCACTTTTAGTGCACATGTGCTGAGTAGAGGAAACTTATCTCTGCTGACAAGTCCCCAAAAGTCACTGTCCCTTGACCTGGTTTTCAGCTCTGTCATTTAGCATATCAACCATCTCTATGTCCACACTTTGCGAACGTCAATCAGGCATAATGGGCCTCATTCTCGCCGAAAAAGATATGTCAGTTGTTGAGGGTCAAGCAGATGTTAGGTTGTGTGTATCATCCTCAGTCCCAGGGATTGGTAGAAAGAGCTAATGGTAAGCTAAAGGGGAAACTAGCCAAGATCTGCAGAGAGACTAGAATGGACTGGTTGACTGCCCTGCCGCTTACACTAAAGAGTATGAGAATGCAAACTAATCGCATGACGCATTTAACACCACATGAGATGCTGACAGGACGACCTATGCCTGCACCGTACCTGAGAGGACCTCATAAAGGTCCCCCGTTGGATCTACTAGCCAAAGAAATAAGAAGCTATGTTCAGCGACTGGCATGTATACATGAAGCACTTTTTCAGCAGGTGAAGGGAGCTACGGAGGAGAGGCAGGTTGTACTAGAACCCCAGATGGCAGTCCATCCAGGCCAGTGGGTCTACCTCAAAACCTACAAACGAAAGTGGGATGAGCCATGGCTGATAGTGTTGACTACGCCCACCGCAGTGAAAGTTGAAGGAAAAGTTGAAGGAAAAGCACACAGTTGGTCTTGCTCCATCACACACTGCATCAAGGCCAAGGCACCAGAAGTAAGGCCAGAGGACGAGAATGGAGAGGAAACCATCAAGGCAAAGCCACCCTCACCAGCCTCTGACATGATCAGAAGCACCATTCAGATCAGAAGAGGCCATTCACAGGGGAAGCCCACCAGAGCAATCATGAGGGGAAAGGAATGGAGAGAGGTGGTGCTTCTCCTGGGAATTATGAGGCTTGAGGGAGGAGTGGGAAGAGCCAGCACTGCTACCACTACAGCTCATAGTCTGTCTAAGACCACAGGAACAGGGCCAGAAGACAAATACCATGCCTTTGGGTTTGACAGCCAATCCCTCCAGCAAAAGATGACACAAGGGAACCAATGGTATAAACAACTATCATATGGACTGATCGGGAAGAGACGTCCCAAGCTGTACTTGGTATGAGTGCCAATCCCACTGACATGGGAAGACGTGGGACGACCAGTGGTGGTACCACTGTCTGGACAATGTGCAAGCACTGCAGTATTCATAATGCAGGGCTATGATGCCACAAGACCAGGGAGCAGACCAGCAGGCATTGAACGATTCAACACCCCACCCAAGTGTCGGTGGTTGAAGACAGCCATAAGCCGAAAACCTGAAAAAACACTTGAGGGAGAGATCTCGGGAATCCGAGTCCAGCCAAGACGGGAACGGGACTGGACAGAAACTGGGTGTGAGTGACTGCAAGGCAACTACGAGGGAGAGCCCTATGGAAGGAAACTCTGAGACATCTACCGCATGGAGGTGAAGGGTGCATATGGACCACAAGGCATCAACATATATCCAAGTCGCCTCCCTACTGTGGTGCACCAAATAGCAGTAAAAGGAATGTGGTGGGTATGTGGAAACCAAGCATATCGGGTCCTGCCACTTAACTTCAACGGATGTTGTGGAGTGGCCACGCTGCAGTTACCCTATCATGCGGCTGAGGTTGCATTAGAACACACGCCTAATGGCACAACAGAGACTCATCATGAGAGGGTGAGAAGATCCCTAGCACAGTTCAACACCATGAAAGCCTTCCATTTCCAAATCTCATTGGGAGAAAAATGGGGCATTGGACTGTTCCCCTTTTACGGAGTGCCATTTCTGGTGGATCACATTGACAACATCACCTATACTTTCCAAGAATTTGCCAATGAGACCATCCAAAGGTTCCAGTTCCTGTCGGACTCAGCCAAGAGTCAGAGGATGACCTTGCTCCAGCATGAAGCGGCACTAGACTTTCTACTAGCCAAGCAGGGGGGACTATGGGCCACATTGCACCCCAACGAGAC
Organism: Cottus gobio; assembly: GCA_023566465.1. Lineage (NCBI taxonomy): Eukaryota > Metazoa > Chordata > Actinopteri > Perciformes > Cottidae > Cottus > Cottus gobio. Next base: position 21,863,746 of record CM042230.1, read on the forward strand.
TGGGGTCCGTTTACCAGGGTGGTTCTAGAAAAGCTAGATAATAAGGTTACACTCGTATGTGTACACTAGTATGTTTATCACGACCGCAGGGCTTTTCTAGAACCACCCTGGTAAACAGACACTCGTATGTGTACACTAGTATGTTCATCACGACCGCAGGGATTTTCTAGAACCACCCTGGTAAACAGACCTTAACACAAGTCACTTTATCTTTAGCTCTTAGATGTTATTACATTACATTACATTTAGCTGACGCTTTTATCCAAAGCGACTTACATGCTATACAGTAGACCGTAGACACAGCAACGGTTAAGTGTCTTGCTCAAGGACACAATGACATGGATTACCGGATTACCTCTGATTGAAAGTCAGACTTGCTAACCACTGAGCCACAGTCGCTGTTATTTTTAGCTTAGATGTGTCATGCGATTAGTTTGCATTCTCATACTTATTAGTGCAAGCGGCAGGGCAGTCAACCAGTCCATCCTAGTCTCTCTGCAGATCTTGGCTAGTTTTGCCTTTAGCGTACCATTAGCTCTTTCTACCAACCCCTGTGACTGAGGATGAAACACACAACCTAACATCTGCTTGACCCTCAACAACTGACATATCTTTTTCTTTATCGTGTTGTCAAAGTGCTTACTATTATCAGAACTTATTATGTCGGGGATCCCGAACCTTGGAATGACTTCTCTGGTTAAAAACTTAGCTACAGTTATAGCATCAGCTTTGGCTGTTGGGCCAGCTTCGACCCATCTTCTGAACCTGTCAATCACTACCAACACATATTGCTTCCTGTTCACGGTCTGATCATATCAATGAAATCAATAACAATATGCCTGAATGGGCCGCCTGGAGCTGGAATATGGCCTATCGGAGAGACGTTCGACTTGCAACTGTTGGGTTCCGTGCAAATTGCACATGAATGCAAAATCTTTTTATTTTTATTTTACCTTTATTTAACCAGGCAGATCATTAAGAACAAGTTCTTATTTACAGTGATGGCCTGACAAAAAGAAACAACACAAACATGTGATGACATAAAAACACACAAAGACATAAAAACAGGGTTAAAAGAAACAAAACAAGGATTGAATATAAAAAAAATAATAATTAATTAACACCATTAAATCAGCAGGCATAGATGTATAAACAGGACACTAAGCGAAGAATTAAATGGAGGGGAAACATTTGCAGGAATCTGTGAGATGGTGTGAGATGGTGTGTTTGAAGGCCGGGATGGAAATTAATGTGACCAGTTTGAGGTGTTTTTGTAGTGCATTCCAGTCAATGGCAGCAGCTGACTGGAAAGATGCAAGACCAAGTGTGGATCTAGTTTGAGGGATTGTAAGCAGGATGTGGAGAGAGGACCGGGTGTTATATGTGGTGGGTAGCCTATGCAGCAGGCGGGATAAATAGGGGGGTGTCTGATGAAGGATGGTCTTGTAAATGAGAGTGAGCCAGTGAATATGACGACGAGTTTGAAGTGATGGCCAATTTACCAGAGAGTAAAGACTGCAGTGATGAATATTTAGGGGGGCATTTGTAGCAAAATGGATGGCAGAGTGATAGAGTGTGTCCAGTTTGGCAAGAGTGCCCTTCGATGCAGTTCTATAGATAGTGTCACCGAAATCAAGTGTGGGGAGAATGGTCATTTTTATAAGCGTGAGTTTGGAAGAGGAAGTGAAAGCGTGGCGGTGGCGATAAAGGAAACCGAGTTTGGCCCGCACCTTAGACTGTAACCGAGAGATGTGATGTGAAAAGCATATTGTAGTGTCTAACCCAGATACCCAGGTATTTGTAGATGGAGACTTGCTCCAAGATTGCCCCCTCACAGATGGAGATGATTAAAGGAGGCGGAGAGGGGGCACCCTTCCGATGAAACCACATGGCTTTTGTCTTAGTTGTGTTGAGTGACAGTTTCAGTTGTGAGAAGGCATGTTGTACCTGGAGAAAGCTATCTTGGAGCGTAGATTGGACAGAGGAGGGAGAAGGACCAAAGGCATATAAGATTGTGTCATCGGCATAAAAGGTGAATGAGTGAGTTGCCAGCAGCAAGGGGGACGTTATTGATATAGATGGAGAACAGTGATGGGCCAAGTATAGAACCTTGAGGAACACCCTTTGTGACACAGAGGGAGTGAGAGAGTGAGTTATCGAACCTTACACGTTGCACCCGGTGAGAGAGATAGTGAGAGAACCAAGCCAGCGAGCGACCTGTGACCCCAATACTATTCAGTCTGCTGATGAGGGTCGGATGGTCAACAGTGTCAAAGGCCTTTGCAAGGTCGATGAATATAGCAGCACAGTGTTGTTTGGTGTCAAGAGCGGATGTAATGTCATGTAACACCTTTAAAGTGGCTGTTGTACACCCATACCCAGTACGGAAACCAGACTGTACGCCAGAGAGTATACCAAAAGTATTAAGATAGTCTGTGAGCTGATTGTTCACAAGCTTCTCGAATACCTTGGACACACAGGGCAGGATGGAGATAGGCCTGTAGCTATTTGGATCGGACTGCTCACCACCCTTAAACAGGGGCAGGACAATGGCTTCTTTCCAGTCTGAAGGTATTTCAGCCGTATGGAGTGAGAGATTGAAGAGTTCGGTTATGGGTGCTGCAATGATGGGAGCTGCAGTTTTAATGAAAAATGCAGGAAGGTTGTCAGACCCAGCTGATTTTTTGGGATCTAGAGCAGACAGTTCCTTTAGAACCTCCCTCTCTGTAAGAGGCCGAAAATAGAAACTGTGTGTAGGGGGGTGGAGGTGTGGAGGTCTTAGAGGACTATGGGCTGTGGGTGGCGGTGAAATATTGCCTTTTGACAGTGTATTCTCAAAGACAAAGCCAGACTTTACAAAGTGGCTGTTGAAAGTATCTGCCATTGCAGTCTTATCTGAGATGACAAGATCATTGACTTTGAGTAAAACAGGCATAGCTGAGGGCTTGTTCTGAAGTTTTCTGACTGTTTTCCAGAAAACATTGGGATCGGAGCTACATTGTGTAAATTGAGCCTTGAAGTAACCAGATTTGGCCTGGCGTATGGCTTGTGTAGCCTTATTACGGAGTTGCCGGAATTTGAGGAAATCTGTGGGAGATTTTGAAAAACAGGCTTTTCTCCATGCAGCATTCTTTTGATTAAGGAGAGATGAGAGCTCTTGTGTGAACCAGGGGCTGTGACGATTTTTTAACCGTTGTTTCTTGAGGGGGGCGTGTTTATTGACCACAGCACTGAGCTGGTCTTTGAACAGAGACCACGCATCATTCACAGAGGGGACCAGGCTAACTCTGTGCCAGTTAATATTGGCCAGGTCATGGAGGTAAGCTTGGGTGTTAAAATGCTTTAGAGAGCGCTTAATGCTGATGGTAATGGCCTGTTTGGCAGAGAGGTTTTTGCGAATGCATGCTATAAAACAGTGGTCACTAAGGTCTGACTAAGAATGACGCCGAACGCAGTTACGCTGCGTTCAAGGCGAACGGAGTTACGCTGCGTTCACACCAAACGTGTGTGAACGCTGCATTAGGAAGACATTACTTCTGAACTCCATTTAAAGCGCTTTTCGGGAACAATTAGGCGTTCATGAAAAGTTTTCTCATCTGGGAGTCGTTCTGAACTTAGACCAGACTTTCAGAACACTAAACACCTTTGCACCGGTGAAGTTAGGTCTCAGTTTACTCGACTCGATCTTTTCCGACGTTGGTCTTCCAAAGTCCATAAGAAAACACTTTGGAAAAATGAAAATGAGGCCCAATGTGTTTTGAATTTATTTTTATTTTATTTTGGAGAGCGACAGGGAAAGACTTTCCCTCTAGTTCTATGTCAGCATACCTCGAGTCTGGTCCGAGGCAGAGTAACTCTGCATTCTGGGAAAGCAGGGCTCTAGTGGGGTGATAGGGTCATCTTTTTTTAATTGAATCTAATGCAACTGTAACAGAAGGGAGCTTTATTCGCTGGGCTTCGGTGCACCCTTTTTCTTTATATGCCAATCACGGTGGGCGGGCCTCCTATAAAGGTGACGGGGATGCCGTTGGTTCCCTCCCTGACGTCACGCGCATGTTCCGGTCGGCTGGACTTCCGCCATGGTCAGAGACTCTCTCGGGCTCCCCTCCTCCTGCACAGGAGACTCACCTGTAGATCGGCGTTGGTGAGTTCAGCGTAACTCCTGATTGTAGTATAGTCTCATGGTGCCCTGTTAGTAACTCGTCCTGATTCTATATAGCCGGCAGTGACGTCGTCATACGGCCCCTTGTCTCCTTCCGGAGCAGATTGGAATCCTTGCCTGATCGGTAGGTGACTTCGTGCTACTTCCTATAATTTAAGGGTAACTATTACTATCTGATTGGATGTCATCCCTAATTATAGGGGACTGTTGGCCGGGTCGGGCGGAACGCTGCCACAAAGTGTGTACCGCTGGCTCAACTCTGGAGCGCTGCTGTTTTGCCTACGGCGTGTTTTGCCTGGTTTGTCTACGCTAAGTTGTACACAGGACTGCTTCGGCGGCGGCGGCCTGCCGGGCGGACGCGGGATTGAACCAGCACGGCGCCCCCTCGTCGGGTGTGTGACGCCATCAGCCCTGTGTCGACGGCACCTCTGTTAGCTTGAACCCTGTTACTGTGTTTTATACTCGTTTACCCCTGTTTCTCCGTTGTTTTGTTTCTTATTTGTCTTTTGTTTGATTTTGTCATTTGTTTGTGTGGTGAGAGTAGTAGGGTGGAGCCCACAATCTCACAGCCCCCGAGGGCCCTCAGGTTATTTGTACGGAATTAGGCGGAGACGTGGTTCCAATTCAAATAGAAACAATCTTTATTATAACAATAATCTGAGGTAATCGCTAAAATACACAATATCGATAAAAGGGGAGCGCTTAATAAAAATAGAAATCTAAGAGTGCAGAGCGGGACTCGACTTGACCAATGTCTTGGGGTGACGTGGACCTACCGGATGAGGGTCTCAGGAAAGGAAGCACCCCGATCACACGTGCTGGCTTACACACGCACACACACACACAGCCGCACGTGAGGATCCAGGCCGAGGGTAACCTAAAACACCACACACACAAAAGGAGATCCCAACACCCGGAGGCACCACTCCCACCGCCTTGGTCTCGCCGTGCCTACAAACACATGAGAAATACAATTTAAAATCGGGCTCTGGTGGCATAAACAAAAAGAACAAAACCAACCAATAACCAAAATTAACAAAAGACAAATAAGAAATAAACCAAGAGAAACAGGGTTAACGAGTATAAAACACAGTAACCAAGTGCCAGCGAGTGGAGATATGCTGTCGACTCCGGGGTGATGGCGTCACACACCCGACGAGGGAGGTTCGTGCTGGGTGGGTCCCACGTCCGCAAGATCGGTCACCAGAACAGTCCTGGGTGTAAAAGCACGTAGGCAACACACACACAGCGTAGACACGACCGCCGTAAGGAAAGCACGTAAACAAAACACGTGTAGTGCAACACGACGCAGGCAAAACAGCAGCGTTCCGAGCCAGATAATATTACACGCTTGGTGGCAGCGTTCCGCCGACTCGGCCAACCGTCCCCTATAATTAAGAATGACATTCCATTAGATAGTAATAATGTACCCTTAATTTACTACAGTAGCGCAAGGAAGTCACATACCGATCAGGCAAACATTCCAGTATGTCCCGGGAAAAGATAAGGGGCCGGATGACGGCGTACCTGATGGCTATATAAGAGCAACACCAGTTAGTAACGGGGCACCATGAAACTATGCCATAAAAGTTACGCGGAACTCACCAATCGCCGATCTACAAATGAGTCTCGGGTGCAGGAGGAGGCGGGGAGCCCAAGAGAATCTCCATCAGGGCGGAAGTCCAGCCGACCGGAACATCCGCATAATGTCCGGGGGGAAAACCCCGTCCTTTTATAGGAGGGCCGCTCCCCCATGATTAGTGTTTATAGACAAAGGGTGTGCTGAAGCCTGTGAGAGCGCCCCCTTCTGTCACATTCCACCCCCTCGTCTTAAATCGTCGCCCCGGCGATAAAGCAGGCAAAACCAACAATACAATAAACTAACTCCAGGGCCTGAACACAGCAAATATGGCATTGGCAGCTGGACCAGGGGGATCCTCAGCCCTGTCGGCAATTCGCTCCACTGATCTAGGAAGGTGATGCTTATTCGAATGGTGACCAGCAGTCGGCCGTGCAGTCCGACGTAGGGCCACCCCACCACCTGCCGGGTGCCCAGACGGTCGGCCAACCCCGGAGGCTGATGGTTGAGCTGCCCCCACAGCAATGGGCACTACCGAATCAGGGTCCAAGGGTGGGGACAACCGCCGCAGGGTGGTGGGTGTTACTGAAGGGCTCTGCTGCTGCCGGATCATCACCAAATCATTCTCAAAGGATGACTCACCCTCCGAGGGTAGCATGTCCCTAGGACATGGGCCACTGTTGGAAACACGACCTGGAGGGTCCGTGCCCACCAGTGCCTTTAGCCGGTTACGATGGACTCGCTTGATTTTACTGCGATCGTCCACCGGTGCAACAGTATACACTGGGCCTCCATCCGTCGGTACCCTCAAGACTCGATGCACCACAGGGCCCCACAAATCCTGGATTTTGTGACGTCCCCTCGTGCTATACTCACGCAACACCACCAGCTGTCCGGTCGTCAAGGGGGCACTTCGAACCTGCTGGTCATAGGTCCTCTTTCGGCGCTCAGCCGCTAACCTCAGCCTCTCTCTAGCCCCGTCGAAGGCTACCTGTAGCCGAGTTCGGTGCTCCTGGACCCACTCGTGGATGCTTCCTCCAACCGGGTCCGGCACTCGGCCCAACAAGAAATCGACCGGCAGCCTAGGTTCCTGACCAAACATAAGGAAGAAGGGAGATTCGCCTGTTGCCTGATGGGGAGTGGTGTTATAACAGTACAATACCTGCGGCAAACAGGCATTCCAATCTCTCTTGCGAGAGACTGGTAAGGTACGCAGTAGGTTGTGGAGAGTTCTATTGAAGCGCTCGCACTGCCCATTACCAGCCGGATGGTATGCGGTGGTACGAGACTTTTCAATCCCGTAAAGGCCGCACAGCTGCTGGATCAGAGAGCTTTCAAAGTTGCGGCCCTGATCCGAGTGTATACGGGCAGGGACACCAAATTTATAGAACCACTCGGCGACCAAAACCTGGGCCACTGTAGAGGCCTGTTGGTCCCGGGTGGGAATAGCCATGGTGTATTTGCTGAAAACATCTGTCATTACCAAAACATTTTCCAGCCCATTATGAGCAGGTTCCAACAGAGTGTAGTCAATGGCTACAATCTCATTAGGCCGTGAGGCCAATAAATGACCTAAGTAGCTGCGAATAGCTGGCTGCGTGTCTTTGGCCATTTGGCATCTTTCACATGCCTGACACCAGTTGGCCACAGCAGAAGACATACCTGGCCAGTAACAGCGAGCTCGCAAGAGCTCCAGTGTTCTTTCCACGCCTTGATGGCCGTGCTCCTGGTGAACCCCCGTGAGCACCTCATTTTCCAAAGCAGCTGGAAGTAGCAGTTGGAATGTCGCTGCAGCACCATCAGGGCGGAAAACCCGACGACAAAGGACCCCATTCTGCTCAACCAGACGGTCCCACTGCCGGAGCAACACCAATGCGGGCTGAGATAACCGCTTCCGCTCCTCCTGTGTAGGGCGCTGCTCCTGTCTCCAGAAACCCACAACTTCCTGAATAACGGGGTCAGCCTGCTGGAGAGAACACAAGTCAGACAGGGTTCGATTAGGCAAAACAGTGACAGCAGCTTGGGTTGCCTCAACCCTTCCCAGCTGCAAGGCCCGCTGTAATGGTTCTGGAAGCAAGGTTCCCGGGACCATGGCTTCCATGTCCTGCTCCCCCGGGGGATACTGCCGGGAGAGGGCGTCAGCATTCCGGTTGCTTCTCCCCAACCTGTATTTTAACTCGAAGTCAAAAGAGGCCAGTTGAGCTGCCCACCTTTGTTCGGTGGCGCCAAGTTTAGCCGACGACAAGTGGCTCAGGGGGTTATTGTCAGTGTAAACGAGGCACTTATGGCCCAGCAAATACTCCCTGAATTTCTCAGTCATAGCCCACTTCAGCGCCAAGAACTCGAGTTTCATCGAGCTATAGTTCTGCATATTGCGCTCAGTGGGTTTCAGACCTCGACTGGCATATGCTATCGGTCTAACTTTACCGCCATGTTCCTGGGAGAGCACCGCACCCAGCCCGCCAAAGCTCGCATCTACCTCAAGGATGAAAGGCAAGGAGAAGTCAGCATAAGCCAGGACAGGGGCGGAGGTAAGTTTAACTTTTAACGCCTCAAAGCTACGCTGACACGCCTCCGTCCACCTTTCCTGAACCTCTGACTTGGCCTTCCTCCTGGCCTTGGTGCCTCCCAGCTCAGCCACCAGCTTATGAAGGGGGGCTGCCAGCTTGGCAAAGCCCTCTACAAAACGACGATAGTAGCTGGCAAACCCCAAAAACGATCGCAGCTCCGAGACCGTGGCAGGAGTCTGCCAATTAGCCACCACCTCGATCTTACTCGGGTCGGTGGAAACACCCTGGTCTGAAATGACATGACCCAGGTAACGCACTTCCTTCTGGAAAAACGCACACTTGGAGAGCTTCGCCTTAAGACCCTCCTGCTGCAGCCGACCCAGCACTACCTCCAGCCTCTCCAGATGTTGCGCCACTGAGGAAGAGAAAACCACAATGTCATCAAGGTAGAGGAGTAGGGATTGACACTGTTGGTCGCCAAATAGGCGTTGCATTAACCGCTGGAAGGTGCCCGGGGCGTTGCAGAGCCCAAAGGGCATGCGGTTCCACTCAAACAAACCAAATGGGGTGCAAAATGCGGTCTTGTATCTATCTTGTTCAGCCATTGGAACCTGGTTGTACCCACTGGCCAGGTCCATGGTGGTGAACCAATGGGCACCTGTCAGCGCATCCAGCGATTCCTCGATACGAGGTAACGGGAAGGCATCTTTCCTGGTCTTGCTGTTAAGTTGGCGGTAGTCTACGCACAAGCGCAGACTACCATCCTTCTTCTTTACCAAAACGATCGGGGAAGCATAGGGGCTACTACTCTCCCTGATCACCTGCTTCTCCAGTAGCTGATTAATATGCTCTTTTACTACCTCATACTCTGAGGGCGGGATATACCTATAGCGTTGTCTCACTGGACCGGCATCTAAGAGCGGAATGTCATGGGCTATCAAATTAGTACAACCCAAATCCCCCTCATAAGCAGAAAATACTGAGGTGTACCTCCCCAGAAGGGACCTCACCTGCTCCTGCTCCTCGGCGGACAAGGAAGACAAGTCAATGGCCGCCAGCTGGTCAGTCACCGAGGGAAGCGTGGACTGTGATGCCACGGTGGCTACACTAGATGGCTTCTCGGTGACTCCTGTGGGCAGACTGACAACATTAACAGTATCCACAGTGCCTACGATGGTACGAGGATAAAGTAACACCTTGGTGGTGCCCACATTGACAATCGGTATGTAGGCGGTGCCTTGTATCACCCGAACCAAAGCAGGGGACGCAAGCAGTCCAGCGGGCAACCCAGTCTCAAGGGGTTCAAACAACACCGTGGCCCCAGAGCACTGCTCTGCACACGTCGCCGCTACTACTTGCATGGTGCCGCCCTGAATGCGACAAACCTTCTTACCCCGGATCTTTACTTTACCTGGAATTCCCCATGGGGCCTGCACCCTGGCCTGATGACACTCTTGCAGGGCCTCCAAGAGAGACTCTGGTGCGCCTGACACGGGAGGGACATCAAACAAGGCCCGGCCATGCTGCCCAAAGAGCTCTTGGTAGCACCTGCGCATCACGTTCATCCCCAACACTCCCGGGACTGGACGTAACAACTCCCCAGGGGTGTCCTTTACAACTAATACCCCACAACGTGGCATCAACTTGCCACAAAGCTCCACTTCCAATTCCAGGTAACCAATATAGGGAATGGGCAACCCATTAGCAGCTCTGAGTTCTAGCCAGTGGCACGATTGGAGTCGTTCTCGCCCCCACGGCTCGAAGTGCTGGAGGAAGAAACTCTCGGTGACAGTAGACACCATAGATCCTGTGTCCACCAAGCAAGGCACCTTAATTCCACCCATGTCCACAACCATATGCGGACACGAGGACACCAGCTTGGAGGCTTCCACAGCACTACCTCCTACAAATCTAGAGCCAATGACTGGCCCAACCGAACTGTGGCTCTGCAGTCCGGTGTTTGCTAGTTTTCCGACGGCGGGGCTGAAGGAAACTGCCTACCCGGCCGTGGCAGAGCCGGTAGCGCCTGAGGGTGATAAGGCATATGCAACCCGTTGCACTCTCTGGCAAAATGTCCAGGCTGTTGACAGCGCCTACATATTATAGGGCCCGGCCGTGGCGCACGAGTGCGCGATTGAGGGTTCTGCAAAAGAGCGATGCTTTGAGTAAGTTGGTTTATCTGTTGTTGCTGCTGTTTCAACATATCACTCAACTCAGACAACTGGGACGAGTTAGCCATCCCTGGAGCACTACTCTGGACACCGTACTGCATACCAAGGACATTGGGAACAGAGTGACTTCGGCCTCTCATGCAGCCTGGTAAGCCTTCCTGCTCCCACCTAATGGCCTCCCCCCGGACTTCAAGCAATGCTGCGGTCGGCTTCCTCCGGATAAACTGTTTTAAGTCCCGACGGAGCGCGCCATCCAGCACATGCTCCACAAATTGGTCTCGCAATAATACTTCCGCATTTAGCATATCGCTTGGTGCACGCTGTTTTACAGACTCCATGCGGCTCAGCAAAGCGAGAGAGAACTCTTGTAGGGTCTCCCCTTCTCGTTGTCTTCTAGAAAAGAAGGCCTCCTGCAAGGCTACATATGACTCAGTGCAACCATACAACTCTTGTAACGCAGCGATTAGCTTATCCGGGTCCCCTCGTTCTTCGCTAGGGCGAAATTTAATTTCATCACGTGCCTCTCCTTCCAAATGATCAAACAAGAAAAATGCCTGATCGGAAGGGGACAATCCTCGTGCCCGCATACATGCACGCGCCTCCTCACTCCATTCATTCAGACCTATACCTGACCGACCCCTGAACATAGGGCATTTCCGGTCTCGGGGTACAAACACTAGCCTCTCTGTAACAGGGCCTCTAATAGTGACAGGAGCGGAGGGTAGTGCAGAAGTAGAGGGACTATTACTAGGGCCAGGAGTCTGCCAATTAGCCACCACCTCGATCTTACTCGGGTCGGTGGAAACACCCTGGTCTGAAATGACATGACCCAGGTAACGCACTTCCTTCTGGAAAAACGCACACTTGGAGAGCTTCGCCTTAAGACCCTCCTGCTGCAGCCGACCCAGCACTACCTCCAGCCTCTCCAGATGTTGCGCCACTGAGGAAGAGAAAACCACAATGTCATCAAGGTAGAGGAGTAGGGATTGACACTGTTGGTCGCCAAATAGGCGTTGCATTAACCGCTGGAAGGTGCCCGGGGCGTTGCAGAGCCCAAAGGGCATGCGGTTCCACTCAAACAAACCAAATGGGGTGCAAAATGCGGTCTTGTATCTATCTTGTTCAGCCATTGGAACCTGGTTGTACCCACTGGCCAGGTCCATGGTGGTGAACCAATGGGCACCTGTCAGCGCATCCAGCGATTCCTCGATACGAGGTAACGGGAAGGCATCTTTCCTGGTCTTGCTGTTAAGTTGGCGGTAGTCTACGCACAAGCGCAGACTACCATCCTTCTTCTTTACCAAAACGATCGGGGAAGCATAGGGGCTACTACTCTCCCTGATCACCTGCTTCTCCAGTAGCTGATTAATATGCTCTTTTACTACCTCATACTCTGAGGGCGGGATATACCTATAGCGTTGTCTCACTGGACCGGCATCTAAGAGCGGAATGTCATGGGCTATCAAATTAGTACAACCCAAATCCCCCTCATAAGCAGAAAATACTGAGGTGTACCTCCCCAGAAGGGACCTCACCTGCTCCTGCTCCTCGGCGGACAAGGAAGACAAGTCAATGGCCGCCAGCTGGTCAGTCACCGAGGGAAGCGTGGACTGTGATGCCACGGTGGCTACACTAGATGGCTTCTCGGTGACTCCTGTGGGCAGACTGACAACATTAACAGTATCCACAGTGCCTACGATGGTACGAGGATAAAGTAACACCTTGGTGGTGCCCACATTGACAATCGGTATGTAGGCGGTGCCTTGTATCACCCGAACCAAAGCAGGGGACGCAAGCAGTCCAGCGGGCAACCCAGTCTCAAGGGGTTCAAACAACACCGTGGCCCCAGAGCACTGCTCTGCACACGTCGCCGCTACTACTTGCATGGTGCCGCCCTGAATGCGACAAACCTTCTTACCCCGGATCTTTACTTTACCTGGAATTCCCCATGGGGCCTGCACCCTGGCCTGATGACACTCTTGCAGGGCCTCCAAGAGAGACTCTGGTGCGCCTGACACGGGAGGGACATCAAACAAGGCCCGGCCATGCTGCCCAAAGAGCTCTTGGTAGCACCTGCGCATCACGTTCATCCCCAACACTCCCGGGACTGGACGTAACAACTCCCCAGGGGTGTCCTTTACAACTAATACCCCACAACGTGGCATCAACTTGCCACAAAGCTCCACTTCCAATTCCAGGTAACCAATATAGGGAATGGGCAACCCATTAGCAGCTCTGAGTTCTAGCCAGTGGCACGATTGGAGTCGTTCTCGCCCCCACGGCTCGAAGTGCTGGAGGAAGAAACTCTCGGTGACAGTAGACACCATAGATCCTGTGTCCACCAAGCAAGGCACCTTAATTCCACCCATGTCCACAACCATATGCGGACACGAGGACACCAGCTTGGAGGCTTCCACAGCACTACCTCCTACAAATCTAGAGCCAATGACTGGCCCAACCGAACTGTGGCTCTGCAGTCCGGTGTTTGCTAGTTTTCCGACGGCGGGGCTGAAGGAAACTGCCTACCCGGCCGTGGCAGAGCCGGTAGCGCCTGAGGGTGATAAGGCATATGCAACCCGTTGCACTCTCTGGCAAAATGTCCAGGCTGTTGACAGCGCCTACATATTATAGGGCCCGGCCGTGGCGCACGAGTGCGCGATTGAGGGTTCTGCAAAAGAGCGATGCTTTGAGTAAGTTGGTTTATCTGTTGTTGCTGCTGTTTCAACATATCACTCAACTCAGACAACTGGGACGAGTTAGCCATCCCTGGAGCACTACTCTGGACACCGTACTGCATACCAAGGACATTGGGAACAGAGTGACTTCGGCCTCTCATGCAGCCTGGTAAGCCTTCCTGCTCCCACCTAATGGCCTCCCCCCGGACTTCAAGCAATGCTGCGGTCGGCTTCCTCCGGATAAACTGTTTTAAGTCCCGACGGAGCGCGCCATCCAGCACATGCTCCACAAATTGGTCTCGCAATAATACTTCCGCATTTAGCATATCGCTTGGTGCACGCTGTTTTACAGACTCCATGCGGCTCAGCAAAGCGAGAGAGAACTCTTGTAGGGTCTCCCCTTCTCGTTGTCTTCTAGAAAAGAAGGCCTCCTGCAAGGCTACATATGACTCAGTGCAACCATACAACTCTTGTAACGCAGCGATTAGCTTATCCGGGTCCCCTCGTTCTTCGCTAGGGCGAAATTTAATTTCATCACGTGCCTCTCCTTCCAAATGATCAAACAAGAAAAATGCCTGATCGGAAGGGGACAATCCTCGTGCCCGCATACATGCACGCGCCTCCTCACTCCATTCATTCAGACCTATACCTGACCGACCCCTGAACATAGGGCATTTCCGGTCTCGGGGTACAAACACTAGCCTCTCTGTAACAGGGCCTCTAATAGTGACAGGAGCGGAGGGTAGTGCAGAAGTAGAGGGACTATTACTAGGGCCAGGGAGGTTGGAAGCCTGTTCCTGGCGTAGTCTCTCATTATCTGCGGTCAACTGGACAATCAGGGCCCGCAACTCTTGCAGATCTTCTGCCATTACTACCACTGGGTCAAAGGGGAGGGCTTTACTGCAGCAAAAGAGCCCAACAGTAACAAAAGAAAATAGGTTAGCCGAATACTTTACCAGAACCTGCCGCTGACTCGCGAAACACTCGAGGAACCGGCTGCTGTTTTGCCTTATACCAAAAAAAAAAAATCAATAAAGAAAAACAGTTTAAACACCATACAGCAAATGACATGTATGTTTAACAAAACAAAAGAAAGAATGGAACCAACGTCTCCGTTTTCAAAGAGTACGTCCTGCCAACAACGCCAAATATGTGGTGAGAGTAGTAGGGTGGAGCCCACAATCTCACAGCCCCCGAGGGCCCTCAGGTTATTTGTACGGAATTAGGCGGAGACGTGGTTCCAATTCAAATAGAAACAATCTTTATTATAACAATAATCTGAGGTAATCGCTAAAATACACAATATCGATAAAAGGGGAGCGCTTAATAAAAATAGAAATCTAAGAGTGCAGAGCGGGACTCGACTTGACCAATGTCTTGGGGTGACGTGGACCTACCGGATGAGGGTCTCAGGAAAGGAAGCACCCCGATCACACGTGCTGGCTTACACACGCACACACACACACAGCCGCACGTGAGGATCCAGGCCGAGGGTAACCTAAAACACCACACACACAAAAGGAGATCCCAACACCCGGAGGCACCACTCCCACCGCCTTGGTCTCGCCGTGCCTACAAACACATGAGAAATACAATTTAAAATCGGGCTCTGGTGGCATAAACAAAAAGAACAAAACCAACCAATAACTAAAATTAACAAAAGACAAATAAGAAATAAACCAAGAGAAACAGGGTTAACAAGTATAAAACACAGTAACCAAGTGCCAGCGAGTGGAGATATGCTGTCGACTCCGGGGTGATGGCGTCACACACCCGACGAGGGAGGTTCGTGCTGGGTGGGTCCCACGTCCGCAGGATCGGTCACCAGAACAGTCCTGGGTGTAAAAGCACGTAGGCAACACACACACAGCGTAGACACGACCGCCGTAAGGAAAGCACGTAAACAAAACATGTGTAGTGCAACACGACGCAGGCAAAACAGCAGCGTTCCGAGCCAGATAATATTACACGCTTGGTGGCAGCGTTCCGCCGACTCGGCCAACCGTCCCCTATAATTAAGAATGACATTCCATTAGATAGTAATAATGTACCCTTAATTTACTACAGTAGCGCAAGGAAGTCACATACCGATCAGGCAAACATTCCAGTATGTCCCGGGAAAAGATAAGGGGCCGGATGACGGCGTACCTGATGGCTATATAAGAGCAACACCAGTTAGTAACGGGGCACCATGAAACTATGCCATAAAAGTTACGCGGAACTCACCAATCGCCGATCTACAAATGAGTCTCGGGTGCAGGAGGAGGCGGGGAGCCCAAGAGAATCTCCATCAGGGCGGAAGTCCAGCCGACCGGAACATCCGCATAATGTCCGGGGGGAAAACCCCGTCCTTTTATAGGAGGGCCGCTCCCCCATGATTAGTGTTTATAGACAAAGGGTGTGCTGAAGCCTGTGAGAGCGCCCCCTTCTGTCACATTTGCTTTTCCTTTTTTTTTGTAAAACCAGAGCCTGGGTTTAATTGTGTTTCTTGTGTGTTTGTAGGTGCGGCTAGACCAAGGTGGTGGGAGTGGTGCCTCAAGGTGTTGGGGTCTCCCTTTTGTGTGGTGTGTTTTAGGTTACCCTCGGTCCGGAACCTCACGTGTGGCTGTGTGTGTGTGTGTGTGTTGGGAGCAGACACGTGTGATCGGGGTGCTTTCTTTCCTTTTCGGGACCCTCATCTGCGCACGCCCACCTCACCCAAGCCACTGGTCAGTCCCGCCCTACACTCCTTTTTTTTATTAGCGGCTCTTTTATTAGTATTGTATATTTAAGTGTATTATTGAATATTGTGTTTACATTAAAGATTGTTCTTTGGACTGGAACCACATCTCCGTCTAATTCCGTACAAGGAACCTGAGTGTCCTCTGGGGCTGTGAGACTGTGGGCACAAACCTACTCTTACTACACAACTATATAATTATATGATTCATTTTAGCTCCTTCGCGAATCGCCACCTTAACGCGGTGAAGGAGTTTGAGTGGCTCAATGATCCTGGGAGCTATGTTGTCCGGGGCATCTGCCCCTGGTAGGGTCTCCCAAGGCAAACAGGTCTCGGGGGAGAGCCCAGACTAAGAGCGGTTCAAAAAACCCTGATGAATAGCAGCACACGGAATGTAGCTACCTCGCCCGGACCAGGGAAACCGGGGCACCCTCCCGGAGCCAGACCCGAGAGGCGAGCTCGTCGGCGAGCGTCTGGTGGCCGGGTTTTCGCCCATGGGGCCCGGTCGGGCTCAGCCCGAAGAAACATCATGGTGCAGCCACCCTGTGGACCCACCACCCTCAGGGACAGACATCAGGGTCGGGTGCTATGTAGACCGGGCGGCGGGCCGGGCAGGGGGCCTGGGCGAGCCGATCGCCGGCGACATAGACTAGCTCTAGGGACGTGGAACGTCACCTCGCTAGCGGGGAAGGAGCCGGAGCTGGTGAGGGAGGTGGAGCGATACCAGCTAGATATAGTTGGGCTCACCTCCACGCACAGCGCTGGCTCTGGAACCAAACGACTGGAGAAGGGTTGGACTTTGTTCTTTTCTGGAGTCGCCCAGGGTGAGAGGCGCCGGGCGGGAGTGGGGATACTCACGAGTTCCCGGCTGAGCGCCGCCGTGTTGGAGTTTTCCCCGGAGAACCAGAGGGTCGCCTCCCTGCGCCTACGAGTTGCGGGGAGTAAGGCTCTGACTGTTGTTTGTGCTTATGCACCAAACAGCATTTCGGAGTATCCGGCCTTCTTGGAGTCGGTGGGAGGGGTCCTGGAAAGGGCGCCTGGGAGACTTCAACGCTCACGTGGGCAACGACAGAGAAACCTGGCAGGGAGTGATTGGGAAGAACGGCTTGCCTGATCTGAACCCGAGCGGTGTTGGTGTCGTTGTTGGACTTCTGTGCTAGCCACAGTTTGTCCATAACAAACACCATGTTTGAACATAAGGTGGCTCATAAGTGTACCTGGAACCAGAACACCTTAGGCCGGAGATCAATGATCGACTTCGTAATCGTATCATCTGATCTGCGGCCGTATGTTTTGGACACTCGGGTGAAGAGAGGAGCAGAGCTGTCAACTGATCAACTGAACTGGTGGTGAGTTGGATCAGATGGTGGGGAGCCGGCTAGAGAGACCTGGCAAGCCCAAACGTGTAGTGAGGGTGAACTGGGAATGTCTGGCGGAGGATCCTGTCCGGGAGGTCTTCAACTCCCACCTCTGGAAGGACTTCTCACACATCCCGAGGGAGGTTGGGGACATGGAATCTGAGTGGATCATGTTCAAAGCCTCTATTGTGGATGCGGCCGCTAGGAGCTGTGGTCGGAAGCCTCATCGGTGCCTGTCGTGGCGGCAACCCGAGAACCCGGTGGTGGACACCGGGGGTGAGGGAAGCTGTCAAGCTGAAGAAGGAGGCCTTTCGGGCTTGGTTGGCCCATGGGTCTCCTGAAGCAGCTGACAGGTACAGGCAGGCCAGAAGAGCCGCAACTGTGGTGGTCACGGATGCTAAAACTCGGGCATGGGAGGAGTTCGGCGAGGCCATGGAGAAGGACTTTCGGTTGGCCTCAAGGAGGTTCTGGCAAACCATCCGACGACTCAGGAAGGGAAAGCAGGGCCTTCCCCAGGCTGTTATCAGCGGGGGAGGGGGGCTGCTGACCCAGACAGAGGATATCGTCGGGCGGTGGAAAGAGCACTTTGAGGAACTCCTAAACCCGGTCAACATGTCCCCTGAACAGGGGGCAGCGCCTGAAGACTTGGGGGTGGATGAACCTATCTCCCTGGCAGAGGCCACTAAGGTAGTCAAAAAGCTCCTTGGTGGCAAGGCGCTGGGGGTGGATGAAATCCGCCCTGAGATGCTGAAGGCGCTGGACTTTGTTGGGCTGTCTTGGCTGACACGCCTCTTCAATGTTGCATGGGGGTCGGGCACAGTGCCCATGGACTGGCCGACCGGGGTGGTGGTTCCCATCTTCAAGAAGGGGGACCGGAGAATGTGCTCGAACTATCGGGGTATCACACTACTCAGCCTCCCGGGAAAAGCTTATGCCAGGGTGCTGGAACGGAGGCTCCGACCGTTTTTCGAACCTCGGATTCAAGAAGAACAGTGCGAGTTTCGTCCTGGTCGTGGAACAGTGGACCAGCTCTTTACCCTCGCAAGGATACTGGAGGGGTCCTGGGAGTTTGCCCAACCAGTCTATGTGTGCTTTGTGGACCTGGAGAAGGCTTTCGACCGGGTCCCTCGGGGCTTTTTGTGGGGGGTGCTGCGGGAGTATGGTGTGCCGGACCCGTTGCAACGGGCCATCTGGTCTCTGTACGCCTGCAGTAGGAGCTGTGTTCGTATCCTCGGCAGTAAGTCAGACACGTTCCCGGTGGGTGTTGGCCTCCGCCAGGGCTGCCCTTTATCACCGGTCTTGTTCGTGACTTTCACGGACAGGATATCTAGGCGCAGCCGTGGGGCGGAGAATGTCAGGTTCGGGGATCTCAGGATAGCCTCTCTGCTGTTTGCAGATGATGTGGTCCTGTTTGCCTCCTCGGACCATGACCTCCAGCATTCGCTGGGGCGTTTTGCAGCTGAGTGTGAAGCGGCTGGGATGAGAGTCAGCACCACGAAATCTGAGGCCATGGTGCTCTGCCGGAAACCGGTGGATTGCTCCCTCCGGGTGGGGACAGAGTGCCTACCACAAGCGAAGGAGTTCAAGTATCTCGGGGTCTTGTTCACGAGTGAGGGTAAAATGGAGCGGCAGATCGACAGGCGTATCGGTGCGGCTGCAGCAGTAAAACAGGCATTGCACCGGGCCGTCTTTGTGAAGAAGGAGCTGAGCCGGAAGGCAAAGCTCTCAATTTACTGGTCGGTCTACATCCCAACCCTCACCTATGGTCATGAGCTTTGGATCGTGTCCGAAAGAACGAGGTCGCGGATACAAGCGGCCGAAATGAGTTTCCTCTGTAGAGTGGCCGGGCTCAGCCTTAGAGATAGGGTAAGGAGTACCTTGAATAAAAAAAGTAGCACCGTAGTAGCACTTTAGTGGCACTGGAATGGCTCTTACTGATAACTCTTTGTAGTTGAACTTTATTGATGAAATTGTACCTTCTCGATTCTTGTTGTTGTGATTCTTGTTTGTACTCATGTACTCTTGTTTGTACTCATGTTTGTACTCATTCTTGTTTGTATTCAATGTTCACCTTGATGCCTTCAAACTCCACTGTGGGGCAGGGGCGTGGTTAGCGCACCTGCAGCAGGCGAGAGAGAGAAGGGCGCTCGGGGAACAGCTGCGGGGAATGAGGGATAACGAGCCGCAGCTGTAATGAACGAGTGCGAGTGGGTGTGTGCGTGCGTGGGCGGGCATAAAAGGCCGCAGAGTGAGAGTGCGGGGGAAGAGGATGCCAGTGAGAGGGACAGGGAGACGCTGTACCTCGAACAATAAAGCCTGTTACAAATGCAAAAACGTGTCTGTATTGTGTAGCTCGAAGCCTGAGGACCCCGGGTAAGACGAACCTGTGGGGCAGGGGCGTGGCTAGCGCACCTGCGGCAGGGGAGAGAGAGAGAAACGCGCTCATTGGGATCAGCTGCAGTTCGTTAGCGGGCTGCAGCTGAAACCAATTGGCGCGTAAAAGCAGGGCTATTTAAGCCGGCAGGAAGAGGGGAAAGGGGTGGGGGATGACATGCAGCGAGTAGAGTGTACGGAGCGTACTACGTGTTGTGCATGGAGAATAAACCAATGGAACCCGCAAAGGAAGTGTTGTTGTCTGTATCTGTTCCGGCTGCGCATCCACGGGCAGGGAGGAATCATGCCACATCCACTAACTACAATATAAAGATGCCCTCAACACCGCTCGCTCCTCACTCTGAATGTTAAAAAAACTAAAGAGTTGGTCTTAGACCCGAGATCAGTAGGGGATCATAGCCCTGTCATTATACACGACTCACCCATTGAGCAGGTCAGCTCTTATAAATATCTTGGAGTTCACTTAGATGACACTTTTAGTTGGCATGTGCATGTTGATATATTGTGTTCTCGTCTACAGCAGAGATTATATTTTCTACGTAGACTGAGAGTATATGGGGTGAACAAAAGCATCATGGTTTTATTTTACCAGGCAGTGCAGGAGAGTTTAATCAGATATGGGATGTCATCCTGGTATGGCAACCTCACCGCAAAACTAAAAACTAAACTCGCTCGTCTGGTGCACACAGCCATGAAGGTCATTGGAAAAAGCAGCTACCAGACATTGCAGTCTATTTATGAACAATCTGTTCTTAGGCAAGCCCAGAGAATAGTAAATGACCCTTCTCACATTCTCCATTCAGAGTATGACCTCCTACCCTCGGGGAGGCGATATAGAGTCCCTTACTGCAAACTTAACCGTTTTAAAAACTCATTTGTTCCAACTTCGATTAAATTTCTTAACAATGCTGCTTGAGGCTGAAGTCTATGTAATACATTTTATAGTGCCTTTATTACGGTGATCTTTTAGCATGTATTATTATGAGGTGTATGTATGTGTTATGTTATGGGATATGTGTAATACTGTTATGTAATTGTTGATGCTGTTATGGCTGAGGATGTATTGTTTGTTGTCATTGTGACTGTCAAGGCATTCATGACGCTCCGCAGAGTCCAAGACAAATTTCCCTGGTCAATAAAGTTCATCGTATCGTATCGTACTCCTCCATCATCCAATCCTCCTCCAACAACCCTAAAATGCTTTTCTCCACCATCAACACACTCCTCAAGCCCACGGACACCATCTCCACCTCCTTCACCACCAGTAAATTTAACTCATTTATATCCTTCAATGAGAAAATCACAGCAATACACAACCAGCTGGCTGCCCCCTCCACTACCACCACACCCAGCCCTCAACATAACCCTCCCCTACTTCCAAGCTACTCACTCTCATCCTTCAGTTCAATCACTGAAATTAACCTCTCCTCCATAGTCTCCAGCAAGAAAACCTCCACCTGTGCCCTTGACCCCCTCCCCTCTTCCTTAGTCAAGGCCTGCCTCCCCTCACTCTCCCCTCTCATCACAAACATCATCAACTCCTCACTGTCCTCTGGTCTCATACCCCACTCAAGCTTGCTGCTGTCACCATCGTGGTAAAAAAACCTGGTCTTGACCCTGACATCTCCAAAAACTACAGGCCCTCCTCTTCATCATTTACATCCTTCCCCTTGGACAAATTATCCGTCGTCATGGTCTCGATTTCCACTGCTACGCTGACGACACCCAACTCTATTTCTCCTCCAAAACCATCACCTCAGTCACCCACTCCACTCTCACCACCTGTCTCACTGAAATAAAATCATGGACGCAACAGAACTTTCTCAAACTCAACAGCAATAAATCTGAATTACTCATCAAACTCCCTTACCCGCTCAGCCCAGACCTTCTCTCTAAACATTGATGGCTCCACCGTCACCCCCTCCGCCCAGATCCGCAACCTTGGTATCATTCCTGACCCCACCCTTTCTTTCCTACCTCATGCCAACCACATCACCAAAACTGCATTCTTTCAACTCAGGAACATTGCATGCCTTCCGACCCTCCCTATCCTCTGCCACCACCGAAATTCTCATCCATGCCCTCATAACCTCCAGACTTGATTACTGCAATAGCATCCTCTACGGCTCTCCCAACAAAATTATCAACAAACTCCAATATGTTTAGAACTCCGCCTGTGTAGAAAACGCCCGCCTGCTCACCTCCACCCAGCACTATGAACAGATCACCCCGGTCCTACGCAACCCCCATTTGCTCCCAGTCAAATACAGGATTGACTTTAAAATGTTGCTCACCACCTACAAAGCCCTAAACAATCTGGCCCCGCCATAACTTTCAGACCTCCTTCCCCTTGATGCCCTAACTCGTTGCCTCAGGTCCGCCGATGTGAACACTCTGAAGATCATCAGGACCAAGCGCCAAACCTGGGGTGACAGGGCCTTCTCAGCTGCTGCACTCCCCCCCCCCCCCCCCCCCCCCCCCAGGATCACCAATGTTTTTATGCCCAGTTAGTAAGGTAACCCACAGAGTGGAACTTGCTTGGTGATACCTGTATGAGTATCTAATCAGCCTCCCTGTGCATTTGTTGGATCTGATCACTAACATGTGCACCTCGTCACCTTGTTGCCTGTGTCATTGATGTGCTTAATCTAAGTCTGTTTTATTTATTAGTCTCTCCAGATTGAAGTCATTTGTATTCAAAACGGTTGGTACAGTTCAAGATTTAGTCTTAATGGATTATCACTTTGGAGTCATATGAGGTGTGTTTGTGCTTGGTTTACAGCAGATGGTCCTCCAGCTGTGTCACTGTGATATCATTAAAATAGAATAAGTTAACATGTAGCTGCGTTAATCCATGTGGCTGTCAATTTATCCCCAACACTAACTCCCCTACTCTGACGCACGCACGCACGCACGCACGCACGCACGCACGCACGCACGCACGCACGCACACACACACTGATTCTGCCTTATCATTCAATAAATCCTGTTTCAATAGACCAAGACCAAGGTCAGAATGTATACATAAACCTTCCGGTTTTGAAGAGTATTAAAGATATGTACTGTAAATTTGAACATAAAGTTATTCATTCATTATGATGTCAATAGTTTGCATGTAGCACTTCCCGTCTGATTCAAAGTTTAGGAGTTGAAAGTAACGGTTTTCTGCTCCAGTTCCATGAATATTACATTAAATAAAATAAAATGTTTCAGTGCTATGTTACGTGAACATTCAGTCAGAATGAATAAAAACACGTGTCACAAGTGTAATTATCAGCACTTTACCAGCCACACACAATACTGTATTCTCACTAAGGACATTCGTTACGTTCACATAACCTAACAGCCAGTACAGTAAAAGGCTTCTCATCATTCATTATCACAGCACCAAATGCTCAAAGGAGCACAAATATCAAATTAAAGTGCCAAACAAGAATTTCCATTTCCAGTGTGTATTTCTCCAAAATATGTATATTTAAGGGACACCCCAGGTGAGCATTGTACAAATTTTACTAAGAAATATCACCGTGAAAATGTATGACATACACCTTGGAAAGTGGGGGAGACCGAAAGAAAAAAAGAGTCATCTGCCTATATTATATGATGATTTGAGGGCAAAGGTCATTATTTTGTTGTATCTTACTGCATTTGACTGCTGTATATGGTTGTATTGAACACCATTAGTGATATAAAGTGAAAGAAATAGCTTGTTACATGAGAAAATGGCAAACACCCAAATCAGTGATGCTCCATTTTGAGATTCTCTGCCAGAAACCGGTGGATTACTCCCTCCGGGTGGGGACGGACTGCCTACCCAAAGCGCAGGAGTTCAGTGTTTCGGGGTCTTGTTCACGAGTGAGGGTAAAATGGAACGGGAGATCGATAGGCAGATCGGTGCGGCTGCAGCAGTAAAACAGGCGCTGCACCGGGCTGTCTTGGTGAAGAGAGAGCTGAGCCAGAAGGAAGCCGAAGTTCTCAATTTACTGGTCCGTCTACATCGCAACCCTCACCTATGGTCCCGAACTTTGGGTCGTGACTGAAAGAACTCAGATACAAGTGGACCTGCTGCCACCGCGACCCGACCCCGGATAAGCGGATGAAAATGGATGAATGGATGGATGTTTATCCAGATTTTTGTGGAGAGGCTCTAGATCATAGTTGACTGAACTTCAACACTCGGCCTAATTGGATCTTTGAGGAAGGGTGATTCATTGTTTTCCCTCATAGGGAAGTGCAGAAAGGCCACTCTAAAGTGACATCAGTTCATATATTTTCTCTTAAATTATATGGTATTCTAAGCATGTGAAACTACTGCATTGCCAATAGCATGAAGACCCTTTTGCACTGTTTCAATATTATTAATTTAATTCAAGTACAGTGTGTGAAGCAGGTTTTTGTCTGTTAAACACGTACACTAAATGGACTGTAGGTGTACAGCGCTTTTCTATTCATCTGACCACTCAAAGCTCTTTAACAGTACACAACATAATTTACCCATTCACACCCATTCATATTCTGATGGGAGGAGCTACCTGCCCATCCGGAGTAACTAACATTCACACACATTCATACACCGTAGACATTTTGGAATTAAGTGTCTTGTCAAGGACACATTGTCATGGGCTAGCGGAGCCCAGGATTGAACCGCCGATCGCCCACACCAGACACTAAAACACTAGAATCAGTAGACTCTGACCAGATGACTGGAACAGAGTTAAATAATGAAGGAGGCTGAACTTAAGTTTTTAAGACTTCAGCACACTGAGGTATAAACGGTTTCTGTCTGGCAACACCATCTAGAGGAATAATTCTGAATTACATGAATCTTCTGACTTCTTGTCCCATACTTGTCACGTTTGAAAAGTGAATGAAACCCACCTTCTTCTCTTGTGTGTCTCTCTGCTGCTGCAGGAGTGTGTTTCCACTGTGCAATAGACGTGGTTCCTGTGAAGAACGAAGAAGGCCTGGTCATTATGTTCATTCTCAACTTTGAGCTCCCCACTGACCCCAGACCAGTCAACAGCTCACCAGTCAGAGAGCTCAACCGAGTAATGCATATCCCCTGGCTGACCCTGGGTATGTTTCATTTACACTACACTCAATTAATTCACTCATACTGAGGTATGAATGATAACATTCAGACCTTCAGCATACACACACTGGTTCTTAAATACACCTACTGTTCGAGTTTAAGTGTTTTTTTAATTATTTATAATAAATACATTCCATAATCGTTATCTGATATGACTGGATTGTGGTTAATTCGTTTTTTTTTTACTTTTCCAAAGGATGTACGTTATTATAAAATAAGGTGCAGCTTCCTTTTTTTTTGCTTTTGATAAATTTATGGATGGATGGGTCAAACTCTTTCCCTTTAAGAATATTGAATATGGAAATGTGTTAGAGCGACCCAGCTATGGAGAGGGAAGTTGTTTGCAGACAGGGCAAAGTCAGTACACCAAATCAATGTTGGTCTTGGTCATAAAGGGAAAAAATAAATAGATAAAATAACACAAAGTACATGAATATAAAATAAAATAGACTAATCAAACAAGTAAATAAAAGCATGGGAGGGGGAATGTCTCCATGTAATATATATGGAGGGGGATAGGGACACTTTGACACCCCGGATATCAAACCCATTGAACCTGATTCAATTCAGTTTATTTTGTATAGCCCAAAATCACAAATCCTCAGAGGGCTTTACAATCTGTACATATACAACATCCCTGTCCCAGGACCTCACATCAGATCAGGAAAAACTCCCCAAAAGAAGAGAAAAAACCCTTTCACAGGGAAAAAAGGAAGAAACCTTCGGGAGAGCAACAGAGGAGGATCCCTCTCCCCGATGGACAGAAGTAATAAATGTCATGTGTACAAAATCAACATAACAGAGTTAGAGCACATTCAATGAATATGACATTATTCATACGTATAATGAGTACTAGGCATGGACCACGATCCAGATAACCACGATCCAGATAACCACGATCCATCACGTCAGCAGAAGGAAGCAGAGAGGAATTCCTAACTATAAATCTAAGCCAGTCCAAACTATAAACCTGAGCCAGCTCTAACTATAAACCTGAGCCGGCCCTAACTATGAACTTGAGCCAGCCCTAACTATATACCTGAGCCAGCCCTAACTATATACCTGAGCCAGCCATAACTATAGACCTGAGCCAGCCATAACTATAGACCTGAGCCAGCCCTAACTATAAACCTGAGCCAGCCGTAAATATAAGCACTATCAAAGAGAAAAGTCTTAAGTCTACTCTTAAATGAGGTGACTGTGTCTGCCCCCCAGACTGAAAGTGGAAGCTGGTTCCACATAAGAGGAGCTGGATAACTGAAGGCTCTGGCCCATATCCTACTTTTTAAGACTCTAGGAACCACAAGTAGCCCTACTTTCAGTGAGCGCAGCTCTCTGGTTGGGTAATATGATACTATAAGCTCTCTAGTGGGGTAATTAGTGTGGCGCTGCAGCAAGGGCTTTTAGAGCCCTGCTGCAAGCACACTGCATGTTCTCCTGCAGGACTATTATTAGTTGGAGTGCTTCAGCATGAAGCACCCAACTATTGTTCATCGAATCTTTATTAGTTGGAGTGCTTCAGCATGAAGCACCCAACTATTGTTCTTCGAATCTTTATTAGTTGGAGTGCTTCAGCATGAAGCACCCAACTATTGTTCTTCGAATCTTTATTAGTTGGAGTGCTTCAGCATGAAGCACCCAACTATTGTTCTTCGAATCTTTATTAGTTGGAGTGCTTCAGCATGAAGCACCCAACTATTGTTCTTCGAATCTTTATTAGTTGGAGTGCTTCTGTGAGGATCCTGAAGGCACCACCGCCAGGGGGTGCCGGAGTAACCCTGAGTGTGGCCAGGGTGTGTGTTGTGCAGGCAGAGGAGGGGCAGTGTGAGGAGAGCGCTCCGCAGCTGCAGCGCATGACGGCGACACAGCTGAGACTGATCCGGGCTCGTCAAGGTGCAGTTAAAGCCAGCGTCCTTCCGGAACCCCGTTGTCGGGTGATTGTGGGAGATACCCCTGTCAAGTGGGTTCCTGGGTTCGTGCCACGAACGAAGCCGCGAGTCCGGAGAACAAGTGACGAGAGTGAGAGGCGGCGAGCGGCGAGGTCTCGCTACGAGGAAGAGCTGCGAGGACGAGCTACCCGGAGTAGCTTCGGGGTCCAGCAGAGAGGACGAGCTCCGAGGTCCAGGTACGAGAGAGGGCTGCGAGGACGAGCTACCCGGAGTAGCTTCGGGGTCCAGCAGAGAGGACGAGCTCCGAGGTCCAGGTACGAGAGAGGGCTGCGAGGACGAGCTACACGGAGTAGCTTCGGGGTCCCGCAGCGAGGACGAGCTCCGAGGTCCAGGTACAAGGGAGAGCTGCGAGGACGAGTTACAAGGAGTAGCTCCGGGGTCCAGCAGCGAGGACGAGTTCCGAGGTCGGGCTACATCGACGAGTTACGCCGCGAGTCAAGTCACGCACCACGCCAGCAGCCACGAAGCAGCAACGAGCGCCGCTAGGTCGAGTGGCTGAGTATCTTTTGTGTTTTGTTGTGGACATTCTAAGTTTTCCCCGTTGTCTGGCGTGCGAGTTGAATAAACCTTTTTGTGTTTTCACCCACTTCTGTTTGCCCGCGTCTGCTTTTGGGTCCTGAGCCACACTGAACCCTGACAGCTTCAGCATGAAGCACTCAACTATTGTTCTTCAAATCTTTATTAGTTGGAGTGCTTCAGCATGAAGCACCCAACTATTGTTCTTCGAATCTTTATTCAGCTTATTAGTTGGAGTGCTTCAGCATGAAGCACCCAACTATTGTTCTTCGAATCTTTATTAGTTGGAGTGCTTCAGCATGAAGCACCCAATTATTGTTCTTCGAATCTTTATTCAACTTATTATTAGTTGGAGTGCTTCAGCATGAAGCACCCAACTATTGTTCTTCGAATCTTTATTAGTTGGAGTGCTTCAGCATGAAGCACCCAACTATTGTTCTTCGAATCTTTATTCAGCTTATTAGTTGGAGTGCTTCAGCATGAAGCACCCAACTATTGTTCTTCGAATCTTTATTAGTTGGAGTGCTTCAGCATGAAGCACCCAACTATTGTTCTTCGAATCTTTATTCAACTTATTATTATTAGTTGGAGTGCTTCAGCATGAAGCACCCAACTATTGTTCTTCGAATCTTTATTAGTTGGAGTGCTTCAGCATGAAGCACCCAACTATTCTTCGAATCTTTATTCAACTTATTATTATTAGTTGGAGTGCTTCAGCATGAAGCACCCAACTATTGTTCTTCGAATCTTTATTCAGCTTATTAGTTGGAGTGCTTCAGCATGAAGCACCCAACTATTGTTCTTCGAATCTTTATTCAGCTTATTAGTTGGAGTGCTTCAGCATGAAGCACCCAACTATTGTTCTTCGAATCTTTATTCAGCTTATTATTCTATTTCTTCCGTACATATTTTAAACTGCTAAAACTCCTTCATATGTTCAGCTACCAAAACTGTTCAAATATAAAAAAATTCAAACTTTTCAAATTTTGTTATTAAAAATATTTGTATGCTTTTTTTTTAATGGGATTCCTATGGAGAAAATCTTCAACTTTAACAGCTTATAGGTTCGTCATACTGTAGAATGTAGACATATTTTTCAACTATGACTGCCTCTATCTCTCTCTCCACTGTCTCTCCTGCTCTCTGTCTCCCCCTTTCTGTAACGCCTCCTGTCTGTCTACCTGTCTGTCTTTCTTCCCTTTCAAAATAAAAGCCCCATGAATTAACTGTATCTTAACATAAAGCTCAAATGAGGATTTTTGTTTTAACTACTTAATGATAGTACTACTACTTTGAATACTGATGTTAATATTTCGACTATTACCACTACTGCTACTAATATTACTACTACTACTATAACTATTACTACTTACTACTACAGCTAATACTACAAACAGTACTACTACTTCTACTCATACTACTGTTAGTACAACTACTCTCCATCTCTATCTGTCACCCTTTTGGGCTTCAACAGCTATATTGAGCTATTTTAGCTATTTTCACTTATTCTTTTCAAATATTTAAACTTTAAGCTTCAGCTTTTAGCACTCTAACGCATTTTCAGCAGGAAATGCTATTTCTAGTTTATCTTATTATTCTTCTTCCTAAACTTTGGACCGTATCTCGAATCCCACAAACTTTTACTTTTTTGTCAGCAAGCCTGAAAGCGACATGAAGTCTGCCAACTGCTCCATTAGACTCCATGTTAAATTGGAGCACACATTTCTCTCATGATGCAAACGGGGGCACTTTCTGAACTGCCTTTATGCTCTCATTTCTCAACCCCACAAAAATGTAAGTACACGGAAACGTTCACAAAAGTCTTGTGCCTCTTCTGGTTCCCTTATTTCCACAATAGGAGTCCCGGTTTTCTGTCAAATTCAATAGTTTGAAAGGTTGTTTTTGTTAAATCCACAGTCCAGTCTCCCTCAAATTTTCAGTCTGCAGCTCAGTGACACAGGTGCTTCAAATGAGCTAATCAGGGCAGTTTCACAAACACACTAGGCTCGTTCGAAAGAGCTGCGCCTTGCCTGGAATCCAGACGAGAGCAGGCGGCAGCAGCAGGGGGCGTTAACAAAAAACTGCGGTCAAGTCGAACAGTTTTCAGCTGACCTCAAAGTATACACAGGAAGTCACAGAAAAAGGACTTCCTGTTAGTTGCGATCTGTAGTCTATTTGTAGTTTACAGATCACGTTTGGATTTATTCACCTGTTTATAAATATATATTCATGTAGAATTGTGTATGTAGCTACAGCCTTTATTATTGTTATGCCTGCCTGTGAAATACATTACTACTGGTTTTGATATGTGTTATATAAATAAACGTTATTATTATTAACCACACGCGATTCGTTTTCAGATAAAACATGTGACTAATAGTCAACAATCGAGCGTTAAGTATTACAACTACACAAAAAATACAACACGTGGTGTTTGCTGTCAAATCTAAGAGCCAATCAGCTCTCTAATGTGGCGAGAGCCAGGCATTTCCCATCATGCACTGGACCACGCAGTCGGTGGTGAGCTGCTGCGGTGCCTCGCTCTCGTGAGATTATCGTTGACCACGTGTGCATGACGTCAGAGCAAGTCGGGATCAAGTCGGACACAAAACTAAACGGCATGCACTGCGCAGAACTGGCTCATCTCAAACGAACCTACTTACTTTTTTAATCTACATTGACAGACATATACATACACATATACTTGTTGTAGATACATATAGAGACAAACAAGTCTTAAGATCTCGTCTGCTCTTATCCCTGGTGCCCGAATTACCATGGTAACCAGTGACCTGTATCTATGAAGCAGTAGCTGCTCTCACATTTGTCACAAATACAGAAATGACTCCTCAATAACTTCAACAACACATCTCACTACCGGTAATATATTTATTGCGACGTCTTACGGCAGTAGTTGCCACACTGCATTATGTTTTGATGCTTTTAATGGTTTTATATAAAGCACTTTGAATCACCTTGTTGTTGAAATGTGCTATACAAATACATTTGCCTTGCCTTAATTAAGTGGCTTTGGGATGGATTTAATGAATGAAATATGTGGAACATTTTAATGTTTGAATGGAGTGTGAAGCAGCAAATACAAGTTGAGAATGAAAAAGCAGCAGCAACAGTATCAATAGTTATAAATGTGGATGTAGCTTATGTGTATGCAACACAAATGTATATTTAATAGCTATTTCCGTTGTCTATTAGAGTCAAAACATTGATCACGCTCCTGTTGTCCTGTAAGACAGAGAATTGTATTTAAAGTCCTTCTTCTTTCCTACAAAGCCTTAATTGGTGATGCACCATCATATCTTATGGTGTGTTCACACCGAACGCGACCGGATTACATGTAAAGTCAATGCACAGACGCGTTTGGTTGCGACAGATGCGAAATTTCGCCGGGCGGCGCGTTAGACGCATTTGGCGCGGCGCGTTTGACGCGAAATTCGCGTGAAAGCCAATCAGCGTTGAGAAGCTCTGCGCGTCATCACTGCCATTCTGCCGGTTTGAATCAAACGGCTGCTGATCCACCTGAAGTAGCGCTGGCAGCGGCCTCATTCAGACGCTGTTGTGCGGCTACGGATAATATTATGAACCCGGACACGGGGGCGTTTGATGGTCCGACATTAGAGGGACTTCCACAAGAAGTTTAAAGCAGAACTAGTGGTTAGTTTAATGGTGGATGGGGGAAACGGTACTGTTTTTACGGAGATAAGCCACGGAGATAAGCCCCGCCCCCTTTCAGACGCGTTAAAGCGAATTTGCGTTGACGGGAATTAACCACATAAAGTCGAGCGAGTAAACTCACGCGAGTAAACTCACGCGAGTAACGCGGCGCGAAATTTCGCGTCGCGTTCGGTGTGAACACACCATTAGGGAGCTTATAGCACCATATTGTCCCGCCACAGAGCTGCGCTCACTGAATGCGGGGCTACTTGTGGTTCCTAGAGTCTTAAAAAGTAGGATGGGGGCCAGAGCCTTCAGTTATCAAACTCCTTTCTGTGGAACCAGCTACCACTTTCAGTCCGGGGGGCGGACACAGTCACCTCATTTAAGAGTAGACTTAAGACTTTTCTCTTTGATAGTGCTTATAGTTAGGGTTGGCTCAGGTCGGCCCTGGTCCAGCCCCTAGATATGCTGCCATAGGCCTAGACTGCTGGGGGACATCTTAGGATACAATGAGCTCCTCTCCTCCTGTTCTCGCTCGCTCGCTCCTCCCCCCCCACCCCAGTATTTTATTTGTTGTAATTTGACTTTCCATTTTATTTGGCTTTGAGATACGGTGACTTTGCAACAAACATTCAATTCAATTTAATTCTCAAGGATCTTAGAGAGGAAGGGTAGGTTAGAAATAGGTCTGTAGTTAGCAACACCTCTGGATCGAGAGTTGGCATCTTAAGAAGAGGTTTAATTACAGCCACTTTGAAAGACTGTGGCACATAACCTGTTAGTAAAGAACCATTGGTGATATCTAGTAGAGGTACTAACTAAAGTTAATACTTTGAAAGATTGTGGGACATGACCTGTTAGTAAAGACACTGATAATATCTAGTAGAGGTACTAACTAAAGGTAATACTATGAAAGACTGTGGTACCTGTTAGTAAAGACACATTGATAATATCTAGTAGAAAACTAAAGGTAACACTTGTTTTAGATCTCTCTCCTCCTCTCCTTCAGCTGGAATGCTAGCCATGAGAAAGAGCAGCGGCCCAGTTGGTTTGTCGGACACTGATTTGCGCGGCCGGACCAACAGCCAGGTATTATACAGAAACACAGTTTACAAGATGTTCCAACATGTAAGGACACATTATAAATGCAGTGATTCTAAAATGTTTGATACTGTTTAGGCACTCAAATGCCTAAAACACAGTGTTATCAAGCTCATCTTGTGTTGCTTCCAATGTTTCAGTGTGTATTTATACGTGATCTTTGCATATGCAGCAGATGACCCAGAGCCTCCAGGACACAAAGACAGAGGCCTTTGTGGCCTTACCTTCAGGTGAAATGAGACCTCCCTGCAAACTGATAGACAGAACACACCATGTCACGGAGAAAGTCACCCAGGTCAGTAGAGATGACTTTGCACTGTTATGTTTCAGTTCTACACTAGAACGACCAGCTATCCTTCCAATAGCATGTGGACCATTCAGTGCGCTGTCCCTCCTGCACACATATTGTAATGGAAATCGTTTTTTTCTTATTGCTGTGTGTGTGTGTGTGTGTATACATTTCAGCTGTAACTCTCACACAAATCATACATTATTACAGATATGTGTGATGACTAATTAAATAGTGCTGCCTACAGTCATTGTCTGTGTGCTGAAGGGTGTACGTTTCTCCACCCAATGGTAGTATGTGTTTGATATGTTCAGATTATTTCTGGTGGCCTCTGATTAGTGGACTCTGCATCCGAAAATACCTGGACTGTCAACTGTTTACAGATTGCGTGATTTTTCCCCCTAATTAGGTGGCGTTTAGATAGATTTAATGTATGAATTATGTGGAACATTTTAACATTTGAATGGAATATGAAGCAGCAAATACAAGCAAGCAAATACAAAAGCAGCAGAAATAGTATCAATAGTTAGAAATGTGGGGATGGGATTAACGATGCAAAAAATAGTAGGCAATGAAAGAAGTTCGAATGGGTGTACAAGAGTGTACTACCGGTATACATTAAGTGTAATAAGACGGAGTTGAGGTTTCCTTTCATTTTTTTGCTGGAATAAGATAAAAGCAGCAGCTGAGGACTAAGCCCTGACAAGAGTTAAACTCTAAGCACTTTTATTTTGAAAAATGAAGTAATTCCTAGATCCCTGCTAACTTACAATGACTGTTGGGGGCTTTTATTTTGAACTAACAAGGTTAATCCTGAGCTTCCGGTTAGGACCTTTATATGAAGATAACAGCCTTCTCTATTAATATACAATAACTTCTGGTGCTTTTATTCTGAAAAAACAGGTCCAGCTTTAGTATGTTGTTAGCATAGACCAACTGATTCGTTTAGAAATCATGATTGTACTGTTATGATAGTTAAGATCTTGGGCTGTGTGATTTATTGAAGGTATAAGTCAGAAGTGTGTGTGTGTGTGTGTGTGTGTGTGTGTGTGTGTGTGTGTGTGTGTGTGTGTGTGTGTGTGTGTGTGTGTGTGTGTGTGTGTGTGTGTGTGTGTGTGTGTGTGTGTGTGTGTGTGTGTGTGTGTGTGTGGATTGGCTATTGTTAGCTTAGGAGGGCACAAAGGAAAGCATGAGGGTATGCAGTTGACCTTGTCCAAAAATGCCTGTTAATGTAGACCAGCAGAGTCACTTCCTGGTCTCATGTAAAACTCAATGTGACCCTCTTACCCTGGTTCTCAGAGTGATGCAGGAATAAGTCCGAAAACCCCAAAATGAGTCAGCATTCTTGCATTTTGCCTCAAAGCCAATTTGAGTTGTTTTTTGGTTTTGAAAAAGAGCTGTTGTTAACCGGGGGCTGCACGGTGGTGTAGTGGCTTGCACTGTCGCCTCATAGTGGGCCTTGGAGTTTGGATGTTCTCCCCGAGTCAGCGTGTCCTGTAGGTGTGAGTGTGAATGGTTGTCTGTCTCTATATGAGCCCTTTGATAGACTGGAGACCTGTCCAGGTGAACCCTGCCTTCGCCCA
The DNA here is from genome assembly GCA_023566465.1 of Cottus gobio. Classification (NCBI taxonomy): domain Eukaryota; kingdom Metazoa; phylum Chordata; class Actinopteri; order Perciformes; family Cottidae; genus Cottus; species Cottus gobio. Next base: position 21,897,519 of record CM042230.1, read on the forward strand.
AAGACAGCTGGGATCGGCTCCAGCGCCCCGTGACCCTAAAACAGGATAAGCGGTTTGGATAATGGTTGGCTGGATGGATTTAGTACAGAGGTTTAGCCAAATCGCCAAAATCGACCATCTATGATTATATATTCCTTTTATTTCAGACTCATGAGTCCATACCCAGGTAGCCAGCGGACTCGGCCGTATTGCGGCTGAGTGGCGGCTGACTCGGCTGAGTTTCGGCTTGATGCGGCCAAATGTGAGCCAGTGTCGGCCCATTTGATTTTTGCCATATATGGCCCAGATGTAGCTGTTACATACATGGGCCTATTCTGGCTGGGACATGGCAGCCGGGTTTATCGGCAACCAGCACTGAAACAGGCTCTGGCCCGTTGATGGTTGCCGTATCTGGGCCCTATCTGGCATCACAGAAACGGGCCTATTCTGGCTGGGACATGGCAGCCGGGTTTATCGGCAACCAGCACTGAAACAGGCTCTGGCCCATTGATGGCGGAAGAATCTGGGCCTTATCTGGCATCACAGAAACGGGCCTATTCTGGCTGGGACATGGCAGCCGGGTTTATCAGCAACCAGCACCGAAACAAGCTCTGGCCCGTTGATGGCGGAAGAATCTGGGCCTTATCTGGCATCACAGAAATGGGCCTATTCTGGCTGGGACATGGCAGCCGGGTTTATCGGCAACCAGCACTGAAACAGGCTCTGGCCCATTGATGGCGGAAGAATCTGGGCCTTATCTGGCATCACAGAAACGGGCCTATTCTGGCTGGGACATGGCAGCCGGGTTTATCAGCAACCAGCACCGAAACAAGCTCTGGCCCGTTGATGGCGGAAGAATCTGGGCCTTATCTGGCATCACAGAAATGGGCCTATTCTGGCTGGGACATGGCAGCCGGGTTTATCGGCAACCAGCACTGAAACAGGCTCTGGCCCGTTGATGGTTGCCGTATCTGGGCCCTATCTGGCATCACAGAAACGGGCCTATTCTGGCTGGGACATGGCAGCCGGGTTTATCGGCAACCAGCACTGAAACAGGCTCTGGCCCATTGATGGCGGAAGAATCTGGGCCTTATCTGGCATCACAGAAACGGGCCTATTCTGGCTGGGACATGGCAGCCGGGTTTATCAGCAACCAGCACCGAAACAAGCTCTGGCCCGTTGATGGCGGAAGAATCTGGGCCTTATCTGGCATCACAGAAATGGGCCTATTCTGGCTGGGACATGGCAGCCGGGTTTATCGGCAACCAGCACTGAAACAGGCTCTGGCCCGTTGATGGTTGCCGTATCTGGGCCTTATCTGGCATCACAGAAACGGGCCTATTCTGGCTGGGACATGGCATCCAGGTTTATCGGCAACCAGCACTGAAACAGGCTCTGGCCCGTTGATGGTTGCCGTATCTGGGCCCTATCTGGCATCACAGAAACGGGCCTATTCTGGCTGGGACATGGCAGCTGGGTTTATCGGCAACCAGCACTGAAACAGGCTCTGGCCCGTTGATGGTTGCCGTATCTGGACCTTTTCTGGCATCACAGAAACGGGCCTATTCTGGCTGGGACATGGCAGCCGGGATTATCGGCAAACAGCACTGAAACAGGCTCTGGCCCGTTGATGGTTGCCGTATCTGGGCCTTATCTGGCATCACAGAAACGGGCCTATTCTGGCTGGGACATGGCAGCCGGGTTTATCAGCAACCAGCACTGAAACAAGCTCTGGCCCGTTGATCTGAATCTGGGCCGAATCTGGCATCATAGAAGTGGACCTAAACTGGCTGGAACATGTGGAGATAAAGAAAATGTATTGCTACAAACTGTCTGATACAATTCTAATGTGTTAAGCATTTTTAATATGATTTTTCGTTGACTCACTGGGTGTATGCTATGAATGCTTATCAATTGCAACGTTAAGTTCTGGGTCTCAACGGCAGATTCATAAGCAGAAAGTTACAGAAGTCAGATAAGGAAACATGACCAAATAAGGAGTTATAAGCCTGAAGTTGAAAACAAGAACCAGATAGGGGGGTCTGTTTCAGTAAGTAGGGAGTGCCGAAGGTCACATGATTTCTTGGAATGACTACGATATGGAGCAGATAAAGGCAAAGTCAAATCAGAAGACAACAACACACATCACTCAATACTGATGTATCGAAGGCTGCAAAAGTGCTAAAACTCGGGGCTCGGGGAGTTCCAGAAAATATAAGTTCTCTGGGCGCAGTCGGGCAGTTAATTACAATTGTGGTCTGTCGGGTTGCTAAGGGACATAGACGACTGATTTTTGTATTTGTGAGTGCACTCTTCATTCTAAGATGGCCGCAGATGGCAGCCTCAATGTCGCGCTTTTGTGTTTTTTAAGCTTTTAGCAGTTTTTAGCTCTCAGCTTTCTGGTTACATTCACCAGGGAATTCACTCAACAAGCTTACTAAACTTGGAAGAGATTCTAGCAGTAGGACTTCCAGGTTTGGTCCACAATGGTCAGTCTTAATCCCTGGCTACCACATCGCTAGCCAGCACGAGCCCACCTGTTTACCTTTGCAGGATCTTTCTGTCAGGTTAGCAGACTCCGCTAGCCACCACCGCACCAGGTTGACCTCCATTCTCCAGGCAGGATCGTCAGGCTAACAGGCTGGTAGCTTGGAAGGGCTACCAGCCTGTTAGCCTGACAACCTTCTGGCTCATCTCCAATCTTCCCTTCCCATCAAAAATACTGCATTGTCGGCTGCACAACGCATAGCCCACCTCATCTCCAACAATCTGTTTGAGCCATTTCCGCTCCCAGCCCAGCACTGAAACAGCTTCTCAAAGTCACCAACAACCTCCTCTCCTCAGACTCCGGTCACCTCAACATTCTCATTCTTCTCGATGTCACTGCAGCTTTCAACATCATCAACCACAACATCCTTCTCTCCAGCCTCAAATCACTGTCTCCTGGCTTAAATCATATCTAACAGACAACAGCTGTTCATTACCATCAACAACTGCACCTCCTCCACTGCTGTCTCAAGGCGTCCCCCAGGGGTCGGTGCTTCGTCCTCTTCTGTTGATCCTCTGCTTCTTCGTAATATTTTAAAAAATCTGGCATATCTTGTCTCAAAGCGATGCAGAACAATTGATTCACTCATTTGTTACTTCTAGACTGTATTACTGTAACTCCTTATTATCAGGCTGCTCTGGTCTCTCCAGTTGATCTAGAATGCTGCAGCTTGTGTACTAACGAGGACTAGGAAGAGAGATTACATAGCCCTAACCCTAACCCTTCTCCAGAACCTCCACTGGCTCTCCATCCCACAACGGATATCCAATACAAAAATCGTTCTCCTCACTCACAAAGCCCTCCATGATCAGGCCCCCACCTACCTCACCGACCTGCTCCACCACCACACTCCATCCTGTCGGCTTCGCTCCTCTGATGCCAACCTCCTATCCATCCCACATAGGACCAAGCACCGGACATGGGGTGACAGAGCCTTCTCCATAGCTGCCCCATCTCTCACCAATCTCATCCGAGACTGCACTGACCTTTCCATATTCAAATTTAAAATCAAAACCCATCTCTTCAGAACTGCTTTTAATGTGTGATTGTGTGCTCTATGTTTTTATAGTTTTTTTATTGCTCTTTTATGATGATTTTAAACGTTTATGAAGTGTCTTTGAGTATTATGAAAAGTGCTATATAAATAAAAGTGCTATATAAATAAAATGATTTCTTGGGCCAGAAGACTATTCAATCTTCCATTTCGTGGCTCGTCTTCATTTTGGAAGCTGATGCAGGGTAAAATGAGTGGGGAGAGAGTCATAATAATGTTGCAACCTTGTGCGGGAACGGCAGGTGCAGAAACACAAAACTCACACACATTCTTATCAGAATCAGAATCAGTTTTATTGGCCATATGTGAGTAAAGAGAATTTGACTGGTTACATGTTGCTTTATGATGATTTTATTACTTAATGTAATAAATAAATTAGATCACATTACATGTATGTAATAACATTAAGATATCCCTCAAAGTTGTCTCTCTCATATAAACCTACACAGTAAAAAAGTATTTTAAACTGGCTTTATAAATGTTTTAAATAATAGTTGTAAAAGAAAAAAGCGACCACTAGGGGACCTGTATAAAAGGACCGGACCTCATTCGCGCTCTTTCTCCAAGGACATCCGCCTTTGTGGTAAGTACCAGCATTATTAAATTGTTCAATACTAAGTTTCAGGTCTTTTCGAGTTGAAACCAGCTAACGCTAATAAAGTCATTTCCACATGAAATACATTTTATTTAGCGGCTCGATTCATCCAACTGAGCCTAAAGCCTAAAGGGGAGGTCAGCACGTTAGCTAGTAAACGTGTCCCGGGGAATGCTGTTAGCTTACGACCAACCACGATGTTTGAGCACATGCATATAACAACGTACTGCATCGTATACCATAGCGGACCCGTTTTCAGCGGGTCGCGGACCCGTGTCCGGTTCGTCGCGGACCCGTTTTCAGTGGTCACGGGACTTTGCATGGGCAAAAAAAAAAAATCCTATGCTTTTTTTTTTAAGGCACTTTATAACGCAGGAGCGTGCTGTCTACTCACTCCTCAGTGCTGCATTCACAACACACTTTACTTGCGTAAGTTTAGACACCAGACTATTTGTGATAGTTCACTTCATTCCCGACCTTTTATTTATGTTTGTGCATGAAAGCATTGCTGAGTCTGTTAAAAAAGGCTGAAGTTATACAATTATTATGTGTGTTGTATTACATTAAGATGCACTTTTTGATTTTTAATTGAGTGTAAAAGGGAATATTTCTAACCAGCTTTTTTGTGTTGGCATACTGTGAGATTCTGTACTATCTCAGGCTCAAACTGCACCATTTTTTCATTAAATCAATTTGAGAAGTTGAACATGTCCCTCCTTTGGGTCTCGGCCTGTCATTCAGGGGTGATGGTGCAGCCAGACTAGTTGAGAACCACTGCCCCAGACCACATGCATGTTCTTATTTGCTAGTTATGTCCTTCTCAACTGTGACAAAAAAGCTTTGAACAAAGTTAATATAATAACAAGCGTTTGATCTTTGTCTTTGTTATTTTCTCAGTTTTAAGTTTGATCTTTGATAGAGTAATGTGGGTTTCTTAACCCAAAATCAAATGTATTTATGTCATAATAACAGAGAGATTTGCTTACATATATTTTTACATTTATATAAATGCATGTACAATATTTTTACACTTGAATAAACAATATGTTCGGTAGTAGTTAAATTTATACAGTGTTACAGTTACAACCGGCCCTTTTAGGGCGACCATGATCCTGATGTGGCCCGGGGTGAAAATGAGTTTGACACCCCTGGTGACTTGATTTTTTCTTTACTTTTAATAGATGGATATTTTCTAATATACAGTAATATTAGAGCTCTCTTTTCACTTTATTGTCCTAAAATACTGGGGCATTTACCATGAAAAAAAGATATTTGTCTTACTTAAAACTCAGGGGAATAAAAATTGATTTACTACATCATTTAAAAAATAAAATGTGTATATGCTAAAGATGGCACAGTATTATTGATGCAGGCATGCCACCTTAATGGCTTGTACATAAAAAAAAAGTGTATATAAAAAAAAATGCAGTACCTTTATACAAGGGCTTAGAGATGTATTGTGAATTGTTTAAACTCTGTAATATCAATGAGAATACATAATTTAGTTATTAAAATCACCAAATGTTTTTCCAGGGCATATAAATCACAACAAGATTTTTGTTGTTAGCCTAACACTGTAATTTTTGTCTTTCCAGACTACAGGTTTGCAGCCATATAGACCTGCAGTGACTTGACAACCTTCCATCCCTGGTCCTCTTTTGGTTTGAACTATTTTGGTATTTGCACCTGTTCACAATGGCTGAGCGTTACTCTGACTACATTAAGTCCTCTAATCTGCGTCGAAAGTCAGCATCCACCGTCATTAGACGTCTTGAAACACTCTCTAACATTCAAAGCTGCGTTACTCAGGCATTTGATCCCATTGACAGTTCAGAGAAAAATGTGGTTGACAGTGATCAGGAGTTTGAAAATATGATTGAGTGTGGAGCAGAGACTGTGATGGAAACTAATTGCAGAGGCGAATCTTTGACGGAAACTGAGTCTAGATGTAAGACTGGGATGGAACATGAATGTGGAGCAGAGACTATGATGGAAAAGGAATGTGGAGCCCATTTTCAGGAAGAACCAGAGTTCAGAAATGAGGCTGATGGGGATAATAGTAAAAAGCCAAGCCTCAGTGCTAGCTTGGTTAATTGGGCCTTGGAGTATAGCATCACTTTGGTTGCATTAACTGCCTTGCTGTCTATTTTGAGGTGTCACCATCCATCACTGCCTAGAGATGCCAAGACACTCCTCGGTACTAGAAGGGACTACACGATAAAGCAAATTGCAGGTGGCTCATACTTTTACTTTGGGATCGTGAATGCAATTTCCAGTTTCTTGAAGCAAAATTGGACCAAAATTCCAGATCTGCACACAATTAAACTCCAACTTAATTTTGATGGTCTTCCTCTGTTTAAAAGTTCAAGTGTCCAGTTATGGCCAATTTTGGGGTTGGTGCAAGGGTTTGAATTTAAGAAACCTTGCTTGATTGGATTGTTTGGGGGCAATTCAAAACCATACCCTCCGGGACAATACCTTGGAGATCTAGTGAGGGAGATTAAAATCCTGTCATCTGGTTTTGCTTTGAATGGAAAAACTTTGTTCATAAAAGTAACATCCATTATGTGTGATGCCCCTGCACGAGCGTACATTAAAGCCATCAAATCTCACACTGGCTATGCAGGGTGTGATAAGTGCACATCATATGGGCTTCGTATAGGTAGCAGAATGACTTTTCCTGACACAAAAAGCCCCTTAAGAACCGATGAGAGCTTTAGGCTTCAAACGGATGAGGAACATCACAAAGACAACTCCCTACTCACAGAGACAGGCATAGGGATGGTGTCTATGTTTCCCCATGATTACATGCACCTGGTCTGTTTAGGTGTGATGAGAAAGCTCCTAGAGCTTTGGGCAGGGAGCAAAGGTCCATTAAGTTGCCGCTTGCTCTCAAAGAGAGTAAATAAATGATCAAGCACTCTGTTGGCTTTAAAATGCCACATTCCTTCTGAGTTTGCCAGAAAGCCAAGGTCAGTGGATGAGAGACACAGGTGGAAGGCTACAGAATTTAGGCAATTACTCTTGTATACTGGGCCAGTTGCACTGCTAGGTGTACTCAGTTCAACTGTGTACAATAACTTTATGTTACTTAATGTTGCCATATCAATTTTGATGTGCCCAACACTTTGTCCAGTTCTCTGTGATTTTGCAAAAACACTACTAGTCTCTTTTGTAGAACACTTTGGCCAGCTTTATGGGAGGGAACATCTTGTGTACAATGTTCATGGTCTTATTCATCTCAGTGATGATGCAAAAGAACATGGTTTCTGCTTGGAAAACATTTCTGGCTTTCCTTTTGAAAATTTCCTTGGCCAAATTAAGAAGATGGTTCGAAGCCCACAGTTCCCAGTTGCACAGATTGTGAGACGTATCTCAGAGTTTGAAAATGTAACTCGCTGCAGAGATGCAAGAGATGGTTCAAAACTGAAAATCTCTCACAATGAAGGCCCAGTGCCATCACATATACAATCAGTCGGTCAGTACAAAGAAATAAGTCTTCCAGAGTTTTCTGTCAAGTTATGTACTGGTGACAACTGCATCAGGAGTAATGGCAGAATAGGCATAGTCAGAAATATAATTGTGGTTGAGGGGGATCCGTGTTTGGTGTATAATGAGTTCACCCAGTCCTCAGACTTCTTTGACTATCCAATAAAGTCAAGCCAGATAGGGATGTTCCTTCTTGATGACTTATCTCAGGATCTAAAATGTGTGAAGGTGGATGATAGTGTTTCAAAATATGTACTTCTTCCATTCAAGAACAAATTTGTAGGAATGCCTTTACATCATGTGTTGTAACAGTTGAAACCTCTAGGGATTCTGTCTGTTTGGGTCTAAATGATCACAGGCAGATGATTATTATTTGCCATGCATTATTTGTCATGCAGATTAATATCACATTATTTCTTGTTTCTCACAGTATTTTTGAAATATGCAATTAGAAAGAGTCCTTAACATTGAGTCCTGCATGGCGTGACGAGTTGTCTTAGAATTTGAAAAAAATATTTTTAATTTACAGAAAATGTACCACATAGTGGAATTTACCGATACCGGGGACACGGAAATTGTTCCCGGCCAATGGGTAAAAGATGGGAGAGCGGTTTGGCCTCCTTTTAAGGACAGACAAAGGTGCGACAAGGCTGTGGCGAAAGCTGACCCCCCTGGGGTTTCATGGGAAAGCTTCGCCATCAGAATTAGGGCAACTAAAGGTAAGAATCTGACATCACATTTTGTATAACAAAATGACCTGAACTCAAAAAAATATGCCTTTTCTGGTTTAAGTATTTGTATTTCCAATTGGACGTCAAATATATATATATTCTCTTCACAGATACATACAATGAGGCTCGATTGCTCCTCCCAAAGGCCCTGCAGACCTCAGACCTACAAACTGAGGATGAAGTGGACCAGCGCCCCGTTTATTTAAAAAGGAGGAAAACGTAAATATATATAATGTGCATCTTTTGCAAGTAATTGTATTAGTGAACATCATTTTATTTTTGCTAAATTAGTTTAGTTTTGATTTAATCATTTTTTGGTTTTAAAACATAGTGAACTCTGTGATACCTGTAGTCACCCATGTTACATAAACATTAAAGTCATATATAATTTCTGGTTATTCATTACATTCCTTATACAAGTTCTTTTGTTCAACAGAACCACAAGAAGACCCATCACTGACAGTGAAAGCGACATGGAGCAGCCTGAAACCTCTCAGGCAAAGAAAAAATACCAAACCGCACTGCCCGCTGCCCCACACATTATTCCTCCACCTTCCTTGTCCGCACCTTCAACTCCAACAAACAGATCTCATCAGCCAGCTTTCAGTCGTAAGTATTAAAGATGAGCAAGTTGATGGAAACTATATATATATATGTATATACATACACACACACAAAAATTCTTTAAAAAAAACAAGACTAGCAGTTATTATGTTGTTCTGTCTTTGACTTAAATAATCAAGTATAACTAAACACGTTTAAGTAAGAAAATATTAATTTTCACTTCTTTTAATCTTTTGCATAAATGTGTTATCTGGGTGCCTAAAAAACATCACATCTTAGGATAGCAACCAATCACAACCACTGTCATTGAGCCTTTTTCTGGATAGTGAGTATAAGTGTATTTCAACTTCACAATACAATTCTGCTTATGTGCATTACTTATTATTTTCACTTTCCACAATCATTCTCTCTGCCTAAACCCTCCTTCTGACCTTGTACCAGCACCGATGACAGCCAGAAGACAGAGTGTGTCACAGTCCCTGTCGACCCTGTCTTGCCAGCCCTCATGTGAACGTAAGTGTTATCATCATTTAGCTGCATCTTCAGTGACACCACAAACTTATGTGACATAAAAGTTACAAGTAAATAAAAGATCAATCTAATTATTCTGTCCTACATATTTGTTTCTATTATGCATGAATTGATGGACACTATTTGGCTAACGTGAGGACCCAAAGGTGTCGGACTAAAGATTAATAATTTTCTTTCCATTCAAAAGAAAATTCATGAAAATTAAATCACTACATGCTTTGACTGCAACAGAAAAAGAACCAGTAAATGGTGCTGAACTCACTTAAACAAGTGTACCACGACACATACACACACCACAGAGTTGGCGGTAATTGCTTTGAGCCACAGTATTTGCAGTTTTTTTCTGTGATTTTTTTTTTTTTTTCAATTAAGTATATGTTGTGCCATATCTAAAAACTAATCAGGCCATATTGGTTTGTGTTGCGATCTATTTTTTAGCAATACTTCGTGAGATCCTGACACAGCTGGAGATCATTAAGGAGCAGCAAAAATTAAATAATCATACAGCTACAGAGCAAGACCAGCGCAGCCGAACCAACAGATGTGTCAGGATTTCCACTTTCTACTCTTGAAGACCTTCGTCAGGTGGAGACGAACTTATCTGTGGATACAGATTTTAAAGAGAAATTGGTAGAGTAACATATTGCATGTTGAGACCTTGCTACTGACCCTTTTAAATTGACATTTGACCCTTTAGTTTGTGACTTATTTTAGTATTCCAACATGACTACTGAGCTTTACAAATAACTACCTATACGTGGAGATAAGCCAATATTGCTCTACTCTTATCAAGTCTTACCAAGTTTATGTGACAGATGTGGAATTTTTGGATGTTGTATATTTGAGTTCTTCTGTGTTTTTATCATTCCACCAAAACAGTTATTAGTTAATGTTTTTTTATTATTATTTAGAAGATTGTGAGAAAATAATTGACTGACACTATCGTAATGTATCATACTTAATTGTTTGCCTCTGTTTCATTTATGTCTTTCAGGTCACCTATTTCGGCCTTGTTGGGGGGTTGACCATCAAAGAAACCGTATGGAGAGTGCTTGGCAAGATGATGTCAAACTCATTGGCAAAGAAAATCAATTGGAGGGGGGTGAATGGAAAAACAAGCTTTGAGTCCCTTGGTTTAAAAGATGTTGTTTTGAGTAGGTATTTATTGGTTTCTTTCATTCTGTATCTTTAACACTTACTGGTCCGTCAATACATCATTAAATAACATTTTTTAAATAAAATTAAGATTATTTCAATGCATATTACACGATTCAGAAGGGCTCTATAGCTTTGAGCAGTGTCACCAAGAAATTAACTAGTAGAAATTAATTATTTGTATTTTTTGACTCAACATACCAGTTTTCAATGTTGAAGCTGTAAATATTACAGTATTTAGATGTCAAACATTTACAAGGTTCATCACTTTTTATAGTTAACATGTAATTCTAATCACATGGCAGACATTGACTTGACTAGTTTTGAATGAAAATGGCATCTCTTCCTTTTAAAGAATCAGTCCGTTGCAATTCTGTAACTGCAAATGCAAGTGATGGAGAAACAGAGCGCTTCATAAAGCGATGGCTCCAGCTGGCATCTGACCGAGAAGGAGGGAGAAGAGAGCGGGCCTTGAGACAAGCAGCCCCTGAACCACAGCCTTAGTAAGTGTGCTTTCAATACTCAACACATTCTCACCCCAATATGTCAAATACCACAGTCAGTGCTACTAAGCTTCAAACAATGACAGTACGTTCCCCTCTAGTGTCAGTTTTGGATGTGTCATTACATGCATACGTGTCTTATACAAAAAATTTAATTTCCACCTCAACAGGAAGGTATGGTTTAGGCAACAAAAACACTTATTTACTGTTGGTTTCAGAAAAGAGATCTGAATCTTGTGACTTACAACACTAACGACTCACTTGACTAACAACAACTTAGTTATGCATGTTTACAACAGTGGTCTCATTCCTGTGTTTGCTTGACCCATTCACAACTGTGATGACTGCAGGTGTGTTTGTGATGGAGCTAGTTCGTCACATACAGTGTGTCACAGGTGCTGACGGTGTCAGACATTATATTACATTATATACAGACACAATATTCGATACATAAGGAGTGAGAACGGTTTGTAATACTATTGATAGATTTACCATTTATGTTTGTTAATTGTGAGATCTCACAACTCTTTCTTGTCTCTGTTTCTACCAGGCTGCAACTCCGGATTTTAAAAGTGAAGCCGTGATGCCGGAGTGATAGGTCGCTACCACAGTGTGGTCTTGTTTGGCAGTTGTTTGAGTTTTATTTGAATTTAATTTAATTTGACCCTTTTAACAGTGTGCGTTCATTCAAATTCACTGTAATATTTTGGTCTACGTGTCATATTTTATCGTATTATTATAGAATATCAAATATTATTCTATATACAGTATATATTATATTATCTTATTTGGCAGTTGTTGGACTGCTTGTGGTTGGTCATCTAAAATGCAAAATGTTTATTTTAATAACTTGCAAAAAATAAAAAATTAAGATGATATTATGTACCTTTCTTTATTTGACTGATGGTTTTCACTTAATATCTTTTCTGGACAATATCACATTATAATTATTATGATTACCAAACAATGTGAACTTGATAGGCTTAAATAAGTATTGTTTTTGTGCCATGATGAATATATTCATACTGCAACCGGACCCCGGCCGAGTCAACAACCAAAACCCGGCCGAGTCGGCAACCAGACCCGGACCGACGCGTTTCTTCTGGCAAGCCGGGTTCGGGCCGATATTGGCCTTCGTTAGTTTCGATTATGGCCCAGTGACGGCAGTGTCAGACGCCGGAATCGGGCCAGTGTATTCGGTCGGATTCTGGGGCGTCATTCATGCCGAGTCTCAGCCGAGTCGGCAACCGTACCCGGGCCGAGTCGGCAACCGGAGTCCAGCCGAGTCGGCAACCGGATCCGGACCGACGCGTTTCTTCTGACGTGACGGGTTCGGGCCGATGTTGGCCCCGGTTAGTTTCGATTATGGCCCAGTGCCGGCAGTGTCGGACGCCGGAATCGGGCCAGTGTATATGGCCTGATTCTGGGGCGTCATTCATACCGAGTCTCAGCCGAGTCGGCAACCGGACCCGGACCGACGCGTTTCTTCTGGCGTGCCGGGTTCGGGCCGATGTTGGCCCCGGTTAGTTTCGATTATGGCCCAGTGACGGCAGTGTCAGACGCCGGAATCGGGCCAGTGTATTCGGCCTGATTCTGGGGCGTCATTCATACCGAGTCTCAGCCGAGTCGGCAACCGGACCCGGACCGACGCGTTTCTTCTGGCGTGCCGGGTTCGGGCCGATGTTGGCCCCGGTTAGTTTCGATTATGGCCCAGTGCCGGCAGTGTCGGACGCCGGAATCGGGCCAGTGTATATGGCCTGATTCTGGGGCGTCATTCATCCCGAGTCTCAGCTGAGTCGGCAACCGGACTCGGCCCGACGCGTTTCTTCCGGCATGCCGAGTTTAAGCCGGATCTGGGCCAGGTAATTTTGGCTACCTGGGTATACTAATACTTAGTGTGTGATATTGCCACTTCCACATGTAAAACGTTATTTTATTATTTTACGTTATTATTTTAGGGGCGACTGTGGATCAGTGATTAGCAGGTCTGACTTTCAATCAGATGATCGGCGGTTCAAACCCCGGCTGAGCCAGTCCATGTTGTTGTGTCCTTGGGCAAGACACTTAACTCTAATTGCTCACCGTTGCTGTGTCTACGGTCTATTGTATAGCATGTAAGCCGCTTTGGATAAAAGCGTCAGCTAAATGTAATGTTATTTATATCACTCATGTTTGTTCAATAATCCACATACAGCAGTAATATACACTAAATCAGGGGTATTCAACTAAAATTCTGCAAAGTCCACTTCGAGAGAATTCCCTCATGGAACATAAAAAAATTTAAAATTTGTGCTATGATTTTGTGCCATATGTATTGAAGGAGCCAACAGTTGTATTAACGTCTGTATGTAGTCAACAACTGACTGTAACATTAAATAAAGTTAAATTAATTAACGTTTAACCAATATTTAATATTACAGATTTCCTTGAATAATTATTAATAATACATTACCTTCTCTTATTTGAAGGCAAATAAAGGTTGGATTTAAAACAGAAAGCTTTAAAAAAAAAAAACTATATAAATTAAATGATCAAATTAAATAAATCATTTTAGTAACTAATTTAACTGAATTGTCATGCAGCTTCAGATTCAGTTTATTCGGGCGTCAAGTGATGTCCATCAAAAGAGCCAAGATATTATATTGTCATTTAAATAGAGAAATGTCTCTGCAGGGACTTTACCTGGTTATTAAACCACTTGTTCAGCTCATTTCTACTTTCCTGTGTTAGGTTTCTGGTCATATTATTATTATTATTATTATTATTATTACATTACTACATTTCATTTAGCTGACGCTTTTATCCAAAGCGACTTACATGATATACAGTAGACATTAGACACAGCAACGGTGAGCAATTAGGGTTAAGTGTCAAGGACACAACGACATGGACTACCAACTACTGAGCCACAGTCGCCCCCATTTTAATTCATGTTTTAGGGTTCTGATCATATTAATTCATGTGTTAGGGTTGTGATCATATTTATTCATGTGTTAGGGTTCTGATCATATTGATTCATGTGTTAGGGTTGTGATCATATTAATTAATGTGTTAGGGTTATGATCATATTAATTCTTGTGTTAGGGTTTTGATCATATTAATTCATGTGTTAGGGTTCTGATCATATTAATACATGAGTTAGGGTTCTGATCATATTGGGCTCTTAGGTTTATTTTTCTGTGCCTTAATCTTTGATGTGAGTCGGTCCTTTATCTCTAAAGATTGTTAAGTTCAAACCTCAGGAGAGCGCGTGAAGAGAGAGTCGAGGATATCGTTACTTATAATAAAAAGTATTTAATAAAAAGGATGATGATGATGATCAGAATATAGTTCCCGGCCGGGGGTGTCTCGCTTCAAGCGGTCCACAGGCCACTCTCAGCCATGCTGTAAGCAGTTAGCTGTCTGTGCTCTCCACGAGAAGGAACATTTCACCCCTTACAAATGTCCGCGCGAGTTGTTAAATACTCTCATTCGCTGAGCTTAAGGCCTCTCCATTGGTTAGTTTCCCAGCATGCAAGATAACATAGCATGCTAATGGTTAAACCCTTCTCAGGGGCGGAGTCCTACTCAGGTAAACAGTCCTACTTCGTGCTAGCTTTGTTACTTCCGGTATTTCCGCCATCCTGTGCTTTAAGACCTATCACCACGTGTCTATGCCCTCCATCTTTAATTTATTCCATTCACACCTAACGATTTCACAGTAACACAAAACCCACAGTATCTTTCTACTATGCTACAATACACATCTTCATAACCTTAATTAATATTCCTATTAATTAGTATTATCATCCTTCATAAGTATTGTAATTTAAACATAGACATTCTTTATATTCTTGTGCAAGTTAAAATAACTATTACAACTCAACAATCCCTCCTTTTATACTATTTCATAGTATAAACATCTCAGATAAAAGAAAAAACAGGTTCAAACACTCCATCTATATCAACAATGTAGACTTCTGTGTTATGAATCAATGTACTGAAGTTAGGATTATAAGTATGATACTCATCCATACTACCTGCTCCAGTGTGTGCGGGGCTCATCTACCTCGCTTCAAGAAAACCACCTGGAGTCTCTTCAAGGTGCAGTCAGGTGCATGATGGAAGTTGGTGATGGAGAGACAAGTGTGGAAATTTTGCTGCAGCTGAGGAGCAAAATTAGGTACGACAGAGAGATTTTCCTCTCCAGTCTCTTGGCGCTCAAACACCTAGATCGATTTCTGGGGGAAACAAAACTGTTGCACCTGGTGGTGTGGCTAAATATGGCAAGCATGTTATGTTCAGCAGTGGGACTTCTATCTCGGTGTCAACTTAAACATCACTTCCTATGTTGCGGTTCTAATTCTAACGCCAATGTTGCTGCGCTTAAACACTGACAAATGTAAATAAAATTAAAAAATAAAAAATAAATACTGCGCCTAGGCAGAACTGTATGGATGTGAATATCACATCGTTTCCTAGGCAGATCCAGTCACCTGGCTTGACTGATGTTACGTTCCCATCAGCTGGCACTTGGTGGGCTCTGTAAATCTGTTGAAAGAGAACTTAGAACTTATCAAATAACTTCCAAAGTACTCTTCCTCTTCTATGGAATATACTTAACTCTAGACTTTTCTCCTAACTCTCTTTCTGAGCTAGGCATCAGTCTTCCTGTCAATAACTCAGGGGGAGCGAAGAGTTTTCCCTCCTTATAGACATTATGTACCTGGCCAGGTCAACTTGGTGGCCTGGCAAATACTAGCTATTATAGTGTTATCGTTTGATTTGCTCTCTCGACTATACCCAGTGATTGTGGGTGATAGACTGCTCCATGTGAATGTGTGATTTCTAAATATCTCTTTGTCCTGTGAGTGTTTGTTTGCAAAATGTGTACCATTGTCGGACCCAATTTTTCTTTGGAGATTATTTCTTCTATTATCTTTCCAGGCCGCCAAATGTCTTGTGTGGCGTCGTTCAATCAAGTCAAGTTCTTTGCTGTAGCTCAACACTGGTCTCCTCCCTCCTTTTTCTGAAACAATACTGCGGATATCATCCCATTTGATTCAGAAACATCGAGGTGGAAGAGCTTAGCGTAGCCAGCTGTTACTTCCTGCTTTTTTGACAGGATGTTCTTCTTCTTGCTCCCTGCTGCTGGCTGGCAGGTGATGAGCATGGGGCAGTTCTATTCTTGTTATTATTATCAATATACTAATTAACAATCAATACATCAACAATATAACTATGCTTTCCTAACTATGCTGCGCTAATTATGTGTATAAGTATCAGTATTGTTGCTAAAGGGTAATACCTTATCTGAACTCAGTATCTGTTCCTTTTGTTGCAATATCTAGCTTTGCCACACGATGGTGCCAGGGGGTTAATCCCTGCAGTACCCTATCTGACCACTGGGGTATTAGTCCTCCAACCACTAGGGGCACTATTTCTTATGTCGAGTACAGTACCCTTAACCGCTGTGTCTCAGGCCTGTCTCACTCTAGCTCCTTCTAGTCTACTCCTCAAATTCCCTTCCCCCTTAACACCTTATCTCCTTTTATGACCCTCTTGTGGAGCGGACCTACCCGGACTCCTTAGTTATTGTTCTTGGTGACTTTAACAAAGGAAACCTCAGACATGAACTCCCTAAGTAGTCAAAGTCAAAGTCAGCTTTAATGTCAATTTTTTACATGTGCAAACATACAAAAGATCGAAAGAACGTTTCTCTTCTGTCCAACATAAAGTGAATAGTGAATAGTAATAATAATAAAGTGCAAAAACAAATTAAGAAAAAAGTGAGAAACATATAAGCAGTTATAACATAAATAACATACATTTGGAACTGTGAATGACTATGGATGTTAGCAGCAGTCAGACAGAGTTCAGCAGCATTTAGACGTGTGTGTCTAAAGAGGACGGAGTGGGAGGGTGGGGAGAGAGTTCAGCTTCCTGACAGCCTGGTGGATGAAGCTGTTGGACAGCCTGGTGGTGCGAGCCCGGAGGCTCCGGTATCTCCTACCGGAGGGCAGGAGGCTGAAGAGACCATGTGAGGGGTGGCAGGAGTCGCTCACAATCATGGTCACTTTGCGAGTGAGGCGGGTGTCATATATGTCCTGCAGGGAGGGGAGGGGGGGAGTGAGGCACCAATGATCCATCCAGCTGCATTCACTATGCGCTGCAGGGCTTTCCTGTTGTAGTCTGTGCAGCTTCCGCCCCACACAGTGATGCTGCTGGTCAGGATGCTCTCAATGGTGCCACGGTAGAAGGTGCACATGATGGATGGGGGGCTTCCTGCTTTCCTCAGCTTGCGGAGGAAGTAGAGCCGCCTCTGTGCCTTCTTTGCCAGCGATGACGTGTTGGCTGTCCAGGAGAGGTCCTCGCTGATGTCCACCCCCAGGAATTTGGTGCTGCTGACTCGCTCAATGTCCGCACCGTTGATGGTCAGTGGTGGGTGATGAGTGTGGCCTTTCCGGAAGTCAACAACAATCTCCTTAGTCTTGCTGTTGTTGAGCAGGAGGTTGTTGTCTCCGCACCATGTGGTCAGAAGGTTGACCTCCTTCCTGTAGAGGGTCTCATCATCCTTGGTGATGAGACCTATCAGCGTTGTGTCGTCTGCAAACTTGACCAGGTGATTGGTGCTGTAGGTGGTTTTGCAGTCGTGTGTCAGCAAAGTGAAGAGCAGTGGACTGAGCACACAGCCCTGAGGGGCCCCTGTACTCAGTGTGATGCTGCTGTTTATTACAAACAGTTTATTAAATGCCCGACTAGAGGAGAGCATTCTGGACCACTGCTACACCACCATCAGTAGGGCCTATCACGCCGTCCCTCGAGCTGCACTGGGTCTCTCTGACCACGTCATGGTCCATCTGATCCCCTCATACAGGCAGAAACTAAAGCTCTGCAAACCTGTGGTGAGGAAGTTCAATAAGTGGACCAGTGAGGCTCTGGAGGATCTTCGGGCGTGCTTGGACTGTACTGACTGGGATGTCTTCAGGACTGCTACCATCAGTCTGGATGAGTACACAGAGGCTGTGACTTCCTATATCAGCTTCTGTGAGGACAGCTGTGTTCCAACCAGCACCAGTGTGAGCTACAACAACGACAAACCCTGGTTTACAGCGGAACTCAGAAAACTACGGCTGCAAAAGGACCAGGCATTCAGGAGTGGGGACAAGGACTTGTACACAGAGTCAAAATACAGGTTTAGCAGGGCGGTGAGGGACGCTAAACGACTGTACTCTGAGAAACTGCAACACCAGCTCTCAGCAAGTGATTCTGCGTCGGTCTGGAGAGAGCTCAAACAGATCACCAACTACAAGCCCAAAACCCCCCACTCCATGAACGACCTCCGCCTGGCAGACGAGCTGAATGAGTTCTACTGCAGATTTGAAAGACAATGGAATAGTCCTGACGCCATCCCCCACAGCCCCATCAACAGCCCCACCAACCAGCTACAGACCACCAGCCCTCCCTCCCCCAGCCCATCAGGGGCTCACGCCTCTGAACCATCGTTCACAGCGCCCCCTACCCCCTCCACAGTGACGACCCTCATTATCCAAGAGAGAGACGTTAACAGGCTTTTTAAAAAGCAGAACCCCCGCAAAGCAGCCGGCCCGGACTCTGTCTCCCCCTCCACCCTGAAGCATTGTGCTGATCAGCTGTCCCCGGTGTTTACAGACATCTTCAACACCTCTCTGGAGACATGCCATGTACCAGCCTGCTTCAAGGCCTCCACCATCATCCCCGTCCCCAAAAAACCTAGGATCACAGGACTCAATGACTACAGGCCCGTCGCCCTGACCTCTGTGGTCATGAAGTCCTTTGAGCGCCTGGACACCCCAGGAACCTACGCCAGGATCCTGTTTGTGGACTTCAGCTCTGCCTTCAACACCATCATCCCGTCTCTGCTGCAGGACAAGCTCTCCCAGCTGCACGTGCCCGACTCCACCTGCAAGTGGATCACAGACTTCCTGTCTGACAGGAAGCAGCACGTGAGGCTGGGGAAACACATCTCAGCCTCTCGGTCCATCAGCACCGGTTCCCCCCAAGGCTGTGTTCTTTCCCCTCTGCTCTTCTCCCTGTACACCAACAGCTGCACCTCCAGTCACCAGTCCGTCAAGCTCCTGAAGTTTGCGGATGACACCACCCTCATTGGACTCATCTCTGGTGGGGACGAGTCCGCCTACAGGTGGGAGACTGACCACCTGGTGACTTGGTGCAGCCAAAACAACCTGGAGCTCAACGCTCTGAAGACAGTGGAGATGGTTGTGGACTTCAGAAAGATCTCAGCCCCACCAGCCCCTCTCACCCTGTGTGACTCCCCCGTCAAAGCTGTGGAGTCCTTCCGCTTCCTGGGCTCCATCATTACCCAGGACCTCAAGTGGGAATTAAACATCAGCTCCATCTCCAAGAAGGTGCAGCAGAGGATGTTCTTCCTGAGGCAGCTGAGGAAATTCAACCTGCCAAAGACAATGATGGTGCACTTCTACACTGCCATCATCGAGTCCATCCTCTGTTCCTCCATCACCGTTGGGTACGCTGCAGCCACTGCCAAGGACAAGGCCAGGCTGCAACGCATCATTCGCTCTGCCGAGAGGGTGATTGGCCGCAATCTGCCGGCCCTCCAGGACTTGTTTGCTTCAAGGACCCTGAAGCGGGCGAGGAAGATTGTAGCTGATCCCTCTCACCCTGGACACAAACTGTTGGTGACCCTCCCCTCTGGCAGGAGGCTGCGGTCCATCAGGACCAAGACCTCACGCCACAAAAACAGTTTCTTCCCGTCTGCCGTCGGGCTCATCAACAGAGCCCGGGTCCCCCACTGACTCTAATGACTCTGTCACCCCCAGACAATTCCCACTGGACACTCCCCTGCACATAGCCTTACACTTAAATACACCTGACACTTTAACATTACACTTGCCACTTTCACACAACACTTACACTCATGCACATTCCATGCACTTTATCTTATTTTTGGTATTTTGATATGCTACTGTTTCAATGTAAATATTCATTCATCCATTCATCCTCATTTATTGCACTGCGTTAACTATTAAATGTGTATTGTTAAATGTTAAATGTATGCACATTCCCGCCAGGACAAATTCCTTGTATGTGTAAACATACATGGCAATAAATGATTCTGATTCTGATTCAGATTCTCTTTTACGACCCTTTGTTCAAACTTTCTCCAAGGCCTATATTTCTCACTTTACAGTTTTAGCAATTAACACACAAAACATACAACAATTAGTACAGTGCACTATTTACAACGCGTATCAGCAAATTCAGCATCTCTGTCTACAATATTACCATGAATTCAGCGATCCACTATCTCTATCGTGACATTACCTTGAATTTAGTAAAACCTCGGCGCGAATGCAGCACAACATTCTCCAACCGTGTCACAATGCTACAGAGTATGACCCGTCAATTCACTTGGCCTTCTCCCAAAGCATATATACAGAGTATGACCCGTCAATTCACTTGGCCAACCTAAAGTATTATATAGAGTACAACCCGTCAGTTCACCTGGTTGACCCAAACTATTATATAGAGTATGACCCGTCAATTCACTTGGCTAACCCAAACTATATCTAGAGTACAACCCGTCAGTTCACCTGATTGACTCAAAAACTATATATCACAAACTATATAGAGTACAACCCGTCAGTTGACCTGATTGACTCAAAAACTATATACAGAGTACAACCTGTCAGTTCACCTGATTGACTCAAACTATATACGTGCTTGATATGTATATTCTCAAAAGAGTGTGCCCCCATGTGGAAGACATCAATCGTACCGATGCCGCGTCATCTACAACGAGGCGCTCTCATTCAATCACACGCACAGTTCATACGGACGGCGCCGCCATTGTTCCTCAGTCATACCGGCAGCGCCGCTGCTTCGAGCGAAGCTTACAACACACACACGTACGTCAGCTTTCATTCAACATACATCTATAAACTGATCACCATCTCCTTTACTTGACTATATTATCCGTATGCGTCGTGTTTTTACGCTAATAATCTTTCTTTCTTACCTCGTGCGTCCAGTTCCGCTCCCACTCACAGCTAAATTGTCCTAATCTACCTGTACAGAATTTGGTTCTTCAACAACAGGCTCTGTTTACCTTTTTATTATGGGCGCCCAGTGAGTAGGGGGAACGGATCGTCCGAAGTGCTCCCCGAAAAAAGTCCAGTCCTTTGTCCATATCGCTATCTCTCAACCGCGACTCTACCACAAGGCTCACGACGGGCGTCACCAAACTGTTAAGTTCAAACCTCGGGAGAGCGCGTGGAGAGAGTCGAGGATATCGTTACTTATAATAAAAAGTACTTAATAAAAAGGATGATGATGATGATGATCAGAATATAGTTCCCGGCCGGGGGTGTCTCGCTTCAAGCAGTCCACAGGCTCATTTGCTGAGCTTAAGGCCTCTCCATTGGTTAGTTTCCCAGCATGCAAGATAACATAGCATGCTAATGGTTAAACCCTTCTCAGGGGCGGAGTCCTACTCAGGTAAACGGTCCTACTTCCTGCTAGCTTTGTTACTTCCGGTATATCCGCCATCCTGTGCTTTACGACTGTGGCAAGGTTCGCGCCTACCTGGGGATCAGTGGCAAGAACAGACACGGCGTACAGGTTGGTTGCGGGTTCCATAGGCTTTATTTCCATGCACTACTGTCGCACTCTCTGCACACAATCCTCTCTGCATGTCCCTTCCCCCGGTTATCTAGCCCTGCCGGCTTAAATAGCCGCACGTCCTTGTACCCCATTGGTTTCAGCTGCAGCTTGATAACGAGCTGCAGCTGATCCCTGGGTACCTTCCCCTCTCTCTCTCTGCCGTCGCAGGTGCGCTGGCCCCGCCCCTACCCCACATACCCCCACCGCCCGACTTAGGCCGGGGAGCCACCGGTCTAACCAACTCCCCCCCCCTCCTCCCGAGGGGGGGGGAGGCACCCCTCCTGGTGGGACCGTGGAGCGGGGCGGGGTCCGGACGCCGGACGCACTGGCGCCCGGGAGGTCTCGGCACGCCTCCTCCCCCGGGACAACACGGCCCCCGTCCGCCGCCCGCCGCAGCAACCTGCAACACAAGAGAGAGAGAATTAGGGGAAGAATAACCCTGACATGGCCAAATTGTCCCCCCGCTCTTCGGCCAGCTGAGCCTGCGCCCGGGCCCTGGTTGCCTTGTCGCGGCGCCGGTCATGGACGGCCCAGCTGAGTTCGCCCCGCAGCCGATCGTTTTCGCGCCGCAGCCGTCCCAGGTCGGCGCGCCGGCCGTTCGGCGGGTCCCTCCAGGCGGACCGCCGCTTGTCGCCCGGGCCGTCCTGCTCCCTCCTGCTCCCTCCGGACAAGGGCGACCAGCTGGCTCCGCTGGCCCGCCCCGTCCCTCCATGCGTCCCGGGCCCGCTGCCGGCACCGTCGCTTCCGCCATCACCTCCGGGCCGGGGCCGGCGAGTCGGAGACTCGCAGCCCCTGATCGACCTCCATCACGTGGCAGTCCAGCTGGACGTGCCCCGGCTGGCCGCACGTCTAGCACACCGGTCCCGTGGTCTGCGGGGGCCCCCCTGGGCCCGGCCGGCCGTGGCCGTTGCTCCCGGGGCCTGTCGTCGGCTCCGGCCAGGTGTCGCTGCGGCCCCAGGTGTCCGTCGGTGGCCACGGCGGGCCCCAGTCCACGGGCCCCGGTGTCGGCAGTCGCTGCCTCCCCCGCCGCGCAGGTCTTCTCCGCGGTCCCGCCTCGGTGGTTGGCGGGGACAGTCTCTTCCGAGCCGCCGGGACCGGCTCCATCGGGTCCGTCCGGATCGGCACCTTCCGGATCCGCGGTGCCGGCCCCCTCCGGGGCGCCGGTTCCGGCGGCGCGGTTTGCAGCCTCGTCGGTTTGCCCCTCGGGGCCCCCGGCTGTCTGTAGCGCCACCTCTCGCCGGGGCGCCTTAGTAGTCTGCGCCGCGGCCTCTTTCTGGGGTGCTCGGTTTGTCTGCACCCCCACCTCTCTCCGGGAGGTCGGGGCCGGCCGGGCCAGGTTCGCCGGCTCCTCGGGCAGGCCCATGGCCAGGTAGTCCTCGGCCAGGGTGACTGCGGCTCGCAGCGCCGTCGGCTGGCGGCCACGGACCCAGGTGGCCATCTTGGGCGGCAGTCCCTCCAGGAACTGCTCCGTGGCCACCAGCTCCAGCGCCTCCTCGATCCCTCCTTCGGCCGCCGGCCGCAGCCACAGCTGCAGCTTGATAACGAGCCGCAGCCACAGCTGCAGCTTGATAACGAGCTGCAGCTGATCCCTGGGTACCTTCCCCTCTCTCTCTCTGCTGTCGCAGGTGCGCTGGCCCCTACCCCACAATGACCTATCACCACGTGTCTATGCCCTCCATCTTTAATTTATTCCATTCACACCTAACGATTTCACAGTAACACAAAACCCACAGTGTCTTTCTACTATGCTACAATACACATCTTCATAACCTTAATTAGTATTCCTATTAATTAGTATTATCATCCTTCATAAGTATTGTAATTTAAACATAGACATTCTTTATATTCTTGTGCAAGTTAAAATAACTATTACAACTCAACAAGATCTTTCAATTCAATTCAGTTTATTTTGTATAGCCCAAAATCACAAATACAAATTTGTCTGAGGGCTCTGAGGGGAGCGAGAGAGAAGAGGAGAGAAAGAGAGCAGAGGAGAGAGGAGCTTTGACTCGTGATGTCTTCACGTCGCTGCTTTTAATATCGCTGAACATGAGACATACTGCTTTTGAACTGGTTGTGGGAATAATAAACATATACAAGTCTGTCCATTGATCAAGGCTCTGGTTAAGCGGCCCACTTTTCTCTTTTTGGACCGCCAAGTGCAATAACTTCTCTGACTCACGTACTTCTTCCAACTATCCTCTTCTTCTTGAGGACACTGAAGAAAAACCATCTGTCTTCAGCCATCCTGGTGAACTTTTACCGCTGTGTGATCGAGAGCATCCTAACCAACTGTGTCACAGTCTGGTATGGGAGCTGCTCTGTTGCGGAGCGCAAGGGACTGCAGCGGGTGGTGAAAACTGCCCAACACATCACAGGAACTCCACTTCCGGCCATTGAGGAAATCCAGAGGAAACGCTGTCTGCGTCGAGCTCGCAGCATTCTCAAGGACGCCTCCCACCCTGTACACAGACTGTTTTCCCTCCTGCCCTCAGGCAGACGGTTCAGATGCTTTGATGCGCTTCTTACGTGCACACCCACGTACGGACTTCTTCAGGTTCTCTGTAATGGACAATAAGACACAAGACCAAGTATACAAGTTACCAAGCTTCAGCTGAAGGAGATATCGTTCCTTGCAATGACTACGCAGTCAAAGCCTCCCCAACGAATATCTGATCTTCCCTCTCGTGGCTCCGTCTTTTATTAGATTTCTTACACAGAGAAGTCACACACCAACATACGCCCACATCACATGCAGATCGTTTCCTTGAGACATGTCAACGTGACCGCCGCTCTTTGTTTACTCTAGGGGAAGCATAGTTACCCCCCTTCGCACATTCTGTTATTCAGCAAGACGGTTTTTAGTCCTTGAACTTTGCAAAATTCCATTTCAACATAACAAGAGGATTTGCTCATCATAAGAGGAATTTCAGATGTGTTTGTTCATCTCCTTATTTGCCTCTATGACCGGACAAGGACCAGCAGACTGAGGAACAGTTTCTTCCCCAGAGCTGTTTCCTTATTGAACTCTGCCCCATGCTGACACCCCCCCTACTCCCCAACCACCTCCACCCACAAACCCATCTCCTCGTCATCTCCCCCCACTGACCAAAGACTCTACACCTGCACTCAAACACTTTTGAACTGTCTGCACTAAAAACTGAGCATTGCACTAGTCTAGTAACGTTAGGCAGCTACTGTTTATTATTATTATGCACTATTTAACGTTCACTCAATCTGTATTACTTAACTTATCATATGCCCATTTGCCTTTTGTAAATTATGTTTATAGTTCCTGCTTATAGTCTACCTACATTTAATGCACAAATCAACCTGTATAACATGTACATATTACCGCAATCAATCTGTATATCCCGTACCTATATCACTAACTTATTATCTGTAAAATACTTATTATTATCTGTATATTGGTATTTACTGCTATTGCACTTCTGGTTGGATGCTAAACTGCATTTCGTTGCTCTGTACTTGTACATGTGTAATGACAATAAAGTTGAATCTAATCTATCGGATCTCTCCTGTCACTCCCATGTGTGTAAACATCTCACTCGAGTCGAGGGCGGGCTTAACGGAATACACACATGTGATTGGTTGAGTAGGATCACGTGAGAGGATTTACAAGGCGCGTGATTGGTCAGTGTATTTCCTGGACCGCTGAACGAGAGCTGTAAAGGCAGGAAACGCTGCGCCAGTGAAATAGAAGCGATCCATCAACAGTTAATAATTCGGTAATAATAATTGGTTTTCGGTCCAGGGTCCAGAGACAACGACGTCTGGGTTTGGACCCGGACCGCGGTCCGCCAGTTAATGACCCATGCACTAAATCAACCAAAATGCGTTCCTGCTCTCAAATCACCATATAATTTTCTGTCTAAAACCCCTCTTTGAATTGTGCAAGCCTATGGGAGCCGTCTATAGCCATCCAAATGACACTGACAGCCCTTTTAGCCACTCGAGTCAAGTTCCACATTTTGTGAGCCGTAGTATGAGAGGTGCTGCAACTCAAAGTGCCCTCACTTTTTTCCTAGACCTTGAATTGTCCCAAAACACGTCACGAGCGTGACAAAATAAAGTAAAATGGCTGGGGTGCTTTATGTCCAGTCTACTCCGTAACTTAAACCTTTAGTCCAGTCTACTCCTTAACTTAAACCATTATGTCCAGTCTACTCGGTAACTTAAATCTTTAGTCCAGTCTACTCTGTTACTTAAACCTTTATGTAAAGTCTACTCCGTAACTTAAACCTTTATGTCCAGTCCATTGTAACTTAGTTTTGGTCGCTGTCAGTGCAGAAAACCCGCTTCCCAAAGACAGGATGTGGAAATGGAAGCAGGGTTTTCAGAGCTTTTTTGGCAATCTCAGGATTTTAATCCAGAACACCGGCAAAGTTGTTATCTTTAATGGACTCTTACATTTCATTTTTGGAGGCTCAGACGCACAGACGGATGTATCCGGTCATTTTTCTAAATAAAACATCGTTCCTACCTTGCCTTTTACATTACATTACATTTCATTTAGCTGATGCTTTTATCCAAAGCGACTTACAATAAGTGCATTCTACGGTTACATACAAGAATCAGAACAACAAGAATCAAGAAGGTACAATTTCGTCCAAAAGTTCAACTACAAAGTGCTATCAGTAAGAGACATTTTCAGTGCTACTATAGTGCTACCTCCTTTATTCAAGGTATAGTCGGAAAAGATGTGTTTTTAGTTTGCGACGGAAGATGTAGAGACTTTCTGCTGTTCTGATGTCAATGGGGAGCTCATTCCACCATCGAAGAGCCAGGACAGAGAACAGTCGAGACTGTGTGGAGTGTTTAGCTCGCAGCGACGGAGCTACAAGGCGATTGGCAGAAGCCGAGCGGAGCGCACAAGTTGGGGTGTAAGGTTTTACCATGTCCTGGATGTAGACTGGACCAGATCTGTTCTTAGCACGGTACGCCAGTGCCAATGTTTTGAATGCAGGCAGCCACCAGCCACCAGCCACCAGTAACCAGTGAAGGTCGCGGAGGAGCGGAGTAGTGTGGGTGAATTTCGGGAGGTTAAAGACCAGTCGAGCTGCTGCATTCTGGATGAGCTGCAAAGGTCGGATGGCACCAGCAGGTAGACCCGCCAGGAGGGAGTTACAGTAGTCTAGGCGCGAGATGACCAGAGCCTGGACCAGAACCTGTGTCGCCTTCTGGGTGAGAAGCGGACGTATTCTCCTGATGTTGTGCAGCATGAATCTACAGGAACGAGTTGTTGCGGTAATGTTGGCAGTCAGGGAGAGTTGACTGTCCAGGGTCACACCGAGGTTCCTGGCAGTCGGGGTCGGGGCCAAGACTGAGTTGTTGAAAGTAATCGTCAGGTCGTGAGTGGGGGAGACCTTTGGATACTTTTCCTGGGAGGAAAAGTAATTCCGTCTTGTCAGGGTTAATCTTCAGGTGGTGGACATCCACTGAGAAATGTCGGTCAGACAGGCAGAGATTCGTGCTGCTACCTGTGTTTCCGATTGGGGAAACGAGAGGATCAGTTGGGTGTCATCAGCATAGCTATGGTAGGAAATGCCATGTGAGCGAATGATGGAGCCAAGAGAGTTGGTGTACAGGGAGAAGAGGAGAGGACCGAGGACGGAGCCTTGAGGGACCCCAGTAGTGAGAGGACAAGACTCAGACACAGATCCTCTCCAGGTTACCCGGTAGGTGCGATTGCTGAGGTAGGATGAGAGGAGGGAGAGCGCAGTGCCTGAGATACCCAGGTCCTGGAGGGATGAGATGAGGATCTGGTGGTTCACTGTGTCAAAGGCAGCAGAAAGGTCCAGAAGGATAAGGACAGAGGAGAGAGAGGCTTCTCTCGCAGTGTGAAGCTGCTCTGAGACAGCAAGGAGGGCAGTCTCTGTTGAGTGGCCTGCCTTGAATCCAGACTGGTGAGGGTCCAGAAGGTTGTTCTGATGGAGGAAGGTGGAGACTTGGTTGAAGATAGCTCGCTCCAGGGTTTTGGAAAGAAAGGGAAGGAGAGAGACAGGTCTGTAGTTGTTGACTTCTGACGGGTTGAGTGGGTTTCTTCAGGAGAGGGTTAACTCTTGCCTCCTTCAGAGAGTTAGGGAAACAGCCAGTTGAGAGGGAGGTGTTAAAACGATGGGTGAGAAAGGGAAGAAGGTCAGGAGCAATAGACTGGAGGATGTGAGATGGGATGGGGTCAAGGGGGCAGGTGGTTGGGCGGGAAGAGGTTACCAAGGTAAGAACTTGATTGGGGGACAGAGGGGTGAAAGAGGAAAGCGAAGGGGAGGCGGATAATGTTAAAGGAGATGTAGTTATGTGAGGGGGATCAGTGAATGAGGAGCATATGTCATCTATCTTTTTTGTAAAGTAGTCGACAAAGTGGTTCGGTAGAAGGGTGGAGGGAGGAGGAGGACAGGGGGGGTCAAGGAGGTTGGAAAAAATGGAGAAGAGTTTTTTGGGGTTAGAGAAAGAAGATTCAATTCTGGATTGGTAGAACAGGCTTTTGGCTGCAGAGATAGAGGCAGAGAAGGAGGCGAGAAGAGAGTGATAGGCGTGCAGATCGTCTGCGTGTTTGGATTTTCGCCATTTCCTTTCCGATGCTCGCAAAGTGGCTCTCTGGGCACAGACCGGGTCTGACAACCACGGAGCCGGAGAGGAGTTGCGGACCTTACGTGTCGTAAGAGGACAGAGAGAGTCAAGAGAGGAGGACAGAGTAGAGAGGAGAGTGTCTGTGGCAGAGTTAGGATGCATGAGTGAGAGAGTCAGTTGAAGGAAGGGCTGACAGAACAGACGAGGCCAGAGAGGAGGGAGAGAGGGTACGAATGTTGCGACGGACAGGGGCAGAGTCTGTTGCTGTGGGAGGGTTGTCAGTTCCCAAGAGTGGGAGAGAGTAGGAGATAAAGAAGTGGTCAGAGACGTGAAGTGGAGTGCTTTGATTCTGTAGGTTGAGGACTTTACAGAATGGAATAATAATGTCTATAACTTGGGTTCTCTTGAGTCACTTTCAAGTCATACTTATGGTTTATGTTAATATGTATGGTTGAATTGTGTTTTAAACATGCAAAATGTTCTTGAGTTGTTGTTGGTGTCTGCAGTGAACACACCTGTGAGACAAAAGGGGGAGGGGAAAGCGGGAGTGACGGGATGAGAGGGGCAGCGTGGATCAGTGTGTGGGACTGAAAGTGAAGTAGGGAGTGCTGGGAAAAAATAATAGACATAAGTCCGTCTGAGAAAAAGAGAGTGAGAGAAAGCCGAAGATGTCAACTGAAATAATCCTGCAACTAGCAAAGAGACGTGTCTTAACTGCTGTTGGAAGGGTTTTATTTGCAACATCTGCTGGACTTATTGAGCACTTCTGGGTCCATCACTCAGGACTCTTGTCTTCAACATATCACTGGGAGAGTTATTAAGACCAAATGTCTGATTTGCTGTGGATGTACTGAAGGTAAATCTCTCAATGTGAGGCTGTAAACTGGGAGTGTTGGGTGTCTCAATAAAATACACCTTGAGAGTACTAATCTGGGGAATTTTGCGTCATGAAATGAGAATGCATTGCTACAAGTACAGATTCACGCAAGTTATACCTAAAGTATCTTCCAATTTCTTGCGTGAAAGTAAAAGATCTTTGCTCAAATTTCACAAAACAGCTCAAGAAAAAACTTTTGGGATGAGGTCAGAAACAGAACTCGTTATATACTTGAACTAAACTAAATTGTCCAAGAATCTGAATTGAAAGTCAAATGACCCCAGCCATATCCCATTGACAGTGTGTGGTTTATAATAGACACACGCTAATGATAGCAATGAGGTGAAGGATACAATGACCTCCACAAGGCAAAACAGAAGTGGGTGGATTGGCTGATAAAGAGATGAGGGGACACCAAGCAAGGTGGTGAAGAACGAAGACGAGCGACTGAACAAATTACAAAACAAAAGGAAAATTAAGTGTATGAAAACGGAAGTGGACTGTAAAACATCTGAGACAGAAGGAGAGAGGAAGAAGACAGGATACAAGCAGACAGACGGAGGAGAGGATATAAAGAATGAATTACGCTCGCTGCAGTTGTGGACCATGTCTTCATTGAGTGTTCTGGACACTTGTGTGTCTCAGGATGGCGTGTCAGGTGTGGGCAGTGAACGCAGAAACAGCAGAGTGAAGAGAGCGGTCCGCATCTCCTCAATAGCTCATGAGGTGAGTAGAACAGTGTGCTTTGTGTGTGTACACTTTAATTGATTCCATGTTTAGCACAGAATTGATTGAATATTACCTGGTATGTTATGGAAGATCATCCCCATAATTGCTGCTATAAACATTAAAATCGTCTAAATGTGGAGGATATAGCCATAGTCACAGATGTTTTCACTGTTCATTATTTATAAATTAGTATTTGTATACATACACGTGTGTGTGTGTGTGTGTGTGTGTGTGTGTGTGTGTGTGTGTGTGTGTGTGTGTGTGTGTGTGTGTGTGTGTGTGTGTGTGTGTGTGTGTGTGTGTGTGTGTGTGTGTGTGTGTGTGTGTGTGTGTGTGTGTGTGTGTGTGTGTCACAGGTGGGGCAGTGCAAGAGAGCTGAAAAACACTCACAATAAGAAGGTTTAAATGAAGGCGAAGGTTTATTTTCCCTACCACAGGCAACTCAGAAGTCCTTTAAAAATGTAAAAAGTCCAACAACAAACATAAAGCGTCCCGGAGGAGAATAGGGTTCTTTAAACAAACAATCTCAACACAGCAAAGTCCAGGCCACGGGATCCTCCTCTTCGTAGCCCTTTGTATTACTTTCCTCCACAGATGTGTCTGTTCTCCTACTGCTTGTCCTGCTCCTCCCCTTCATGATCTATCTGCCTGTTACGTGCCTTGTTTGTTGCTGTGTGGTGGGTGTGTGTGATTCTCGCCAGGTGTGTTGGTGATGTCACTCCCGCAGCTGCAGCTGATCCGCTCATCAGGTTTGAGTTAAATGGCGGTGCCAAGCCAGAGTGAGGGAAGGCTTCAGTGGAAGCCAAAGTGTCCAGAGACGGGTTGGGTGCAGCCGTGAGGAGTCGAAGACCGGAAAGGAGCTTCAGTGGAAGCCATAATCGTCTTCCTTTTGGAGATTGTTTTCAGTTGAGAGTTGTCTATCATTAAATACCCTTATTTGACCGTTGGTCCAGCCTTCCCGGGTTATTATTTTATATTGTTTGCGTCCTCCTCCCCTAGACACATTTGGGGACGTAACAGTTTGGGGGCTCGTCCGGGATCTCAAGGTTTGCTCTTACGTTCATTATTGTCGGTTGTGGTAGGTTTGTATGTTTGATGTTTTGATATTGCTCCGTGCGCTGCCTCAGTGTTTTGTTTTGGTGTACCTGTGAAACCGCTTCTCCCTCCTCAGTCTAGATAGGGTAGCATCCAGCTGGGCCTAATCAGCCTTTCCTTCGGGCGCTAATCTATTGTTTTGCCTTTCTTATTTTCGGAGTCAATCCTGGGCGGAGACAACGTTCTTCATAGGGGGCTGGCGTTTCAGGGTTTCGGCCGCTGATGTGTTGCCTGTAAGTTGCCTTGGGCCCGGCACGGCTCCAGAAGATAGACAGGGATTAGTAGTGGTTAGGCAGGTTCTGAGGAGGGTGGAGGTTTCCTTGAGGTGAGGCACCACCCCCGTTGCGGGTGGGTAATAGGTGACCTGAGTATGGCAGCTTTTCAGCTAGATACGTTTGTGGCTGACCCGACTTTAGGTACGTTTGATAGGTGTAGAAAGAAGGATCTGCATGTAATCGCAGAATATTATGGGATTTCTGTGTCAGGTTCCCTGCGAAAGGCTGAGCTAAAGGCTTATGTGTTTGATAGTCTTGTTGGGCAGGGGGGTTTTTCTAACCCTGTGAGCGGCCCTGATCAAGAGGTGAGTGCACCTGATGTGACAGATCAGGCCGTTAATGTTACTCCGGTTGTTCGACCTGAGGGAGCCGAACGACAGCCGGTCACCTTTCCGCCATTTGAACCGATGTCCTTCGATTCATCTCCGGGGTCTAAGCTAGATGCCAGGTTAAAGGTGCGGTTGATTCGCCTTCAGGTAGAGAGGGAGGAGTAAGAGAGAGTTTCAGCTCCGCAGAGAGTTAGAGTTGAAGAAGTTGGAGGCGGAGACTGCTTTAAAGATGCGGCATATGGAAATACAGGCTGGTCTAGGAGTTGCCTGTAACACTACCACTGCTGGTGTGCCTTCTCCCAGCTTTGCGGTCACTTTTGACGTGGGTAAGCACATTTCACTGGTGCCGGTTTTCCGTGAGTCAGAGGTAGAGGTTTACTTTGGTGCCTTTGAGCTTATTGCTGCTGCTTTGCAGTGGCCTAGAGACGTGTGGGCTATCTTGCTACAGTGTAAGTTGGTGGGTAAAGCTCAAGAGGCCTGCTCCTCTTTGTCTGTAGAGGACGGGCTCATTTATGATAAAGTTAAGCTATCTTGCAAGCCTATGAGCTAGTGCCTGAAGCCTACAGACAGAATTTCCGCGGTCTTAGAAAAACACCGAGCCAGTCATATGCTGACTTTGCACGGGTGAAAGGGGTCCTGTTTGACCGGTGGTGTGCAGCGGGTAAGGTTGCCGATCTGCCGTCATTGCGTGAGCTAATGTTGTTGGAGGAGTTTAAAAACTGCGTACCTGAGCGTACTACGGTGTATTTAAATGAACAGAAAGTTTCCACCCTGCAGCAAGCTGCCACTCTTGCTGATGAGTATACGCTCACGCATAAAGCAGTTTTTGATAAACGCGATACTTCTCCGCGGGAAGCTCCCCAGCAATTGGCTAAGCCGGTACGTTATGACCGCGCTCCCTCTGGGCCAAAGCCAGAGAAACTATGTTTCTTCTGCCGTAAGTCCGGTCACCTGGTTGCTAATTGTGACGCTTGGAGGCGGAAGCAGCCGGGGCCGTTTCCGAAACCGCCTAGTGGTGTGGGATTGATTAAAACCTCTCCCAGGGTCCAGTCATTGGAGTCCTTAGCCCCTGAAGGACCTGATGACTGTTTTAAACCGTTCATATTTAATGGTTTTGTGTCTCTTTCAGGAAAATCTGAGGATCAGCGTCCTGTGAAAATACTGCGGGACACGGCTTGTTCACAGTCACTGATCCTATCGGAAGTTCTGCCACTAGGTCTCAGCTCAAGTGTGAGTGCAGTGGTAAGGGGCATTGAAATGGGTTTTGTGCCAGCCCCGCTGTACCGGATTCATGTACATTCTGGCCTGGTGTCAGGGTTTTTCACAGTGGGCGCCAGGGTGGGATTCCCTATTGATGGCGTTGACTTTATCATGGGGAATGATATTGCGGGTGGGAAAGTGTATCCTGTTCCTGAAGTAGTGGGCACCCCCATCCCTAAATCGGAAAGCGATGACCTAGCCATAAAACATCCTACGGTGTTTGTAGCTAGTGTGACCACTAGAGCGCAGGGTCGTAAGCTGGCCCAAGAGGTTAACTTGGCTGATTCCTTGTTTGCTTCTGTCCTTTCTGGGGAAGGTGCGACTTCTGGCGGTGGACCAGTAAGCTGCACTGCGGGTGAGCCTGGTGAAAAGGTTACGGATTCAGCTTTGCTGGCTGGCGCTTCGGCACCCTTGCCGCTTACTCGGGAGGCTCTCATTAAAGCTCAGAAAAATTATCCCTCGTTAGATAAGTGTTGGCGGTCAGTTGTCAAAAAGCCAGAGTGTAATGGTAAACGGCCATTCTTTGTGGAGAATGGAGTGTTGATGCGTAGGTGGGTCTTACGGTCAGGGTGGGTGGCGACCGATTCAGAGGATGATTGGGGGATGGTAATACAGGTAGTGATCCCTGCTGACTGTCGGCAACAGGTCTTGGCGCTGGCTCATGAGCACTTATGGTCCGGTCATTTGGGGATCAGAAAAACCTATGATCGTGTTCTCAAGCAGTTCTTTTGGCCAGGACTGAAGGCCGATGTGGTGCGTTTTTGTAACACCTGCGGTACTTGCCAGATGGTAGGTAAGCCTAATCAGCCTGTGCCGCCTGCTCCGCTGCGGCCGGTCCCCGCCGTCGGTGAGCCCTTTGAGCACGTTCTGGTCGACTGCGTGGGTCCGTTGCCGAAAGCCAAGTCTGGGAATCAGTTTTTGCTCACCATAATGTGTATTGCCACTCGTTTTCCTGAGGCCATTCCTTTGCGCAAGATAACAGCTAAGGCAGTCACTAAAGCGTTGATTAAGTTCTTCACGACTTACGGTCTGCCAAAGACAGTACAGACGGACCAGGGAACAAACTTTTTGTCCAGGGTTTTCAGGCAGACTCTCCAGTCCCTCGGTATTTCCCATTCGGCATCCAGTGCATATCATCCGGAGTCGCAGGGGGCGCTTGAACGCTGGCACCAGACGTTGAAGTCCATGCTAAAAAAGTACTGTTACGAGACTGGGAATGACTGGGATGAGGGGGTGCCATTTGTGCTTTTTGCTATTCGTGATGCCAAGCAGGAGTCACTAGGGTTTAGCCCTGCAGAGCTAGTGTTCGGTCACAATGTGCGTGGCCCGTTGAAGGTGTTGAAAGAGAAGCTAGTGGGGGGTAACTCTTGTGGCACTAATGTGGTTGATTTTGTAACTCGTTGTAGAGAGCGTCTGCACCATGCTACCAGGTTAGCCAAGGAGTCCCTCTCTTCCTCTCAGGTCAACATGAAGAGACGTTTTGACAAAAAGGCCGTCGAGCGACAGTTTGACACGGGTGATAAAGTGTTGGTCCTGCTGCCCTCGCCTGGCTCTGGTCTTGCCGCCCGATTCTCAGGTCCGTACTTGGTGGAAGGTAACGTTTCGGACACAGATTATGTTATCCGTACGCCTGAGCGTAGACGGAAGACCCGTTTGTGTCATGTGAACGTGCTGAAATCTTTTCATACCCGAGAAGCTGACCTGAGAGGGCCCGAGAAGACCTCGGAGATGGGTGCGGTCGGGGTTGTTTCTCTTGTTGATGCTCAGCCTGGGGGGGAGGTCGACTTGAGGACGCCCTGTGAAGGTCATCTGGGTGGTAGGCTAGCTAACTCTGAGTTCTTGGCTACAGTCGACCAGCAGCTGTCCTATCTCCCCGCGGTCCACAAACAGGATGTGATACGCTTGCTTGGCAGGTATCCAAGTATCCTGCAAGATGTACCATCGCGTACAAGTGTGCTGGAGCACGACATTGATGTGGGTGATGCCGCTCCCCTTAAGCAGCATGCATATCGCTGTCCGCTAGCTAAAAGGGAAGCCATGAGGATAGAGGTTAATTATATGGTAGAGAATGGTCTTGCTAGGCCCAGCTATAGTCCTTGGAGTTCTCCGTGCTTGTTGGCGCTTAAGTCTGACGGTAGTCCTCGTTTCTGCACAGATTTTCGCAAAGTAAACGCTGTTACCGTGTCAGACTCTTTCCCTTTGCCCCGTATGGATGACTGTGTGGACAGGGTTGGACCAGCTGTGTGTATTTCAACGCTTGATCTACTCAAAGGATACTGGCAGGTTCCTTTGACACCCCGAGCTTCTGAAATATCAGCTTTTGTCACGCCGGATGCGTTTATGCAGTACACCGTGATGCCTTTCGGCATGAAGAACGCGCCTGCCACTTTTCAGCGCCTTATGCAGCGTGTACTAGGAGATGTACCGAACTGCAGTGTGTATCTTGACGATGTGGTGGTCTACTCTGATGACTGGGAGAGTCACAGGTGCAGTCTGGAAACTGTTCCAGCGACTGGCAGATGCCTCTCTTACCCTTAACTTGGCCAAGTGTGAGTTTGGTAAGGCTACTGTTACCTACCTTGGTAAGCAGGTTGGCCAGGGGCAGGTCCGGCCTGTGGATGCTAAAGTAGCTGCGGTCGTGTCGCTACCAGCGCCCAGCACCAGGCGAGAACTTAGGCGTTTCTTAGGCATGGTAGGTTATTATCGCTGCTTCTGTAAAAACTTCTCGGTAGTAGTTGCTCCGCTGACCAGGTTGTGTAGCCCGGTGGTTCCTTTTGTGTGGGATGATGAGTGTGACCATGCCTTTAACTCTGCTAAGTCTCTCCTTTGTAGTGCTGGCGGCGCCGGACATTACTCGACCTTTCCAGCTTGAGGTGGATGCTAGTGCCACTGGAGCTGGGGCAGTGTTGTTGCAGGACGGTGACGGGGATGTGTGTCATCCTGTTTGTTTCTTTTCCACCAAGTTCAAACGTCATCAGCTGAACTACTCCACCATTGAGAAGGAGACCTTAGCCATGCTCCTTGCCCTACAGCACTTTGACGTGTACGTGGGATGCAGTTCATGTCCAGTCACTGTATACACTGACCATAACCCGCTTGTCTTCTTGGCCCAAATGTATAACAGCAATCAGCGCTTGATGCGCTGGGCCCTCCTGGCCCAGGGTTACAACATCTGCATCAAGCACAAGAAGGGAGCCGACAACATTGTGGCTGATGCGCTGTCCCGTGGGTGATGCTACAATGGGGAAGTGAGATTCTGGTGAGACTGGTGGATCAGTGACGTGGGAACGATTATATGTATATGAGGTGACGTATTAAATTGTGATGACCATGTACAATCGTGCATGGGGAGGAGGGGTTTCCTCTTATGGGAGGGGGTGTTACGTGCCTTGTTTGTTGCTGTGTGGTGGGTGTGTGTGATTCTCGCCAGGTGTGTTGGTGATGTCACTCCCGCAGCTGCAGCTGATCCGCTCATCAGGATTGAGTTAAATGGCGGTGCCAAGCCAGAGTGAGGGAAGGCTTCAGTGGAAGCCAGAGTGTCCAGAGACGGGTTGGGTGCAGCCGTGAGGAGTCGAAGACCGGAAAGGAGCTTCAGTGGAAGCCATAATCGTCTTCCTTTTGGAGATTGTTTTCAGTTGAGAGTTGTCCATCATTAAATACCCTTATTTGACCGTTGGTCCAGCCTTCCCGGGTTATTTTATATTGTTTGCGTCCTCCTCCCCTAGACACATTTGGGGACGTAACACTGCCCTTTATCAAGTTTCCCAGCCCTGCCTCAATTAGGTGCCTTGAAACCTCTAGCACCCCAGGTCTTTTTGTGGTGAAAATTTCGAATGGTTTGCATCTCATACTAAATACTGATTATCTCCTCATTGCTTTATTTTAATAATTTCAAAAGGTATAATATATAGAAAACCCTTGTGAACATAGGTACCATAACTATATTAACAAATGTTTTTTTTCTTCTTTTCTTTAAATATATACAATAGCTCTATATGGTAGGAGTATCTGTGCGAAGTTTGGCTTTGATTCAGTGAGGTTCCATCCATCCATTTTCGTCCGCTTATCCGGGATCGGGTCGCAGTGGCAGCAGGTCCAGCAGGCTGACCCAGACTTCCCTCTCACATCTACCAGCTCATTCTGGGGGATCCCGAGGTGTTCCCCAGCCAGCTGGGAGATATAAGCCTTCCAGAGTGTCCTGGATTTTCCCCAGGGTCTCCCACCAGTTGGACGTGCCTGGAAAACCTCTAATGGGAGGCATAGGCATGGGAGGAATTAGATGCCCGAACCACCTCAGCTGACTCCTTTCGACATGAAGGAGCAGCTGCTCAACTCCAAGCTCCCTCCTGATGTCCAAGCTCCTTACCCTATCTCTAAGGCTGAGCCCGGCCACCCTACGGAAAAAACTAATTTTGGCCGCTTGTGTCCAAGACCTCGTTCTTTCGGTCAAGACCCAAAGTTTGTGACCATAGGTGAGGGTTGGGACGTAGACCGACCAATAAATTGAGAGCTTCACCTTCCGGCTCAGCTCCCTCTTCACCAAGACGGCCCCTGTTTTACTGCTGCAGCCGCACCGATCCGCCTGTCAATCTCCTGCTCAATTTTACCCTCACTCGTGAACAAGACCCCGAGATACTTGAACTCCTTCGCTTGGGGCAGGCACTCTGTCCCCACCCAGAGGGAGCAATCCACCGGTTTCCGGCAGAGCACTATAGCCTCAGATTTGGAGGTGCTGACTCTCATCCCCACCGCTTCACACTCGGCTGCAAAACGCCCCAGCAAATGCTGGAGGTCACAGTCCAAAGAGGCAAACAGGACCACATCATCTGCAAACATCAGAGAGGCGATCCCGAGATCTCCGAACCTGACGTTCTCCGTCCCCGGCTACATCTAGATATCCTGTCCATAAAGGTCATGAACAGGACCGGTGATAAAGGGCAGCCCTGGCGGAGGCCAACACCCACTGGGAACGTGTCTCACTTATTACCGAGAATACGAACACAGCTCCTACTGCAGGCGTACAGAGACCGGATAGCCTGTCTACAAAGCACATGTAGACTTGTTGGGCAAACTCCCAGGACCCCTCCAGTAGCCTTGTGAAGGTAAAGAGCTGGTCCACTGTTCCACGGTCAGGACGTTTGTCTTCAATCTGAGGTTCGACAAACGGTCACAGACTCCTTTCCAGCACCCTGGCATAAGCTTTTCCCGGGAAAGCACACTCTCTGGTTCCCCTTCTTGAAGATGGGAGCCACCACCCCAGTCTGTGAGTCCATGGGCACTGTTTCCGATCCCCATGTGACATTGAAGAGGCAAGATAGGCCAACAACGTCCAGCGCATTCAGCATTTCAGGACTGATTTTATCCACCCCGGGGCCTTGCCACAAAGGAGCTTTTTGACAACCTTAGTGGCCTCTGCCGGGGATATGGGTGCAACCACCTCCAGGTCTTCAGGCGCTGCCCCCTCCTCAAGGGACATGTTGGCCGGGTTTAGGAGTTCCTCAAAGTGCTCTTTCCACCGCCCGACAATATCCCCCGTCTGGGTCAGCAGCCCTCCTCCCCCACTGATAACAGCCTGGGGTAGGCCCTGCTTTTCCTCCCTGAGCCGTCAGATGGTTTGCCAGAACCTCCTTGAGGCTATCCAAAAGTCCTTCTCCATGGCCTCCCCGAACTCCTCCCATGCCCGAGTTTTAGCATCCACGACCACCGCAGATGCAGCCCTTCTGGCCTGTCGGTATCCATCAGCTGCTTCAGGAGACCACTGGGCCAACCGGGCCCGAAAGGCCTCCTTCTTCAGCTAGATGGCTTCCACCACCGGGTTCTCGGGTTACCGCCACGACAAGCACCGATGACTTGTCGTGGTCAATGCCTACTACTCATTACATGAATGGACTACTTGGATCTTGGCTGAGTACATTCTCTAAAGAGGTTTCTCTGCAATATTTCTACTGTACTTGCTGTATTAGTTCTACTATTTGCGGAATTATCTCTACTAGACTATTTCTACTAGACTGTTAGTCTGTACTGTCTTTTCTATCTGAATCATTTGAGCCGGGACTTTGCTTTCAGTCAAGTGACTTAAACGCCACTGAACCAGCTCGGGTTAAAGTCTATTTCTTTTTTTTTATATACTTTTATATATATACTTTTTTTTTAAAGAAACAAAAACAATGAGACAAACATACATACATGGAACAAAGAGTTGGTCACCTATACATTTATACTGATGGTACACTGATGGAAATAGATGTCAATTCACCCAATGACAGATCAGTGATGATCCTGTGAGGTCACAAACACAATCCATTTTTCCCAATACATTAAGAATTTATCAAACCTTAGATTCAGCGAGAAAGTCATTCTCTCCATATTTTGAACATCAGTTACAATATCTGTCCAGTCAGTCTCTGTTGGAGGCTCGGCCTGCAGCTTTCTTGCTGGCTGCTAGTAATATCTTTAGCAAATATTTGTCTTGCACCAGTAGGTCATCTGCGATATTGCCCAAATAAACTGTAGAAAAGGAACAGTCAAATCCATCCCCAAAAACAGTTTGTATTACTTGCATCACCACCTGCCAGTATGGCTGAATGGCTGGGCAGCTCCAGAATATATGGAAATGATCTGCCAGCTGTTCTCCACATTTCCTCCAACATAGACCTGTGAGGGTTGTGGCCTAACCTGTGTTCTTTTTGTGAGTTCCGCCCACAGCCGCACCTCTCTTCGGGAGCACAGCTGATTCCTATCGCCAGTGATCAGCGTCGGCGGTTAAATTCTCCTGTCGTCCTCGCCTCCGCTGTCAGTCCGTCTGTTTGCCAACCTGGCTTCCTCACCCGTGAGTAGCTCGTGAGTTCTGTGAGTTTCCTGTCGGATTACCAGTTTGTTTGTTTCCCCTTCTCGTCAGTGTCGAGCCTCGGGTTTTCACCTGCGAGAGGAGGACCTCCCGCTCGTTCCACGGAGATCAGCGGTGAGACTTTTTAGTTCCTGTGTCGAGCCTCGGGCGTCACACAACGGATCGTGCTCACTCGTCTGCCCGCCGGCAAGTGCCACCTTTCCGGCCCGGAGAGGAGCGCGGGTGCGCGCTTCCATTTTGATTGACAGTTTGCTACAGTTCCCGTCAGCCGCTGCGCGGGCACGGGTCCTCGCTTATTGTTCCTCCTGTTTGTTATCGGTGCCGTCCTACCTGCAGATCTAGTCTGTTTTCCCCTGTTTAAAGTCCTGCAATAAACCACTGTTAAGAAGGAACTCCGCTGTCCTGTCGCTGCGTTTGGGTTCCTGAACACACCACATCACAACAAGACCCCTTCCTGACTCACCTGTTTGTGCACATTTTAATTTGGGGGTTATGAAATATCTAATCAGATTCCGCCAGCAGAATTCCCTCCAGAGACCCGAGCCGGTGGAAGTGGACTGCACAGAGCACATATTTGACCAGTCCTCCTCTGAAATGACCAGTCCAGATTCTTTCTCCCATTTTAATCTAACCTTATCTGTTGAGTGTTTTCTACTGGATTGAATACTTGAGTATAATTTTGAAATAAGTTTCCTGTTGTCCATAGTTTTATATATGTCAATAAATATATCAATTAAATTGGCATCACATTTTTCCTTTGTTTTAATCTCCTTATTAAAGTAGGTCCTGGTTTGTAAGTACCAAAAAAAAAAAAAAAAAAATTTTTTTCTAAACCATACATCTCTGAAATTTTCTGAAAACTATCCAGTTCTCCCTTCGGTGAAATTGAACAGTAATAAGTGATGCCAATTCTGTGCCAGTGTTTAAACCTCCCATCAATTCTTGCCGGCTTAAAGTCCGGATCAAAAGCGACCCATCTCAACAGTCTAGACCACATGTGTCAAACTCAAGGCCCGCGGGCCAGATGTGGCCCGCCACGTCATTTTATGTGGCCCGCGACGGCTTGGAAGGTATGATCACCACCGTGGACCCGTTTTCAGTCGGTCGCGGACCCGTTTTCGGTTCGTCGCGGACCCGTTTTCAGTCGGTCGCGGACCCGTTTTCAGTCGGTCGCGGACCCGTTTTCGGTTTGTCGCGGACCCGTTTTCAGTCGGTCGCGGACCCGTTTTCGGTTCGTCGCAGACTCGTTTTCAGTCGGTAGCGGACCTTTGCATGGGCAATATAAAAATCCTGTGATTTTATTTTGAAGGGAATTTTGAATGCAGCAGAGTGCGTCTATTCACACTCCTCAGTGCTGCGTTCACAACACACTTTACTTGCATGAGTTTACACACGCACTATTTGTGATAGTTCACTTCATTCCCGACCTTTTTATTATGTTTGTGCATGAAAGCACTGCTGAGTCTGTTAAAAACGGCTGAAGTTATAAAATGATTATGTGTGTTGTATTACTTTGTGTCCTTAAGATGCACTTTGGGGTTTTTAATTGAGTGTAAAAGGGAATATTTCAAACTAGTTTTTTTGTGTTGGCATGTGAGATTCTGTACCATTTCAGGCTCAAACTGCACCATCTTTTCATTAAATCCATTTGAGAAGTTGAACATGTTCCTTGCTTTGGATCTCGGGTCATTCAGGGGTGATGGTGCAGCCAGACCAGTAGAACCACTGCCCCAGACCACATGCATGTTCTTATTGGCTAGTTATGTCCTTCTCAACTGTGACAAAAAAAGCTTTGAACAAAGTTAATATAACAACGATTGTTTGATCTTTGTCATTGTTATTTTCTTCTGTTTTAAGTTTGATCTTTGATAGAGAAATGTGGGTATATATATATAAATATGTATATAAATGCATGTACAATATTTTTACACTTGAATAAACAATACAAAGACAGTTATTTAACAATATGTTCGGTACTAGTTAAAGGTATACAGTGTTACAGTTACAACCAACCGGCCCTTTGAGGGCGACCATGATGCTGATGTGGCCCGCGGTGAAAATGAGTTTGACACCCCTGGTCTAGACCGTCTTTCAAATAGTGGTGATCTACATTCCTTAAAGCAGATTCTAAGAGGGACTTTAGTCCATTGATTTAAACTTTTAACGTGCTGCTCATACAAGATTTTGCTACCTAGTATGGATTGTAACGATATTTCTAGCTGTGAAGTTTCC
Organism: Cottus gobio; assembly: GCA_023566465.1. Taxonomy (NCBI): domain Eukaryota; kingdom Metazoa; phylum Chordata; class Actinopteri; order Perciformes; family Cottidae; genus Cottus; species Cottus gobio. Next base: position 21,939,565 of record CM042230.1, read on the forward strand.
AAATCTTTCCATTTTGCTATGTACATTGGGTTACAACAACATGCTAGTGGTCTTAATTTTGCCGCCTTGTAGTAGTCTGTTAAACATGGTAATGATCTACCCCCTTTTTCTTTAGAAAGTTGCAGTGTTTTGAATTTAATTCTTGGTCTTCTACCCCCCCATATGAATCTAGATATCCACTTATCCCATTCATTAAATTGTTGCTGTGGTACTACAGTTGGTAAGGATTGAAAAAGATACAAGAGTCGGGGGAGTACATTCATTTTTATCGTTTCTATTCTATTATGCATATCTAAGGGCAGTTGGGACCACCTGTCAATATCTGCCTTGATGTTTCTACTTATAGGGCCATAATTGCTATCATATATTTTTTAAATGTCTTTAGGTATTTGAATTCCCAGATATTTAATGTCTGATGAGGTCCATTTGAAATGAAATCTATTTAGCATGTCTTTCTGAGGGGTGTAGTTATAACTTAGAGTTTGTGTTTTTTGCACGTTTAATTTATATCCAGAGTAGGTTCCAAAATCTTTTAGCGAGGACATCACTCTAGGAATGCTGACCTCTGGCATCGTAATGAAGAGCAAAACATCATCTGCATATAGACAAATCTTCTGCTCTAACCCTCTAACCATGACTCCTTTTATCACCTCATCATCCCTGATTAACTGTGCCAGGGGCTCTATGAATAAAGCAAAGAGGGTGGGGCTGAGGGGGCAGCCTTGGCGGCAACCTCTCTCCAAGTTGACAGCCTGAGAGAGGTGTCCATTAATCTTTATTCTGGCGTTTGGTGAGGAGTATAGGTTTCTGATACAGTTAATGAAATCATCCTTAAAGCCAAATCTTCTTAATGCCAAGTACAGATATCTCCAGCGAACCGAATCGAAGGCCTTTTCCGCATCTAAACTAATCACTGTGGCCCCAGTATTCCCCTTAATCACATGATCGATGACGTGTAGCACCCGTCGAATATTATCTTGTGTCTGTCTTTCACGTACAAAACCAGTTTGGTCTGGATCCACTAGTTCTACTATTATATGCTCTAACCTTTTTACTCATATTGACGCATACAACTTGTAGTCTATATTGAGTAGAGAGATTGGCCTATATGAGCTACATTCTTTTCTGTCCTTCCCCTCTTTAGGAATAACCAAAATGATTGCCTCCTTCCATGTACCTGGTGGTTCACCTTTTTTAAGTGTATAGTTAAAGCAATCAAAAAGCATAGGTACTATTTGGTCCTTAAAGGCCTTGTACCACTCGGCTGGGAAGCCGTCCGTACCCGGCGCTTTATTAGCTTTTAATCTAGAAATTGATTTCCCTATTTCCTCCATTGTAATCTCTGCCATCAAGGCTTTATTCTGTTCTTCACCTATAGATGGTAGATCTAATGACTCCAGAAATGAATTTATTTCCTGTGGGCTAGTTGTATTTGGTTCCTTATACAAGTCTCTATAGTAATTTTCAAAAATATGTTCAATATCCTCTAATTTATGGCATACTCTTTTAGTTCCAGGGTCCCTAATTTCATATATGGAGCTGTCTGCTTGTTTCCTTAACCTCCATCCCAGAAGCTTCAGGGCCCTTGGTCCATTCTCATAATATCTCTGCTTTGCAAATTTGGCTTTTTTCTCTAGTTCTTCCTCACATAGTTTGTTTATTTCTTTTCTGACATTTCTTATTTGATTTAGAATATAAGGTTCCTTTCTTTCGATGTGTTCCCTCTCCAAGACTTTAAGATTCTCTTCTAGATCAGACAGCTTTTTATATCTTTCCATTTTTCTGTGTGCGGTCAATGCTACGAGCCTACCTCTGATCACTGCTTTTGCAGCGTCCCACAAAACACTTGGCGATACTTCACCATTATTGTTATTGTCCATATAATCTTTAAGTTCCTTCTGCACATATTCCTTGCATGTCTTGTCATTCAAGATGCTTGTATTAAGTCGCCACAGCGTGTTTTTCTTTTTATTATCCAGATGCACAGTTAAATAAACAGCTGAGTGGTCAGATATGTCTCTGGCCCCTATCCTACAATCTTTAAGTCTGTCTGAGTTGTAAGTAAAAAAATAGTCAATTCTTGAGTATACACCCTTACTTGCTGAATAGAATGTGAATTGTTTTTCTTTTGGATGGTAGTCCCTCCATACATCGATCAGTCCTAGCTCCATCAACAATTTTTTTGTTATCCTGGTATTAGGAGTTAGCCTCTTAAATGTATTAGAGGAGTCATGTTTAGGTTGTAACTGAATGTTCCAATCTCCTCCACATATTAGAACACCAGAGGCCTCAGAGGCTATCAGGTCAAAAATGTCCCTAATACAAGAATTGTCCTGCCCTGGTGGAATATACACATTGACTAATGTGACTTCTTTCTGGTCAAGATATCCTTTAACAAAGACATATCGACCCTCATTGTCACAAACTTTAGAAACCAGTCGGAAGTTCACCGTGTTAGAAATTAGTATCGCTACTCCTCTCCTTTTCCCTTTCTTATAGGACGAATGGAAGGTATTTTTAAACCCTAGTTTTTTTTTACTTTTCATGTTCCATGTAGTTAAGATGGGTCTCCTGCCAAAACATTACATGCAACTTTTCCCTTTTCATCTTTGCAATTACCTTACCCCTCTTAATTGGATTGTGTAAACCATTTACATTTAGGGTAATCACCCTATATTCCTGGCATTGCATTTAAACCCACAGTTAACACAAGAGTTATGTACCATTGGTGACCAAACTTGAACTATTCTTGAACCATAGAATGAACTCAACAAGTGAATACAAGACAAAACAAGCAAACATATCACAAAACTCAGGTAGACCTCCATTTTGAAGTAGAAAACCACTTCTTTTTACATTACATTACATTTAGCTGACGCTTTTATCCAAAGCGACTTACATGATATACAGTATACAATAGACCGTAGACACAGCAACGGTGAGCAATTAGGGTTAAGTGTCTTGCTCAGGGACACAACGACATGGAGTGGCTGAGGCGGGGTTTGAACCACCGACCCTCTGATTGAAAGAATGACTTGCTAACCACTGAGCCACAGTCGCCCCTCGTCTTTTGTGGGGGGAGTAGTCTAGTTAGCCCCCAGGGCCCCCCTTCAGTGCAACCTATAATACCCCTACCTAGTGAGTGTATTTAGTGCACTTTGTGTGTTACCAGATCCCTTACCCATATTCGGTCAACTATATTCACTCTATAAGCTAAGGGCGAGCCAATACAATTCAAAGAAAAAAAAAAAAAGAATGAACTCATATTCAGTATAGGAAAAATAAATTCCTTAGTGGGGTGGATGAAGTTGAAAGGGAAGCAACAGATAGTCTTTACGCTAGCATAACAAGGGCATACAGTTTCATCCCTTAAAACAAATGTCATTAATAAATGTCCTTAACTGGGCAGTAATCTTGCTTACCCGATTCTTTGCCGTTTAATATGAAAAGTCGTGTGTCAGTCTGTTACCTCCCGTTCCCCCTGTCTCTTTATTTTGGCCGGTGAAAACCTCGCAGCCTCTCCTTAATCCACTCTTGGCGGGTCTGTCGGCTGGTTGTAGTCCCTGCTCGCTGCCAGGTCCTCCGTGTCTTCTCCGGGAACCCAGACTCATCAGCCGACTTCTCCAACTCGACAGAGATCCCCCTGGTCTTTAAATCCTGCGCTGCATCTGCCGCGCTCCCGTAGGTTATCGGCCCACCGTCGAAGAAGACTCGTAGCTTGGCTGGCGGTGGTGTTTGGAATCGTATTCCTTTTTCACGAAGAATTCTTCTTATTTGCGCATACTCCTTCCTCTTTGCCAAAGTTTCAGCGGGGTAGTCGTGGTCGAAATAGATCCTCCTGTCAGTGTGATAGATCTCCTTCTTCTTCCATGCAGAGTGCAACACCAGTTCTTTCGTTTTAAACTCCTGGAAGTATGCAATCACTGACCTGGGCTGCGCATCACTGGGAGGTCTGAGGCCGAGCGCTCTGTGACTTCTCTGTATACCAAGTTCAGCTTCGGCGAGGGGCTTCAATTCTTTTTTTAATGAAATTCTCAATAAACTGCTGAATATCGTCTCCCTCAGTCCCCTCTGGGATGCCATAAATGCGCAGATTGTTACGCCTCGAGCGTGCTTCCATGTCCGTAAATTTCATCTGTAAACGTTCCTGAGTTTGTAGTGAGCTACTCAGCACCTCCTGAAAGTCAACGTTCCACTCTTCTAGGTCGGCTATTCGCGTCTCTGCTTCACCCACCCTGTCAGCTGTAGCCTTGACGTCGGCTACCACTTCGCCCAGCTTCTGTTGAATTTCCTTTCGTATGTCAGCTAGCTCCTCTTTCAAATCTTCTCTGATTTTGTTTCGAAAATTACCCAATTCGGACTTCATCACCGTGGCCATGTTTTTTATGTCTTCACGTACGGCGGCGATGTTACCTTCCATGTCCACCGGAGCTAGCGTTAGCATGGTGTTTAGTCCGCCATGACACTCGACGTTCGTCCGTGATGGGCCCTTCAGTCGCTGTTTTATCAGTTGTATCCACTTTCCCATATGGCTTTCCCTTGCTCTTCTTGTGTTTTTCCCCTTCCATTATTATTGAGCACAAATTTTAAAAGTTACACGTATTTAAATTGGGGAATAAACTCCGACCGACCGGGAGGTGTTCTTTATGCGACCGTTCGATTCAGTCTCATCCCGGAAGTCTAAAGTCTACTTCTGTAATCCAACTGTACTAGGGACTAGGCTCTATTTACCTCAGACTCGTTCATACATCAAAATCCCTCTGCGTTTATCTATCCCACTCGCTCCACACAGACCCAACACCTCGTCACAGGAGGCCTCTGGAACTGCCAGTCAGCTAACAACAAGGCAGACTTCATCTCTGGCTTTGCAATCAAGCAATCTCTGGACTTCCTGGCTCTCACTGAGACTTGGATCACACCAGACAACACATCTACCCCTGCTGCTCTCTCGTCTGCCTTCTGGCCGGGGTGGTGGCACAGGTCTACTCATCTCCCCCAAATGGAGTTTTTCTCTCTACCCGCCTCCATTGTCTACACCACTGTCTTTTGAGTTTCATGCTGTGACGGTTACCCATCCGATTCAACTAAACATTATTGTTCTCTACCGTCCACCTGGTTCCTTGGGAGATTTCTTGGTAGAATTAGACATCCTCCTATAAAATTTCCCAGAAAACGGTCCCCCTCTCATTCTCATAGGTGACTTCAACATCCAGACCGAGAAGTCATCTGACCTGGTACTCTTACTGTCTTCCTTGCTCTCTCACTCAGCCCTTCCCCTCCTACTCAAGAAAGCTGGAAATCACCTTGACTATTTTCACCAGAAACTGCTCTATATCTAACCTCACAGTAACTCCACTTCATGTTTCTGACCACTTCTTTATCTCCTACTCTCTCCCACTTTTGGGAAGTGACAACCCTCCCACAGCAACAGACTCTGCACCTGTGCGTCGCAACATTCGCTCCCTCTCTCCCTCCTCTCTAGCCTCGTCTGTTCTGACAGCCCTTCCTTCAACTGACTCTTTCTCACTCATGCATCCTAACACTGCCACAGACACTCTCCTCTCTACTCTGTCCTCCACTCTTGATTCTCTCTGTCCTCTTACGACACGTAAGGTTCGCAACTCCTCTCTGGCTCCGTGGTTGTCAGACCCGGTCCATGCCCAGAGAGCCACTATGCGAGCATCGGAAAGGAAATGGCGAAAATCCAAACACGCTGACGACCTGCATGCCTATCACTCTCTTCTCTCCTCCTTCTCTGCCTCTATCTCTGCAGCCAAAACCCTGTTTTACCAATCCAGAATTGAATCTTCTTTCTCTAACCCCAAAAAACTGTTCTCCAACCTCCTTGACCCCCCCCCCCCGCCCCCTCCTCCCTCCACCCTTCTACCAAGCCACTTTGTCGACTACTTTACAAAAAAGATAGATGACATATGCTCCTCATTCACTAATCCCCCTCCCATAACTTCATCTCCACTAACATTATTCTCTTCCCCTTCACTTTCCTCTTTCACCCCTCTGTCCCCCAATCAAGTTCTTACCTTGGTAACCTCTTCCCGCCCAACCACACATCCTCCAGTATATTGCCTTCTTCCCTTTCTCACCCATCTTATTAACACCTCCCTCTCAACTGGCTGTTTCCCTAACTCTCTGAAGGAGGCAAGAGTTAACCCTCTCCTGAAGAAAGAGGGTGTATTTGTGATTTTGGGCTATACAAAATAAACTCAATTGAACAGTTCACACAAACAATTAGGTTTTCAGTAACTAATTAATATCCGATCCCATGTTATTCAATCATTCTATCATGATTAATTCTGAATATATGTATTAAATGCATACAATGCTGTCTCTTTATTGAATCATACAAAGCAAAGCTTCCAAGTTTGAAGTTGGGTCACACCAGGCTGGTATCGATCAAGCTCCAGTTCTCAAGTGAATCCTTCTGTATAATAAACCTTTGTTGAGAGTTTTCTAGTTGTTGTGGGGACAAAAATAAAGTTAATTCACTGGTCCTTTGCTGTGTTACATTGCTTTATTCCCCGATCTATGAATGTTGTATGGTGCAGCCTTATAGCCCTTTGTGTGGTGTATGTGGCTGTGCAAGCCCTTTAAAAATGTTTGAACAATAATGTTCACAAACTTTCCAATAAATTCCATAGCAGAGTTCATAAGCACATTGACGTCTTCTTTGCAACTACGCTAAAACATGTCACAGTCTTTGAAGAGTGGCTTCTGATTAGTCAGCAAAGCGCATGACCTCACTCTGAACCGGAGCTTCCAGTTTCACTTGTTTGTGGGAGTGGAAGATGGCGGTGTGGTCACATTTGTGTTACCCGTAGTTGTAATACCTGCTTACTCACAAACAGTCTGAATCCTATCTGTGATGTCTGTCAGGGTACATACCCAAACCTGAAACCATTCAAAAACCACCACAGGAGGATTGATCACATCATGGCTAGAGACACAAAGCCAAAAACAACAGAACAGCTGACTTCTTAATGTTAAAAAAAAATGGGATTTGATGGGATTCGATGGGAGTAGTATATCAAATCATTGTAAAAGTTTTTTTGTGACACTGTACAGCCACCATATGATGTTTTTTGTATTTATTATGTGTGTTATCGTATTTCGATAAAAAAAAAGCTTTTGTATACTGTATATTTTTTATATCATAAAGTGAATCCCTTTTATTTTATGCTAAATCACAGAATTTGTGATGTAGCTGCTTGTTGTTCCAGATCATAATAAACAAACCAGTATGTGAACAATATGGGCAACTTTGGCTCAGTGTTCTAGCGGGTCGTCCAATCAGAGGATTGGCTATTCGATCCCTGGTTCCACTCGTTCATGCCGTTGTGTCCTTGGGCAAGACACCTAACCACGAATTACTCCTGTAGGTTGTTCTTGTGATGTATGAATGGGTATGAATGTTGGTTATCTCTGATGGGCAGGTGGCACGGATGGTAGCCCCTGCCATCAGTGTATGAATGGGTGTACATACAAGCACATACAAGTACAAGTCCCTTTCCCATTTGTGTAGTGGTCCAGAGTCTGTTGACAATGTGCCTGGGTCCTCAGCCCGTTCTTGACTTCAGATCGTTTTCCTTGGTGGCTTCTTCGAGTCTTCCAGACGGCATGTTATTTGCCTCTCTTCCTCTGTAGGATTTCACTGGGCCAAGTAGGATAGTTGGAGAAAATCAATGTGTTAGTTGTTTGAATCCGAGAGCCAAAAGTGTCTGTCTATCATGTGTGATAATAACACACATCTGTCCGGACCGGGACGCATGTGTCATATGTGTACAAATTGTAAAGCCCTCTGGTGCAAAACAGTGGAATAAAATAGTGCAAAAAAAGTAAATAAAAACAAAGTAAAAAAATAGGCACAACGGTTGCTCACTCTCATTGACAACAACTTAGTTTATCCTCTCCAGTTGCTTACAGTGTGGTACTGTGCTGCACCACGGCAGTCCTCATCAACACAGAGATGAGGTGACTGAGGAAACACCTGAATAAATAGCTGTTGAAAACACTAACAGATCTCTCTGTCTCTCTTCCCTCTAGGTGCTGTCTCTGGGGGCTGATGTGTTACCTGAGTATAAACTGCAGACTCCCAGGATCCAGAAGTGGACCATCCTACACTACAGTCCTTTTAAAGCTGTGTGGGACTGGGTCATTTTGCTCTTGGTTATTTATACAGCCATATTCACCCCTTATTCTGCTACATTTCTATTGAGGTTGGTGGAAATTGACACAATACAACTCCCCTGACCTGCATGAGTTGATTATTAGGATGTAAGGTTTCCCCTGCTGTCTTCTCATACTGCTAGTGCTCGTAGAAACAGGGCTGAAGGCTGATATTTTCAACCTGCTAGCTTGGTATCAAGTCGCCTTACCTTTTGGTTGGAGGGACATTGTCTCAACATCTCAGCAGAAATAAGAATTACCATGACACACTTAACCTTAACCGAACTTTGGTTAGTTCAGTATTTAACTGTTTATGAGCAAAACATCCACATGTATTGCTTTTTCAGAGGTTTAGTATTTAGTCTTAAACAGGCTGAATGATCAAATGAATTATTTAGATGAAAGTCAAAAATACTTTACAGTTAAACTCCCTCATTTACTTAATAATTTCACAGTTCTAAATATTAGCAATGAGCTGGTACAAAATGTGTCAATATGGGGCCATTAGTAGGGGCTCTTGAAAATAATTTACTGTTTGTACAGTTCTGAATAGGTCATTATCTAGAGTACATAAAAAGCAATATACAAACATACCCGATATGTTGTTCTTGCAGGGATTATGTCTAGCAGTGTACTTGTTTAATATTGTGAGTAGAGAAGGAAATGTTTAAGGCAACAAATTCAATTCAATTCAGTTTATTTTGTATAGACCAGAATTACAAGTTTGCTTCGTAAGGTTTTACAATCTGTACACATACGACATCGGATCAGGAAAAACTCCCCCAAAAATGTAAAAAACCTTTCACGGGGAAAAAAAGGAGGATCCCTCTCCCCGTATGGACAGAAGCAATAGATGTCATGTGTACAGAATTAACAACGTAACAGAGTTACAGAACATTCAATGACATAAATTATTCATATAATGAGTAGTAGGCATGGACCACGATCTAGATAACCACGATCCATGTAAGCAGGAAGAGAAGGTAAGAGGCAGGAGGCAGGGGGCAGGAGGCAGGGCCACGGAGGCATGAGGCAGGGCATGGGAGGCAGGGCCGTCTCCAGACACAGCCACGATCCATGGAAACTCGAGAGGCGAGAAAGCACATAGACTCTGGAGAAGAAGTAGAATTAGTAATGTGCATTGAAGAGACATGAATTTGTCTAGAAGGAGAGAGAGAAGAGGAGAGAGGAGCTCAGTGTATCCTAAGATGTCCCTCAGCAGTCTAGACCTATAGTAGCATATCTAGGGGCTGGACCAGGGGAAAACTGAGCCAGCCCTAACTATAAGCACTATGAAAGAGGAAAGTCTTTGGTCTACTCTTAAATGAGGTGAAAGTGGAAGCTGGTTCCACAGAAGAGGAGCTTGATAACTGAAGGCTCTGGCTTCCATTCTACTTTTTAAGACTCTAGGAACCACAAGTAGCCCTGCATTCAGTGAGCGCAGCTCTCTAGTAGGTAATATGGTACTATAAGCTCTCTACTGGGGTAATATGGTACTAGCAGCTCTCTAGTGGGTTAATATTACTCTAAGCTCCTTAAGATATGATGTTGCATCACCAATTAAGGCTTTCTAGGTGAGGAGAAGGATTTTAAATTTGATTCTTGATCTTTCAGGAAGCCAGTGGAGAGCTCTCTTTTCTTAGTTTTCCTGTAGTGGATGGTAGGTAACAGGGGTTAGCAGGTGAAGGGTAGGGAGCAGGGGTTAGCAGGTGAAGGCGAGTTTGAAGAGGTGGGTTTTGAGGGCTTGCTTGAATGATGATAGGGTGGGAGCCTGACGGATGTGAATGGCGTTCCAGAGGAGGGGTGCAGCAGCTGAGAAGGACCTGTCACCCCAGATCCGGCGCTTGGTCCTGATAGTCTTCAGAGTGTTTGCATCGGCGGACCTGAGGCAAAATATGTGTTTTTAGTTTGTGACGGAAGATGTAGAGACTTTCTGCAGTCCTGATGTCAATGGGGAGCTCATTCCACCATCGAGGAGCCAGGACAGAGAACAGTCGCGACTTTGTTGAGTGTTTAGCTCGCAGTGACGGAGCTACAAGCTGATTGGCAGAAGCCGAGTGGAGCGTACGAGCTGGGGTGTAAGAGGGAGGACAGTGAGGGGTTGATAATGTTTGTGATGAGAGGGGAGAGTGAGGGAAGGCAGGAAGGTGTTGATATTCCGGAATGTTATGGTGTGACTCTACTTAACATCGTGGGTGGGGATGCTTGAAGTTTAGCGATTTAGAAGTAGAAACCGTTGTAGACAATTGGTCAAGGTTGATGGGAGAAAAGCCATCTAAATATATATCAGGGTTTACATCTGTTTATAAGGCTACTCTATTTGAGGATAAATCTGTACTGGTTGAGGGCAGGAGATCTTGCCTATAATCGTTACTTCAATTGTGTGTGACACAAGGTCTTCTGTCAAGCACTGCCATACATACACTCACCTAAAGGATTATTAGGAACACCATACTAATACTGTGTTTGACCCCCTTTCGCCTTCAGAACTGCCTTAATTCTACGTGGCATTGATTCAACAAGGTGCTGAAAGCATTCTTTAGAAATGTTGGCCCATATTGATAGGATAGCATCTTGCAGTTGATTGAGATTTGTGAGATGCACATCCAGGGCACGAAGCTCCCGTTCCACCACATCCCAAAGACGCTCTATTGGGTTGAGATCTGGTGACTGTGGGGGCCATTTTAGTACAGTGAACTCATTGTCATGTTCAAAAAACCAATTTGAAATGATTCGAGCTTTGTGACATGGTGCATTATCCTGCTGGAAGTAGCCATCAGAGGATGGGTACATGGTGGCCATAAAGGGATGGACATGGTCAGAAACAATGCTCAGGTAGGCCGTGGCATTTAAACGATGCCCAATTGGCACTAAGGGGCCTAAAGTGTGCCAAGAAAACATCCCCCACACCATTACACCACCACCACCAGCCTGCACAGTGGTAACAAGGCATGATGGATCCATGTTCTCATTCTGTTTACGCCAAATTCTGACTCTACCATCTGAATGTCTCAACAGAAATCGAGACTCATCAGACCAGGCAACATTTTTCCAGTCTTCAACTGTCCAATTTTGATGAGCTCTTGCAAATTGTAGCCTCTTTTTCCTATTTGTAGTGGAGATGAGTGGTACCCGGTGGGGTCTTCTGCTGTTGTAGCCCATCCGCCTCAAGGTTGTGCGTGTTGTGGCTTCACAAATGCTTTGCTGCATACCTCGGTTGTAACGAGTGGTTATTTCAGTCAAAGTTGCTCTTCTATCAGCTTGAATCAGTCGGCCCATTCTCCTCTGACCTCTAGCATCAACAAGGCATTTTCGCCCACAGGACTGCCGCATACTGGATGTTTTTCCCTTTTCACACCATTCTTTGTAAACCCTAGAAATGGTTGCGCGTGAAAATCCCAGTAACTGAGCAGATTGTGAAATACTCAGACCGGCCCGTCTGGCACCAACAACCATGCCACGCTCAAAATTTCTTAAATCACCTTTCTTTCCCATTCTGACATTCAGTTTGGAGTTCAGGAGATTGTCTTGACCAGGACCACACCCCTAAATGCATTGAAGCAACTGCCAAATGATTGGTTGATTAGATAATTGCATTAATGAGAAATTGAACAGGTGTTCCTAATAATCCTTTAGGTGAGTGTATATGAAAATACTATACATTGTCCACAAAGGTTAGTTTTTTGTAAATTCCTGACCCTTCTTCTAGTGTCATACTCAGGTCAAAATGTGTACAACAACAAACTGGGGCAACTATGGTTCAGAAGGTAGAGCACCCTCAATCAGAATGTGGTAAGAGTAGGTTTGTGCCCACAGTCTCACAGCCCCGGAGGACACTCAGGTTCATTGTACATAATTAGATGGAGACGTGGTTCCAGTCCAAAGAACAATCTTTATTGTAAACACAATGTTCAGTAATACGCTTAAATACATGAATTTCTATTGAAATAACGACATTTTGTGACTCCTCTATCTGTGCTTTTATTAATAATAGAACAAAGAAAATGTAAGTCACTTTCATGTAAACCAGATTGCTCCATCGGACAAAAACAAATAAAAAGTGCAATCACTTTGTTAGAACAATACAAAGTTGTGCAAAAAAAGAACTAATATTTGGCAAAAATAGCTTATTGTAATAGTCTAATTAACATGTTTTGTACTGAATATCTTTTCAGGATAATAACAATAAAGTTCAACCTGTGAAAAACTAAATAAAACCAGTTAAAAATATTTGGCAATAAAGAGTTTTACACTGCATATCTTTTCAAAACAACAATAACGTGCAACCGGTGCAAAACTATACTAAATTAGTGCAGATATGAGCCTGCTTTCCACTACAAATCTTTGTAAAACGGGGTTGTAGATTTGATACGGCCACTCTCAATTCATGCTCAAAGTTGAGTTTTGAGAGAGGCAACAGCAGAAAAGCCGATCTCACAGAGGAAGATCTGCGCGTCATCACAGCCGTCCTGCCAGTGCTGAATCAAACAGCTGCTGGTAGTATCGCTGAAGTATCGCTGGCAGCGGCCGTCATTCAGACGCGGTTGTCGGCTACGGATGATATTATGAACCCGGACACGGGGGCGTTTGATGGTCCGACATTAGAGGGACTTCCACAAGAAGTTTAAAGCAGAACTAGTGGTTAGTTTAATGGTGGATGGGGGAAACGGTACTGTTTTTACGGAGTAAAGCCAGTAGCGAATGACGCGAATTAACCACATAAAGTCGAGCGACTAAACTCACGCGAGTAACACACCATTAGGTCTACAAGTGTGAGTCGCAACTCGCAAAGGATCTGTCGCGGTCGCGCATGCAGAACCGCAACAGCGTAATTTAAACCACAGATTTGAAAATGCGAAATGCATTCTGGGATATTGGCTGTCTCAAGTACGCACAAGTCTCCTCCTATGCATCCCCGGTAAAATGGGCGGATCAAATCACATCCGGGCATTTTCACAATAATTTAAAATAATTTAAAAAAATTAAAAATCTACATTTCCCCAACCCTCTCGCGCCCCACCTGTAATACCTCCGCGCCCCACTAGAGGGTCGCACCCCACAGTTTGAGAACCACTGGTCTAGCCGCACCTACAAACACACAAGAAACACAATTAAACCCATGCTCTGGTTTTACAAACAAAAAGGAAAAGCAAACAAATGACAAAATCAAACAAAAGACAAATAAGAAACAAAACACAACAGAGAAACAGGGGTAAACTAGTATAAAACACAGTAACAGGGCTCAAGCTAACAGAGGTATACTGTAGACACAGGGCTGATGGCGTCACACACCCGACGAGGGGGCGCTGTGCTGGTTCAATCCCGCGTCCGCCCAGCAGGCCGCCGCCGCCGCCGAAGCAGTCACCTGTGTACAACCTAACGTAGACAAAACAGGCAAAACCAGCCGTAGGCAAAACACGCCGTAGACAAAACAGGCAAAACCAGCCGTAGGCAAAACACGCCGTAGGCAAAACAGGCAAAACCAGCCATAGGCAAAACACGGCGTAGGCAAAACAGGCAAAACCAGCCTTAGGCAAAACAGCAGCGCTCCCGAGTTGAGCCGAATAGAGGTACGCACTTTGTGGCAGCGTTCCGCCCGACCAACAGTGCCCTATAATTAGGGATGACATCCAATCAAATAAAATAGTAATAATTACCCTTAAATTATAGGAAGTAGCACAAGGAAGTCACCTACCGATCAGGCAAGATTCCAATCTGCTCCGGAAGGAGACAAGGGGCCGTATGATGACGTCACTGCCGGCTATATAAAATCAGGACGAGTTACTAACAGGTCACCATGAGACTATACAATCAGGAGTTGAACTCACCAACACCAATCTACAGGTGAGTCTCCTGTGCAGGAGGAGGGGAGCCCGAGAGAGTCTCTGACCATGGCGGAAGTCCAGCCGACCGGAACATGCGCGTGACGTCAGGGAGGGAACCAACGGCATCCCTGTCACCTTTATAGGAGGCCCGGCCACCGTGATTGGCTTATAAGAAAAAGGGTGCACCAAAGCCCAGCGAATAAAGCGCCCTTCTGTTACAAGAAGATCAACAGTCCGGAGCAGAAGGTGGCGGTAATGCACCAACTAGATGGATGCCAACCGCCGTAAAACATCAAGAAGAAGAAGAAGAAGATCAACAGTTAAATCTCCAACTCGTCTAGTCCATGTTGATGTGTCCTTAGGCTTGACACTGAACTCCAAATTGGTTCCACATGCTGTTCCATTAGTGTATGAATGGTTATGAATGCTGAGATATTCCAGATGGACAAATGGCACCTTGCATAGTAGCTCCTCCCATCAGTGTATGAATGGGTGAATGATGAAGTAGTGTTAAAGATGTTTGAGTGGTCGGAAGACTAGAAAGGATCTGCACAAGAACAGTCCATTTATTCTTTCACAAAATATATCTAACCTTGAGTCAATTAAAGCCATACTGGGACTAATAATTAGCCAATCAGCATCATGGGGTGAAAAATCCTGACATCTCTGCATTGTTCACTCAATGGCCTCCCTTTGCTTTTGGGCTGTGGAATTATAGTTTATATATTTAAAATTATCCCTATACAGATATAGACAGCATTTATTCTTAATAGCACCCAACATTATAGTTTAGTTGTTGTAAACTCACTGCAGTCAACTCTTAAAGCACCAGCACAAAGTATGTTGTCATGGCAACACCACATCACAATTTGAAGTCGACATCACCTGTTGACTTAAAATTACTTTAGATTCTGGCAAATATGTCGTTCACTGGTTATTGGTTAGCGAAAATCAGCACCTCCCAATGGAAATCGATTAGACTGGAGGCATTGGGTACATCCCAAGACTCCTTTTTGTCATTTCCTCACTTGAAACCGAAGTTGTTCTGTGCCACCATATTTATATCTTATTTCTGCTCTGAAGAACGAGGATCAAGGAGTGAAGAGCCTCCTCTGAGAATCGGTTATGAGAAAAACGTATTTCTTCCCGGTTAGGGAGACTGTCACTTTGCCGCTCAGCTGTTCTGTCCCCATTCTCGCCACCCAATATTTCGCCAGGGCAAAGCTCAAAGAATATCAGAATTATTTGTAGGTCCAAACATTAGGCTTGGATAATAATAGAGAATCAAACGTGCAAAAAATATTTTAATGAATTTATACATATGTTGATATTAGTTGCAAGTCTGTACAAACTTAGGTGAAAGTCTGTATACACATTATGTGTACTGTTGCTGTTGTGTTTATTTCAGTAGATGTTTCATTTTCTCTTGGAGCAAAAGCCATTTATATATTCATTGATATATTTCTCTTTAGTGACCAGGAGGAAGCAGCCATGCAGACCTGTGGTTACTCCTGTTCTCCCCTCAACGTGGTGGATCTTATTGTGGACATCATGTTCATTGTTGACATCATCATTAACTTCAGGACCACATATGTTAACTCCAATGATGAGGTGAAGTGAACTGAGTGTCTGATTATATCCTTGTCAATTACATTTTGAGGGATCCCAGTATCACAAATATGTCAAATCAAAGTTGACATAAGCCTGCATAGACAGGAAGGTGGATTGGGGTCTACCTCAGGACTTTGACCCAGGAGACTGTCCATTTCATTGTTTGCAATCGTAACTAGGCGCATGATGTCTGTCAAGCTTTCAGAAGTGTATGTTGAACAGCAAGTAGATATCAAGGATTCAGAGATAATTTATTGTCAGGTTGCACAACAAAATTCAATTGAACCCTGAGGTCAGAACATAGAACCCAGAGGTCAGAGCATAGAACCCTGAGGTCAGAGCATAGGACTCTGAGGTCAGATAGTAGAACATTGAGGTCAGAGAATGGAACCTTGAGGTCAGATAATAGAACCTTGAGGTTAGAGAATAGAACCTTGAGGTTAGAGCATAGCACCCTGAGATCAGAGCATATAACCTTGAGATCAGAGTGGTTTAACAAGTGGTTTAATAACCACAGATAAAACCCAACCCCACAAGTGGTGGCATGTTTCTCAGTTTGCTGGTACAAACGATTGATTATGAGTATCTCGCTATCTCCAGGATTGGTCTACTTACAACTGAGGTGGCGCGTGCCGGTGCCTATCTCTTGACAAGTGATGAGCTTGCTAGCTGGCTGGCTAGCGGACTAGCCATAGCTAGCATAATCAATAATATGTAGCTATGTGCCAACAAACTACGAAACACTTGTGTCACTGACGGGCATGGCCTCCCAGCACCATCATATTAATGTTCTTTATCACTTTGTGTCTATTTCCCTTTTTTGTTGAGAAGATAACTGAGACTTCTGCTAGCTTTGAGACACTGCTTATAAATGCTTTGTAAAGCCTGGGTAGTCTTGACTTTAGATTAGGTCACAGAACATGCTTAACTAATACTTAACTGACGAGTAGTAACTGCTGAATTAATCATGGCGTTTTTTTCATGCTAAGGGGTGAGTGGTGTAGAGGACCCAAACGGAGAAGTAAACAAACAAAACAATGACCTGAATTGTCCAACAAAACAAAGTCTCTCGGGAGGGCAACTCAACCGAGCTCTTTTCCACGAACAAGGTGTTCCAACTTGCGTGTTGGAACCAGACTGGGAACCGTAATGAACTGACACACGACAGGGGAAGCCGCTGTGGAGCTTAATGGTGTGTTCACACCGAACGCGACGCGAATTTTTCGCGCGACCAGATTACATGTAAAGTCAATGCACAGACGCGTTTGGTTGCGACAGACGCGAAATTTCGCCGGGCGGCGCGTTAGACGCGTTTGGCGCGGCGCGTTTGACGCGAAATTCGCGTGAGTTGAAATTTTCCAACTCGGGCGAAAATTCGCGTCGCGAAAGCCAATCAGCGTTGAGAAGCTCTGCGCGTCATCACCGCCGTCCTGCCGGTTTGAATCAAACAGTTGCTGATCCACCAGAAGTAGCGCTGGCAGCGGCCGTCATTCAGACGCTGTTGTGCGGCTACGGATGATATTATGAACCCGGACACGGGGGCGTTTGATGGTCCGACATTAGAGGGACTTCCACAAGAAGGTTAAAGCAGAACTAGTGGTTAGTTTAATGGTGGATGGCGGAAACGGTACTGTTTTTACGGAGATAAGCCACGGAGATAAGCCCCGCCCGCGTTAAAGCGAATTTGCGTTGACGGAAATTAACCACATAAAGTCGAGCGAGTAAACTCACGCGAGTAAACTCACTCGAATTTCGCGTCGCGTTCGGTGTGAACACACCAATAAAGTCGAGCGAGTAAACTCACGCGAGTAAACTCACGCGAGTAACGCGACGCGAAATTTCGCGTCGCGTTCGGTGTGAACACACCATAAGACAGCTGGCAGTGATCACCTTAACGAGCCACAGCTGGGCCAAACGAGGGAGGCGTGGTAGTAGGCGGCAACCAGGGGTGAAAGCTGTAGGCAGACACAAAACAAAACAACAGCACATGGTCCACAATAACAAAATAGACAGGAGGGTAACAAACAGGGAAGCACACACAAGGAGCAGCCAGGGATCCTAACATGTAAGGCATAAATAGTCTTCACTTTAGATTAGGTCACAGAACATGCTTAACTAATTCTTAACTAACGAGTAGTAACTACCTTAATTAATCATGAATTGCAGTTTTAAAACACGTTTATAAAACACATGCTAACATAGACCATAACCATTAGTGCAATCATTTTAATGATTTACAAACACTTTACAAATTATCTTATTAATCATCTATAAGTCCTTAATACTTAATTTACAAATGGGGAATCCATAATTTATAAAATATGAAACCCCAGGCTTATTAATCAAGATTTACACATTTATAACTGTGTTTATGAATTGCATACTAATGAGTTACTAATGAGGATTCATGTTGGATTAATGCTTTCTTAATGATGAATTCAGTATTTATTCATGCTTTACTAATGCTAAATAGTGTGTACTTATTATAAAGTGCTACCAAGGTGCGCTAATTGCGGTTAGCATGTTGCTAACAGTACAAAAAATTTGGTGAGCTCTCTCAGGGTAATTTTCGACGCATCTTGCTCATATTTATGGATTATGTTTCTGAATATTGTCGAATTATGTTAAAAACCTGAACAATGTACTTTGATTGTATTGAAAGGCATGGACTTGTTGGTTGATTAGAGGTCATGGACAATAGGTCTGGGATTCATACCAGGGACGTATGACCAGTAGACCTCAAGGTATGAGCTCTAGGGTCTCCAACTAAGGGCGTACAACTACCTGAAATAATCATTAATTGCAGTATTAAAACATGTTTACAAAGCACATGTTAAACATTAGTGCATCATCTATAAGTCCTTAATAATTGGTTTGCAAAATGTATTACTTAATTGGTTTGCCATATATATTACTTAATTTACAAATGGGGAATCCATCATTTATAAAGTATGAAAACCCAATCATGAAACACATTATAGTCAAGCTTATTAATCAAGAATAAAACATTTATAATAGTGTATACTGATGCTTTACTAATGCTAAATAGTGTGTAGTTATTATAAAGTGCTTCCAAATATTGTCTAGATGTTTTTCAATTTAACTTTCTTTATTTAATTTGACAGTCAGTTATTGATTACATACATATGTTAATATAACTGTTGGCTACTTCTATACATATGGCACAAAATCATATCGCGCAAATTGGACATTATTTGTGATATTCCTGACCTATGCATGAGGAAAGTGAACCTTGCTGAATTTTAGTTGATTACCCCCTGTCAGATGTGGTCCAGTAATAAACAGGAAAAGACAACAAGTAATACAAAAAGGTTGCAAAGTTTATGGGAGTTACTGACTGCTGCATCTACATGCTATGTCAAAGTTTATACAGCCACTGTCAGTATCCTCAGAGGATGTGAGGAAAACCCTGATAAGTGAAAACCAGTCAAGCTGCTGGACCTGATGACATCCCTGGTCCTGTTCTAAGAACATGTAGCAACCAGCTAACTGATGTCATCACTGATATGTTCATCATATCACTGTCACAGGAGAGAGTTCCCATCGGCTTCAAGACACCCTTGTTCCTGTACCTAAAAAGTCTGCAGTGAACAGTCTAAATGACTATCGCCCTGTGTGCTCAGCCCAATGCTAATCAAGGGCTTTAAGAAACTGGTTCTCCAGCATCAAAATCAAAATCCCAGTCAGTCTGGACGCTCACCAGTTTGCATACAGAGACAACAGATCCAGAGGATGCCGCCTGCTTTCCACTTCAACCATCACTCATTTAGAAAATAACAACACCTACATCAAAATGTTTTTTGTTGGTTTCAGCTCAGCCTTCAACATGAAACTGATTGGGAAACTAAACAATCTGGGTTTTATTACCTCAATCTGTAACTGGTTATTAGACTTCCTCACAAACCAGGTCGTGGAGTTTTGAGTTAAATCTACTGCTGTTATATGAATTAGTTTTTGTCTCCTCAGGTGGTGAGCCAGTCTTCTCGGATTGCAATCCATTACTTCAAAGGGTGGTTCCTCATCGACATGGTGGCAGCCATTCCCTTTGACCTCCTCATCTACCGCTCAGGAGAGGAGGTGGTTAGGGGAGGTGGAGAGGGAGAGGTATGGAGGAGGAAGGAAAAGAAAAAGACAGATAAGAGTGGGGGGAGGGAGATGAAGGTTTGGATAAAAAGCGGGATGGTAGGATTGAAGGGAAACATGGACACAAGAGAAATAGGAGAAATAAAAAGAACATCTGGAAGATAGAGACTCCAACAACAGTTATTCATTTGATATTGTTATTCACCATTTGTTCACTGACATTATATTTTGATTCACATAGTCACATTGCTGCTCTCCGTCTCGTCCTCCTAACAGACCACCACCCTGATTGGCCTACTGAAGACAGCTCGGTTACTGCGATTGGTTCGTGTAGCCAGGAAGTTGGACCGCTACTCAGAGTACGGTGCAGCTGTCCTCTTCCTCCTCATGTGCACCTTCGCCCTCATCGCCCACTGGCTGGCCTGTATCTGGTACTACACCCTACTTTATCCTGCAGTATTTAGGTCTCACATCCATACTTACGTTACATAGCCTATGTAGACAGTTTATGAAAAGAGAAGCATTTGATCCGCATTTAAAACCAGACATTAATTTCCTCACGTTGGGCTAAATTAAGACATGAAGTGTAAATATAGAAAAACAAGAGAATAATACGATAATAGATAAATCTGTATAATAACAAAATAGTTAACACCATTAATAATAATGTTAATATAGTATTGCTATTTATGTGTTTAATAAAAATGTAAGTGCATGAATAACATTGATATACAAAAGAAAATTGTCTTAACTAATTCATAATTCCTTTGCACACATTTCCTATTATTGACGATAGTTTTAACAGACTCACTGCCATTCCCAAAGTCTGTAATGTTTCATTTAATAGCTGGGACGGATTTAGAAAAGTTGGATGTGTGTATATGAAACTTACCCAACAAAACAAGGTAGTGGGACAGATTTAGAAAAGTCTAAACCGAGTCAGTTCTAATTCTAGATTTGTTTTCATAAAATGTGCTTCGAACCTAACTGATTTCCCCTGAATGCTGTTTATATATGAGCACTCATAAAGCCAGTATCACTTTATTGTGTCATCATCTTAACAAAAATCCCAACTACAAATCTTAAGATGTGAAAGAGCGTACTGTCCTCTTAATTTGTCAAGAAGAACAAATGTGTATGGAGGATGTCATGCTGTTTAAATTATTATTTATATGTTTATTATTAGTATTATGGTCATATCCATTGAATGTGCTGTAACTCTGTTAAGTTGATTCTGTACACATGACATCTATTGCTTCTGTCCATCCTGGGAGAGGGATCCTCCTCTGTTGCTCTCCTGAAGGTTTCTTCCCTTTTTTCCCTGTGAAAGGGTTTTTACTATTTTTTGGGGGAGTTTTTCCTGATTCGATGTGAGGTCCTGGGACAGGGATGTTGTATGTGCAGATTGTAAAGCCCTCAGAGGCAAATTTGTATTTGTGATTTTGGGCTATACAAAATAAACAGAATTTAATTTAATTTTTATGGCTTTTAATAGTTATTCCATTCCCCCGAAAAAAGTGTTTAGATTTTTGTAATGGAAAAGGTTATTTCATCAGTTGTACAATTCCATTAGGAATAGCATTTCCATTAGGAATAGCATTAAAACAACATTTTGTTGTTGTCAGACACTATTTATGACATTTTTGTTACATTATAGTTGCATAATATTTTAAATTGGTTGCCTCCCATACAATACATACTTTCAAATACTGTTTTCTTACTGCACCTCTTTTATAAATTACATCATAAGAGAATCTATGCTGAAACTTATAATTTTAAGCTTTTATTTCAGGCCTAGGAGCGGGAGTTATGGGGCGACTGTGGCTCAGTGGTTAGCAAGTCAGTCTTTCAATCAGAGGGTTGGTGGTTCAAACCCCGGCTCAGCCAGTCCATGTCGTTGTGTTCTCGAGCAAGACACTTAACCCTAATTGCTCACCGTTGCTGTGTCTGCGGTCTAATGTATACTGAATATCATTTAAGTCGCTTTGGATAAAAGCGTCAGCTAAATGTAATGTAAAGTTAAAAATGTTACATCATTGTGTAGAAGGTGCATTTGACATGTTTTCTTCCCCCAGGTATGCCATAGGGAATGTGGAGCGGTCGACCTCGGCTGGGATTGGCTGGTTGGACAATCTGGGTGAGCAGCTTGGAAGGCCGTACAATGACTCCATCGCCGGGTCAGGTCCTTCCATCAGAGATAAATACGTCACAGCGCTGTACTTCACCTTCAGTAGTCTGACCAGCGTAGGCTTCGGGAACGTGTCCCCAAACACCAACTCTGAGAAGATATTCTCCATCTGCGTCATGCTTATAGGAGGTGAGTTCAACTGATACAATCGTTTGGACTTGTTGGCAATGTCACCACAACTGAGCTAAAGCAACAGCAGTTTGGTTTAAAATAAGAACCACTTCTGAAAGCAGTACAAATTATTTTGACTTAATACGGTAACATTTATGCCAAGGAAACAGACATTTTTGATAAATGGTTCAACATTAAATTCAGATGAAAAAAAACTCCAAGAATCCAAGGTTGTGCTTGGAAAAGTAATACCAAAACATTTTAAATCTGGCCCTTGGTGGATAAGCACAGTGCTTAAACTGAGAATTTTTAATGTGAACAGATAAGATATTATAAAACTAATTATAGCTTTTCCCTTTCATTAATTGGGATGGAATGCATGCAAGCATACTTTTGTATTGTGTAATGTATTTCATTATTTTAATGAGTCGGCCTAATTATTATATTAAACTCTTTGTTTGAATTAAAAGGGCATTGATACAAGGTCTCTGATTTGGTCTCCTCTCCAGCTCTGATGTATGCCAGTATTTTTGGTAATGTGTCAGCCATTATCCAGCGGCTGTACTCTGGTACGGCACGCTACCATGCCCAGATGATGAGAGTCCGAGAGTTCATCCGCTTCCACCAGATCCCCAACCCTTTGAGACAGCGGCTGGAGGAGTACTTCCAACACGCTTGGTCGTACACTAATGGAATAGATATGAACGCTGTGAGTGTGGGAGTCGTCCGGCTATATTGTATTCAGAAGCAGCATGTGGTTTGCTTGCATGCTAAAACTCATATTTTGATTTCAAAAGAAACCATATTTCTAATTCAACTAATATTCTAATGTGTTTGAAAATACTACTCACTTAAATTTAGATAACAAATGAGTACTAACAGAAGTAGAAATATGCAAAAGCTTTTATCTTCTGATGGAACCAAATCACCAAAGTTTTGGGGGATCAGCAGGATCATGTCACATGTGCGTCGACAACTCTATATCAACATATCTGATTGTATGTGGGCTTTGTTTATCTTCCTCTTTAAGGGAATATGTTTACTCTCTGCATGCTGCTGTCAAGTTAACAATCCAGTGTCCTCTCTTTAAGTCCTAATCTTCACTTCTCCCCCAGGTTTTAAAAGGCTTCCCAGAGTGTCTCCAGGCAGATATTTGTCTCCACCTCAACAGGTCACTGCTGCAAACCTTTAAGGCATTTAAAGGTAATACTACTGAACAGGCGCGTCGTTAGGCCTGTTTTAGGGGGGCTGAAGCCCCCCTAAAATGTTCTTCAGCCCCCCCCAAATAATTATTGGGATTTTTTTTTTTTTTTTTAAATTAAACTATTGTTTTACACATATTTGTTCACCCTTGTGAACAAACATGTGTTATTTATAACTCTAACATGCTACATATGTGAGTGCGTTTCTGGTTTGTATGTTTTCTCCCCCTTCAAATTGCAATCCAATAGCCTCTCATCATACTTAACAATAAAAGCCCGGGCACTAGGACCTTGGGGAGTCTGCATCGCTGCTGCGCTGGCTTTCTCACTCTGCCAAGTAACGTCTCTCATCAAGACAGCAGGATTACAGCCGAGGAGTTTAGCTCATAGTAAATGATGCACGGAGTGACATTGTAAGTACAGGTAGTTACAGAATGTGGCTATCTGTAGTTGTTAATGATTGTTACCTGCTTAAATTTAGGTTTACTTGAGGCAAATGAAAGGGAATATTGTAATGAGCTATGTTAACATTAAGATAGCTAGCTAGCTATTTTGTTAGAAAATG
Source organism: Cottus gobio (assembly GCA_023566465.1). Lineage (NCBI taxonomy): Eukaryota > Metazoa > Chordata > Actinopteri > Perciformes > Cottidae > Cottus > Cottus gobio. The sequence continues at coordinate 21,963,352 of CM042230.1, forward strand.
TCTCCAGTGAGCAAGAGTGTGAACGAGCAAATTTGAAATGTAAGAAATAACTATCGACAGCTCTCTATTCTTTGCATTAATATATATCTCTAGTATTTTAAAACAATAATGTCAGTGCCTATAGAATGTTGTTGTTTATAATCAGTTAATGCTAGTGAAAACTAAATGTCATAGTGTCCCTCATAACGCTATTGTACCGGTATATCATCCAATTCATTGACCAGATGGATATAAGAAGATTCTTTAGCAGAGGTGACAGCTCAGCCCAGTCAGATGAGAGAGAGAAGGAGGAGAATGACAGGGCTGAAGGAGCCGGTGTGATGGAGGTTAGTGGTCTACAGGTCTAGAAGGAAACGAGTGGAGTTTTTTAATTTTCTTCTACTGTGGTAGAAATGTATAGGCATTTGTTGTCAGGCCCAGGCTACTCCAAGGGATAGCCTAAACTAGATTATTTCATGAAATTTTCATGTCATACAATTGGCTTCAGGATTTCAATCAATTAATGTTTCAATGTTTGAACTTAAAGGTTCATGCAGAAGGAGAGGATGAGGCAGAAAAGGGAAGCTGTTCAAGTCAGAGACAGGAAGAGACAGACCAAGCAGCTGCATCAACAACTAATGATTTAGGTGAAAAAGACACAGGGCCCAGACAGGTTAAGCTGAAGAGCTACCCACAGGACAGCTTTGGTGCTCAGAACAGGTCATTTCACCACAGCTGGTTTGAGAAGCACAGTTGGTTGGAATATTCAGTCAACCATAATGCAGCTTTCTGCTTTGCATGTAGATTTTTGGCAAAAACATCAAACATGATGCTTTGGTCAGTAGTGGTTGTAAGAACTGGAAGAAAGCATTGTTTATCTTTGGCAAGCACGAGATGGCACAAACACATAGGGACAGTGTTGTTGCATGGCAAAGCTACCAGGCAACTAGCCGACAGGGAAACGTTGCACAGATGATAGCATCTGCACATGCAAGTGAGATACTAGAGAGAAGGGAGTATCTCAGGCGAATTGTTGCAGTCACCTCCATGTTAGGGCGACAGGGACTCCCTTTTCGTGGCAGTGATGAAGGCCAAGACAGCACAAACAGAGGCCACTTTCTTGCTTGCATGGAACTTTTGAAGGAGTTTGATCCTTTCCTTCAAAAATATAACCCTCTCTCAAATGCTACCTATAGCTCGCCAACATCTCAGAATGAGATGATTGAGTGTTGTGCTCAAGAAGTTACCAGTGTCATTGTATCTGAGATGACAAAGTCCAAAATGTATGCCATTATGGCAGATGAGGCAAGGGATGCACAGTCAGAGCAGCTGGCTGTTTGTGTTAGGTACGTGTCAGAGGGGGCAGTGAAGGAACGTTTTCTAGCACTTACAGAGATAATGTCATTCGATGCCCAGTCCATTGCAAACAAGCTGCAGCAGCAGATCCAGAACAATGGTCTTGCAAAGCTTAAGTGTGTAGCACAGACATATGATGGTGCAGCTGTTATGAGTGGGTCCACTGGAGGTGTGCAAGTACATTTTAGAAGGCTCCATCCTGAGGCTATATATGTGCATTGTTATGCTCATGAGCTAAACCTAGTGTTGTGCCATACTTGCAGGGCTGTTTCAGAGGCTGTGGAACTTTTCAACTTGTTGGAGTGTGTGTATTCTTTTTTCAGCACCTCCCTAGTCAATCATCACAAGTTCCAAGAGGCTCAGTCCAAGCTTGGCTTGACAGCAGTTGAGCTTGTACAACTTTCAAACACTCGCTGGGCATGCCAGCTGCGATCAATCAATGCAATTCTTGAGACATTACCTGCCATTTTTGAGTGTCTCTCTGCCATTGGAACCCCCATAGCTGTTGGTCTCAAAGCCAAGCTCTACAAGTTCTCAACAGTCTATTCACTTCTGATGTTCCAGACACTTCTGTCTGTAACTGAAGGACTCCACAAGTTCCTTCAGAAAGAGACTTTAGACCTGGCAGAAGCTTTTATCAGCAAACAAGCCGTATGTGACACACTGAAGGGCAAACGCACAGATGTATTTGCCACAGAGCTGTATGAGAGAACCAAGGCCCTGTGCCACACCCACAGTATCCCAGAACCAGATGCTAAGAAAAGGCATAAACAGAGAAAAATGGAAGATTTTGTGTTGGAGACAACTTTGGGTTCAGGCACAGAGTTGATCAGCTCACAAACCTTGAAAGCAGAGTTGCTTTTCCCCTGTGTGGACAGGATGGTTAGTGAGCTTGAACTACGATTTTCTAGTGTAGATGCAGGCCTACTAAAAGGCATCCAGGCATGCAGCCCTAAATCTGAGAACTTCTTGAGTGAATCACACTTGGATGAGCTTGCCAAGCACTACAGCATTGATCTGAAAACAGAGGAGGTTCTGGTGGCCAGAAACTTCCTTGCCCGCAAAACAGAGGCTGGATGTCCACCCCAAGATATGTTAGCTGTGCACAACCTCCTAGATTCAGACATGTTTCCCTCTCTGAAGGCAATCATTCAAGTTGCCTTAACAGTGCCTGTGAGCAGCTGCTCTTGTGAAAGATCCTTTAGTGCACTACGTCGGCTGCACTCCTGGCTGCGGAAAACAATGGGGCAGAAAAGGCTTCACAGTCTTGCAGCCATGTCAATAGAAAGTGACATACTAGGTGGACTGAGTCACAAACAGAAGGCATTCTTTGACGCTTCCTCCCACTAAATATAGTCATTAACCTGTGCTTCCAAACCACCCCCGTCCCTGTCAATGTCCCGATGACCTCACTTCCTCAGAACGGGAATGGAATGCATTGAACATTCATGTTTTCTCAATGGTATGACTATGGCCATGGAAACATGATTACATTTTCTAAAATCTCCTGTGCATTGGATTCTATTTTTGAAATAAGTTGAATGTATTTTTGTGTATTGTGTATCTTATTCCCTTCTGCTCATAATACAACAAATAAACAACTCAGAAGTTGACACCGGCAGGTCCATTCTCCATCCATTGTGTGTGGTCCCTTTAAGAATTAGGATTTGGGAGTGACGCGGATATGAAAACTAGTATATCCGTCTTTCCTTTACAAGCAGGAAAATTATTTCTCTCTATTTGAGAAAAGTTCATATTTGTGTTGTCAAATTTCACAATGACCCTGAAATTCTGTCTCTTCTGTTATCTTATACTGAATGAATGCAAGCAAAGATACAGAGAAAAATCACACTCTTTCTGATTGAACCAATCTATGAACTGTCTGAAACAATGGATATCCGCAGCCCCAAATGAGGCCAAAAAAAATTGCAGCATTCAGCAACCTTGGGGGCTAAGCCCCCCATTTCTTTCAATCCTAGAGACGCCCCTGCTACTGAAGAACAGCTGGGCTCCCCAACAATCCTCCTGCTGGGGACTGAAGGAACAATTTAGCTGTCAATTTTGCAACCTGATTTAAGAAAATACCAAGTGACATGGTTCTTATCAGACCAACACATTGTATGTGTTATGTTATTATGTTGTCTAGGATCTACTAAGGGCTGTCTCAGGGCCCTGGCCATGAGGTTTAAGACCACCCACGCTCCTCCTGGTGATACCTTAGTCCACACTGGAGACTTGATATCAGCTCTGTACTTCATCTCTCGAGGATCCATAGAGATCCTCAAAGGAGACGTGGTGATAGCTATACTGGGTAGGTGCTTGCATGAGGCTTGGGTACATGCTAGTGGCTCCATTAAGTGGCCCAAGGAAGACTCACATAGAGTCAGTAATGTATCTTACATACCAAGATACCTTCATTCATATCTTCACAACATGTTTTTTCTCCTCCAGGGAAGAATGATATCTTTGGAGAGCCCATTAATCTGTTCGCTCTGCCAGGAAAATCCAGTGCGGATGTCAGAGCTCTGACTTATTGTGATCTGCACAAGATACAAAGAGAGGATATGCTGGAGGTATCACATGTTTTTATGTTTTCATTTATAACCCCCCAGGTTCTGGGGATGTCATTGAATGGCTGCTAACTGAGCAGGTGTTAGTTGTTCAAAGTGATTATTCAAAACCATAGGTTTATTCACAAAGTATTTGGTAGCACTTTATAATAACTGCACACTATTTAGCATTAGTAAAGCATGAGTAAACACTTAATTCATTATTTATAAAGCATTGTTCCAACATGAACACTCATTAGTAATGCAATTTATAATAACTGCACACTATTTAGCATTAGTAAAGCATGAGTAAACACTTAATTCATCATTTATAAAGCATTGTTCCAACAAGAACACTCATTAGTATGCAAATCATAAACACAGTTATAAATGTTTTATTCTTGATTAATAAGCTTAACTTATATGCGTTTCATGATTGGGTTGTCATACTTTATAAATTATGGATTCCCCATTTGAAAATTAAGTAATAATATTGCAAACCAATTAAGTAATATATATTCTGCTCTCGCTTTTGGAAGTTAGCTTAGCAGATAGCTAACAGCAGATCCATGAAATAAAAACCCACGAGTCCGGAGTGGAGTTTATACTTTTTAGTGCGGATCTTGATCATGTAAAACTGTGAACACACAACATGCAATAGGCTTACAAACAGTCCATATATACACATACATGAATAGCAAGCACTGATTCAACACACAGTAACCATTAACATAAGACTCCCTTCGCTAGTTAGCTTCTAAGCACGTTTTTAACATGGCTGTCAATGCAAAAATGCTAATCGCGATTAGCCTTGCGATTAGCATCTACACTACACAGGGTTAAACTAAACCGTTAAACACACAGAAAATACATCACAGAAGATATTTACATGCTACATGAAGAAGTACTTACAGACTTAGATCTTCAGAGGCTACCAGACAGTAAACGTAAAACGTAGCTGCAGCATGTCTTCTCAGTGGAATCTGAACTAACTATGGCAAGAGAGAAGGGACAAATAGAAATGCAATTGCGTTCTGTACCACTTGGTGTCTTGAATGCACCACATGAAATGTGGGGCAGAACACTCCCCGCTTGGTATTTTATAATACCACTATATCCCCTCACTGAGGAGCAGTACAACCTCTGAAACAGGCCTTGAATACACCTTAGGGTTGCCTTCTTTAATGATCCTGACATCAACTTTCCGAACTCTACCATCACGGCTGGGAGTGGTTTCAACAATAACTCCCGTCGGCCAATCATTTCTCGTAACCTGAGTGTCTTTGAGGAGTACCACATCTCCAACTTGCAGGTTTGGTCTTTCTGACTGCCACTTCTTACGAGACTGTAGAGTCACCAAATATTCTTGCTTCCAGCGTCTCCAGAAAGTTTCAGCAAGGCTTTGAACTTGCCTCCACTGTTTTTTATATAGATCTTTGAGATCCATCTTCCCTGATGGAGCACATACGGCGTCAGTCTTCTGAGTAAGCAGCATTGCAGGCGTAAATACTGCTGGCATTTCAGGATCCGAAGTCACTGGAACCAGAGGTCTCGCGTTCATAATTGCCATGACTTCAGCCATTAGCGTCACGAGTACTTCATGTGACAGACGACCGTTCTCCTTCAACAACATGGCATCTAAAATACGGCGTGCAACACCGATCATCCTTTCCCACACACCCCCCATGTGAGAAGAGTGTGGTGGATTGAATATCCAGGTGCAACCTTTGTCTCGCAGGTGAGCTTTCAACTCTGGATCTCCTGAGTTGATCTGCAGTTCTTTGCAAGCTCCAATGAAATTTGTTCCTCTATCTGAACGCAATAGTCTCACTGGACCTCTGATAGCGGTGAATCTCCTCAACGCGTTAATGAAGCTGGAGGTTGTCATATTCTCGATAACCTCGATATGTACTGCACGTGTACTCAGACAGGTGAACATGACTGCCCATCGTTTGGCTTCTGCATGGCCACCTCTAGTCCTGCGTGATAAGATGGTCCATGGTCCGAAAACGTCAAGTCCAACATGAGTAAACGGAGGGTCCAAGGTAAGTCTATCCACGGGTAAGTCAGCCATTTTTTGTTCTTCCAACTTTCCTCTTGTTCTTTTACAAATGACACATTTGTGTATCACACTTGATACCAATCCCTTGCTCCCGGTTATCCACAGTCCAGCTGTTCGGATTGCTCCCTCCGTGAAATGCCGACCTTGGTGAGCAACTTGTTCGTGGTAGTGTCTTACCAGAAGGATAGAGACGTGATGGCTCTTGGGAAAGATGATCGGATGCTTTTCCTCCCAGGACATGTCTGCCAATGATGTTCGGCCTCCAACTCTCAACAAACCACTGTCATCAAGAATGGGGTCCAAACCAATGAGTGGACTGCTCATTGGGACTTCGTCCCCCTTTGAGATGTTTTTGATTTCTTCTTTGAAGAAGTCTTGTTGTACACTTTTCATAATTATGAGTCTTGCCTGAAGGAGTTCATCCTTTTCCTGACCACTTTGAAGTGAAGTTCTGGAGAAGGCTCTGGCTTGTTGAATAAGCCTAGCCGTTCCACGGGTAAGGGACTTCCAGCTGGAAAATCGTCCAAACCGATGAGAGCCGAGAGGTCCACTGGTAGCTTTTGTAGCATAGGTTGAAACTTGGGGGCGCACCTCTACATCAGTCTCTGGTTGTAGGAGGTCAAATATCTCTGGATGTGGAACTCCATCCTTTTCAGGTCTTGTCAGAAACGTTGGACCCGAAAACCAATTGGTGTCTCCCAGAAGATCTGCAGGGACAGATCTAGATCCATGATCTGCAGGATTCTGGTTGGTTCTGATGTAGTGCCACTGGCTTGGGTGAGAGGACTTCCTGATTCTTGTCACTCTGTTGGCCACATAGACGTAGAAGTTTCTGGTTGCATTATGAATGTAACCCAGTACAATATTGCTGTCTGTGTAGAATTTGACTGTTTGGATCTCCACATCAATTTCATCCATTATTAGGTCCGCAATCTCTGTTGCCAAGACAGCTGCACACAGCTCCAAACGAGGGATAGTGTGAGCAGGACGTGGAGCCAGTTTGGATTTCCCCATGATGAACCCCACATGGCTCTGTCCTTCTGCATCGACCGCTCTGAGGTAAGCTACAGCTGATATAGCCATCGTCGATGCATCTGAGAAAACACAAATTTCTCTGTGTGCTGTAACGAGCAGAGAAATGGGAATGTAGGTCCTCTGAATCTGAAGCTGCTTAAGTTCCATAAGAGAATCTTTCCAGGCATTCCACTGGGTTTCTTTGTCTGCTGGGAGTTGTGTGTCCCAATCATACTCTTCTTCAGAGAGGTCTCTGACAAGTGCTTTCCCTTGAATTGTGACTGGTGCTACGAACCCCAAGGGATCATAGAGACTGTTGACCGTTGACAAGACGCCTCTCCTGGTGAATGGCTTTCTCTTGTCAGACACACAGAAGTAGAAGCTGTCAGTTTGCAGATCCCATTGTAGACCTAAACTGCGTTGGCGAGGCAGAGGATCAGACGACAGGTCTAGATCCTTAAAACATTTGGCGCGATCTTCAGATGGAAAAGCGTCCATAACACTGCTGCTGTTGGATGCTATTTTATGCAGCATGATGCTTGACTCAGCTAGCATCTCCCTTGTTCTTTTCAGAACACTGATGGCTTCGTCCTCAGTGGAAAATGAGGCCAGCCCATCATCAACATAAAAGTTCCTCATGACGAACTGCATAGCATCTGTATCATGTACTTTGTGTCCTTCTTGTGCTGCACGTCTTAAGCCATAGATAGCCACAGCTGGTGAGGGGCTGTTACCGAACACATGTACCGTCATTCGGTACTCGGTCACTGGTTTTGTGAAGTCGTTACCCTCAAACCACAAGAACCTCAGGAAGTCACGATGGTTCTCACAGACTGTGAAACAGTAAAACATCTGTTGAACATCGGCTATGACTGCGATAGGTTCCTTGCGGAAACGGATAAGTACTCCAAGAAGAGTGTTATTCAAATCTGGTCCCTTCAAAAGGACGTCGTTGAGAGAGATGCCTTCATGCTTGGCACTGGAATCAAACACCACTCGTATTTGATCTGGCTTCTGAGGGTGGTAGACGCCAAATGCTGGTAGGTACCAGCACTCTTGATTCTCCTTCAATGGTGGAGCCAGCTCTGCCTGGCCTGACTCAAAGATCCCCTGCATGAAATCAAAGTATTGTTTTCTCACTTCTGACTTTCTTTCCAGTGTGCTACTCAGATAAGACAGACGTTTGGCTGCTTGACCTCTATTATTTGGAAGACGAGGCCTCGGGTAGCGGAATGGTAAGGGAGCCACCCAAGTGTTTGCGTCATTCATGTAAACATTTTTGTCCATAATCTCTATGAAGGCTTTATCTTCAATTGACAATGCCATTTTCTCATCTTCTTTGGTCCTGACAAAAACCTTACTCCCAAGCTCGTCGTCCTCCAGGAGCTCTGTGTCTTTGAAAGTTTGATTACTCTGACCTGATGTCCTCTCGTTAACTTTCTCTTTGACATGGATAACGCTAGTACATGGACTAAGGAAGGACGCACGTCCATTAGGTAGCACATTGGTCTTGTAGATGTTGATGCTGTTTGGCTTGTGGGCTCCCCTGAGACATACTTCTCCAACAATAACCCAACCAAGGTCCAGTTGTTGAGCATATGGTGCATTGTTGGGTCCATTGTACTGTTTGCGCACCTTGTGTACTCGTAGTAGGTCTCTGCCGAGGAGAAGGAGAATGGCTGTATCAGGATCAATAGCTGGGATTTTACCCGCTATTGGCTTGAGGTGGGGATAATGATGTGCTATCTCTGGGGAGGGGATCTCTGAACGGTCGTCAGGCATCATGTCGCACTCTATGAGTGTGGGAAGAGGGATCTGTACGTTGCCATCCATTGACTCAACTATGAGTTTGCTTGCGCGTCGTCCTGATGTTTCCATAACCCCTGAACATGTTTTTAAGATGTATGGTGCAGCATCTACGTTAATGTCAAAGTGGTCGAGGAGCTCGGTCTTTGCCAAAGACCTGTTACTCTGTTCATCAAGGACCGCGTAGACTTTAACAGCTTTCTCTCTTTGACCTGCAGGATAGACCTTGACTAAGCATATTTTGGAACAGGATCGTGCGCCGATGGAGTCCCCGCAGACTTCCGTGCACTTCGACATTACCTCTGGCGTCTCCTCCTTCGATTGCTCCCCGCTTTGATCTTCTTTACTAGCGGAGCTCACTGATTCCCATAACATCGGCCCAGGATGGAGCGCAGATAGGTGTCTGTTGCTATTGCACTCTTTGCACTGAACAGCTTCGTCACAGTCCTTGGCGAAATGACTTGTAGAAGCGCAACACTTGAAACAGATATGTTTCTCTTTCAGGTAAGCCTTTCTGTCCTCTATAGTCTTGTTGCGGAACCCCCGGCATTTCCTTAGGGGATGGGGTTTATTGTGTAATGGACACAGTCTGTCAGGATTCTCAAACATTCTCTCCATGTCGTTTTGCTTCACTTCATCCTCTGAGGAAACCTCAGTCTTCCTGGTGAACACAGATGGTTTGATGTTTTTTAGAGAGGTATCAGTTCTGATGGAACCACCCATGGTAAGTTCAGCAAAGCTGGGGTCATTTCGGGTCTTTGCCTGGTCCTGAATGAACTTTACAAAGATGCTGAAGGGAGGATATTGCACTTGATAGTCATTTTTGTATTTTGAGCCAACTGAGATCCATTTCTCTATAAGGTTATAGGGGAGCTTCTGTGCGATGGGGTTGACTCCACGGGGTGTGTTAAGGTAAGATAGTCCAGGTAAGAACCCATCATTCCTAGCTGTCTCCAGTTCTAGCAACAGGTCCCTTAGCTCCCTCAACTTTTCATTATCTTTGCCTGAGATCTTAGGAAACTCCTCTAACTTTGTTAACAGAGCGTTTTCAATCATTTCCGCTGAACCATAGCATTCTTCTAATCTCTGCCAAGCCATTTGGAGCCCTGAGCTAGCATTATTAATGTTGACTGCGCGAATGCGTTTGGCCTGTTCTGCAGACTGAGGTCCGAGCCATTTGGTTAATAAATCTAGCTCTTCTCTGGGGGTAAGGTTCAGGTCATTGATGGAGTTGATGAAAGAGGCTTTCCATGTCCAATAGTTCTCTGGTCTGTCGTCGAATTTTACGAGTCCAGAGCTAACTATTTCTTTGCGAATTAGGTATTTGGCTAAGTCAGATGTGTCTGCTTGAACATTCTGAGTTGTTCTAGGGGCCACGACGTGGTTTGTGCCTTCTGATAGTGTAACGTGCGTCTGAGGGTTCATGTGACGTCGCTGAAGGTTGGTGGTGCTCATGCTCTGATGTTGTGCTGGTAATTCTTGGAATGTGTGGTCGTGAAATTCCCTCAAACCGTCAGTATGGAGACCAGGATTGTCTACATCATCGTTGTCCATGTTAGGCTGGCGTTTTGATGGAGAGAGAGGTTCTCGTTTTGTGAGTTGGTGCTGTTGTTGTACATATTCGTTGGTGCGCTGAGCTGGTGAGTACGGAACTGATTTTGTCACATTTTGCCTTGGTAGTTCTCCCCCTTCTTCCTCATAAGCCGCTTCGAGGATTTCAGCTTCTGTGATAGCTGCTACCGCATCACCCTTAATTTTCAGTGCATGTAGGTTTGCTTGTAGCTCGGATTTCCTCCTTTGCTGTTCCGCTTCAATTTCTGCTCTTCTCTTTGAGTCTTCTGCTTCTATTCGTGCCTGCTTGATTAACATGTCTGCTTCTTTCTGAGCATACGAAGCTTTGACTCGGGCTGCTTCCGCTTTAGCTCTTGCCTTGGTGACAGCAGAGCTGTGTGTTGAAGCACGGCTAGATTGGTTTGAGCGTCTGGAACAGGAGTATTTAGACTGTTCATCTGATGTGTCTCGCAGAGGGTTTTCTTCTTTGTTTTCCTCCATAATAGCTGCGGAGCTGTATTTCTGGACTGCAGTGTGTTTAATCCACCTTTCATCTGCTAGCCGACTGAGTAATAAGTCTTTTTACTTTTCTGCTCTCGCTTTTGGAAGTTAGCTTAGCAGATAGCTAACAGCAGATCCATGAAATAAAAACCCACGAGTCCGGAGTGGAGTTTATACTTTTTAGTGCGGATCTTGATCATGTAAAACTGTGAACACACAACATGCAATAGGCTTACAAACAGTCCATATATACACATACATGAATAGCAAGCACTGATTCAACACACAGTAAATATTAACATAAGACTCCCTTCGCTAGTTAGCTTCTAAGCACGTTTTTAACATGGCTGTCAATGCAAAAATGCTAATCGCGATTAGCCTTGCGATTAGCATCTACACTACACAGGGTTAAACTAAACCGTTAAACACACAGAAAATACATCACAGAAGATATTTACATGCTACATGAAGAAGTACTTACAGACTTAGATCTTCAGAGGCTACCAGACAGTAAACGTAAAACGTAGCTGCAGCATGTCTTCTCAGTGGAATCTGAACTAACTATGGCAAGAGAGAAGGGACAAATAGAAATGCAATTGCGTTCTGTACCACTTGGTGTCTTGAATGCACCACATGAAATGTGGGGCAGAACAATATATATTGCAAACAATTATTAAGGACTTATAGATGATGTACTAATGGTTAACATGTGCTTTATAAATGTGTTTTAATACTGCAATTCATGATTCATTTAGGTAATTGCTTGTAATTAGTTAAGTATTAGTTAAGTATTTTGTGTAACCTTATCTAAAGTGAGGACTATATATGCTTTACAACACATTTATAAATTTCCCTTTTTTGTTGAGAAGATAACTGAGACTTCTGCTAGCTTTGAGGCACTGCTTATAAATTCTTTGTAAAGCATAGATAGTCGTCACTTTAGATTAGGTCACAGAACATGCTTAACTAATACTTAACTAACGAGTAGTAACTACTGAATTAATCATGAATTTCAGTATTAAAACAAGTTTATAAAACACATTCTAACATTGACCCTAACCATTAGTGCATATCTAAATCATTATATGTATAAATAAATGCATGAATAAATTACATTTAAAACATTTTTTTTAATCATTTACTAAAATACTTCCATATCATCTATAAGTCCTTAAAACTTAATTTACAAATGTGGAATCCATAATTTATAAAGTATGAAAACCCGATAATGAAACCAAAGGTCAAACTCATTTATCAAGAATAAAACATTTAGAACTGTTTATGAATTGCATACTAATGAGTTACTAATGAATGTTGGAACAATGCTTTATAAATGAGGAATTAAGTTTTTACTGATGTTAACTAATGTTGAATAGCGTGTAGTTAATTATAAAGTGTCATAAAATATTATTCTCAAAACATGTATCATGTATTTTTATTTGTGCTGTATATTTTTTCACTTTTTAATAAAGTGCTGATTTACTGTTATTTGTGTATGCAGGTTTTGGGCATGTATCCTGAATTTTGTGAATATTTCTGGTCCAACCTGGAGATCACCTTCAATCTCAGAGACGTATGTTACAGCTCCTCTATTTATTGAAAACAGTGGAAAATATGACTTGATAAAACTACAATGCCGACATTTGGAATTTGAGTTTTGTTGTAATAATTCAATTTAAAAGAAAAAGCACAACTTCAACCTTACAGTCACAATGCAATTATATATTAAAACATTACATTTTAAAATATCCTATTCAGCTTATTATTTTTCTCCATAAATTAATTGTGTAAGTCTGTTATGTAAATACTGTAAAGCTATAACTGATCAAAATCAATGTGAATCCATGGTATCTCTATCTGGAGATTGAGATCTGGGTTATGCAAGCTGGTTCTCACAATATATATTGCCCCATGATGTCTGAAGGGGATAATGATGATAATAATAATAATGTACAGACAGTCTCTTCTGAAAGACTTTCATTGCGTTGGCCGGTCGCTACGTGAAGTAGTGTGAACGTTGTATGGTCTGGTTGGGAAATGTACAGAAATCAACGAACACAGAAAGGTGTGAGCGAGGGGTCCTCAAGCTATTATTATTAGACAAGCACTTCTGATGGAGCGTACTGGCACCTAAAAGAGGGACAAAGTTCTGGTCTCACTCTTTCCAGCATTCTTCCTCAGTGGCCACAGGAGCTCTCATCCGTAAACTCTGGCTCAAATAAATACAGCCAGCTATTGAATTCAAAGACCTCATCCCCATTGTCTAAATCATTTTAGTATTCATTTATAACATTGAAAATATTTTAGATAACAGCTGCGCCTTTTGTACTCCAACACAATAAACTCTCTCTAAAAATAGCTTTTATTGGATATAATCAACAATGACAATGCACAATTATCCCTGCAGCCCAGCCGCTGCAGCGCTCTCGATCAACATTTTTGGTTAATGAAACCAAATAGAAATATCAGATGAATGAAATGTAACTTTATCTATAGTACACAATTCTTCCTCTCGTTAGCTGTCACAGCTTATTCCCTCTCCTTCACTGTCTTCAGGTGAAGAATGAAGCTGCAGGTTTTCTGAGTGGAAGAAACTCTGACTGTGAGGGGTTCAGCAGACCCCTCAGGAAACACAACCGGTCTTCCACTCACGCAGGTGAAGCTTCACACGTGCAAACAGCTTGCAAGGACAGGGGTCAGAGTCAAGGTGGATCAGATCAGAGAGGATGAACTTACATTGAGTTCATGAGGGAGGACAGGGTTAGCAGATCTCTGTGTTTTGTTCCGTCTACTTTTTAAATTTAATTGTTAACAAATACATTTTATCCTGTTTGAATTTTTCTTATCTTTACTTTGTACTTATACTAATTATTATTATCATTCCACATTTAGCACATCCACCACCACATTCATGGATATGTTGATATTATGAGTATGTGAGGACTACATCTTTAAATCTAGAATTTAAATCTTGAATTTAAATATTCATTTTGACGTGCATTCAATTGATTTCAGAGTGCATAAGATATGGTTCGGACTCAAAACACAAAGTTTAGAACGTGTACTTGAGCTTTACAGCAAAGCAAAGTACTTTTGTGTTTATTCATATTCAGCCTCAATCTGTTCATTCCTTCAGGTTTTAAATGTTCCAGGTTTCAGGCTGCAGCACTCATAAACAGCTATCCTGACAGAAAGGATGAGGCAGGGAAACATGGCTTACCTTTGCTGGATTCTCCACTGTTATTCATTCACATAGCAGTTTAAAGAAGCATTTACCTTTTTCCCAGGCGTCAACATGAGGGAATAGAATATTTTCTGTCTTTAGACACATTTTCTATGTTCATAAAACCGATTTACAATATAATAAACAAACACATATTTTCCCAGAGTCAAGTATGTATCTTCACATTTAACATTTGGGCTGTAATTGCATCATAAATGCACACATACAATCTAGTATCACTTGGACAAAACAGTACTAAAGTAACCTATTTACAAAGTACTATCCTGAAACAGTTTCCAACACAGTTCTTAGGCCAGAATACAGTTTACTGCTAGCTAAGTGTGTCACCACAATTTATATAACTCATTGTGGGCCTTACTTATCAGAACCAAACCTTGTCATTTTACTCTCTCACATAAAAAAAAAAATTATTCCTCAGAAATATTGAACAAACAACAGAAAGTTTGGTTTTGACACATTACTTCCCTGAAATAAAGGAAATAAATAAAACAGAAGAGCATGAGCTGCTCACTACAAGCCTAGGGGCAAATCACACGTCTCAGTCTCACACTGCCACCTATTGTTGAGTAAGTAGTACAGCAAGTGTAGAATACCAGAATACCAGTCGCATGCAGAAAATAAAGGAAATGCAGCAGCAAAATAAAACAAAATAGTTCCATTCACACAAATGTGGTTTACATTCGTGAAAATCACACAAACTTGCAGAGATGGTTTGTGTGTGCCTGTCAGGTGACGTCATATCAGCAGGGAGAGAGAGCGGGGGATGTACAAGACAACCCAGTAGCTGTGAGCAGCATGCGTGCAGCAACGACGATCATAACCATACATTGTAAGACCTGCTATTTACTTTCCCTCCTGTAAAGCATACATTCCATTCATGAAGAAAATGGACAAATGAACAAAAATAAAGTGAACTAATTGCCTCTGTAGATATGACCCTGTGTTTTCCAGTGACGATGAAGGGGAGGACCCAGAGGAGACCACCTCCGTCAGTCCTGGTGCTCCCACAAACGCTCTAAGGTGCCCCGACCCTGATATGAGAACGAAGACCTGTAATCCTTTAACAGGCAAGTGGAGAGATGCATTCAAAGCCCATGAGATACAAAAAAGACAGTGTTTAGCGGTAGCAGCTCAACCTAGCTCTGTGTGTGTCACACTGTGTTTGTGTGTGTGGACCAGATGCGTTCTCAGGAGTGTCCAACATCTTCACCTTCTGGGGCTCAGAGAGTCGAGAGGAGCAGAGATACCAGGAGGTGCCCTGCTCCCACAGCCTTCCCTCGCTGGAGCTCTTTGACCTGCCCTCCTCTTCCCACTGTCCCTTCAGCACTCCTCTTCTTCCTTGTCCTCCTCCTCCTCCTTCATCCGCCATCCCTCGGAGGCAGAAGGTGGAGTTAGAGAAGAGGTTGGAGGGACTGCAGAGACAGATAGCCAGGTGGGTCACAACAGGGCTTGATCAGTGTCTTTATCCGTAGTGGGGAAAACTTTAAATTTGTGTCAGATTACAAGTTAAATACACAATGCCAGAAAGAATAGTTGTAACAGCCTAAACTCTACATCTAAACAGAGTTGCATCTATATTACTTTGTGTTTGGACCACAGAGAAGGTAAATATAAGCTTTAAGATCACTTTTATTCTCATTCACAAAAAAAACCTACAGCTATATAAAGACACGTTATTTTTATTTTTTTAATCTTTTTTTATTGATTTTACAAATAACTCAGACAGAAAATGTGAACATGGCTGTCCCAACAAGGTTAGCATGTACAGGTTATTACATTCAGTTTCATATTGCTTGGGGATAGTGTAACTGATGAACTGGCACTGAGTACAAGCAACAAACAAACGAACCCATCGCTCTGAGGAGATACGAGTAATCCGCTGACTCAAGTAAAAGGCAAAAAAGGCAAAAAATCCCCGAAACAGCCACAATACCAACACAACAAATAGAAAATAATAATAAAAATAAATAATATGGTAAAAGAATAAAAAAATAAAAAACGTTTTTAATTTCAGCATCGTTTAAGTACTTTATGAAAGGTTCCCAAGTCCCTTCACTGGAGTCTCTGAGTGAGAATCTGATTTTTTCGAGTTTTAGATTATTTAGGATCTCAGTTAACCAACTGTTATGTGAGGGCGGGAGAATGTGTTTCCACTTGAGTAGTATGAGGCATCTAGCTAAGAGTGTCGTAAAGGCCAGGATGCGTCGTCCTTTGGACGACAGATCAATTACTTCCAGCGGCTGTGTTCCAAATAGAGCTGTGAGGGGATCAGGGTTTAGTGTTATGCCTAGTACCGTCCCAAGTGTGTTGAATATTTAATCCCAGAACTCTTTTAATTTAGAGCATGACCAAAACATATGTGTATGGTTGGCGGGTGATAGTTTGCACCTGTTGCAGCTGTCATTGGTATTCGGGTAAATTTTGGCTAGACGGGCGTTTGTATAGTGACCGCGGAACAAAATTTTGCATTGTAGTAGCCCATGTCTTGCACAAATAGAGGAAGAGTGGGTTAAGGCCAGAGTGCGAGCCCAGTGGTTGTCAGATACTGGTTTACCAATTTCTCTTTCCCAGGTCTGTCTCAGATGAGATGTCTGATCCGGATTAAGGGAGTCAATGGAACCATAGATAATTGAGATTGAGCGTTTTTGCGCTGGCTCTAGAGTAAGCAAGGAGTCAACCATAGATCCTAGAGGGTGATTAGGGAAGTGAGGATATTCCGTTTTAATAAAGTGTCTAATCTGCAGAAAGTGGAAGAAGTTAGATTTAGGCAAATTGAACCTAGATTGAACCTGCAAAATCAGAAAAGTGCCCATTTTTATAAAAATCTCCAATTTGACGTAAGCCTTTGTCGCGCCACGGATAAAAGGTGGGGTCAGATGTTGAAGGTGAGAATAAGTGGTTTCTAGAGATTGGAGCCAGAGCAGAGGGTTTGTTCATCCCAAAATGTTTGCGGAATTGTATCCAGATGTTGAGAGACCCAGTCTCAGTATCTACCTGATACTGAGACTGGATTGGCTGTTAGTCTCAGGACAACCTAAACACACCGGAAAACAATGACCGACAGATCACTCTGCCAAAACAAATTAGGCTGTTAGAAAACGCCTGTGGAACCATGTACACATCACACAAACTATGCTCAATAATAACCTTTGAATGGTAAAGCTCACTCTCTTTGTATATGCTTATTTACGGTTTACTTTGTGAGGATCCGCAAGGCACCACCGCCAGGGGGTGCCAAAGCAACCCTGGGTGCGGCCAGGGTGTGTGTGTACAGGTAGAGGAGGGGCAGTGTGAGGAGAGCGCTCCGCAGCTGCAACTCATCCCGGCTCATCAGCGGCGGGTTAAAGCCAGCTTCCTCCCGGACTCCCGTTGTCGGGTGATTACGGAAAGTGCCCCTGTCCAGAGGGTTTCACGCCACGAGCTACGCCTGGAGCTACGCTACGCCACGAGCTACGCCTGGAGCTACGCCTGGAGCTACGCTACGCCACGAGCTACGCCTGGAGCTACGCTACGCCACGAGCTACGCCTGGAGCTACGCTACGCCACGAGCTACGCCTGGAGCTACGCTACGCCACAAGCTACGTGTGGATGAGTATTGCCTGCGGGCCTGAGGACTTAAGTTTGCATTGAGGGACATTGCATTTACGTTTTGTGGAGTTTGGCCTGAAGGCCTGAGTTTTTGTGTTTTTTGAGTTGCTTAAGAGACAATAAATACACCTTTTTGTTATACCTTACCTGCTGTGCCGAGTTTGCTTTTGGGTCCGGAACACAACCCTGACAGAATCACCCGACCATATACAAGGACCCAGCAAACCACGTTTTTTTGTTTCTCTTTTGTTTTGTGTGTCCCCTGGGCTTATGTGGAACTCCAGTCCGGAGGGGCGGTTCTTGGCGGAACACTTTTCCCGGCTGGCGTTTGGTGGGCCCCGGGACTACGTGCGGGATCCCGGATACAAGGATCCCAATGTGGATGAGCAGCCCACCCGGTTCTACCTTCGTGATGGCTTCGGGTACATCGACTACGTGCGGGATCCCAGATACAAGGATCCCAATGTGGATGAGGAGAACCCCGAGCCGGATCCCCGGCCAGGTACCGGGTGGGCGTTGGGTGGGCCCCGGAGCCTCCAACGGGCTAGGGGCTCTGGCCCGGAGGCCAGAGCCTCGGGATCTCGACGCCAACGGAGGAGTCGTCCAGCTCGGGCTGCGGCCATGGAGCAGCCGGTGACGCCCGCTCCCTGTGACTCACCGACAGCCTGGACATCCCACGATGATCTGCTGGTCCCTGCCCCGGATCCGGCACCTACGCCACGGCCAGTCCCGGACCCTGTGACGGTGCCGTCGCCAGCCCTGGTCCCGGTCCGGCCGACTCCTGCTCCCCGTGTCCTGTCGGCGCCACGGCCGACACCTGCTCCACGTGTCCTGTCGGCTCCCCGGCCGACTCCTGCTCCACGTGTCCTGTCGGCTCCCCGGCCGACTCCTGCTCCACGTGTCCTGTCGGCTCCCCGGCCGACTCCTGCTCCACGTGTCCTGTCGGCTTCCCGGCCGACTCCTGCTCCACGTGTCCTGTCGGCTCCCCGGCCGACTCCTGCTCCACGTGTCCTGTCGGCGTCCCGGCCGACTCCGGCTCCCAGAGTTTATGCCACCGTGCCTTTGCTAGTCCCGGTCCCAGTTCCTGTGCCGCTGCCAGCCCCGAGCCCAGTTTTTGCCACCGTGTCGCGTTCAGCCGCGGTCCCAGTTTCTGTCCCTGTGCCGCTACCAGCCCCGAGCCCAGTTTCTGCCACCGTGTCGCGTTCAGCCCCGGTCTCGTGTCCCGCCACGGTGCTAGTCCCGGTCCCAGCTTCCCCAACAGTCCCATCGGCGGTCCGGCCGACACCTGTCTCGTCGGTGGTCCGGCCGACAACAGTCCCTCGAACCCCATCGGCGGTCCGGCCGACACCTGTCTCGTCGGTGGCCCGGCCGATCCTAGTCCCAAGAGTCTCATCGGCGGTCCGGCCGACACCTGTCTCGTCGGTGGTCCGGCCGACCCTTGTTCCCCGAACCCCATCGGCGGTCCGGCCGACACCTGTCTCGTCGGTGGCCCGGCCGATCCTAGTCCCAAGAGTCTCATCGGCGGTCCGGCCGACACCTGTCTCGTCGGTGGTCCGGCCGACCCTTGTTCCCCGAACCCCATCGGCGGTCCGGCCGACACCTGTCTCGTCGGTGGCCCGGCCGATCCTAGTCCCAAGAGTCTCATCGGCGGTCCGGCCGACACCTGTCTCGTCGGTGGTCCGGCCGACCCTTGTTCCCCGAACCCCATCGGCGGTCCGGCCGACACCTGTCTCGTCGGTGGCCCGGCCGATCCTAGTCCCAAGAGTCTCATCGGCGGTCCGGCCGACACCTGTCTCGTCGGTGGTCCGGCCGACCCTTGTTCCCCGAACCCCATCGGCGGTCCGGCCGACACCTGTCTCGTCGGTGGCCCGGCCGATCCTAGTCCCAAGAGTCTCATCGGCGGTCCGGCCGACACCTGTCTCGTCGGTGGTCCGGCCGACCCTTGTTCCCCGAGTCCCGTCAGCGGTCCGGCCGACACCTGTCTCGTCGGTGGTCCGGTCGACCCTTGTTCCCCTGCCGGCAGTCCGGCCCGGCTTGTATCCTGTGATTCTTGTCGGCGGTCCGGCCGACACATGTCCCTCGAGTTCCGTCGGCGGTCCGGCCGACACATGTCCCTCGAGTCCCGTCGGCAGTCCGGCCGACACATGTCCCTCGAGTCCCGTCGAGGTTCGGGCAATATCCGGTCCTCCGGGTCCGGTCAAGTCCCGTCCCCAGTCCCGTCCGGTCAAGTCCCGTCAAGTCCCGTCCCCAGTCCCGTCCGGTCAAGTCCCGTCCCCAGTCCCGTCCCCAGTCCCGTCCCAAGTTCCGTCCGGTTGAGTCCCGTCCGGTTAAGTCCCATCCCAAGTTCCGTCCGGTTAAGTCCCGTCACGAGTCCTGTCCGGTCCAGTCCCGTCCCGAGTCTAGGGTTGGTTGGTCCCGTCCGCCGGCACGTCCTTCTGAGTCTCCGCCTGGTGGCCGTCCTCCGGCCCGTCCTCCTGAGTCTCCGCCTGGGGGCCGTCCTCCGGCCCGGCCTCCCGAGTCTCCGCCTGGGGCCCGTTCCCCTGAGCTCGGTGGTCCAGTGACTTTTTTCCTGTGTTCCAGGTCTCTCTCCACGAGCCGGTGGTCGTCAGGAGTGTTGTGGCCCTCCTACCGGACCCCCATCCACCCACCCTGGTCCGGTGGTGCCATGGACGCCTGGAGGCGTCCGTTGAGGGGGGGGTACTGTGAGGATCCGCAAGGCACCACCGCCAGGGGGTGCCAAAGCAACCCTGGGTGCGGCCAGGGTGTGTGTGTACAGGTAGAAGAGGGGCAGTGTGAGGAGAGCGCTCCGCAGCTGCAACTCATCCCGGCTCATCAGCGGCGGGTTAAAGCCAGCTTCCTCCCGGACTCCCGTTGTCGGGTGATTACGGAAAGTGCCCCTGTCCAGAGGGTTTCACGCCACGAGCTACGCCTGGAGCTACGCTACGCCACGAGCTACGCCTGGAGCTACGCCTGGAGCTACGCTACGCCACGAGCTACGCCTGGAGCTACGCTACGCCACGAGCTACGCCTGGAGCTACGCTACGCCACGAGCTACGCCTGGAGCTACGCTACGCCACGAGCTACGCCTGGAGCTACGCTACGCCACAAGCTACGTGTGGATGAGTATTGCCTGCGGGCCTGAGGACTTAAGTTTGCATTGAGGGACATTGCATTTACGTTTTGTGGAGTTTGGCCTGAAGGCCTGAGTTTTTGTGTTTTTTGAGTTGCTTAAGAGACAATAAATACACCTTTTTGTTATACCTTACCTGCTGTGCCGAGTTTGCTTTTGGGTCCGGAACACAACCCTGACATACTTAATGTTTTAGAAAACTGGTTTCATCCTGATGTTTAAATGATAATTTGTAGACAGGGCTACACTAACATCAGATACGAATCCAAAGTAAGTCAGAGGTTCCTGACTTGCTCGTAGTGCTCCATTTAAGATACTACTGTGACAAAGTGCAACTGTCCATGTAGACCCAAAGTGTTTAAAGGTGTTCGGATGAAGACATCTTCAGTGACCCTCTCATTTCACTGAAATAACTAAGGTCAGTTCCACAAATGTCAAATCTTGGCCAAATCTTCTTAGCAGGAATCTTGCAAAAGAGCAAGAGCGAATAGAAGGGGCGAGAGGGGACAACCTTGTCTGGTGCCACGGCATAAAGTGAAAGGGCGGCATTTTACACCGTTAGTGACAATGGCGGCAGTCGGAGAGTTATATAGCAATTCAATCCAGCCTATAAATTCTGGACTGAAGCCAAACCTTCCCAAAATGTAATACAGATATTTCCACTCAACTCTGTCAAAGGCTTTCTCTGCATCTAAAGATACTATGACCTCAGGGGTGTCATGATTTGGTGTGCTAAGTATGTTAAGCAGCCGCCTCGTGTTGTGTGAGGAGCTCCGTCCTGCCATGAAGCCTGTTTGGTCATCGGAGATCAGAGATGGGAGAGCTCCCTGCAGACGTGTAGCTAGAACCTTGGCTAAAATCTTCTGGTCAACATTCAAAAGGGATATGGGCCTGTAGTTGCTATATAATAGAGGGTCTTTCTCCTTTTTTAGTAGGAGACAAATGGTGGCTTCGGATAGTGTTGGGGGCAGTTTTCCTTTTGTAAATGATACATTATATACTTTTGTCAGCAGTGGGGAGACTAGATCAGAGTATGTTTTGTAAAATTCAACTATGTACCCATCCGGGCTTGGTGATTTACCATTTTGTAGTAGTTTAATTGCCTCCTGCACTTCCATAATTGAGATCTGAGCACCAAGGTTGTCAGCCTCACTGATTTTAGGGAATGGGATCGAGTCCAAAGGGTTGTGCCCCTTGTTAGCGTAATCCAAATTGGATGCCTGGTAGAAACTACGGAAGAATTCAGCCGAACAACTTCTCTCATTTTGGTAGATTTATTTCTCGAGCAAAGTATAAGCGCTGCACTTGCAAGAGCAGGGAGTCGTTTTGTCAACACGCAGGTTGGAAACCAAAACAAACTTCCACCACAACCGGATGTTCGGCTGTTTTATACACAGATTTCCGTCACAGGTTTCATCGCATCATCCTAACATCTAATTGGCTCTAACCCTTCAAGGAGGAGGAAAGACACATGTCCTCTCCTTGTCTCACAAGACTGGGGCTCCCATGGCCAGTCTACTGCACCTGGTCTAACATAATGATAACATGTGAGTGTTGTGGCGGTGCCCGGCGTGTATCTAGTCTAAACAGTCAGCGGTTCCCCAGGGACCTCTCCAGCTTCATGATCCAGTATTATTATTATTCTGACCCTAAGCGACCTGAACAGGTTTCATAGACAAAAATGTACAATTATATAACGAATGTCATAATTTATATTTTCACCCTTCCAAACTTCAGGTGGGCATTCTGATGAATAAAGAGCTGAGTAATAACTCAAAAAAACCTCATTCACAAGCTTAGGTTCAGTCACCACAATTCCTGAGGGGGAACTGATCCTAGGGATCAGTCTAGAAAGTGCCATAGCCCTGGTCTGGTGAGCCAACAGCTTACCTGCCTTATCTCCCATTTCAAAATAACGTTGCTTCGAGTGTAGCAATTGCTTTTCTATTTTAGCTGTTGATAGGAGGTCATACTCAGCCTGGAGCTTGATGCGTTGACTGTAAAGTGCAGGGGTAGGAGTGTTAGCATATTCCGCATCAACCTCATTGAGCTGGTCTGCTATCTCTACCAACTTGGCTGACTGATCTTTTTGAGTATGAGGCGTATGAGATAGCTTGGCCCCGTAGGTATGCCTTACATGCCTCCCAAAGAACTCCACTAGCAATGTCGGGGGTGTCATTGATCTGTAGAAAAATTAAAATTTCTTCTGAGAAGAATATTTTAAATTGCTTGTCAGATAACGTTGTGGGACACAGTCTCCACTGTCTTGGTAAAAAACTGTGATTAGGGAAACACATGTCAATTGAAGTAGGGGCATGGTCTGAGATCACAATACTGTGGTAAGTACTGGAGTTGGTCCAGTGTAAAAGTCTATTGTCCATGAGGAAAAAGTCAATTCTCGAATACGTGTGATGAACATGGGAGAAAAAGGAAAAGGCTCTTGAGGATGGGTTAGCGGATCGCCATGGGTCACTGAGGCCAAGTTGTTCTGTAAATGTCTTCAGTGCCGAATTTGAGAGGGTGTGTTGTCTGGAGGAGGATCTGTCTAGACTGGGGTCCTGAATAAGATTAAAGTCACCTCCCAGGATCATTTGATGGCTGTCTATGTCAGAACAACAACGAAAAGGAGAGAAAAAAAAAGAAATAAAAAGGACAAACACACAACAAAACACAAACAACAACACACATACCCATAAAATAAACCGTGGGAACAATAACAATTCCCTAATCCTCTAAGGCTTCCTGTTTTTATACTACTACCTGTATATTGGTCGCAGTCCCCAATGTACAGTATCCCCCTTAGGAGGTGCAGGCATAGATTGAAAGCAAATTATTGTTTAATAATAACAATGTAAAGTACTGTCAACGCAAAACGGTTGTAACAACAAAACTCTTACCACCATAACCAGGTTGGATTGAAAATAACGCCACATTTCGGACCGAGGGCTGCGCCTCGTTTTAGTGGGTCGCAGTCATTATGAGTCCAGTCGCGTTCCAACAAAGGCGGTGGCTTCTTTGGCTGATGAGAAACGTCTCTTATTACCATCTTTGTCAGTGATTTGAAGTCTCGCCGGGTATAGTAGAGCTGGTCGCAAGCCCAAGTTGTAAAGTACCGCCATGGTGTCGCGGTACGCTGCCCGCTGCTCCAGGACGTCGGGGCAGTAGTCCTCATAGATGCGTACCGGAGTGTCCCTGTATTTGAGTTCGTTCCTTCGCTTTATAGAACTTCATAATTCTGCACAGTGAAGGTCAAACATCCAAGTGAAGTAACGGAGCAGTAATCTATTACTGTAAAAGAGTAGATATGTCAAAATAATAAGATAAACAATTATTGTATGATCTCCACAATGTTATATCAAGACAATATTTATTTTAAGTCAAAGTTAAGACTTTTTACCTTTGTTGTTTTTGTGAAATTACTAATTTAATGATGAGTGGCCTCTTGGCTCTTTTGCAGGATTCCTGCTAAGAAGATTTGGCCAAGATTTGACATTTGTGGAACTGACCTTAGTTCTTTCAGTGAAATGAGAGGGTCACTGAAGATGTCTTCATCCGAACACCTTTAAACACTTTGGGTCTACATGGACAGTTGCACTTTGTCACAGTAGTATCTTAAATGGAGCACTACGAGCAAGTCAGGAACCTCTGACTTACTTTGGATTCGTATCTGATGTTAGTGTAGCCCTGTCTACAAATTATCATTTAAACATCAGGATGAAACCAGTTTTCTAAAACATTAAGTAAACCGTAAATATGCATATACAAAGAGAGTGAGCTTTACCGTTCAAAGGTTAGAGGTCATCTAAATGAGCATAGTTTGTGTGATGTGTACATGGTTCCACAGGTGTTTTCTAACAGCCTAATTTGTTTTGGCAGAGTGATCTGTCGGTCATTGTTTTCCGTTGTGTTTAGGTTGGGACTGAGACTAACAGCCAATCCAGTCTCAGTATCAGGTAGAAGGGTACTAGATGCATACTAGAGGTGTCATGTTATAGTGGATGGAAAAAGCTAATGACCCCCTGTTGAGTGAACCTTGAATTGTTGTGAGAACGTCCCTAATATTCTGTGTCAGGCCTGGACTAAAATGAGGACTCAGATGCAGGAGATAGACGAATGAGCGCACTTTATTGAGTTCAGCTCCTCTTTGACGAGTGACAAAATAAATGGGCTAGGTAATCTCGCTAACTAACCTAGGACCTGGCAAGGTAACTCGTGGGAAACAAAACAAACGGCTACTTGATAAACAAGACGAAGCTAAACCTAGAAACTTCACAAAACGAAAAATCACTCTCAAGGAGGAAACAGGAAACCACTGACGAGGACCTGGCAAGGTAACTCGTGGGAAACCAAAACAAACGGCTAATTAATAAAACAAAACGAATCTAAACTAGAAACTTCACATAACAAAAGAATCACTCTCAAGGAGGAAACAGGAAACCACTGACGAGGACCTGGCAAGGTAACTCGTGGGGGAACCAAAACAAACAGCTAATTAATAAAATAAGACTAAGCTAAACTAGAAACTTTACAAACAAAAAATCACTCTCAATGAGGAAACCGAAAACAACTTACGTGGCTGAGCATAAACTCTTGACAAACGACTATGAACGACTATGGCTGTGGAACAGGGCTTAGGTGTACGGACAAGGACGAAACACTTTGGCACAAGACAAAGGGGAGACGCAGACTATAAGCACATGAGGGTAATGGGGAACAGGTGGAAACAATTGGGAATCAGGAGAGACAATCAGACCGGTGACACATGAGGAAGAGGGAGGGCCAGTAACCGCGGTGTGACAGTACCCCCCCCTCTAGGGCCGACTCCTGACGGCCCAGGCTGGTCAGGATGGTCCCTATGGAAGTCCGTGATGAGCGTAGAGTCGACAATGTAGCGAGACGGAACCCACTGCCTCTCCTCCGGGCCATATCCGACCCAGTCCACCAAATACTGTTTACCTCGGCCCCGGTTGCGAACCGCCAGCAACTGCTTGACCTTGTACACTGGACCGCCTTCTATAACTTCTGGGGGCGGTGGAGGGGCAGCAGCTGGGACCATCGGACTCTCCTTGGCGGGCTTGACCCGACTTACGTGGAAGGTCGGGTGAACACGGAGGGCTCGGGGCAGGCGAAGGCGAACTGCTGCAGGACCGATGAGCTTGGTGATGGGAAACGGACCCACGAACCGCGGAGCCAGCTTCTTGGAAGGAACCTTAAGGTGTAGATCCCTGGCGGAGAGCCACACTCTCTGTCCTTGCCTGTAGGTGGGGGCGGGTCGTCTCTTGCGGTCCGCAGTCTTCTTGACTCGGTCCCCTTGGCGAATCAATACCTGCGGGGCAGCCGCCCAGATGCGGTGGCAGCGGTGCACCATGTCATGGGCAGAGGGTACAGACACCTCCGGCTCGTTGTCCGCGAAAACCGGGGGCTGGTAACCAAACACACACTTGAACGGTGACATACCTGTGGCCGAGGTGGGCAGTAGGTTGTGGGCATACTCGACCCAGACCAGGTGTTTGCTCCATGTCGAAGGATTCTGCGAGACCAGACACCGGAGGCCGGTTTCCAGTTGCTGGTTGAGGCGTTCGGTCTGGCCGTTGGCCTCTGGGTGATAACCCGAGGTCAGGCTGGCCTTCGCTCTGATGAGCCGGCAGAACTCCCTCCAGAACAAGGAGACGAACTGGGGACCCCGGTCTGAGACAATGTCTTTGGGAAATCCGTGAACCTTAAAAACATTGATCATCATGATCTCCGCCGTTTCTTTGGCAGAGGGCAGTTTAGGCAGAGCGATGAATCTAGCCATCTTGGAAAATCTGTCCACCACGCTGAGGACAGTGGTGTTACCTTAAGAGGCCGGAAGCCCCGTGACGAAGTCCACTGAGATGTCGGAACACGGTCTGGAGGGGATGGGAAGTGGCTGCAGGAGACCCATGCATGAACCGGAGGACGACTTGTTTCGAGCGCAAACCGAACATGCCTCTACGTACTCCCGGACCTCCGGCTCCATGGAGGGCCACCAGAACCTCTGGGAGATAGCGAACATCGTTCTTCGAACTCCCGGATGGCAAGAGAGCAGTGAGGTTTGGGCCCAGTGGATCACCTGTGGGCGCAAATCGACCGGGACAAACAAACGATTCTCTGGGCACCCACTAGGTGACAGAGCCTCACCATTAGCCTGCTTAACCTCATTTTCTATCTGCCAAGTCAGTGCTCCAACCACACAGGTAAGTGGGAGGATTGTTTCTGGATCCTTGGCAGCAGGCTCGGGGTCGAAGAGACGAGACAGGGCGTCTGGCTTGACGTTTCGGGACCCTGGCCTGTATGAGAGAGAGAAGGAGAATCGGTTAAAAAATAGCGCCCACCTGGCCTGCCGAGAATTGAGTCTTTTAGCTTTCTTGATGTATTCTAGATTCTTGTGATCAGTCCATACAATGAATGGATGGTCGGCCCCCTCGAGCCAGTGTCTCCACTCCTCCAGAGCGAGTTTGACCGCCAGCAACTCCCGGTTACCAACGTCGTAGTTTCGCTCCGCTTTGGATAGCCGCCGTGACAGGAAGGCACAAGGGTGCACCTTACCATCCTGCTCTGACCGCTGGGAGAGGATGGCCCCAACCCCTTCGTTGGAGGCGTCCACCTCTACCACGAACTGTCGTCGAGGGTCTGGCATGGTGAGGATGGGGGCCGAGGTAAAGCGGTGCTTGAGGAAACGAAAAGCAGCATCAGCTTCTGGAGACCAGTGGAACTGCACCTGTGTGGAGGTAAGGGCATGGAGAGGAGCATCGATTGCGCTAAAACCTCTGATGAACCGCCTGTAAAAGTTAGCAAATCCTAGGAACTGCTGAATCTTCTTGCGGCTATCCGGTGTAGGCCACTCGACCACCGCGCTAATCTTAGCCGGGTCCATCTGCACTCTTCCTGGGGCTACGATGAAGCCCAGGAAGGAGACAGTATCGGCATGGAATTCACTCTTTTCTGCCTTGACATAAAGTTTATTTTCTAGCAGTCTGTTCAATACCTGAGTTACATGGGCTTGGTGTTCATTCAGGTCAGGAGAGTAGATAAGTATATCATCCAAATAAACATACACAAAATGGTCAAGAAAGTCTCTTAGCACATCATTTATCATGGCCTGGAACACGGCAGGGGCATTTGTGAGGCCAAAAGGCATGACTTTGTACTCATAGTGCCCACTGGGTGTATTAAACACGGTCTTCCACTCGTCACCTTCTCTTATCTGCACCAAGTGGTAGGCGTTGCGAAGATCCAACTTGGTGAAGATCTTAACCTGTTGGAGCTGGTCAAACACAGACGACATAAGACGAAGTGGGTAGCGGTTCTTTATAGTTATGTTATTGAGTGGGCTGTAGTCGATGCAAGGTCTTAGGGAACCATCCTTCTTGCCCACAAAGAAGAAACCGGCTCCGGCTGGTGATGAGGGGCGAATCAGCCCTGCTTTCAGGGAGGTTTCAATGTACTCCCGCATGGCCCTCCTCTCTGGCCCAGAAACCGCGTACAGGCGGCCCTTGGGAATGGTGGAACCTGGAATCAGCTCAATGGCACAATCATAGGGTCGGTGAGGAGGGAGTGACAGGGCTTTGGGTTTGTTAAAAACCTCCTTGAGGTGGTGGTAGCAGGAAGGCACGGAGCTCAGGTCCGGGTGATTGGGGTCTGCGGCGGGATTAGCAGAGATTAGGTTAATGCCTGTGACTTCCTCCTCCCGACCCGAGAGGTTCAGACAGTCGCCCACACAGTCCCCTCCCCAGCTCAGGATCTCTCCAGTTCTCCAATCTATATGGGGACTGTGACGAAATAACCATGGCTGTCCCAAAATTAGAGTCTGTGAGGGTGACTTGAATACATAAAAACGAATGTTCTCCTGGTGATTGTTTATGCACGGTTTGGCCCAGCTGTTCTGCTAGTTCCCAGCTCATCAAGCTTTCATCAGCCCCCGAGTCTATGAGCGCCTTGAGTTCAGTGGTGGTGTGGTGCATTACCTGGACTGTCGTGAGAGTGCGTGAGGTGCTGCCTGAGCCTTTGAAATCACTCACCACGGTCCTCTTGGCAGTGCAGGTGGTGACGAGATGACCGGGTTCCCCGCAGTAAAAGCAGCGGCCCTCACGTAGACATCTCTGTCGCTCCTCGGGTGTTAGTTGGGCTCTCCCTAGCTGCATGGGCTCTCCCTCTCCTTCTGAAGGGGGATAATGACGCTGCTCTGGCGGTGTTCGACGGGTGGTCGACCATCCTGGTGCTTGAGTGCGTAGGGGTCTCTCCATCGTGGTGGGTCTTGTGAGGCGTTGCTGCCTGAGTTGACGGGTTCGGTTGTCCATCCGGATTGCGAGGGCAATGAGTGAGTCGAGATCTGTGGGTAGGTCCAAGGGGACCAGAAGGTCTTGGATAGGGGCTGCCAGCCCCTTCAGAAACACGTCGTATAAGGCGGTAGAATCCCAGCCACTCTCTGCCGACAAGGTGCGGAGGCGAATGGCGTAGTCACATACGGAATCGCTGCCCTGATTCAGCCCGCTCAGCTCCCGAGCCTTTTCCCGGTCGGTTGTTACCGGGTCGAAAATCTTCTGCAGCGCCGTTTCAAACTCTGAGAGGGATCTGCAAACTGGCGAATCCCGGGCCCTCTCTGCCGAGGCCCATGCTTTGGCTCTTCCGGTAAGGTGGGAAATCATAAATGCAATCTTGGATCGGTCAGTGGGAAAAGCATGGGGGTTTAGTTCATAGTGTATGGAGCAGTCTATAAGGAATGTTTTGCATAACCCTAGTTCTCCAGAGAATCGCACTGGTGGGGCTAGCTTACACGCTGCTCCAACGACCGGCACAGTCGGGACGGGCATCACGGGTGGAGCATCTGCTACTCCCGGAGGCTCGGGTGCGGTAACCGTCCGCACTAGATGATTACTTTTGGTCCCTTAAAAAGAGGGTGGTCACATTTTAATTTGTTGTAATTCCTACACCGTTCACCTGATTTGGATGTAAATACCCTCAAATTAAAGCTGAAAGTCTGCACTTAAAGGACATCTTGATTTTTTCATTACAACTCCATTGTTGTGGTGTACAGAGCCAAAATAATGAAAAATGTGTCAATGTCCAAATATTTATGGACCTAACTGTATCTGGCGTATGTAAAAGTGTTTAAAGTGTTTAAAAAAGGGTTAAATACATTTACAACACAAGATAACATGACTAAATAAGAGGCACAGACCTTTTATTTTACTACCTAAATTCTATTGTTGAACTTATTACTGCCCTAATACTAAATCCCTTCATTGGCTCCCACAGCAGCAAAGAATCAACTTAAAACGCCTGAATGGTGCTTTAAGCAGTTGCAGTCAACTCAAATGTATTTTTCATGAAAGCTAATAATAATAATATAATAATACATTACTTTTAGTGGAAATTGTTTGCTTTAAATATAGTACACATTTTATAAGACTTTGTGTATTGTTCTTTTTATAAATAGGCTTTAGAACGTGTTATGCTTATTATAAAGCATTAGGAGTATGTAGGTGTGCTTATAACTATAATTGTACAGTGCTAGAAGCAGATTATAACTCATTATACATATGTTACTCGGTTTTCCAGGTTGGAGTATCATATGTCAGCAGACATCGGGACCATCATGCAGCTGCTACAGAGGCAGATGCCAATCATCCCACCTTCCTACAGCACCCTGACACCAACATCCAACACACTCTCCTCCCCAACCGGCAACCCACCCCTTGCCTCCACCACTGACAAATCACCAACCCCCGACTCCCAGCAGCAACTGTCCAATGAAAACCAAGATCAACAACTTGAACCAGAATTGAACTCTCTAGATTTTGGTTCCTCTGTCTTCCACCTTGCTGCCTCCCCCCCTCTCCTCCATAACTCACCTGTCCACAATTCATATCAGTCACTGTTTTCTTCCACAAACCTTCCACAGGACACCTTCCCCTCCCCACCCCTTCCTCAAACTTATATGCAGTCTTGCTCTTCTGCCCTTCCTCAGACAGGAAGTCAGTGTGTGTCTCATTCATTGTCCTGCCCCTCACCTCTCAGCACCCTGAATCCAAAGTGGCCAGAGAGGCTTGATCAACCAGTCTTTCCTATTAGGACACAGAGCTCAGCCTCTGTCTCACAGGTACGGTAACACCTTGTAGTAGCACAGTCTCTTACCTTTATGAGGAGAATGCAAAAGTATGAAAAAGATGGTCAGTTCAGTCTCTTTGTCTTTGGACTTCTTTGTTTTCCTCAGAATTCTTAATTTTCCTGTTTTGTTTTTTTTATTAGAGGAAAATCTTGAGTGAAAAAGATCATATATGTGTGCTTTATAAATAGTGCTTTATATTTGTAAGATACATTTGTATGGGGACATTGACATGCTTTTGAGCCCATCATTTTATTCAGTGGTTCTGATTGTTGTGTCTAAACCATGATGATGTAAAGACGGACACCACTTAGATACCCATTATTTACTCCCTCTTACAGCTTTGTATTGGACAAATGGCTGTTATCTTCATAATTCAAATCAAACCCACAACTGTAGACTCCACAACTAACAATATGTATCTACATGGCAGGATCTGGTCTTAGATTGGGAGGTCCAGTCCTCCAAACACCCATCTGTTGACAGACAACACCTGCCTCAGCTAGAGGACAGTCCTTGACCTCAGTCAGTCGGAGCTCCTCCTCCAGAGTGGAATCAACCAATCAGAACGGGGCCTGCTGCTCTCAGCTGCTCAGCCCAATACAGAAGCAGCATTGGAGCCACATGGGAGCCAGTGGCGC
This sequence comes from Cottus gobio, assembly GCA_023566465.1. NCBI lineage: Eukaryota > Metazoa > Chordata > Actinopteri > Perciformes > Cottidae > Cottus > Cottus gobio. Next base: position 21,994,902 of record CM042230.1, read on the forward strand.
CTATCCATGTCAGGATCGTTGGACAGCAGCTAGCTGACTTAGACTGACTACAGTTCAAAGCCAGGACGTTAACAGTTAGTGATGAAGAGGTTTGGCGTGTCACCACACTGCAGTCAGCCCAACTTTGTGAACATGCTTCTGTAAGATGATTTAAATTATGTACAGTATCACAATGAATGAACAAAGAGGTGCATGGATCAAACCCACAGACCCTTTGTTTAGGCTTTTGTTTATGTAGAGTTAGTTTCATAGTTATACAGTTAGTTATTTTTTGTTTTCCTTTTAGCTGTGGTTTGACTGGTACAATTATTTTTGCTCCTTTTTTTAGGTGAAATGTAACTTTCAAAATCTGGCCAGTATTTTTCATTATTATATGTTATAAATGCTTAAAACTAAAAAGTAATTGTTGCCATGTTACAGGCTGTTATATGTGTCCATGTTATAGGCTGTTATAAGTGTTCATGTTATAGGCTGTTATAAGTGTCCATGTTATAGGCTGTTATAAGTGTCCATGTTACAGGCTGTTATAAGTGTCCATGTTATAGGCTGTTATAACTGTCCATGTTACATGCTGTTATAAGTGTCCATGTTACAGGCTGTTATAAGTGCCCATGTTACAGGCTGTTATAAGTGTCTATGTTATAGGCTGTTATATGTGTCCATGTTATAGGCTGTTATAACTGTCCATGTTACATGCTGTTATAAGTGTCCATGTTACAGGCTGTTATAAGTGTCCATTTTACAGGCTGTTATAAGTGTCCATGTTATAGGCTGTTATATGTGTCCATGTTATAGGCTGTTATATGTGTCCTTTGTGTTTGTGGGGACAGGAAAGTGGTCTTGAGTGGGGGGTTTAGGTGGGCCAGCCAGTGGCAGAACTCTCAGAAAGTATACTAATACTATTATTTACAACACCAACATATTTACAAAGAAAACGCCACTGAAATGCCGCTGAAACTCTGCTGCTCTCTGATCTGCTCACTTCCACCATTACCATTACTGTAATGGAATAAAATGTAATGCAATAGAAAGCTCCGCTTCTTAGCGTTCATAATTAGTTGGAATTACTTTAATAGCGTATGATTCAATGCAAAAAAAACATATCACACATTACTTCTTTGCAGTTAAATATAAAAAAAAATTCAAACACTTTGACATAAGGACATCTACATTCCAGAAACCAATGTAAGAACTATGTAAAAAGGGACAAAAACGATAATTATGTTTGTATACGCATTAATAGCATACAGACACAGAGCCAACACTTATGCTAATTTCCTTAAAACTTACACAGTTATTACATTTATTACAACTTTAACTAACCATGTGCCTCTTCGGGGGAGTGCTAATACCGTTACTGTTTCTAATTTGTATAAAAAATTGACCATATTTTCCGTAGCTTTCGGCATTCAACTGCGCACAATGAGACTTCCTTTTTAACTCCGCCAGCCGCCTTCAAAATAAAAGCATCTCATCTTAAAACAGGAAACCAGGTAAATGTAGCGTAAGGCAGACAAAAAACACGCAACAACATTGATTGACAAACCATTTCTAAAGCCAGAACACACATTGGGTTACTTACATATCATATAATAACCGACAGCATGCCGTCCAACAGCTCGTTTTGTCCCGTCTTTGGCGTGCCTTTAAAACGCTGGCTGTTACGGTGCTCCCCCAGCACCAGTAAGGGCGAGCTCCCCCTTGTGGCACTGGCACCCAGTGGCAAATGTGTGGCAGTCGTCAGCCAGTCGTCAGCTAGTAGTCAGCCAGCCGTCAGCCAGTCGCCGTCAGCCAGAGGTCGGCCAGCCGCGTCTGCAGCGTGTCCGCGCCTGCGACGGGTCAGTGGCGATAACGACCAAGCTGTAGGTGGAGCCACATTTCCTGGGAACACACATTGTTGTTACAACAGGTCAGCTGCCATAAATCAGTTTTATGATCATAGAATGGAGGAGCTGCAGGGTTTTGTCTTGTGTCATAGATAGATAATATGTCTCTTTTTGTAGACTTACTTACAATATGCAATAAGATAAGCTATTGCTGTATAATACTGCTGTGGTGGTACGAGAGCGCCACCACCAGGTGGTTCTGCAGTAACACTGGTTACGGCCAGAACCTCTCTCTCTCTCTCTCTTGTGTGCAATCAGACAGATGCTGGACAGCCGGGAGGAGTGCGCCCGCCACTCGCAGCTGCAGATCATCACCATCAGGAAGCAGTTAAAGGTGGCCTCCTCCCGGAGGTCCAGCGTCGAGAGATTGCTATGCTTGCCGTTACGCACGCCACTCAACCTTCATCGACCGACGAACCAGATCCACAGTGGGATCATTACGAGCCACGCTACCCGAGAGGTCCCGAGCACGTCACGAGCATCCGAGACGAGCACCCGCCGGCACGTCCGAGTTCACAGCGAGAGCCGCCGAAGCAGCGACAACCGTCACGTCACAAGCCTGCAGCGAGAGCCGCCAGGACAGCGACAGCCAGCACGTCACAAGCCCGCGCCGAGAGTCGCCACAGCAAGCGGCAGCCTACTTCCCGTCCAACCCCGTTTCCCTTGCCTACAGCGGAGAAATAAAGATCCTTGATTTGTTTCCCACTAACTTACGTGTCCGTCGTTTGCTTTTGGGTCCAGGCCACTGGACCGTGACAACTGCTGTACTATATTGAACATTGTTTTGCTACTAGGCTACTACATTTGACTTCTTATATATTACACTTATATAACATAATATGTATCATGTACCCGCCTTTTTTAATAAAACATATATATATATATATATATATATATATATATATATTTTACCATGTCATGTCATACTTTTATACCACCATTATGAGACTCTAGTTTGAGGAGACGGCACTGTTAGTCTTAGCTAAACACTGGATTATTTTTTCCACCTGGTAAACCTTAACAAACTCTCTTAGTGTGACAGTGCTCAGAGCAGTGCCTGTAGTTGTCAGACAACTGCAATCATGGTTTACATGGATCCTGGCCTGGCCCAACACCTACTTCTATTAACATTATTATTATTATTAGTTGTTAGTTATTACTATTAGCATTGACAATACCCTTACTGCTTCTATTATCATTATTATTCTACTATATCTACTGCTGCTGGTATTTTTGGTAGTTGTAACCTTTTCATCATGCCTACTACTCATTATATGAATAATTTCTGTCATATTCATTGAATGTGTTGTAACTGTTATGTTGTTCATTCTGTACACATGACATCTATTGTTCTTCTGTTCATCCTGATGAAGGGATCATCCTCTGTTGCTCTTCCAGAGGTTTCTTCCTTTTATCTCCAGTTTCTTTTGGTGGAGCTTTTCCTGAACCGATGTGAGGGTCAAAGGTCAGAGGATGTTGTATGTGTACAGCTTGTAAAGCCCTCTGTCATTTCTCCAACCAGTTGGCATGGCACTGCAATACTCCACCTCAGAACTACTCCAACTCAACAACTTCTCTGCTTCTCCGTTCATCTCAGCCATCAAAACACTTGGATTCCTCCGTCGACCCGTTACATCCATAGAGCCTCCCGCAGAAAGTTTGTTTACTCCTGGCCTGATAGCTCATCTCTTTCCATCCCCACCCTCTGGTCAGCTGAGCGCATTGCCGAAGCTCCTGCCCGTCATCGCAACAACAATCTATACGAGCGAGCTGCCTGCCTCCGCCCCCTTACCAAAGCACCCCAGCCTGTCCAAATCCATCCACATCTCAAAATTGCTCTGTTTAACACCCGATGCCTAAACAACAAGGGCCTCTTACTCAATTAATTCATAACTAAATTAACTGTTTAACCGAAACATGGCAAAACCAAAAAGGCTACTTTTCCTTAAACCAAACCACACCCCATGGATATTCATACATAGATAAGCCACGCCACCATGGAATAGCCACAATTTTTTCGAGAAGCCATCACTACTAGTACAATAACCATCCTGGCTCCCTCCTCATTTGAACACCTTGTTTTTAAACTGTCTGGACCCAAACCCCTGGTTACTGCAGTCATTTACCGCCCCCCAAAATCTAACCCTACTTTCCCCTCTGTTCTGTCTGAATTTCTCACAGAACTCTGAACCATCTCTCCATCCATTCTGCTACTCGGTGACTTTAATATACACGTTGACTTATCTGACTCCACAAACACTACAGAACTCCTGGACATCTTTAACTACTTTAACATCACCCAACATGTTGACTTTCCCACCCATAAAAAAGGACATACACTTGACCTGATCTGTACCTCAGGCATTACCATCAGCAATCTAACCAGCATTGACCTCACTATCTCTGATCACCTGGCTATCACCCTGGACATAGACATCCCCACGCCCCATGTTAAGCAGAGTCACACCATAACATTCCGGAACATCAAGTCCATCAACCTCTCTTCGCTCTCCTCCTCCTTGGCTGCCATTGTTTCTGTCTCTGCCCCTATTTCGACTGCCTCCCCCACTGCCCTGGTCAATCACTATAATGATGCACTCTCCTCCTGTCTTGACCTCATCAACCCCAAAAAATCCAAACTTGTCTTCTTCACCCACTCCGCCCCCTGGTACACTGACCAACTTCGCCACCTTAAAGTGCAGGGCCGTCAACTGGAACGTCTTGCTAAAAAAACTGGCCTCACTGTTCACCTTGATGCCTTCAAACTCCACTAACTACAATAAAAAGATGACGTCAACACCGCTCACTCCTCTCACTACTCCTCCATCACCCAATCTGGCTCCAACAACCCTAAAACGCTTTTCTCCACCATCAACAAACTTCTCAATCCCATGGACACCATCTCCACCTCCTTCACCACCAGTAAATGTAACTAATCTCTATGCTTCTTCAATGATAAAAAAATAACCGCAATAAAATAAGCAGCTGGCTGCCCCCTCCACTACCACCACCCCCAGCCCTCAACATGACCCTCCCCTCTTCCAAGCTACTCACTCTCATCCTTCAGTGCAATCACTGAAATGGACCTCTCCTCCATAGTCTCCAGCATGAAGACCTCCACCTGTGCCCTTGACCCCCTCCCCTCTTCCTTAGTCAATGCCTGCCTGCCTCCCCTCACTCTCCCCTCTCATCACAAACATCATCAACTCCTCACTGTCCTCTGGTCTCATACACCCCCACCCCTCCCCATACACACACACACACACACACACACACACACACACACACACACACACACACACACACACACACACACACACACACACACACACACACACACTCAAGCTTGCTACTCATCATCGGCCCAAACTCCCTTACTCAGCCCAGACCTTCTCTGAACATTGATGGCTCCATCGCCACCCCCACCACCCAGATCCGCAACCTCGGTATCTTTCTTGACCCCAACCTCTCTTTCCTACACCATGCCAACCACATCACCAAAACTGCCTTCTTTCACCTCAGGAACATTGCACGCCTCCGACCCGCCCTATCCTCTGCCACCACCGAAATTCTCATCCATGCCCTCATAAACTCCAGACTTGATTACTGCAATAGTGCAAGACTGTCTCTACGGCTCTCCTAACAAAATTATCAACAAACTCCAATATGTTCAGAACTCTGCCGTCCATCTGCTCACCTCCACCCAGCGCTATGAACATATCACCCTGGTCCTAAGCAACCTCCATTGGCTCCCGGTCAAATACAGGATTGACTTTAAAATGTTGTTCACCGCTTACAAAGCCCTAAACAATCTGGCCCCTCCCTAGCTTTCAGACCTCCTCCCCCTTCATGCCCCAACTTGTTGCCTCAGGTCCGCCGATGTGAACACTCTGAAGATCATCAGGACCAAGCGCCAGACCTGGGGTGATGACCCCCCCCCCCCCAAATTTATAATAATATTACATTAAAAAAAACTCACATTGTGCACATTGTTTAATAAAACAAAGAGTACTGTACTTGTATTCTTAAAGCACAGGGACACTTAGTTTTACATGATAAGAGTGGAATCATAAATACATTTTATTTTATTTAACACAGATTTGAAATGCTCAATAGCGAGGATGGTGGTCCATTCACATATAATGATTTGTACGCTTGTATAACGTAAACAATCAAGTTATTTATGTGTGTGGATTTTGAGACCAATTAAACGCCATACTGGAGTAATTATGTATGGAACAAGAATAAGAATCACCCAGTATATTAATTTTCTCCATAAAAGTTCTCATTTGTGCAGGTCACTGAATATTTGACCATCCTGAACTGGACATACATCCATCTGATTGATTAAAATGTAAACTGAGAAATAAAAATTCTATTACACAATGTGCTACATGTTTTACATTATTCAACAGTTTGGGGGGCCTAAATAACAATGTATACATTTTATATTAAAATAATCTTACCATCAAAATAATAGCCTTTGTTTTACTAAATGTTTTCTTCTCATTTGATCACTCATCAGCTCACCATCACATAATGTAAAAAATCTTAAAATCATGCAGTCAGAAGACTAAAACGGGGGTGCCCCAGTTCTTATAAAAATGTATGACTTTTACTTTGAAATATCTCTTAATTGGTACATTAAAATTGTTTGATTTGTAGTGGAAGTCAGAGATGTTCTCAACACATCTATATCAGTCAATTCCTGGAACTCTGTGGAAAAATATAATTATAGAGTCTCAAACATTGAAAAATTACAGATTTTGCTTAAAATTTGTGACTTTTACTTTGAAAGATCTGCTAATTGGTAATTGCTAATCAAAAAGCTGCACGCGTAATTTACTTTGACGAGCGCTTTTACATCCGCGAGCAAAAGTCCCTCTCGCGGATTGTAACCAATTCGATATAGAGATACAATGGCGACTGGGCCCGCCCACTTACTGGGTTCACAATATTATCCGTAGGCGCACAGCTCGGTGAATTTCATCAACTTCTCCAGGAACTGCTTAGGAGTTCTGTATATCTTGGAGTTTATTTAGGATTTTGGATGATTTGCCATAAAGAATACTATTGCAATAATCAATTCTGGAGGTGATGAAGGCATGAATCAGAGTTTCGGCAGCAGATGAGGCGAGTGTTGGGCAGAGACGGGCTATGTTTTTTAAGTGAAAAAAGGCAGTTCAGGTGGTTTGTTTGACCTGGTGTTCGAAGGAGAGGTTGCTGTCAAACATGACTCCAAGGTTGCGGATGTATGAGGAGGGAGACAGAGTGGAGTGCTCAATGGTGAGGCAGAAGTTGTGGCTGGTTTTGGTGAGAGATTTGGGGCTGATGATGAGCATGTCCGATTTATGAAAGTTGAGTTTGAGAAAATTGGTTTGCATTCATGATTTACAGTTTTTCTTGATTGCTTTGACCTGCTTAAAGAAACTGGGATCCACTCGGTTTTCATCATCACTGTCTCAGCAGAGCACAAGACACCTCTTGCAAATGTGTTAACCCTTTCTCATTGGATTGACACATTTTCCCCACCCTTTTGCAGAACAGTTAACACGGATGTCATTCAAGCAGTCCAAACTCCATTGTTTTAGCTATGGTAACCAAAAAGAAACCATCTGTTCCTAACTATTAGAAATTACCTACATCAGTATGAAATCACTGAAGCACCTGTTTGACACTCCTTCACACAAATCTTCAATTAGCAATCAGTCTGCAGGCCTTAAAAGGTGCAGCGTCTGGGTTGCAAGAGAGGATATAGAATGTGATGTGGATGAGGCCATGTGGCCCCATCGTCAAGACAGAAGCGACTGAGTATCAATAGTGGCTATTTCTTATACTTTACTGTAATAGATTTTATTTTGGTTTACATGTATTTTGTGTAATATTTAAAGTATTTCAGTTTTCAGCCACAGTTGGAAAAAAAGAATCAATGGAATCAATAAAATTTGCATCAAAGCATTTCTGATTCTGGATCCAATTCTTTGCAAGAAGGCAAATTTGACAACAAATGGCACTGGCATGAAAGCTACGTACAGTAATTGGCTACAATGACAAGCAATGGTGCACTGATTCGCACTGAGTGCTGTATTTTGTATTTTGTTGTCCACTGTGTAATGGTTGATTGGAAGAGCTCATACACTTGTTTGCAAGTTGTGTTGTTTGAAGGCAAAATTTGCTTTTGTTGCATATTTTAAATGTTTTGGCACGGTTAGAGCCTTCTGCAAACAAAATGTGTCATTTCGACCATGAGTGCCACTGTTTCGGCCTGTGTGTTAACTGTTTTGAAAATGTGGAGTTTGAGTTGACTGCTGCATCAAAGCAATCAAGAAAAACTGTAATGTCAGTGAGGCAGTCGGTCAGAGTGGAGTGAGTAGCAGTGGTAATAGCCTTTGTGGAGATGTAGAGCTGGACATCATCGGCGTAACAGTGGAAGAGGAGACCATGTTGCCGTATGATGTTGCCAAGAGGGAGCAGGTAGAGGATGAACAGGATAGGACCAAGCACCGAACCCTGGGGGACGCCTTGAGACAGAGGAGCGGTGGAGGAGGTGCAGTTGTTGATGCTGATGAATTGTTGTCTGTTTGTTAGATATGAATTGAGCCAGGAGAGAGCAGTTCCAGTGATGTTGAGGGACGATTCGAGGCGGGAGAGAAGGATCTTGTGGTTGATGGTATCGAAGGCTGAAGTGAGATCGAGGAGAATAAGAATGTTGAGGTGGCCAGAGTCTGAGGAGAGGAGGAGGTCATTGGTGACTTTTAGAAAGGCTGTTTCAGTGCTGTGCTGTGAGCGGAAACCGGATTGAAATGGCTCGAACGGATCGTTTAAAATTAGGTGGGTTTTAAATTGTGCAGCGACGACACGTTCCAGTATTTTTGACAGAAAAAGGAAGATTTGAAATGGGAAATTGTTCATGGATTCAGGGTCAAGTCCAGGTTTCTTGAGGATGGGGGTGACAGCAGACAGTTTGAGTGTGTCGAGACTGAGCCGGAGTTGAGGGAGGAGTTAATTATTGCTATGATGAGAAGTGCGATGGCCGGGAGACAGTCCTTTACAAGAGTAGATGGGATGGGATCCAGGATACAGGTGGAGCTTCTCATTCCTATCATGAAGGAAGAGAGCTCCAATGGGGACACAGGGGAGAACTTAGAAAGGAGCTGAGGGGTGAATATGGGGGGGGGGGACAGGAGGTGTTCAGGTTGCTGTAAATTATATAAATTTTTGTTTTGAAAAATGAAAGGAAAGAGTTGCATTTGTCAACTGTAAAGGATTTGGAGGTGTTGTCCCTGAGTTTGAGAACCATGTTTATTGTAGAGAAGAGAGCCTTTCGGTTAGAAGAGCCAGAGTGTATGAGGTGTGAGTAGTAGGTGGACCGGGCTGAGATGAGAGCGTCTTTGTATTGTTGGATGTAATCAGAGTGGGCTTGGAGATGGACTGTTTAACCTGTTTTCTTGCTGAGTCTTTCAAGCTGGCGCTTACAAGATGTCATGTGGTGGAGTTCAGGAGTTTACCAGGGAGCAGAGTGTGAATGAGACTGTTTTGGTTTTAATGGGAGCCAGCTGATCAAGACAGGATGAGAGTGTGTTGTTGTGGTAGTTTACAAGATTGGTGGGATTATCAGACAGCAGGGAAGGGGAGGCAAACATGGTACTGGCAAGAGAGGCTGAAAAAGTTGTGTGGGAGATAGTATTGAGATTTTTGAAGGATATACTGCGCTTGGCTTTTGGGATGGGGAGGGATGTCAATGTTCATGGTGATAGCCAGGTGGTTGGAGATATTGAGGTTGAGGCTGGAAAGCTGAGGTATTGTGAGACCAGTGGAGCAGACCAAATCCAGGATGTGACCTCGGCTGTGAGTGGGGAAGTTGAGATGTTGTGTAAAGTTGAAGCATTGTAATAGTTCCAGAAATTCTGTGGCAAATTTACATTCAGTGTTATCAACATGGACGTTAAAATCACCTAGGAGGAGAACGGCAGGTGAGATAGCACAAAGCTGTGTCAGAAAATCAGAGAAGTCAGAAAGAAAGGAGGGGTTTGGCTTGGGGGGTAGATAACAGCAGTTACCAGAGTAGTGGGACCAGAGAGTTTGAAGGCAAGTTCAAAAGAATGAATGGCAGGAATGGGAATGGTGGTTGTTTTAATGTTAGACAGCAGCAACACCACCTCCCCGGCCCTCAGTACGAGGTTTATCTATGTATATGAATCCTGTGGGGGTGGTCTGGTTTAGTGAGAAATAGTCCAGGGGCTTATGCAATGTTTCAGTGAGGCAGAGAAACTCAAGGTTACTGTCAGTTAAGTCAAATGGTGGCTCAAACCTGGCCCAGAAAGAATGCATTATTACATTATTAGCTTTGGCACTGCTGGCCTTTCAATGTCAATGCTTTGTAAGGCATCGATAGTCCTCACTTCAGATGAGGTCTCACAAAATACTTAACGACTAGTAACTACCTAAATTGGTCATGAATTGCAGTATTAAAACATGTTTATACACATGTTAACATAGTCCTTAACCATTAGTGCATATTTAAAAAAGAAAAAAAAAGAATATATATAAATATGTTTTAAATAAATCATATACTAATGAGTGTTAATGTTGGAACAATGCTTTATAAATGATGAATTAAGGGTTTGATTATACTTAATTAATGCTAATTAACGTCTAGTTATTTTTAAGTGTTACTGTGAATGTTGAATTGTGGTTTCACAAAGGACATGGATAGTGGTATCTGCAGACTATGATTAGAAATTTGTGAAATTAATGAAAAGATACAATTAGAAAATATGTAGATATACTGTAATTGACAATGTAGTCGACAATGTTGTATGGGTGTAATGTCTCTGTTTACGGCACAGGTGAAGATAAAAACATGTTTGTTTATTTTCCTTTACACTTTAATTGATGTACTGTTAAGTTATTATCAGCAGCCTGAGGGAACACCGGTTTAAATTGGATCTTCTGTTATTGTTGTTATTAAGTGGATTACAAGCAAGAGATTGTGCTGGAGCCGGCTTACTGGGCCAGCTGCTGAGGAGACTGCGGTGAGGTAGCTCGGGGCAGGGGAACGCGGCGACTCATCACGTTTCCGCCCGTCGCAGAGCTTTGCTTGCTGACTTTGGGGGGGGGGGGGATTTATTTGCTCAGTGAACTTTATTTTTGGACTTCGGGATTGTTGGGGTTTGAATTGTGCTCAATTGTTTGTATTGCATGTGTAGTTTTGTTGCATTGAATTTAAGTTCTTAATATACTTTGATACTTGCAACTGACTGTTTGGCGTTATGACCTTTCTTTTTTCTTTGTTTGGCCAAGCGTAGGTCATGTTAAAGGTGCTACACACACCAGTGGCAGCAATTTAAGGCTATTATTAACAGCTGATCCACCCATTTCCTTTTAATTTTGCGTTGTGCATTTCCCCTTAACGTAAGTCGGAGGGTGAATTGTTACAGAGTGGTGGCCAGTATGGGGACTTGTGAGGATTAATTAGTTGTGCTATGTGTGTTAATTGTTTGCTGCTGGACCTAGAGGGCTATATTTAGTTTGAATTATTTGTTCCTGAACCAAACCAGGTATGGTTTTGTACTTGTGGCCGTATGAATAATATAAGTACAACCCTGGTGAGGTTGCACTCTAAAAATATAGCATTTAAATGTCGTACAGTGTTTTTTTTTGATAGATGTCGTTCGTTGTTTAATTTGTAGACTGTAGTACCTGTTACACAGCCGGCACTATACACATAACATAATCAACACCTTACATACATATTTCCCTAGAGAGCATAACCTCACCTACACACACAGATGTTCAACATGAGCCACCGGGGGGCAGCCATGGATGATGGCACACCTGAGGAAGTTGAATCCCCCTTCTCAGAGTCAGATCAAGATGCTACCCCGCTTGCTGGTGCTGAGGCTGACGGGGAAGCTGACCCTTACCGTCACGTCACCACTAGACTCAATCAGAGTGGCGTCTCAGAGGTGACCAGCCGGTTGGAGTCAATGTATCTTGAGCCGTCGGAGCAGGAACATCAGCATCTTGATGATGAGGACGGAGAGGCTGTGGCGCTCAGAGAAGAGCTTCAGGACCTCCATTTAAGGGTTGACACCCTAGAGAATCGGCTCAACGAAGCAGTTGACAGCACACTCAATCGAGAAGAAAGGCTCAGGGCTGCCATTGGGGCCATGGCGGAGGCGGCTAAAGGGTATGTCGATGCCAGGCTGCAAGGCTTGGACCGAGCCATAGTGGCATGTTTGGAGCATAGGGATACCCGGTGGGGACAAGAGTTGAAAAGGGCCCTGAACAAAAATCGTCTCTCTTGGAGGCCAGGCAGCTTTTCCACCCCTGCAGGGCCAACGCCCGACAGCCGGCATAGGGCTGGGGGCGATACCGGTTCTTCATCCCTGCCCGCAGCGATGGCCAGGTTACCCATTAGAATGGAGTTTCCCCTGTTTGGGGAATCCAGTAGTTCCACCGATGTCACTGATTTCATTGAGCAGTGTGAGAATTTTCTTACTCTGAGACCGCTGAGTGACATTGAACTTGTGGGCACGCTCAATGCTGTCCTAAAGGGGCCAGCACGGAGCTGGTGGTTAGCAGTCCGCAGTAAAATATATGATTGGGCCAAGTTCAAGAGTGCTTTCCTTGAAGCGTTCCTGCCAACCGATTATCAGTCGGAGATTGAGGAGCAACTCCGGGCACATGTGCAAGCCCCCACCCAATGCCTGAGGGACTTTGCATATGATCATCGTGCACTCTGCCTCAAATGGAGACCTGAGATGTCGGAGGAAGAGATGGTGCGGCTAATCCTCAGGGCCTGTAATCCGAGGTTGGCAAGTGGCCTATGCGGCATCGTCACTACGGTGGACCAGGTGGTCAAGGTGGTCAAGGTGGGCTCCCTGATCAAAAAGGACTGGAGTAACTCCAAAGATTATTGGAGCCGAACACAACAGACCACCCCTTCAGAGCGCTCTGCCAGGAAACCCGGCAAGAAGCCTGAACATGGGCAAGGTCGGGGGCATGGCGCAGAAGTGGCATCGGTGCTGGGTGTTCCCACTCTCCTAGTGGTTCCAATAGGGATACGTGGCTTACAAGGCGATGCAGTCCTCGACTCAGGTTGCACTTACTCCTTAATGAGTAGGGCCACCAACGTTGCAAGGCATACGATCTGGACTGCAGACAAGCTGCCAGTACGAAAGAGAGCCTACAGAGTGTCACCACAGAAGCAAGCAGTTATTGAAGGACTACTTAACAAGATGCTGAGTGATGGTGTCATTGAACCATCCTCTTCGGCATGGGCCTCCCCAGTAGTTTTAACCCCGAGGAAAGATGGGACACCCCGTTTCTGTGTGGACTACAGGGGAGTTAATGCTAAAACCCACCATGATGCCTACCCAGTGCCGCTGGTTCACGGAATTTTGGTGTCCTTGCAGGGGGCTCAATACTTTAGCTCCCTGGATCTCCAGAGTGGATACTGGCAGGTGCCGATGGATGTGGAGAGTAAGCAGAAGACCGCCATGATCACCCATCTCGGCCTTTTCCAGTTTAAGGTCATGCCATTCGGTTTGCGGAATGCGGTGGGCAACTTTCCAGAGGTTGATGGAAAGAGTCCTGGGGGAATTGAAGGGCAATATCTGCTTTGTCTACATAGACTATATTATCGTTTTTTCTCGCAATCAAGAGCAACACCTGCGGGATCTCGATGCAGTATTTCAGAAATTCCACCAGGCTCATCTCCGACTTTGGGGGGGGGGGGATTTATTTGCTAAATTAACTTTATTTTTGGACTTCGGGATTGTTGGGGTTTGAATTGTGCTCAATTGTTTGTATTGCATGTGTCGTTTTGTTGTATTGAATTGTATTGAAGTTATTAATATACTTTGATACTTGCAACTGACTGTTTGGCGTTATGACCTTTCTTTTTTCTTTGTTTGGCCAAGCGTAGGTCATGTTAAAGGTGCTACACACACCAGTGGCAGCAATTTAAGGCTATTATTAACAGCTGATTTGCCCATTTCCTTTTAATTGTACGTTGTGCATTTCCCCTTAAAGTAAGTCGGAGGGTGAATTGTTACATGGGAATGTCATTTGTTTAGGGGAACAGACTGTTGTGGCACAGGTGTGGAGTTTTAGCAAGGAATACATGTGTAATATAGTGAATGGAGTTAGACAATATGAAACACTAAACAAATTCTGTAGTGTTAGAGTAGATCCAGTATTGTTAGTATCTCCTCACACAGTATAAATAATAAACATCTCCTCAGTTAACCGCATTTCATAATGGAGACTAAAAAGTAGATATGTTCCAATCCTTTTTTTCTTCCTGATACTGATTTTGATACCTGAATGTGCATATCAGCTGATACCATGTACACCATGTACTGATCCAATAACAGTGAGTTAGGCTTCAGTTGCTATCATTATTGTTGTTTTAACATCTGTATACCATTAACCATTACCTACCATTACCTTTATGAATGTGATATGATGAATGGCCTGGCTCAGGTCTTTGTAAAACATGAAGAAATACATACGGAGAATAAATGCCAGAGAAAATATAGCCACATGGCTGACATTTTGCTAGCTTCTAGCTAATGCTACACTCTCCACTAGCACCTGCCTGATCGGTACTGTGCCTGTGCAACTCTCAACAGTGATGAGATAGAAGCACAATTGCTCACTCGTTATCAACATCCAACACAGCAATACTTTTTTTTCTGGAACTGATGACAGAAGTTGCTAAGAAGTGAGCTATCTTGCTTCTGCAGCACCACCAACAGGCTAGATGTAGAGATCGGCGAGTTCCTGTGTAGTGTACATGAGCTGATAAATGATATGATGATGTTGAGGGACTTTAAAGTCATGGTGAATTAGGGAATGCCAGGGATGTTTTTAAATATATTTCGATGTACCAGAACATCGAAGATTTTACTGCTTTTTTTCCCATCAGTTATTCTTATGTTGATGGTCAGTTAGGCTATTATTCATTAAAAATGTCCATTGGTTGAAGCTTTTCATGGATTTGAAGATTACTATTATGAAGTGTGTCTTCATTTGTTCATAGCTGGACAGGCCGAGATGTTTGGTCTGTAAATTGATTTTAAACTGCATATCTCTCTCTGATTGAATATTTGATCCTACTAACCTCTAAAACTGTGTTTTGAAATGTGTAAAGAATCAAACCTGTGTCATTGCTGGCCTGTAATTGTCAGGCAGTATAGTGTGGGTTTCAACAGAAGCATCCAAACCTTTCTATGAGTTGTATTTATGTGCTTTATTGTCACCAATGTATACACTTTTTTTCCAGAGCGTCTATAAGTTCTTCCTGAGCTGCTTCATCAGATGGACACAAACTTAAACTGTTTAGCGGTTTAGTCTTCACAACCGATACCACAATTATTCGTTTTGCAAGTTAGTTTGTTTTTCTTTTTGTGTCATGCCACTCATTGGGCCATCTCAGATTGGATTAATAAAAAGGATTATATGTAATAACTTAAAGAGATGTGTAAAATAACTGTGCTCTACACTTAAAATAAAATGTTACATTTTACCAAGTATTTCTTTTTTTATTATTGTCAATTATTTACTCAAAATAAAATGTGGTTTATCAACCCAGTATTAGACACAAAAAGTGTACATTCTACCTTAAAATTGTTGCAACTCTATTGTCATTCACACAAAAGTATGCATACGTATATCAAACTGCAGATATAAATATATTTATAAATAAATTAAATGTGAACTGAATTACTGTAACTCTTACGTTTTCTACCAACGGGTGCTGGGTAAAATAACAGGGTCAATTTTATTCCTGTGATTTTTCATGTTTATTTTAGGTGGTAACTGATGTTCCTTTTCAGATGCTCCAACAAAGTTCTTTATTTAAACTTCTGTATAACTATTGTAGGAGCCAAATGTGGGATCAAATTGTTATTGTATATGTACGATGGGTGGCGCTGTTCAGTATTCCGGGGCCTGTCTATATAATCAATTAGAACCTGATTGACAGCAGGTGTTGGACCCCGAAGCTTCACGGCTTCATTGTGACTCGAATGGAGGAATAAACACATTATCACAAATTCACCTGTCTGTGGCTCACTGACCGGAACCGAGAAAACGCAAGACCAAGAAGCGCGTCAACCAGGTCAAGCCGAGGGAACCACATCTCAGTAGCCCGGGTATTAGACCGGGCTCCTTCAACAACTATGAAGGACAACACGGTTTCTTTTGAATTTTCTTTGACACGTTGTCTAGAGTCAGCATATATTCTTTTTGGAATTATTTTGCTCAGATACATTTAATTTGACCACTTTATTGATTAACCTGTCACTTAGAAACACATTTGTGTTTGGAAAATCTAAGAACTGTGTAAATATGAAAGTTTTGTTTTTGTTGAAATTTGAGTTTTGTTTAATTATTTGTCTATTGTATGAGTATGAGTTTATTCTAGTGCTCATTCACTTATTTGAACCACTAAATGAGCTTCCAATCTTGTTGACAAATTATGAAGGAATATGAAATACAACATGGTTCAAAACATCATTAAATCATTATTATGTAAATGTTGAGCCTCTGTCTAAATGATACCTATTTCGACCTCTATATTAGGTTAAGCTGTCATTTATTTACAAAACTCAAATGTAGAAACATTAAAAATTGTATGAATATGTTGCATTTGTTTTGGTTAATTTTAATAATCTTATTCTTTTAATTAAGACTGGCAGACTGGCAATAGCTAATCAGATAATAACAACTGCCATCTCCTATGTGCTGAAAATGACCAGTTAAGTTAATTTCCCACCTGAAAGAATGAGCTGTCCCAAGATAGTCTCTAGTAACTAGTAACTCATTCTTTCATTATTCATCACTTCAACTAGAGTCTAGTTGAAGTGATGAATAATGCTTTATGTTGCTTTATTCTGTTGACTAATCGACACATATTATTGCAGGTATTTCCAAATGGAACACTATCCTGGATAAATAAAAGCTTTTGGACCAGAAGGAGCTTTTGGACCAGAAGGAGCTTTTGGACCAGAAGGAGCTTTCTGGACGATGAGGTTTGAAGCACTGCCACTATAAAAGGACTATGATGCATACTGGCAACTTAAATAACATAGTTCTAGCTCACACTACAGAACATTACTTGTAATGGTACGACTGGTTGCTTGGGGTGCCAGTTAGGTCTGTGGCTAACTATTTTTGTCAGGGTGTGTGTCAATCTTTGTCCTTTTAGTCAACCAGGGCTCAAGTATAGAGTACAATAAACCTCAACACACTGCTCCTCTCTTGAACCCTCAAAAGGTACATTCCCCAAAGCAACACATGTAGTATTGTTCACCACAATTAACCACCACAACAGAGATCTCTCATTTTAGATGCTTGTGTATTCACAATTCATTGGCAGGCACACAATACACACAGTGAGTTTATCAACCTATCCCCAAAGTCCATCCCATACTTTCCTTTCTTTCAATCCTACATTAAATCATATACTTTCTGGTGCAGTTCTGTTCAGTTCACAGAAGACGGGTAAAAACAACATCCCGAACAAAAAAGATCCCGAACAAAAAAGATCCCGAACAAAAAAGATCTCTCACGGCTTTTAATAGTGTCGGAGAGTCAGGTGAGTCCCGTCCTGAAGTCCAGTCCAGTTCACCGCCACCGTAGAAGGCTACGTAAATGTCCGCTTCGGAGATCCGGATATCCTTGCCTTGCCCTTCACGACACGCATCCCTTGGAACTGCATGCCTTTGGGTTGTCATTGATCATGAAATCAAGAAGACAGAGTGAAAGAGAGATTGCTGGGTTTCATGGTCCCTCTGTTTGGTCCACTCCAATGCAGCTTTGCAGCTATGGCCAGTAGAAACAGCTGTAACTGTTGTTTTTGGTGTAACTTTTATCAGCAGGCAGAGACAGAGGGCAAGACTTACCTGCAAGGGCTGCACCAGTGTTACTATTACTGGAAGCAAGACTTGCAGGCGCAGTCCTACAGACTGCACAGCACCCCCTGAATTTGACTGTGATGACTGAACACTAAATGGTTGGTCTGCTGTCTTGAAGCCCGACTGAATAATTTCCATTTTGTGTGTGTGTGTGTGTGTGTGTGTGTGTGTGTGTGTGTGTGTGTGTGTCTGCGTGTGTGTGTGTGTGTGTGTGTGTGTGTGTGTGTGTGTGTGTGCATGCGTGTCTGTTTGTGTGCATGTGTGCTGTGCGTGTGTGTGAGCTCCAGTGTACTGAACTTATACTGAGCTCACTGCCATTGTTGCCATGGTGAATTTCTGACCAGCCAATCCAAGCATTGTCTGCATTGTGTGCACAAACACATACACTAAATAAAGACACACACAACATAAACACAGAAATACTGCGTTTCTGCTCAGATATGTGTAATAAAGCACATCTCTTGTTCCCTCCTCTCAATCTACCACCCACTCCCAGTCTGCTTGGTCTCTAGGCTCTCCTCCGTGTTATTGCCATGGAAACTCAACTGAGATTGCAGGGTTGCAGCATCAATGAGGAGAAGAAGGGTGAGATTGAGATAGAGGGTGAGCAAGGCAGAGACAGATGAGGTAAATTAGTCTTAATCTTAGTCATCATTACTACATAGCAGCTCCATCATTTCCTTTCAGTATCTATCTTTTCTTGAGTCTCTGTATTCAGGTCATCAGTTATATGTCTTGAACAAATATCTGGTCCTTCCTGTCTTTTTCCCCTTTATGCTTCTCTTCCCCTACAAACCCCTGATGATGTTGCACTGCTTCCACCCACAATGAGGCTAAATATGTGTTTAGCCTTGTAAACATCCCTCCCTCTAGTGATCAACAGTGATCCAGATTTAAATGGCCTTATCATGTTAGAACTAGGTCTCATCACTGTCATTCAATATACTATAATTAGTTTCAATTGCTGCTCCTGTTAACATATCCACTTCCTTTTCTATATCATCCTCCTTCCATGTGATGATTTTCAGACTTGGCAACTTCAAAGTGACATTAAAGCTGCACTTTGAGAGGAACTAGTGGCTGAAATAAACAAGTGTGCATTACCTTGTGCGGGGGGAGACCAGAGGCAGAGAGGGGCCTCCAGGCGGGTGATACCAATAGGATGACGGAGGGGGACAACGTCCAGTCGTTCCTGGATGCCTTCGAGGCCACAGCCGGGGCGTGCGGATGGCCGGCGGAGGAATGGGCGGTGCGGCTCCTGCCGCTGCTTACCGGGGAGGCGCAGACGGCGGCCCTGGGACTTCCCCCGGCGGCCCGGCGGAGCTACGGGGACATCCGGAAGGCGGTCGTGGATCGGCTCGGGCTGTCCCCGGAGGACCATAGGAGGCGGTTCTGCGCTGCGAGGCTGGGGCCCGACGACCGGCCATTCGCCTTCGCGCAGCAGCTCCGGGACGCGGCGGGACGGTGGCTCCAGCCCGGGGGCATGGGAGGAGTAGAGGCGGCCCTGGAGCGGATAATAATAGAACAGTTCGTGGAGGGGCTGCCGACCAGAACCGCGGATTGGGTCCGCTGCCACCGCCCCACGACCCTGGCGAACGCCGTCACCCTGGCCGAGACCACCTGGCTGTGTACCCGGCCGGAGGGGGGGGCGGCGGCCAGCCGGCGGCACCGACCAGGCCGACAACAGCACCACGGAGGAGACTGCCCCCGTGCTAGCCAGCGCCAGCCCGCGCCAGCCCCGCCGACGTGCCGGACCCGTCCAGCGCCCGCACCCTTCCTGACCCACCGGGGGCCCCTCAGACGTCAGGGCAGGTGTGTTGGAGGTGTGGGCAACCCGGTCACGTCCGGAGGGACTGCCCATTGATGGAGGTGGGACAGGTGGTCCGGGTTGCCGGCCCTCCAGCGCCCTCCCCCGGCCCGGGAGCGACGTACCACGGGAGCGACGTACCGCGGGAGCGACGTACCGCGGGAGCGACGTTCCGGTAAGCATCCAGGGTACACACCAGGCGATGGTGGATTCGGGCTGCATGCAGTCCATGATCCACCAGAGTCTGGTTCGGTCCGGGGCATTGGTGGAGGCATCACAGGTGAGGATAAGGTGTGTGCACGGGGACATTCACGAATATCCCATGGTGCCAGTGGAGATTAGATATGGGGGGGAAAAGCATAGGGTGAAGGTTGCGGTTAGCTCCCGCCTTACGCACCCCCTAATCTTGGGAACGGATTGGCCAGGGTTTGATAAACTGATGGGGCAGGCAGCGGGGGGTGCGGTCACGGCAGTCAGGGCCGTGCGATATGTGTGCGGTGCTCAGTGGCGACGCGGGTTTGTCCGACACTGCAGACGGGGTGGGGGAACCGGCTGAGCCTCCCGTGGAGACTCCGCCGGCTCCCGAGTTCCACTCCATGGAAGATTTTCCACTCGAGCAGTCTCGGGATGAGACTCTGCGCTCGGCCTTTGACCAGGTGATAAGAATTGATGGTCAGCTTGTGCGCCCTGACGCAGCGCAGGCATATCCGCACTTCTCATTAATTAGAGACCGGTTATACCGGGTGAGCCGTGACACCCAGACCAGGCAGGAGGACACCCAATTGCTGGTGCCAAAGAGCCGCCGGGAAATAATTTTCCAGGCGGCTCATTATAACCCAATGGCTGGGCACATGGGATATGACAAGACATTGCACCGGATAATGACCCGATTCTATTGGCCGGGCATCCGGGCGGATGTGCACCGTTGGTGCGCGTCCTGCCCGGAGTGTCAATTGGTGAATCCCCCGGCCATTCCGAGGGCGCCTGGTGTAGCCCCATTGTTCTTGTGGTCAAGAAGGATGGGTCTATACGGTTCGGTGAATGAGGTGTCACGGTTTGATGCTTACCCGATGCCCCGGGTCGACGAGCTCCTGGACCGACTGGGCACTGCACAATTCTTTACCACGCTGGATTTGACCAAGGGCTACTGGCAGATTCCCCTGTCGCCAGAGTCCAAGGAAAAAACGGCCTTCTCCACTCCGTACGGGTTGTACCAATTTACCACGCTTCCCTTTGGGTTGTTCGGGGCTCCGGCCACGTTCCAACAACTCATGGACCGGGTGCTGCGTCCGCACGCTGCATATGCTGCTGCCTACCTGGATGATGTCATCATCCACAGCACCACCTGGGCGGAGCATGTGCGGCGGGTGGGCGCGGTGATGGAGTCCCTGAGACAGGCCGGGCTCACCGCCAACCCGGGGAAGTGTGCAGTTGGACAGAGGGAGGTACGGTATCTGGGGTACCACTTGGGCGGGGGGCAGGTGCGTCCCCAGGTGGACAAGACGGCGGCTATTGCAGCCTGCCCACCGCCCAAGACCAAAACGGAGGTGAGGCGGTTCTTGGGGCTGGCAGGCTACTACCGGCGGTTTATCCCCGCCTTTGCGGAGCTGACCAGCCCCTTGACCGACCTCACCCGGAAGGGTGCCTCAGATCCGGTCCAGTGGACGGAGCAGTGCCGGTTGGCGTTTGAGGCGGTTAAACTTCTCCACAGTCCTAACTTCTCTCTCCCCTTTACTTTGCAGACCGATGCGTCGGACAGAGGGCTGGGGGCCGTTTTGTCCCAGCAGGTGGGGGGAGTCGACCGACCCGTGCTCTACATCAGCCAGAAACTCTCCGAGCGGGAGGCCAGGTACAGCACGGTAGAAAAGGAGTGCCTGGCCATCCGCTGGGCCGTCGACTCCCTGCGGTACTACCTCCTGGGACGCCCATTCACCCTCTGCTCGGACCACACCCCGCTCCAATGGCTCCACCGCATGAAGGATACCAACGCCCGGATCACCCGGTGGTATCTGGCTATGCAGCCCTTTAACTTCAAGGTGGTCCATAGGCCGGGGACGCAGATGGTCGTGGCGGACTTCCTCTCCCGCTCCCAGGGGGGAGTGGGCTAGGCCGGTGGCTCCCCGGCCTAAGTCGGGCGGTGGGGGTATGTGGGGCAGGGGCGGGGTTAAGCGCGGCTGCAGAGGGGGGAGAGCGAAGGGCGGCTCAGGGAACAGGTGCGGGCAATCAGGGAGAATGAGCCGCACCTGTGGCTGTGTGTGTGTGTGTGTGTGTGTGTGTGTGTGTGTGTGTGTGTGTGTGTGTGTGTGTGTGTGTGTGTGTGTGTGTGTGTGTGTGTGTGTGTGTGTGTGTGTGCGTGTGCGTGTGTGTGTGTGTGTGTGTGAGTGGATTTAAACGCCGCAGTAGCGGCAGCGGGGGGAGACCAGAGGCAGAGAGGGGCCTCCAGGCGGGTGATACCAATAAAAATCCTGAAACCTATACTCTGTCCGAGTGATCTGTGGGTCGTGCGGCCGTTGATTCCCGGGGAACAAATAACCCTGTCACACCTTGTATGCCCTGCATTGCATTCATGTGATAAAGGACAACGCAAGGCTTCTTACTTTGTAATTGGGTAGATGTTTATTTGTTAAATTGTGATTATATTGATGAGTGTTAGCTTGGTTATTTGTCCAGCATATTAATGGTAATGTTCTCACTGATGAAGCGTGATTAAGACAAAGGTACATTGACTGTAAATAATTGGATTAAAGCAGTGGTCACCAACCTTTTTGAGCCCAAGATCCCTGACCTCTGTCTTGGTGACAGGCAAGATCTACCTATTGAGGTGTTGAGAGAGAAAGATTGTCCAGACTGTACTTACAACTTGAGGCTTTTTATTTGGCCTAATTGTAATTGAAAGAAATCAAACACTGTGGTCCAGCTTTCAAATTGATATGACCAGGAACTTAATAACTAATAACTTAAATGAATTTCAATGCAACATAAAAAGGAAATTATCAGTCAGTCAGTGCAACTAATTTAAATTCAACTCTGTCCCATCACAATGCCATCAGAAGTCATGTGACTCAAGTCAGTGTGATGGCTGTGACTGAACACTGTCTGTGAGCCTTGTAGTTCGACTCATAAGCACAGACAGTCTGAGGCAGTCTGTGAGGTGTCTGTCAGTAAGCCGGCTCCTGTACTTTGATTTGGTGGTTTTCATCTGTGAAAATGCCATTTCAAACGTAAGTTGAGCCAAAGTAGGCACTCACTGTTAGTGCACATGTACTGAGGAGAGGAAACTTCTCGCTGCTGACAAGTCCCCAAAAGTCACTGTCCCTTGACCTAGCTTTCAGCTATGTCCTTTTGCATATCAGCCATCTCCACGTCCACACTTTGCCAACATCAATCAGGCATAATGGGCCTCATTCTCAAACGCAGTAATGCTGCGTTCACAGCAAACATGGCGTGAACGCATTAGGAAGACATTTCTTCTGAACTCCACTTAATGTGGTTTTTGGAACAAATTAGGCATTCATGAAAGTTTTCTCATCTGGGATTTGTTCTGAACTTAGACCAGAATTTCAGAATGCTAAACACCTCTGCACCGGTGACGTTAGATCTCAGTTTACAGTGCTCGCTTTCCGCTTTGACATGATTTTCTGAAGTTGCTTTCACGTTGCCTGTGGAGTCTGTCGATTGTGCACACGTCTCTTCAATTGCATGCCCTTAAAAGGAGCTGTCGAGGCGTTTCTGTATGCAAATCCAGGTGCACGAGAACGCAAGTTCAATTTCCTCATTCTGGGAAGCACAGCTGAGAACACTTTGGCTGTGTAAGAACCCAATTTCAGGCATTCAGAAATCAGGTGGAGATCTTTTCTGACGTTGGTCTTCCGAAGTCCGTATGAAAACATTTCAGAAGACACTTCGGAAAATGTCCCAATGTATTTCTAAAGGATGGATATCTATCCGTTATCCAATATCCACTATCCATGGTGGATGAATGAATGATGGATGGATGATGAATGATGGATGATGGATATTGGAGGATGGGTGGATGGATGATGGATGACATTTCTAGGTTTATTTAGTAATTTCTCTCCTTCTTTCTCCTGCTTTTAATCTGCACATCTCTCATTTCCAACTTTTCTTAACTTGAAATTGGTACAAACTGTGACACACTTGATATCAAACTTTTATTTTATTACAGAGACACCACTGAAAAACAGAAACTTAAGGATGTCTGTCATTATCAGTCCACTGTCACTGTTGTACATGTTCACAGTCATTTCAAATAACAGTTCAGTCATCCACACTGCAATAAGCCCTCGACAAATAATAGTTCCAATGCAAGGCAACTTTTCCAGTGTCATTGGCGAAGGGAGAAAAAAAAGAGTTGGAATGTGGAGTCATTTAAAGCAGAGAGTGTTACAGTCACAAAATGTGTGAGACGACTTCATTTCAGTAGCTATCTTAACATGTAATCATTATTTGGATACATTATTGCATCCCAGTTCAGGTCTGGACTGTTTAACCTTTATTGTGAACTGCAGAGAGCAGAATTGTGATCCCACCAGCCGCCTTCTGACTTCCGTTGCCTCTAAATTAGTGTCATTATGGTAAGGAAGACCTCTGAGCAAGTCAAACAGCGTTACCAAAGTTTTGCACTGGCTGGCTTATGTTACTGCAGTCTTGGAAAGGAAGGAGTGAGCGGTGGGGGAATTCAGTTGGTTGCAATGTGCAACCACACAAGACAAAAGAAATGTACGGCTATTTGTTCTGCCAGCTAGCTCATACACACATTTTCTTCCCTGTCCCCTACAAAAATACATTCAAATACGCTTACACTGCATTCTCAATTTCATTTTGAGGGAAATGTGTTTTCCCTTTTGGTTTTACAAGGGACACAAGCTACGAATGAGTCCTACAAAAATCTACGAAAACCCTGTGTTTGGTTGACCCGCCCATTCACCCTGACCTCCTCCCTACACTGATACGCCAAAAACAAATGTAATTAGAGAGAAAAAACGTTTTCCCTCAAAACATAATTGACAATGCAGTTTCTTGTATGGAATCGTAAGACCATGCTGCACTGGGAAGCCAAATCACTGGTTTTGGTGGGTTGTCATTTTTGCCAATAAAAACAACCCAATTAGCTTTTGGTTGAAAGCTTTGAAGTTACTCTCTTAGGATATGGTGTATATAAGCCAGCCAACAATGCAATACATGTACGGAATAAAATGGTGTGAACAGTGTACACATAAACATAGCCACTGACAATGACCACAAGATACTGAATTCCATTAATTCGCACTAAATAAAAGTTGTGACATCATCTCTGTCTTAATCCAATGATTTTTCCTCTCTTCTTTTTGACATTAAGTTTTTGTAAATTCAGATGTTTTCATGTATGTCATTGAACAATCATGCTGATAGCTACCATTGCCTCTCATGGTTGGGTCTAAGCTCTTGTCTGTTCAGGTTGTGAATGGATCGAGTTGCAGGTGGATTGGCTCCAGGCCTGGCTGAAAATGTAAATTAGTCTATGCTAAACATTAGCATTTTTCACCGAGCTAACAACCTAGACCATCAGACTGGGTTCACACACAGGATATACTGATGAGTATAAAGATACAAATGTTTATGTACAGTAATAGAAACAGCAAACCATTCCTGTTGTTGGTCATTATAAATAGCTAGTAGCTCATGTCAACTGATTATAAATCTGACAGAAAAAACAGCAACAACAAACCTAAACTTACATCAAGACTCTAATAGGAATCAGTACTGTACAACATTATGGATCTTATTGGATTTACATAACATATCATGTAATATTATTGTCTTAAATTTCAATAACATTGTAACAATCCTGCTTGACACTCAACTGTCTTGAGCATATTCAAATAATAGTGAAACATTGTGGGAAATACACTAATCTGATTTATTTTGTCCTTGAGCAAGACACTTAACCCTAATTGCTCACCGTTGCTGTGTCTACGGTCTACTGTATAGAATGTAAGTCACTTTGGATAAAAGCGTCAGCTAAATGAAATGTAATGTAATTTTCCAGAGAACTGTTCTAGTGTTTTACTCTTCAAGAAACTACAAATTGTCATATGTACATTTATCTGGTCATGTACAAAATTGTGTAGTCAGCTTTAGAGTTGTTGCTAGTTTTTTTTTAACTCCAGACAGAAGCAGACGAGCTTGTTGCCCCTTCTTCCAGTCTGTATGCTAAGCTAGGCTAATCACAACCTGACTCCAGCGCCGTGCTTAACAGACGGAACTGAGATTGATATTTTCTCAGATTATTCTCGTAAAGAAAGAAATTAAGTGTATATCCACAAATGCTGAACTACTCCATAAAACATTTATTTTTACATAAATAATGTATTGTCAGCCACCAAGATTAAGCAAGAAATCAGTCGGCTGACAACCACTTCGTAGTACCGGATTCCTGTCTGATGCTTTCTGTTGTATCAGTAGGTTGTAAGAGCATGCTGATCTGACCCGTCTGCTTGGAGGCAACAGTGATGAGTCACAGAAATGTAATTCCAGCACCTGCTTTACTGGCTGACTGACAAATGCAATTGTATTTGTCTGTTTTCAGGATCCTCAAGAGACAGTTGGAGAACTCAACAGATTTCAATAACATATCTGTCTCGGCTGGTTATAGGGCTAACTGTAAGGTATATCAACCAAGCACTCATACGAGTGAAGATGGTTGCCATGGTAATTAGCAAAACATTTGACAAGCAGTTATAAAAGTATCTTTCACATACACTAATTAAAAATATCTGTATATATATATATATATATATATAATATCAATAGAGTTTCAATGAAAGGAAAAGACAAAAATAACTTATCATTATAAATATGACATAATAACTAGTTATCTGTGGATAATTCACATTCAGTCAATCGGATTCACAATTTTTATAAGAAACTTTTACCAGATGGATAACTCTATGAACAATCAATGTATTTTGTGTAGCCCAAAATCACACTATGTACACCTACAACATCCTCTGACCTTTGACCCTAACATCGGTTCAGGAAAAACTCCCCCAAAAAAAACTTTAATGGGGAGAAAAAGGGAAGAAACCTTCAGGAGAGGAGGATCCCTCTATCAGGGTGGATAGAAGCAATAGATGACATGTGACAGAATGAACAATGTAACAGAGCATATGTGTTGTAACCAGGAGGCCATCAATTGTGTAACAATAGGTAGTATGAAGGCTAGCTTTGTAGCTGCTAGTATAACAACCAACAATAACCCTTTGTATGCAAGTGAGCTAATAAAGATGTCTTCATGGCTTCAGAGATGTCTAAATATCATCTGATTCAGAGAATATTTACTTCTGTAATAGCAAATCTACTATAACTAGAATGACTTGCAAATTAAATCTCATTACAGTTGCAAGCCAAAGCATTGGGTCTTCTGAAATGCGTTTGGGGCTTCAATTCGGTTCTCACAGGGCTCTCAAAGAAAGAACCATGATTTTAAATGTACCAATGCAGAAGCTGTCATCAAGTCACAATGTTGCTTCTTGATTGGAAAAATACTACAACAGAATACAAAAAATATGACAAATATATCTCAGAGTTTAAAGATACCATAAGTTATGAACATAAACCAGTTGAGGGTGTTAAGTCAAAACCTTGACTATTGATTGTACGCCTTTCATAATAAACTATCATCCATTGCAAACACACAACCGTATTCCAAATCAATTTCTTTACACTTACCCTCTCAAATGTATCTTTTCTACCAAAACATATTACTCTGTTGCTTTCGCTAGAAGCACGTAAAACTATACTCAAATGTACAATATTCACTTAAAAATATTTACGGGTAGCGTATCTAACTAAAATGATAATCCACTGACATGCCTTTTACATCAACTTGGATTGGATAACATGTCTTGCATTTGATTACAAACCACATTGCACAACATCTATCATATCAAAATATACTTCTCTGTCGTCCAAGACTATACAAATGGAAAACACATTTATGTATGCGATGAATTTGTTTTTACAGGGACTGTTTAACTGCATCACAGTAAATTCATGAAATTAGTATACTGGAAACATGTTACAGAAATGAATAGGCCTCACGAAATGTATGTATGCAAAGATTTGTATGCAAAAATATTGAACTTTCATGGGAGTATTCTATTCATTGCATTCCTCTGGATTGTGTTACAATAATAGCGCAACCATATCCTGCCATGTTTGTCGTGAGAACATATTTGCAACAGGTTTAGGTAAAGCAGCTTTGGTTAAGAGGTGGGTTATGTGCAGAGGATCTAATGCACATGTACAAATGTACATCCACCTGTCCATGGCAATTTACCTTAGTATCCTATGGTAAAATTGGTGCGCTTCCTCAACATATGTGTTGTAGTTAAAACAATTCCAGGAAAATAATAGCAATTTCTCTGTTTGCAACTGCTATTTAAATTACAGGCATAAATATTACCTTATAGTTTCGACATGAACATAACAAAAATATGCTCAACTTTGGGCGACGCAGCAGCAGCCCAGCACTGTGTGTAAGGGGCCTAGCAGGAGAGGAGAGAGTAGACCGAGGTTCTGCCGCCATCCAAGCATGCTCAACTGCTTTTGGAGCACCAAGCAAAAAGGGGAGGGACTTAGGAAGGGTCAATTAATGGTTAACTCGGTCCTTTCTTGGCTAACATTCATGGTCTTGTGTACACATTTATTTAGTATTCAGCCCAAGTGGTTCTTGTTCTGGACTAGCACTATGATATTGCCCTCAGACACTACTGTACATGCATAAACTTACACATACAACTTGAATAGACTGTACCGTTCTATAGTGGCACAAGCACTATGATTTTGGCAAGTATCTATTATTATGGTGGCAAATAGCCACAATTTGATTTCTATATTTCTATCTATATCAAAATATTGTCTCCATAACGCAACACATATCTGTTTACAATCTTCCTTCAATAATATTGACTGTCAGGTACATATTCACCAAGACTGTAAAAAAAGACCATTTTGTCATGACTTCCTAAAAGAGGAGAGTTACTGTCTAACAAACTCCATATTAAGCTACTTCAGCTGTAATATGAATGCACAATGACTCTCCTCTGTTGTTAAACCCCTAAATTACATTACAATGTGCTGTTGTGGCTCATACCCTCTACAACTTTTATACCACTCTACACTTATTTTAAACGTCCAGATAAAATAAAAAAATGACTGCAATAAAACTAAACAACGTAGAGTAAGATCAGTGATTACCAGAATGGACACAGAAAATCTTCTTGCATCCATTTCATTAATCAAAGTCAGTGTTAATAGTTGACCAATCAGGGCACTTGCTTGCAAACTCTACATCGTATTCGATTGTGTCCATTCTTCATTGTTAGGTAGAAAAGACGCATGTAAAGAAGTTGAGTAGTGAGTGTCACATAAGACCATATACATTTGATATATCAGCTTGTTTCAATAAAAACTCCCTATAATAAGTGTTGAAACATTAGAATATAAGTCCTCTCCACTCAGCTGTTGTATACTCTATTACAAACATAATAATAGCGCTTCACGACACCATTAGCAGCAGTGCCATCCTCTCAAGCAACATTATCACCTAAATCTTCACCACAGCTTCGCACCTACAAATGCAATAAAGGACATCTGACCAGAAGTGGGAATTTACAGAAATATATAAATATCTACAGAGCAACTGGGTTCTGTTATCTCTTCACACTGTCATCAAGCTGCAGTAATTGTGCTTTCTAAAATTCTACATGATCCAAACTTGAAGCAGATTTCTATCAAAACACAGCTGAGAGTCATTCTAGTCTCTATGTGACTAGCCCACAGCCACATGACTTTTTTTGTGATGGCACTTGGGCACTAAGTTAAAAAAGAATGTAAACACTGGGCAAGAAAATCCTTTTTTTCTACTTCATGAATTCAAACACAAATGTAATGTACAAAAACAAAGTTATTTTGGTATATTACAGATATAGGGCATCTGTTGAGGGAAAATACTGATTTCAAGAGTAAATTTGGGAGAAAAAAGTAATGTAATGTAAGATGTAAGTGCACAAGAGAAAGGTCCTTACAGTATGATAATTAAGTCTGTTTCACAAAAGAAATCTACATTTGAAGAAAGTTTTACTTTTGGCTGAAAATAATTATTCATTAATTATTCAAAAAGAATTATTCATTAATTATTCAAATATGACACATTTAAATTTTTCTCAGAATATTATTTATTTATTGTGATATTTATTATTTATTTTCTCATAAAATAATATTAATAATAAATATTTTCTTGTAGTATTATGATTATTTTGTTGTATAATTGGATTAAATAACTTAAAGAAATATGATTTAGTAAATTTGTATTGTATTGTTAATTCTTGCAAAATTAAACTTTATCCATGTTACATTGTGACCTTTTTGTACTGTAATGCCTTTTAAAATTGATTTTTTTTTATTATTTAAATATTATGCCTTTGTTTTCTTAAAATTACAAACATTTGTTGTAAAATGTCAACTGCATTTATGAAATATTGTAAACTTTTTTTATATTACATTTTATTATTGTAATATTTTGACAAATGACTACACTAATCAGATAATATGGCCTTTTTCACATATAACTACAACTTTATCTGGTCACAATGTAACCTTTTTCTCAAAAGATACCCCAACTTTTTGCACAAAATATATTAATTTTTCCCCTAAAAAAGAAAAAATGAAATACTGGGAGACATGACGAGTTGATAAAAATAAACCAAACAAAGAAAACAAACCTTTTACTTTACTACCTTCAGTCTTTGGACTTGTGTAAATATGTGTAAATGTACCAGTGTACAGAACAGCTAATTCAGATAATGTACATCAATTAAATCACAGCATGTAAAAAATAGAATGATTGTTTAACTATATTTAGACAAAAGGTATGTCCTGTGATATTGTTCTTATCCAACACAAACACAATTCCACCATGAACAAAGAGATACCGTTATTGCCCAAAAGGGACTCCAAGTAGCCCAGACACAATTAAGACTGTGGGTTTAATTTCCACTGTGGCCACCCACATTCATATGTACAAACACAGCACAATAAGAGGCTTTGAATGCAAATTTCCATCTAATGCCATGTGGTTACTTTGAAAACTATATGCATCGATAGTGTTATCTTTGTTGGAAAAAAGGATACAGCGCTGAGAATATACGTCTGTATAAATATTGTGATTAAAAATGTTACCCCAATTACAACTGACCAAGGAGTCAGAGGAAAGAGGGTGAGAGTCATTAGGCTGAATCCATCCTCACTGGAAGGGAGCTGTTGGACAGACTGTGGGGGCTGGAGTCTCTCCCTCTGAGTAAGTCAAAAGATCAGCGGTTTATTTAGCCCATTATCATTGTGCCTATCTAGCAAGTGCACTCAATATATTACATTTACAAAAAACTGCCTGGGTTTATCCAGTTAAAAAAATAAACGAAAAAGAAAAAATGTTGAATCCAGCTCCATCCTCTTATGTTGGGCCCTGACTATAGTCCTTTCTCATTGACCAGTTGGAGATCTTTGGCAGGGCTAATTGTGTATTGTCTTTTGACCCAAGCAGAACCATGAACTCCTTGTTAATATGTTTTGATAAACTTACAGTACATCTCCTTGTAAGACCTAATAATTATTTGATTGGGTATTAATCCAGCTGGGGGGCACAGCGGACTCAATACATTGTACCCTAATTAGCCAGGTGAGATGTTGTGGTAGGAACTGTGTTATGCGTTTAGCCATCGTTAGTTGGCTGACCCATTCATTTTTGGTCCATTCTAGTTTTCAAGTTCTGAATGGCCCATGCTGCATCACCATTGAAATGCTGTACTGGCCATGGACACATTTGTTATCACAGGTAAAGATTAATTAATTTAACACTGGGCGTGTCATTCTTTATAGGCCAACCCCAGAGTAGGAGGCGGAGTGTGACTCAGAATAGGGCGTGGTAAGGTAGGGGGAGGGGTTGGGCTGGGACGGCTAAACATCCCCTGCAACTGCCTGGTGGGGTGATTAGGGTGGATAGGGTTTTCTTGAAAACTTCGAAGGTTTTCATGGAACCGGTTGCTGCTTTCATTGTCGAGGCGGTTACTGTCGTCACAGAGGCGGTGGTTATTATGGAGGTCGGGGGTGGGCCCTCGATCGGGGGCGTGGACGAACTGGGAGCCACTCGTCCTCCGCAGGGTGGACTCACGGCTGGACGAAGCAACAGACTGGCAGTCAGAGCCACCATCACTGCTGGCTGCCGTTCCCTCCACTGGGGTGACCCTAATGGTGGTGATGGCCTGAGGGTGGGGGTGGAAGGGAGGAGCAAAGGTGGCAGTGGGGGTGAACGGCATGTTGGAGTTGGTCGTGTTGGGGTTGAAGTTGGCAGAGTTGGGGTTGAAGTTGGTAGAGTTGGGGTTGAAGTTGACAGAGTTGGGGTTGAAATTGGCAGAGTTCGGGTTGAAGTTGGGGTTGAAGTTGGCAGAGTTTGGGTTGAAGTTGGCAGAGTTGGGGTTGAAGTTGGCAGAGTTGGGGTTGAAGTTGGCAGAGTTGGGGTTGAAGTTGGCAGAACTGGGGTTGAAGTTGGCAGAGCTGGGGTTGAAGTTGGCAGAGCTGGGGTTGAAGTTGGGAGAGTTGACAGAGTCGGGGTGGAAGTTGACAGAGTTGGGGTTGAAGTTAAAGTGGGCGTTAATAAAGTTTGGATTGTTGGGGTTAAAATTGGGGTGCTGGAAGTTGTTGGGGTTATTGGGATGTAAGGGATGTAAAGGGTGTACAACATGTGGGTGGTATATACCTTCTCCACCACCCATTTCCAATCCTCCTCCCCCTCCATCTCCTCCGCCTTCGCTCTCAGTTTCGGTTCCTGTCACGCTCCTTCGCTCATCCACTGACTCTCCATCCCTCAACGAATCACAGCTGTCTGTGTGTCTGTGCAAGTCATTGAGGGCAAAAGCTGACTGTCGGAGCGAAGCGCGTTGATCTGGTGGTTTCCATCGCCAGGAGCCACTTCCGTCAGTGCTCGGAGGTTTCACTACAGGTTTGTTTGATCTGGACTCTGGGTGGGCTTCAACACGAACTATACTGCCACTTCTTTCCAGACCTCCTCCTAACAGAACAAGACAAATGATCAATAATTATATTATACTATTAACAATTATAATCAGCACCTCAAATGTTTAAATCTATACATGTAAAAAGGCACAGCGCTCATACTACTGTGACTGCCACAAAGCAAGAGTCCATCTGTCTGATACATAACGTTCCCATCCTTGCCATTCTTCTTATGCCTTATTCCCTCATATGCTAGGAATAAACTACATAACTAACCTAGCTACTTTCTCAACAAGCCAATTTAAATCATTCCTAGATATATTACCGTGCTGGAGGCACAGAGGTGAAATTGATATCCATCAATCTCCTGATTCTGAGAAAAGCAACAAATGTGTTTCCCCGAATGCTTCACTATTCTCTTCAAGGTTGAGGCAGGCAAAATTCTTTACTTTTGTTACTGCCAAGAAATCGAATTAAAAACAAAACTCAACAATGGCATAGTGCGTCTCTCCAATACTTATTGATTTCTTGACCGTACGAAACAATTATATAGTTAAATTTAAAAAAGAAGTTATTTCATTAAACAGCGGAATACTGTAGTTTCTAGCATAACTAAAACTAAAGGAAATAGTGCATTTATTGTGGACTTCTTTCAGCAAGGATTAATCCACATTTGGTGTTGGGATTTGGGGCAGATAATATATATATATATATACACACACATACATTACTTTACTGTAT
Organism: Cottus gobio; assembly: GCA_023566465.1. NCBI lineage: Eukaryota > Metazoa > Chordata > Actinopteri > Perciformes > Cottidae > Cottus > Cottus gobio. Next base: position 22,028,339 of record CM042230.1, read on the forward strand.
TAGCAGTACAGACCTCCTCCTCCCACTGCTCCGGTGGTGGAGGCCGGTGGGGATGGGTCCTGGTCCGTCAGGGCTCGGTACCGAATAGATCCGGTGCAGCTGACGGTGCTGCCACCATCCTCAGACCGAGGAGAGTGAAGCAGACCCTGCTGTTTGGATAAGGCTATCACCTGAAATAGGAGGAAAACGTGAGCTATTTGGCTGCCTGCAGTGATACATACTCATTAGCTACTAACCTCCTCTTCTTGTAGGTGGAATGTCACTTCTACAACTAGGAGCCTTTAAAAATAAGGCAATAACTGCAGGTGTCCACAACACATACAGCCTACATTACAATTATACTAAAATAAGCTTTTGCAGCACATTAGCTACATTTCCAATCAAATGTCAAGCAGATTTCAAGCGAACATTCAATTTGATGCCGCAAAAAAGAAAAAGAAAGAATTCAGCAATTTTCAAGAACTGGAGTGATTTAAATTGGCTATGTAGTTTAGTCAGAGGCCGGAAGTAAAGGCTATACACATGGCTGTAAACTGTAAATAAAGTAGAAGAAGTAGAGGTTACAAACTAAAAAAAAACAGGTTGCATTGGCCATCTAACCCATGGAGAGTTGTCTTTAAGCATTCATTTTAATTGGGCAAGTTTTAAAGGAGACATATGCTCATTTCCAGGTGCATACTCTATTCTTAGGTTTCTACTAAATATGTTTACAAAATGGAATTGGAATTTCAATGGAATTGCATTGCCATGTTTACTTCCTGTTATCCAATGCCATTCACATACACTGCAACCGTAATTTAACTAGGACATATTTCAAGTTTTTGCATTTAAAACGGTTAATTTATTGTGAATAGTTATGATGTCACAACTGAACAGAAATCCTGACTGTGTGTAGTTCTCCGTGGCATTTCAATGCTTTCACCATTCAAGGCACATTCACCCGCTCTATAATAGAAATTCTCACTTTTCACACTTAATTGTTCTTTCAAGTCAGCTGGTCAAGTTTCATGTTGACCAAAGACATTGTAAATACTGTATATTGGGAGTGGACATCAAGGCATCCCCTAAAGCTCAACCGGGACAAGCCTGTGTTCTTTCAGGGGAATGGATGCCCTAGACCTGTTAATGTTCACCTCGACACCCTCACTCTCACACGCTCTTAGAATAAAAAATAAAAAAGTCTTTGAACTCTATACTTTGTTTTAAATGGATATACACTTCTTAGTTTTGATAACACCCTGCTTATACCTGTCTAGTTAAAATGCACTTATTGTAAGTCACTTTGAACAAAAGCCTCTTCTAAATGAATGTCATGTAATGTAATCTAACAAGCACTGTACTTGCTGTATATTCACAACCGATATAAACAAAGTTAAAGTTTGTGCAGAAAAAGAATGTTTAACCTGCATAAGACGAGGCTGTCCTCCAGCACTGAGCGGCCTGCAGGGGATGGTGGTCTTCTCAGCCACTCTTAGCCACTTTTCCCTCACTGACCCGCCCCCATCCATAATGCTGTCCTCTGATTCACTTTCCTGATCCTTGCTGGTGAGATTTTCCTCCTCAGGAATGTGAACCAGCTGGGAGGATCCAGGTCGGGATTGGATAGACACTCGGGCACCACCAGCCAATCCGGTGCTGCCATTATGGGTCAGGTGATTATGATTGGCCATAGGAACAGAGCTTGCTGCTAGTTTCATGTACTGAGCTGGGATGTGGGCCCCAGCACGCAGCTCTGTTTCTTGAAAAGCAATAAGTGAAGGCAGGTGTATTCCACCACGGTGCTCCTCCAGGCCCATGGCAGAAGGTTCAGAGGAGCAGCGCAGTTCCATGTTTCTCTGTGGAGATGAGGAGGAAGCTGGTCTTATTCCATCCATAACCTGCAGGGATAGCTTCCTGTTGTCATTTTTATTCTTCCATTGGCTGAGCAGCTGTTTGGATCGCGTTGAGTCCATTGATGTGTGGATGGAGGCGTGACGGCGTGGAATGCGACCCTCCTCTAATGAGGAGCCTCCATGGGACCTGGAAGAAGGGGCAAATACACTTTATGAACAAGAAAGAAGAATATTGCAAAAAGAATGCACCAAATGTTAATTTGTGCCCTCAAATAAATCTCAGTAAATATGCTGTTACTTTCATTCTTAAACATACCTCTAAACATCTGTCTATCCATCTGTCTTGTATCCTATTTCTAATCTAATATTTTCTTGAGTAAATGTATGTGTCAAATGTAATGAAATTCCATCAAAGCGTTCTAGAGATAGTGTTACCGAGAATGTGATGATTTGAGGTCACAGTAACCTTGACCTATGACATTTGACCATCACATACTAATCAGTTCATCCTTAAGTCCAAGTTGACGTCCGTGCCATGGATTCCTTCCAGGAGTGGCTGAGATATCACGTTCATGAGAATGGTAAGGATTGTTGAGAGATAGTGGAAGAGTATGAAAGTATAAAAGTATAATTATTATAACATGTAGCCTTTTTTACTTTTAGTTTAACCATTAAACATATATACTGTTTTAATTCGATTCTAGTTTGTGATTAGACCATATAAAATGCATAGGACATTATAAGTTGCTATGTTGTATAATATGTTCTATATAATGGGTATTGTATAAGCTCTCCTGTGTAATAGGATACAGCAACCAGTGTTACCATATAAGGCAACAAACCCCTAATGGTTTACCTTAGGGACAGGATGTTTGTTTGACACATGAAGAAGAAGGGGAGGGGTGAATTGTGTCTGTGGAGTATATTAGGGTTAGGGTTTCAGAGGCGAGAAAGTCTGATTTCATCAGATCTCTGTGTCTGGATAGGAAGTCTGCCTAGTTTTTTGGAAAACTGGACTTAATAAACTTCTTTACCAAAAGAGGAGGGGAATCCCCTGAGGGGCTGGGACAAGGCTCACAGCTGTCTGGATGACAAAAGCCTCTAGCTCAAGGGTGGGCAAACTACGGCCCGCGGGCCTGATCCGGCCCGCCGAGTATTATGAATTATAAATTATAGTAAAGACCGCTGTAACGCTTCTCCGTTCCCGACTTGAGTTTTCCGAAGCACGATGACGGCAAAAGACCAGCATCGATGTTTCTTAACTCAAGTCGGGAACGGAGAAGCGTTACAGCGGTCTTTACGTGCAGTGCGGCAGAGGACAGATGTGCCGTGCTTTCTGCAGCGCATCAGGCTGCGAGTCCAGCTGCTGCTGTCTGCGCTGCTCACCTCCACCCCTCCCCCACAGGCAAGCGCGCCACGGAGACATGGTCCGTTTTATACGGCATAACGAACGCACATCAGACCCACGGGACTGCGCCGTCCTGCGCGCTCATGTGACATATAGGGTTCTGCCTGCCAGCCTCCTGCCAGCTTCCTGCATTGAGCCCCTCTGCAACAGGGGGGCTTTTTTTAGACAAACTGCTAGTCAAGTATCAAGCACCAAGGCAAGTTATTTGCTAGCATTTAAATTAGCAAAAGCCAGCAAGCCTTTCTCTGAAGGGGAGTTTTTGAAAGAATGCATGGTAGAGACAGCAGGTCTCCTGTGTCCAGAGAGCAAAAACAAATTCGAAAAATGTTGTTTATCACGCAGGACAGTGACTCGGCGTGTATAACTAATTGACGAAGACTTAGCCAGCAAGTTAAACAAAAAAGCTGAGTCATTTAAGTTATATTTGTTAGTAAGTGTTAGAAAATAATGATTTTTAGTGCTCCTAGTGAAAGCTAGAGAGTTTACATTGGAGGGTCAAGACAAATAAATAACTCTGTATGGATTATCAAATATTGAATGGATGACACTGTATGTACTACACAAATGTATTAATTAGAATTATGAAATGTATTGAGTGATTGTGGAAGGAATCCTGAAAATATCAGGAGCCCACAAACAGTTACGCAGCCTGAAGATTGGAGCAGATAGATAAGGAGGACATGCTCAAGAATGTGAGAGGGGGTTTGGGTTGACCAACACTTAAAAGGACGAGGTCTTGTCCAATCAATGGACTGGAAGAGAGGCTAGCCAGAGGAAGGGGGGCTGACCCCAAACCTGGCAAAGCTGAGGCATTGTGAGAACATCAGCAGATCTCTGGGTGCCTTCTGCCGGGCAGGTATGTATGGATCTGCTGCCCGGTGGGGGGGGGGGGGGGGGGCACTGGATCTCTGTCTCATGGGATATCTCTCTCTCATGGGATATATTTTGTATATATTGTGTAGTTATTAGTGTGATTCATTTTGAAATGCTGTTCATCATCTTTTTATTAAATCAATTTTTATTATAACTTTCTGCATCTGGGACTTCTCTTCACACAACCGCCCAAAGATTTTTGAACTTAACAATTTGGTGACCCCGACGTGATCTTTGTGGTGAGTTGTGGTTGAAGAATAGTGATTTGAACAAAGGACCAGACTTCTCTCTGGGACCCCTTGGATGATCCCTCCTCTCTGCTCACATGAGGCCTCACTAAAAAGGTAATGGCAAGGACCTGTTGATAACCGAACCTTGTTTAGGTAGACCTAGGACAATTTAGTTGTGAGCAGGGAGGGCTGGTCTGACGAGGTAATAAATTATTAGTGTAAAAATGACATAAGGATAATGTTCAAATAATGAAAGTGGTGCAGCATGTAGATGTATGTTGAATGAAAGATGACGTCAGTGCATGAGTGGAAGCTTTATGTTGAGTGAGAGATTGTATGTGTTTGTGAAACTCACAGAGGTTTCTTCCACCTGAAGAGGTGTGAATGTGTTCGCAGCGATGAGTAACTACTTAGTTTTTTTGTGATAAATACATAAACTGACGGGTTTTGAGTGTGGTCGCAATCGTTATATACGCGACAGATTTAAAATAAAATAGCTGTATTTTAACCAGTTTTGCACGGGTTTCTAACAGAACTATAGTCCTGCTGTGGCCTGAGATATCGGCATATATCTTCAGTAAGGTTGGGAAACAGCATGCGCGAGGAGTTACGTTTAGTAGACGACGAAATGCTATCACAAAAATAACGAATTGGAAAAAACAAATCTAGGAAGACATATCAGTTGATAGTGTATTTGTTGTAAAAAATAAGAAAAGGAAGAGAAAGCGTTGTATCTGTTGTACAGGGTTGTACAGGCCTGTTGTATGTTTTGAGTGTTAAAGATATTGAAAACTGCCATTTTATAGTTCAAATTGTAAAGTAAGAAACTTAGGCCTCAAGGAGAAGTAGAACAAAGAGTCATAAAAAGGAGACAAGGTGTTAAGAGGGAAGGGAACTTAAGAGAGACAAAGCTACAGGAAGTAAGAGTGTGAAATCAAGAGGGAGAAATTGAAAGAATGGAAAGACAAGAAGGATTTTAGTGGAAGATTGACAGTCACATGATGTCAATATTTGGTTCATCAGATTGAACAAAGACTAAGAGGGAACCTTAAGAAGGGAGAATTAGAGAGAAGAGAAGGACACACACACACACACACACACACACACACACACACACACACACACACACACACACACACACACACACTGTCACACCGTGACGGCGGGCCCTCCCCCTTCCTCATGTGTCACCTGTCTAATTGTCTCACCTGATCCCAATTGTTTCCACCTGTGCCCTGTTTCCCTCATGTGTTTATAGTCTGCGTCTTCCCCTTGTCTGGTGCCAAAGTGTTCTCGCCCATGGTCAGGATTACTACAGCCAAGCCCACAGCTTCGATCGTCACCACCGTGTGTATGTTTTCGCCATCCTCGTTACGAGTGATTCTCAGTTTAGTTCTTTTCGTTACGAACTGTTTCTACTTTAGGTTTTCCTCCGTAAGGAGTGAGTTTACGTTAATACTTTGTGTCCTCCGTTGGAGTGTTTTTGTTTCCTCTGGTAAGAGTGAATTTACTTTAATACTTTGTGTCCTCCGTTGGAGTGTTTTTGTTTCCTCCGTCAGGAGTGTGTTTACGTTAATACTTTGTGTCCTCCGTTGGAGTGATTTTGAGTTTATACTTTGTCTGAATAAAGACTGTTTTCTTGACTCCGCTGCATCTGAGTCCTGTTTTGAGTCCCGGCCGGACAGTACACTTTGGCCAGAGATGGACTCAGCAGCGGCTGACCAGTGGACAGCCCGGCTCCAAGCCCAGGAAGCCCGCCTCGCTCGTCATGAAAAGTACCAGACGGCGATGGTGTCACAGCTTGGTCAGCTCGCGTCCCAGGTAAAGGAGCTGACGGACCACCTGAGGCAGGCAGCCACGCAACCCACGGCGCCGGAGTCCGCAGTCGGTACAGCGACCCAAGCCCAGGACACATCCATGATTGGGCTGGGCGTCAAGTTGGCGCCCCCGGAGCGTTTCTCGGGGGAACCAGGACAATGCCAGGCATTTTTAGTGGATTGTGCCATGCATTTTGAACTGTTGCCACACACTTTTTTTTCGGACAGATCAAAGGTGGCCTTTACGATCTCCCATCTGACCGGAAGGGCCAGAGCTTGGGCCACAGCCGAGTGGGCTCGCGACTCTCAGTTATGTTCTTCTTTTCCAGAGTTTCAGGCGGCGTTACGGAGAACATTCGACCCAGTGTCCACGGACCGAGAAAAGGCCAGGGAGCTGTGCGGCCTGGCGCAGGGCAAGGAGTCCGTATGCGACTACGCCATCCGTTTTCGCACCCTGGCGGCAGAAAGCGGGTGGAATGAGACCGCCCTGCACGACATCTTTTTGAAAGGCTTGGCGACCTACGTTCAGGAGCTGTTGCTGCCCCTAGATCTGCCTTGGGACCTGGATGCGCTCATCACGCTGGCCATCCGGACGGACAACCGGGTCCGGGAACTCCGGGTTCCAAAGATCGGTGGACCTACGGCGGCATGGGCTCCACATCCTCCAGCCTTGGACAGGCGGGAGTCCCGGGAATCGCAGTCGAGGGGCAGTCTTCTCCCTCGTACCACCAGGGGGGAGGGACCAATGCAGCTTGGCGGGACTCGGGTAACCCCGGAGGAGCGACGACGACGTCAGCTGGAGGGCTGCTGTTTTTACTGCGGCCAGCCTGACCACCTCGTCGCCGTGTGTCCAGCCAAGAAGCGCCGGAGGGGGGTCCAACCCCCCGTCGCTGACCTCGCATCACGCAGTCTGACAAAGGTTAAGGTAACGCACCATGACATAACCACGGACATTGAGGCCCTTTTAGACTCCGGGGCCGACGTCAGTTTGATGGACTGGGGCCTGGCAAAGTTCCTGGGGGCGAGAGCGGAGCTGCTGGACAGACCCCTCGGGGCCAGGGCCCTCGACGGGAAAGGGTTGTTTAGGATTACTCACGCCACGGAACCTTTGACATTGCAGGTTCTGGCCCATAGCGAACTCATGCGGTTCTATCTGTTTGACTCAACTTCTCAGGCATTAGTTCTGGGTAGCCCCTGGTTGCGGCAACATAATCCCCACGTGGATTGGAACACTGGGACAATCATCGGATGGGGGGGTGATTGTGTGGACCACTGTGGGCCGGATTCGGCCCAGGGGGGGGAACTAACGTGCCGTAACTCTGTTTCCGCCACAGAACCCGCGACCTGAGGGGCGTGCCGTCCTGTTACCACCACCTCCGGGAGGTTTTTAGCAAAGCCAAGGCCATGTCACTGCCTCCGCACCGACCCTATGACTGCGCCATAAACTTGATTCCGGGCGCCGCCATCCCCAAGGGTCGGTTATACTCCATCTCCGGGCCAGAAAGGGTGGCCATGAAGGAGTATATCGACACGTCTCTGAGGGCAGGGCTTATCCGTCCTTCCTCGTTGGCAGCAGGGGCCGGCTTCTTTTTTGTGGGGAAGAAGGACGGATCACTCAAGCCTTGTATTGATTATAGCCCACTGAACGCCATTACAATTAAGAATCGGTATCCTCTGCCACTCATGTCCTCTGTCTTTGACCAATTACAACAGGCAAGGGTGTTTTCCAAGCTAGATCTGCGCAACGCTTACCATTTGGTCAGAGTTAGAGAGGGGGATGAGTGGAAGATGGGGTTTAACACACCCTTTGGGCATTATGAGTATTTAGTCATGCCGTTCGGGCTTACCAACGCTCCCGCAACGTTTCAGGCCTTAATCAATGATGTGTTAAGGGAATTTTTAGACCAGTTTGTATATGTGTATCTTGATGATATCCTCATTTATTCACCTGATCTAGCCACGCACACGAACCATGTATCCCGGGTTCTCCGACGATTGTTGGAGAACGATCTCTATGTTAAAGCAGAGAAAAGCGAGTTCCATGCCGACACCATCTCTTTCCTGGGTTTCATCATAGCCCCTGGAAAGGTTCAGATCGATCCGGCTAAAGTCAGCGCTGTGGCCGAGTGGCGTCTGCCTGATAGCCGCAAGAAGGTTCAGCAGTTCCTCGGGTTTGCTAACTTCTATAGGCGGTTTATCAGAAACTTCAGCGCCATAGCAGCCCCGCTCCATGCACTGACCTCCACGAAGGAGCGGTTCCTCTGGTCCCCAACGGCGGAGGCGGCCTTCCAGCACCTCAAGTCCCGATTCACCACGGCACCCATTCTCACGATGCCGGATCCTCGGCGCCAGTTTGTGGTGGAGGTGGACGCCTCCAATGAGGGGGTAGGGGCGGTCCTGTCCCAACGGGCAGAGCGGGATGGGAAGATGCACCCCTGCGCCTTCCTGTCGCGGCGGCTGTCCCAGGCGGAACGGAACTACGACATCGGCAATCGGGAGCTGTTGGCAGTCAAGCTGGCCTTGGAGGAGTGGAGGCACTGGCTTGAGGGGGCTGAGCACCCGTTTGTGGTCTGGACGGACCACAAGAACTTAGAATACATTCGCAATGCCAGCAGATTGAATTCTTGCCAGGCGAGATGGGGGCTATTTTTTAATCGCTTCTCCTTCTCTATTTCTTACAGGCCGGGATCCCGGAACGTCAAGCCCGACGCCCTGTCACGCCTATATGATCCCGAGCCTGTTGCCAAGGAACCCGAGCCTATCCTTCCACGGACCTGTGTGGTTGGGGCAGTCACCTGGCATATAGAAAAAGAGGTCAAGCAGGCGAATGGGGAGGGTCCAGTACCTAGCAGGTGTCCTGAGGGTCGGTTGTTTGTCCCGGTTGGGTTGCGCCCGCAGGTGATTCATTGGGCTCACGCCTCGCTGCTGACCTGTCACCCGGGGGTTCGGCGGACGGTGTTCGCCATCTCACGGAGGTTTTGGTGGCGGTCCATGGAGAAGGATGTCCAGGAGTACGTCAAGGCTTGTTCGATCTGCGCCAGGAACAAGACGACCTCGGGGCCACGGATGGGCCTGCTTCAGCCACTCCCCATTCCCTCCAGACCATGGGCCGACATCTCCATAGACTTCGTCACGGGGCTCCCGGTCTCCAAGGGTAATACCACAGTTCTTACAGTTGTAGACCGCTTTTCAAAAATGACACGGTTCATAGCCCTGCCTTCACTGCCATCAGCAAAGAAAACAGCCAGTATCATGATGAACAATGTTTTTCGAGTTCAGCCCCAGTTCGTGTCCGGTTTCTGGAAGGAGTTTTGTCGGCTCATTGGTGCTACGGCAAGCCTCACGTCCGGCTACCATCCGGAGGCGAATGGGCAAACGGAGCGGCTCAACCAGCAGCTGGAATCCAGCCTCCGGTGCCTGGTGTCCCAGAATCCCGCAACCTGGAGCCAGCACTTGGTCTGGGTGGAGTATGCTCACAATTCTCTGCCCACCTCGGCTACAGGAATTTCCCCTTTCAAGTGTGTGTTTGGTTATGACCCGCCGGTCTTCACAGACCAGGAGCTGGAGGGGGCGGTGCCATCCGCCCACGCCATGGTGCGCCATTGCCAGCGCATCTGGGCAGCCGCCCGGCAGGTCCTCATCCGGCAGGGGGATCGGGTCAGGAGGGCCGCGGACCGGCGGAGGAGACCTGCTCCGGTCTACCAGCCGGGACAGCGGGTATGGCTATCAGCGAAACACCTTAACCTCAAGGCCACGTCCAGGAAGCTGGCACCTCGTTTTGTGGGGCCATACCCCATTTCCCAGGTTATCGGACCGGCGGCGGTTCGTCTTCGCCTGCCCCGGGTCCTTCGGGCCCATCCCACGTTCCATGTAAGCCAAGTCAAGCCAGTCCCGGACAGCCCCATGGTCCCGGCCCCGCCTCCCCCTGAAATGGTGGACGGGGGGCCCGTCTACAAGATTCGACGTCTAGTGGCAGTACGCAATCGGGGTCGGGGCAAGCAGTTTCTGGTAGACTGGGAGGGGTACGGGCCGGAGGAGCGGCAGTGGGTCCCGTCCCGGTTTATATTGGATAAGCCCCTCATGGCGGCCTTTTTGAAAGCCCAGGCTGGGTCGTCAAGAGTCGACCCTTGAGGGGAGGGTACTGTCACACCGTGACGGCGGGCCCTCCCCCTTCCTCATGTGTCACCTGTCTAATTGTCTCACCTGATCCCAATTGTTTCCACCTGTGCCCTGTTTCCCTCATGTGTTTATAGTCTGCGTCTTCCCCTTGTCTGGTGCCAAAGTGTTCTCGCCCATGGTCAGGATTACTACAGCCAAGCCCACAGCTTCGACCGTCACCACCGTGTGTATGTTTTCGCCATCCTCGTTACGAGTGATTCTCAGTTTAGTTCTTTTCGTTACGAACTGTTTCTACTTTAGGTTTTCCTCCGTAAGGAGTGAGTTTACGTTAATACTTTGTGTCCTCCGTTGGAGTGTTTTTGAGTTTATACTTTGTCTGAATAAAGACTGTTTTCTTGACTCCGCTGCATCTGAGTCCTGTTTTGAGTCCCGGCCTGACACACACACACACACACACAAGCTGAACAGACTGTTAATTTAGGATGTAAAGCTGTTTAGAACTTTAGAAGTAAAGGGATGTGAAGTGACTTTTTTGAGTGTTTCCGGAGCATGCAGATCTGTCTTTCTAGCACCTGAAAGTAAACTAAATTGATAGAGCACAAAGATAGAACCATTTGTAATCCTAAATCCTTAAACATGACTATAAGCAAAACAGTTGAAGTTATCTAAGAAACTGTCCAGTAAATCTTAAGCAGAGAGAGAGCATATTGGTGACAAAGTTTAGAATGTTTGTTGGCAGGATGAGTACAAGGGGAGAACAAAGCAGGATGATACCAGGAATGTAAGAATAATTGAGATGACTTCTTCTGTTATCCCCCGACCATTTGGACCACTTGGGTCGTAAAGAGAGACTTGGAATGCACCAAGGGGGGAAGGGCCATTCAACTATCATTAGCACATCAACTGCTGTCCGCATATCAAAGAGAGAGCATCCTGGATTCATCACACCTACTGCAAGAAGGTGCATCGGTTGTCTGCAGAAAACTGCAGTACTGAGGACTCCTAAGCGGACACCCATCTCCTCTGTGGTGAAGTCTGGTTACAAAGGGAGGTGAAACCAATAGGGGCACTTGTCTCAACCCAGTGAAGAAAACATCAAACACCCAGAGGCTTAGGGAGTGTCTGTTTATCAAGGGGAGCTCAGTGTTCATTTTAGAAGGAGAAACTGGTTAACAACCAGATATGGAGCCATTTAGACCACGGCTGGGAACAATTCCGTTCCGATTGACAATAGCCAAAAGTAATTGTTAATTTTACTGTGATGCTGAGAAAGGCGGAGTCTGTAAAATGTTTGGATTTGCCTGTTTTATTTTCATCCTAAGCAACACTGCTCCTGATGGAACAGTCACCAAAGCGCTGGCTGGTCTTACGGCATTGAGTCAGAACCTTGCAGAGAATGCTGGGATTGATGATCCCATCACAAGCTGGTTGGACAGTATGTTTGGAAGATGCATTTCTGTCCATAATAACCACACTTTGTCTTGCCACCACAGTCGTGATCCCCTGAGGATGCTGCTGCATCCATGGACTTCTGCAGAGATTGATTGAAGCTGCATTTAGTAAAAAACATTCAAGGGAATCAATTAAGAGTTGAAGATGAAGAAATAAGCTTTTGATTGATGCATTTGTTTATCAAGGGGGGACATGATTTAGTCTGTAAGTGAATGACGATTATGGGAATTGTAACAGCAAGTTAAGTTTATGATAATCAGAGAGTGTCTTGCATGATTTTTGTATACTCACTATAAATAGTGAGTAAGGGGGGATTGTTAGAAAATAATGATTTTTAGTGCTCCTAGTGAGAGCTAGAGAGTTTACATTGGAGGGTCAAGACAAATAAATAACTCTGTATGGATTATCAAATATTGAATGGATGACACTGTATGTACTACACAAATGTATTAATTAGAATTATGAAATGTATTGAGTGATTGTGGAAGGAATCCTGAAAATATCAGGAGCCCACAAACAGTTACGCAGCCTGAAGATTGGAGCAGATAGATAAGGAGGACATGCTCAAGAATGTGAGAGGGGGTTTGGGTTGACCAACACCTAAAAGGACGAGGTCTTGTCCAATCAATGGACTGGAAGAGAGGCTAGCCAGAGGAAGGGGGGCTGACCCCAAACCTGGCAAAGCTGAGACATTGTGAGAACATCAGCAGATCTCTGGGTGCCTTCTGCCGGGCAGGTATGTATGGATCTGCTGCCCGGTGGGGGGGGGGGGGGGGGGGGGCACTGGATCTCTGTCTCATGGGATATCTCTCTCTCATGGGATATATTTTGTATATATTGTGTAGTTATTAGTGTGATTCATTTTGAAATGCTGTTCATCATCTTTTTATTAAATCAATTTTTATTATAACTTTCTGCATCTGGGACTTCTCTTCACACAACCGCCCAAAGATTTTTGAACTTAACATAAGTAATGTAAGTTCTCTTTACTTTTTAGTTATTGGCTTTTACTTTATAATTTACTATAATTTATATTGGTTCACACAAACACTCTCTATCCATCTGATACTGGCCCGGCCCGTCTGTCAAATTTTAAAAGTCAATGTGGCCCCTGAGCCAAAAAGTTTGCCATCCCCTGCTCTAGCTTCAGAGACTGGAAGAAACTTCTGCTATCAGAAGACTCAAGATTTCACCAGCTCTGATAAGGGTCTGGGTCTGAGTCTGGATAGGAAATCCACCAGTCTCTGTAGAAGACTGGACTTAGACAAGGTCCTTGTACTTCTGAGGATATCTCGGAACTCTCGCTTGATAAAAGTGACAGCCAACCGTAGGAGACCTAGAGCATTCCCTGTAAAACATCCTCGATAAAACCTATAACTTATATACAAAATCAAAAAGATTTAGCTTGGGGCGAGATAATAAACCGAAGGCATTATACCAATATTGGTGAGGATTATCAAACATTTTTCAACAAACAAGTTGTTGTCAAGTCCAGTTGCATATCTTTATTTGTTGCTGTCTGTGCAGAGCTAGTAGCTAGCATTCATGCTGTGAGTGGATGAATTGGGACAAACTTTCGGAAATGTTGAGGTCAACGGCAAGGCTAACACAGTTGGAAAAAAAGTGGGATTCTGTAGTGTGGCAGAATGCCAGTCATGACGGATCAAATCCCTTTCTGCCCTCTTTTGGGAAATGTTATTTTTCAATTGTAAATATAATTGATAGAAGAATAAAAGAGAATATGCCTTGTGCCAAATGCAATGAAATTCCCTGTAGGCGTTCCTGAGATATCGTGTTCAGGAGATGGGACAAATGCACGAACAGAAGGCATAATGCTTCATAATGTCTCAGGCTGTCACAGTGTGTTACACACATGGTCAGACTGAGTCGGTTGTGTTACAGAAAAAATTATCAATGTGATGATTTACAACACATACGTAGACTTGAATATTATGTAAAATATGAATTAGCTACTCCGATAAATGTTCTGGTTGTATAGCTTAATTAAGATTTTCATTATGATATTTCCTCCATGATTTGACAGAGGACAGACAGCTGCAACCAGACAAGCTGTTCAGTCACCATTTGTAGCTGTGGTAGAGCCAATGTAGGTTGACTTAGTCACTGTGTGGGATATTACTGCGGAATGAGGTTGGCTGAAAGGAGTCATCATAATCACTTAGCACTTTACGCACCCTGAAGTACAAAACATTTATGTATATTTCTGGTTCTCAAGTTCTCAAACCTGTGAATAAAGACTCCACCATAAACATTTACCTTGGCAGTGTGCTGCTGCTGAAGGTCATCATGTTGTCATGGTTGCCCAGGGGACTGGATGGGGTTATCACCTCCACCTCAGCACTGGCTCGCTTCAGATTGGACAGAGATGGCTCTCGGTAGGAGGCGCTTCGCGTCAGCATGGGCTCTGGTTGGTTTGGGGATAATGTGTGGGAGGAGGTCCTCGTGACGATGGGCTCTGGTTGGCTGGGAGCCAAGGTGTGGTGATCTGTTAATGGATAAAAGGACGAGGGCAAACTGATAATAAAGTGGATGATTTCAAGTTAGTGCACACATTGGAAGTCATCTTTGACACATTTGGTGACTCGTGGCAGTCTCAGGCCACTTGCTTATAAAAGCAATTCAAATTGTGGGTACAATGGATGGGATGGATCACTAGTTTGGTATTTGGTACATGCCTGCAGCTTAGTTGCATCTGTGGCTTCCCTATAATTTTACTGCCATTTTTACAGTCGAGTGTCCTAACCAAGTGGCCATGTTAAAAGTCAAGAAGATACTGTAGTTTCCACCAGATTCTTGCAGACCATTTAAATAATATTCTGGCTCACCCAGAACCATTAAGCTTCTGGAGTAGGTGCAACCTCTGTAGTGGACTCTGATTTCCTTGGCATACACAGAAAAAAATGAAAGGGGATAAAATGATAACTTGAAGCGCACCTATGTTTAAAATGGTCAATTCTGACACGTTGCCATTTAAGGAAATGCTTATGGACGGTCCGACAGAAAAACGCTGATCCCAAAAATTAGTCCACCATTCACCCCTAGATCTAAAAGCGTTTGCAGGACTTGTTTTTATTGTAATAAAAGGATAATAATAATTTGGATAATTCTTTATGTAGCATCTTCGGTACACTGTGACACGTGATCTGTAATTTAACCAATCTTGTATTCAGACACCTTCACCCAGTCTACCAGTCAATAAAGCCCTGGCTTGTGTCCGAGTAGAACTAGGCTAGTGGTAATGGCTAACGCTCCTCTCAAAGTTAATGGGACTTCAAAGATCATCAAAAGCCAGAGGATGCATGGAAGGAATGCCATGTTGGTAGATCCAGGCTTTGAACCTGCCAGGTAAACCTGATTTGTCCACAGATATCCACCATGACTCCAGAGCTTAAATTGTTTCCTGGGTCGTGGGTCTAGGCTTTATCCTAAACGGAGCATGTACCTTCCCCTGACCCTTCACGGTTTCTCCATTACTGAAGGGATAGGGGCTCCACTGACAACTATCTAAAGCAAGTCAACAAAGTTTATGGAAATTCAAGTATTATATTAACGATCACAATTTTAAATTGGAAATAAGATTTCATCAACAATGAACCTACAATGTCTAATGTAAACAAAGACAGAGTAAGCGTGCTGTACTGAAAAGAAGTAGGCCTAAATAAAATAATTCTAAATGAGTTCATCAACACTTGAAGTGAAGTAAATGAGCCAAGATTAAAACATCTTCACCTCTACCAGCATCCCACTATGCTTAAAGAGACAATGGCCATACTTGCCATGACAGATTTTAGGTTAAGTCAGAATAATTGATTTACAGAAAATACCTACAATTGTATATCTGTGCTCAGGGCAAATATTTATTTTCTCTTTTGATTTTGTTTTTATGGTGTTTCACCATAACAAAATTGTTCCCAGTGTGCTCATTAGCATGCCCAAACTTTGTGGAATTTTATTTTCTTTTGATGGAAATGTATTATTGTAGCTACCATCACAGGGTGATGTAATCTATGATTATAAGAGACACTTTGCAGGAGTGTTTTTACCTTGGTGGCTGTTGCTTATCGCTGATTGACTGACATTGGGTAGGGAAGAGAGGGGGGGCTCTCTCAGGGTAGTGGTAGGTGCTCGAAATCTGGACCGATCCTCACTGGGGTGGAAATTCCCCACTGCATAGACACCCTACATACAAACACACGCACACAGTAAAAAATTGTGGAGCATGCAGCAAAGACTTCAAAGCAAAAAGCAAAAAGTCTTATGGCAAATAACAGTTCGACGGTTTAGTCTCTCGGTTTGAGCACCTCAGAGCCACTGGTTCTGTCTCCAGGAGCCCGGGTGTCTGCATGTTAGCGTCGACAACTTCCTGAGAACTGCTGCAGTCTTCACCATCACCAAGTTCAGCCTGTGATTTAGTGGCATCTTTATCAGGTTCAGCAACGGCACGGGCCCGCAGCTGGTCTCCATGACGTCTGTGTACTGTGTCACAGTCCTGCTTTCTGACTTCATATGAAACATGGCCCATCTGTCTCAAAATCAACCCTGGAATCCACTTGTGACTCCCCATCACAGTGCTGCGCAGATAAACGCCGTCATCCGCATCAAAGAACCGGTCTGCAGCAGTGGTGCATGGTGTTCTTTTTGCTGGTAATGTTTCTTATGCACCGTCTCCTTGGTACAAGGCTTTAGGAAATCCAACCTTGTCCGGATATGTCTGTAAAGGAACAGGTCAGCCGGGGACTGTCCAGTAGTGCAGTTAGGCATAGTCCGATATTGCAGCAGGAACAGTGAGATCTTGTCTTCAATGTTCAGTGAATTATGAGACAGCTTTTTCATACCTGCTTTGAACGTCTGAACATATCTCTCTGCCAGACCATTTGTTGCTGGATGTCCTGGTTCACTTGTGGTGTGCAGAATTCCATTCTGCTTGGCAAAAGTCTGGAACTCGTCAGATGTGAATGTGGTCGCATTGTCGGTCACAATTTGTTCAGGCAGACCGTAAGAGGCAAACAGTCTCCTGAGCCTGATGATTGTTGCTTGAGAGGTGATCTGTGACATACGAAACACTACCAACCACTTTGTATGTGCTTCGACCACAACCATGAACATGTGGTTCAAGAACGGACCCACAAAGTCTATGTGTACTCTCTTCCAGGACTCACCAGGGGACTCCCAGGGGTGTACTGGAACCTGGTGTGGCATCTTTTGATCCAACTGGCATGTCTCACATTCCTTGCAAATCTGTTCCACTTCCAAGTCAAGGTTCGGCCACCATACATATTTACGAGCTAAGGCCTTTGTTTTCACTATGCCTTGGTGCCCAGAGTGAATCTCTTTTTTACACAGCTCTTCTCATATTGGAGGGTACAATGACTCTGATCCCCCATAGGACACAACCTTGCTATGTGGACAACTCATTTCTTTTGGTAAAAAACACCTTTAGGTTTTCCTCTACCTGAATAAGCCAGCCTTCCATAACAGACTGATACACTCGTGATAACTCACTGTCTGTGCGTGTTGTCCTTCCAATCTGTGTTGCGTTGAGTGGTGTTTCTTGTATATGCTCCGCCAGCAGTGAGTGGCTGTTCCTGTGTCGCTGGTCTCCGGCAAGGGACAGCGAGAGAGTCCATCAGCATTACTGTGGTCTTCTGACTTGCAATAGACAATATGGTAGTCATACGCTGACAATATAATCGCCCAGCGCTGAATGCATGCTGCTGCCAGTGTAGGCAGGCTCTTGTACTCACCAAACATTGTCAGAAGTGGTTTATGGTCAGTCATTAAGTTAAAATGTCTACCCCACAAGTACTGGTGGAATTTCTTTACTCCATATATCAGTCCAAGAGCTTCTTTCTTCTCCGCTGGAGACAATGTACGTGAGGCAAAAGCAGTGGGTCGTTTCTCCCCATCTGGCATAGTGTGCTGGATCACTGCTCCGATGCCATAAGCAGAGGCATCGCATGCTAAAGTCAGTGGGAGACTGGGGTCGTAGTGGGCTAACACTCGGTCACTAGTCAGCAGTTCTTTACACTTGACCAAAGCAATCTGTTCAACCTCAGTCCATTTCTAAGTCACTTGTCCTCTGAGCAGTCTGTACAATGGTGCTAAGACTGTGCTTTGCTGTGGCACAGATCTTCCATAGTAATTCACAAGTCCCAAAAATGCCTGGAGCTCTTTGACGTTAGTAGGAGCCAGAGCCTCCTGAATAGCTCTCACTTTGTCCTTTGAAGGGTGTGTGCCCTGCTCATCCAGCACATAGCCCAGGTACTCTATTTGAGCTTTGCCAAACTCACACTTGGAGCGTTTCACTTGTAGTCCATTTTCTTGAAGCCGTTGTAGGACCTGCTGAAGGTTGTGGAGATGCTTCTTCTCTGTGCGTCGCATAATGAGCAGGTCATCAAGAAAAACTACCACTGGTAAGCCTTTCATTAGATTTTCCATAATCCGCTGGAAAATGGATGGTGCAGAGCTGATTCCAAAAGGAAGTTGGCTATACACAAACAACCCCCGTGGGTGTTGATGGTAGTGTATTTCTAGGAGTCATCATCCAGTAACACCTGCTGGTAGGCTGTAGCTAAGTCTATCTTGGAGAATATCTTACCTCCACTAAGGGTTGCTAACAACTCCTCTAAACGTGGCAAGGGGTAGGTTTCTGTTTCAACTGCCTGATTAGCTGACACTTTATAATCTCCACACAGGCACAGTGACCTGTCCTTTTTCTCCACTGGCACTTTAACGTCTTTCAGAGTCCCCAACTCCTCTCTGAACATCTCTGAATATTTATCCAGCACCTCATTAAGCGACATACACTTGGGTTCATACAGATGCTTTATCTGCTCCCAGTTTAGCCTCAGTTTCCTTAGCCAATTTCTGCCACATAGTGTTGCTCCATTCCCCTTAACAACTAAAAGTGTCAAGTTCACTGACTGACCCTCATAGACCACCTTGGCTGTGATCTGCCCCAGTACAAGAATGCTACCTCCATTATAAGCTTTAAACTTAACTTTACTTCTCTGCAGTGGTACCTGTGATAATCTATCTCTGTATGTACCCTGTGAAATGATACTTCTTGCAGCCCCAGTATCTATTTCCATCTCTAACTTCACCTCAGCTACAGTGAATGTTTCTTTATACAGGTCAGCATCTTCACTTGTGACAGTCAAAATTGTGAACACACCCAATTCAGTGTCTTCTTCAGCTTCCACATATTTTGTGTGTTTCATTTCTCTGCCCTGTGAATGCCTCTCACTCTCTGCCTGTGCTTTAGACCGACATGCCTTTTAATATGCCCAGTCTTGCCACAGTTATGGCATTTAGTTTCTTTAAAACGGCATTCATTTGGCTCGTGATTCTTCCCATCGCACCTGTAACAGTTCCTTGTCCACTGTCATTGTGGCCTCACCTTTTGGACGTTTCCCTCTCAACTGATGTGCGTCTCTGTTGGCAGTCTCCATGTTGAGAGCGATCTCAAAAGCCTTTGCAAAAGTAAGATCATTTTCCCAAAGTAATCTCCTTTGGCAGCCCTCGTTTCTTATCCAACTGACGAACCGATCTCGTAGTGATGAGTCCAAGTTGGCGCCGAACTCACAGTTAGATGCGCATTGCTTCAACTCGGCTACATACTGGTTAGCTTTCTGGTTACACCGGTTAAAGCGAAACCGTTCAGCTACTAATAAGGGCTCATAATGTCCCTTTAGAACAACCACTATTTCGTCAAATGTCTTATCTTTTGGCTTCCTGGGCTGCACCAGATTTCTCAAAAGCCCATAAGTAGCCGCACCCATTACACTGAGAAGCGTTGCTACCTGCTTTCCTTCGGCTATGTCATTAGCTTCAAAGAATTGATCTATCCGTTCAATGTACGCTGACCATTGTTCATTTTCCGGCTTGAACTCGTCAATTCTCCCGAACAGGGCCATCGTACTCACTAGTACTGACACTGTGTGTCTCTCCTTCCCTGCGAGAACGTACAGTTTTTTTATCCTCGTCGCCAGTTACTGTGGTGTATTAACCAAACGGACGCACGTGAAACGTTAGTTACTTTATTCGGCCATGTGAGAACTTCACAAACCCCGCTGCGCATGCACGCTACAGTTACTAAGAAGGACAGTGTTCACTGAGGTCCAAAAAGCATTTGTACTTATAACAACCATATAACTAAATGTGATCAATATACCACAAAAGAGTTTGTCAAATCCAGTTTCACGTGGCAGCCATGTCAGCTCCTCAGTCCCGCACCAATTCAATTCAATTCAGTTTTATCTGTATAGCCCAGAATCACAAATTACAACTTAGCCTCAGAGGGCTTTACAATCTGGACACATACAACACCCCTGTCCTCACATCGGATCAGGAAAAACTCCCCAAAAAATTGTAAAAAACGCTCATTTTCTGTAATCAGTGTAAGGTTAGCATGAAAACATGGTGGAATTAGCAAGCTTATGTTAGCCAGCTAACTAGCCAGATGCAAAATTATTAAAATTGAATAACTTAATTATTTTCC
The DNA here is from genome assembly GCA_023566465.1 of Cottus gobio. Classification (NCBI taxonomy): domain Eukaryota; kingdom Metazoa; phylum Chordata; class Actinopteri; order Perciformes; family Cottidae; genus Cottus; species Cottus gobio. Next base: position 22,048,591 of record CM042230.1, read on the forward strand.
CAGGGTAGGAAAGCAATTCAATTAAATGTATTTTGTATAGCCCAAAATGACAAATTATCCACAGAGGGCTTTACACTCTGTACACATACGACATCCTCTGTCCCGGGAACTCACATCAGTTCAGGAAAAACTCCCCCCAAAAAAATGTTAACAGGGAGGAAAAAGAAAGAAACCTTTGAGATAGCAACAGAGGATGATCCCCCTCAGGATGGACAGAAGCAATAGATGCACATTGCCATCGCCAGATAATCAGTCACTAGTTTACCTCATTTTGTGATGTGCTGATAGCTTAATTTCCAGTTCACAAAACGGAGAGAACAGGCTTGTGCTGCGAATGTAATGATACACAGTAGAGGGATTAGAGGGTGTTAACCTTCTGTCATTTCAAAATGTAGATTAGTCCAAAACGGTCCGCTCTGTATCAGAACTTGTCTTGCAAGATTAGGGCTGATTTAAAACAGTAGATTTAATTTTGAGTCACTTTCAACCATGACATAACTGTTTAGATACATTTGTGAGAAACATCAATAGCCGTTGAAACACTAGCATTGATGGGATTCATCACAGTACAGTCATAGTGTTTACCTTGCTGCTTAAACCCACTTGGTGCCACAATGTCTTATTTTCCAGTTCTAATTTCCATCTAGACCTCCAAGCGTTCCTTCCAGGTGTTTGATGCCAAACAAACAAAAACCACGGCTGACTTGAAATTTCTTTAGCAAGTAGACACATAATTTATAGTTATTTGTAACACAGCATATTGTGATACAATATGTGATATCAGTTGTGATACTTATACTTATATTTAAGCTACCTCGTCCCATGCACCACCCCTATCACAGGCAGAGCAGGGACAAAACCAACAAAACACATAAAGTATCTGATGTGGGTAGATTTACATGTAGTTGAAAACATGCTGTGTAACTGGAATAAAAACACAGAGCAGTACTGATGTACTGCAGCACAAAACAAGTGGAGGCTGCCAATCAGTCTCAATTCATCTACTTTTCTTTTAATTTCTACTCTGATGATGCAATGCCAAACAAAGAACCCTAAAATAGCCCTGTAAAGCCTGCACTATGCAAAAATTATCGCCTTATCTTGCAACGTAAGTTAATCACAAAGATCCTTTTGCCAGGTCAATAACTATTTTCATATAAAATAAGGGACATCCACTGGTGAAATGTATTTTGTTTGAACCGTGTTAAATAACTGAGATGTTCCAGAGCACAACGGAATATATCGGGAGCCAACATTTCTTCCTGCAGGAGAAATCGGACAAGCAAAGATGTAGGCAGCTGAACAGGGTAGTGTTGCTGTGTGTCTGTCTGCTCACAAGTGAAACTGCTCCAGTGCTGCGGTTTGAGTTGATGCTGGACATGTTGATCCGAGTGTGTGGGCTGGAGGGTGAAGCCGTGTAGGAGGTATCAAATACATTGTGCAAATATCCACCAGTTTTTACATAAGAGTTAAACATCCATGTCTACTTTTGGCCTATAGAACTGCACTGAATAATGCAATGACTCACACTAACTCAATGCCCTTCACAAAACCTAACCCAATGAACCAACCCTAACCCTAACCCAATGAACCAACTCTAACCCTAACCTACCTACAATTGGACCTGTTACCGGAAATTCACAAATCTCCAGAAACATGGCCAAACCAGTTTATAACACCCGCAGGACGCCCAATAATTTCAGAATGTGGCAGCGAAAGCTATCCAATAGCGGAATTCATAGACTATCACCAGAACCCCCTCTCCACTCAATAGTTATCTCAAAAACACATATGATTTCCTACTTAAAGTTCAAACTATTACGTTACAAGAACCCTGCACATTATTTACACTGGATGTAGAGAGTTTATACATCAGCATTGATACTAACATGGGCATGGAAGCTATCTAAAGAACATTGATAAAATACCCTTACTGACCCGACCAAGATATTCTAAGACTACTGAACCTTAGCCTAACCAGGAACAATTTCGAAATTGATAACAAACATTATCTCCAAATTAAAGGGACAGTGATGGGTAAGAGATTCGCCCCAGCCTACGCTGACATTTATATGGCCACTTGGAATCATCCATCCATCCGCGGTCGGGTCGCGGTGGCAGCAGGTCAAGCAGGCTGACCCAGGCTTCTACGGAGGAAACTCATTTCAGTCACTTTTACATTACATTACATTTAGCTGACGCTTTTATCCAAAGCGACTTACATTATATAGAGTAGACTGTTGACACAGCAATGGTGAGCAATTAGGGTTAAGTGTCTTGCTCAAGGACACAACACAGACTGGTCGAGCCAGGGTTTGAACCACCAATCCTCTGATTGAAAGTCAGCCCTGCTAACCACTGAGCCACAGTCGCCCCGCTTGTATCCGAGGCCTCGTTCTTTCGGTCACAACCCAAAGTTCGTGACCATAGGTGAGGGTTGGGACGTAGACCGACCAGTAAATTGAGAGCTTCGCCTTCCAGCTCAGCTCCTTCTTCACCAAGACGGCCCGGTGCAACGTCTGTTTTACTGCTGCAGCCGCACTGATACGCCTGTCGACTCATGGTCCGAGGAGGCAAACAGGACCACATCATCTGCAAACAGCAGAGAGGCTATCCCGAGATCCCCGAACCTGACATTCTCCGCCCCACGGCTGTGCCTAGATATCCTGTCCATGAAAGTCACGAACAGGACAAAGGGCAACCCTGGTGGAGGCCATCACCCATCGTGAGCATGTCTGACTTATTACAGAGAATACAAACACAGCTCCTACTACAGGCGTACAGAGACCAGATAGCCCGTTGCAATGGGTACAACACCCCATACTCCCGCAGCACCCCCCACAAAAAAACGAGAGAGACCCGGTCAAAAGCCTTCTCCAAGTCAACAAAGCATATGTAGGCTGGTTGGTCAAATTCCCAGGACCCCTCCAGTAGTCTTGCAAGGGCAAAGAGCTGGTCCACTGTTCCATGGCCGGGACGAAACCCGCACTGTTCGTCTTGAATCCGAGGTTCAAGCCTCCCTTCCAGCACCCTGGCATAATCTTTTCACAGGTGGCTGAGAAGTCCGATAGTTAGAGCACACTCTCCAGTCCCCCTTCTTGAAGATGGGAACCACAACCCTAGTCTGCAAGTCCATGGGCACTGTTCCCGACCCGCATGCGACATTGAAGAGGCGTGTCAGCCAAGACAGCCCAACAACGTCCAGCGCTCTCAGCATCTCAGGGCGGATCTCATCCACCCCTGGCGCCTTGCTATCAAGGAGCTTTTGACTACCTTAGTGGCCTCTGCCAGGAATATGGGTGCAACCACTCCCAAGGCTTCAGGCACTGCCCCCCTCTTCTGGGGACATTTGGGCCAGGTTTAGGAGTACCTCAAAGTGCTCTTTCCATCGCCTGACGATATCCACCGTCTGGGTCAGCAGTCCCCCTCCCCTGCTGATAACAGCCTGGGGTAGGCCCTGTTTTCCCTTCCTGAGTCATCGGATGGTTTGCCAGAACCTCCTTGAGGCCAACCGAAAGTCCTTCTCATCCTTTTTTTTAAAGAGCTGGTATTTATTGATAGGCTCTGAACCCCAAAATCCCACAGCCTCATAAAAAATGCAAAAATGTAAAGAGGGTTAAAGAAGGATATATGGCGTGGGGAATACTAAATGACATTCGTCGACCCGTGCACGGACTTAAGTATTTATTCAACTGCAAAGTTGTTGGGCAACGCGGGGAGATCTATGTGAATTGTCTATATCCTAGTCCTAGCCCAATGGCGACTGTGGCTCAGTGGTTAGCAAGTCTGTCTTTCAATCAGAGAGTCGGTGGTTCGACCCCAGCCTCCGGTAGTCCATGTTGATGTGTCCTTGAGCAAGACACTTAACCTTAATTGCTCCCCATTGATGTGTCTACTGTATATCATGTAAGTTGCATTGGATGAAAGCATCAGCTAAATGTAATGTAACCAACCCTAACCCTGAAACAAGGTTACAACACTGTGACGGCTGGAGTGAGTTATATATGGCAAAGTGACTTTCCTATCAGTTACCTCTTCAATCAACAATAGACTGACCAACATGGTATATATTCTACAGTTGAAGATGGAGCAAAGGCAGTGTCTCTTGTTCAATAGAGCCACTCTTTAAGTTGTTTATGCTAATTCATGTGGAACAAGTGTGTGTACAATTATGTTAAACCTATATGTTTATTCAAATGTTTAACTTTGTTCTGATTTTGTTCGCCATCTTAATAATTGTAAATATTATTTGGTGAATGAAATCCCTATTTTTTCCACCTTTACAAGGCGTGTACCCTGGTCCGTCACAAACATATTTCCATTTTAAAATGCAGTCTGTGTCCTTGTCTCTCAGATCAGACTATGCAAATTAATGATTTTGCAAATAATGCATTGAGTTGAGTGGGTTGCGAATCGGGATTTGTTGATTTATGTATTAATTCATTTAACAGGTGTGGTGGGAGCAGATATTAGAAAAGCCTGACCCGCGCATTACTACTTGATCTGCTTTGAGTGTGAACATATTTCAAGATGTTGGTACTAATAAATAGCCTAACCGTTTTCTTTACAAGATAACAACTTTGGTGTCTCTTTCATTCGAAAAGAATATTGGCAGCTGAGTACCTGTCGCCTTTGAGTTGGTTATCATTTAAGTATAAAATAATTCTGTTGAATTCTGTTAAACAATATTAAAACAGGACATCTTTTAGGCAACAAGGTAGATAAATAAGGTTTTAAATATAGTGTGTAGCATTGACAGGGATCTATTGGCGGATATGGAATATAATCAAATGAAGTATGTTTTCTTTAGTGTATAATCACCTGAAAATAAGAAATTGTTGTGTTTTCATTACATTAGTACAAGCCGTATAAATCTCCATACAGAACGGGTCTTCTTCACAGAACCATGTTTCTACAGTAGCCGGGAATGAACAAATCAAACACGTTTGCGTTTTCATGGCGACCAACATAGTTCTCTCCACGATTGGTGCACAACAGAAGTTTCAGTTGATTGCAATCTGCAACCTCAACGCTAGATGCCCACAAATACTACACACCGTTTAAGCTACACAAAAAACTTTGATCTATACATCCAAATGGTCGTGATTGGTTAACAGTGTTACCAGATAAACAGCAATGGCAGATCCCAGTAACCATCCACAGTAGACGTCGACAGGATGGTTTCTGAACTGGATGATCCTCGTCAGTCCGGCCAGAATGGCCAGCATGACGAAAGAGAACACCAGGAGAGGCTTCAGCAGCTTGGCAGAGTCCGTCAGCACTGTGTTGAAGTACATCTGAAACAAATGATTTCACATGAGTCAATCATGAGTCGATTAGTGAGACTGGTCAGTCCCCACTGTGATTAAATTAGATCTATTTAGATATCTAACAATTTGTAAATGACCAAAAAGATATATATTTTCTGTTTCTGTGGCTAGATTTTAGGTGGCATCATCAGCTACAAGTCTCAGTCTACAAAAAAGAGTGTATATGAACCACTTACTGAGATGTAGACAGCAGCAAAGGCCGCTAGTGTTGCATGCTGGGAAGGGAAAGACTTCCTATAAAGAACAAAAGAAAGACAGAGCGTTCCTTCTACAAAATGATCATGTACAGACAGCTCAGGACAATGCTGAATATTCATCTGCCACAGGGAGGTGACTTTCAAAGAAACTTGAACGTGTGTGTGTGTGTGGTAGCTCTAAAGGTGTAATCAATGCAGTGTATGAAGGACAAAAGAAGGACAATAACTCTAAACCTGTGTGAATTGCTATTTTGTCACCGAAATATTACAAACATATATCCTGGTAATAAACTAAAGTTGTATCATACAACTATATATACAATAGCAGTGTGTGCTATTACTTGTTTCTAATTATTATTAATTATTAATAATTATTATTCTAAAGCATTAATTTATACTTTTGCATTGACACTGTTGGTTTTACAGATTTCTTTTCACTAATCCTTTATTAATCCCACCCCCAAATGTTAACAGGTTTGCGTGACAGACAAGATTCTTGGCGACTTGACAATTCTTGGCGACTCGACGATTCTTGGCATTTTGCCAAAAGCCTATCTCATGTGCGCAGTCCGCCACTACTCCGATCCCTCTTCTTGAAGATGTGAACCACCACCCCGGTCTGCCAGTCAATGGGCACTGTTCCCAGCCCCCTTCCCCGCTGAGAACAGCCTGGTGTAGGCCGTTCCTCCCAATCACCCCCTGCCAGTTTCTCTGTCATTGCCCACGTGAGCGTTGAAGTCTCCCAGGAGAACTATGGAGTCGGCAGGCAGCGCCCTTTCCAGGACCCCTACTCCGAAATGCTGTTCGGTGCAAGAGCACAAACCACAGTCAGAGCCTTGCTCCCCGAAACCTGTAGGCGCAGGGAGGTGACCCTCTCGTTCTCCGGGGAAAACTCCAACACGGCGGCACTCAGCCGTGGACTTGTGAGTATCCTCACTCCCGCCTTGCGCCTCGCACCCTGGTCAACTCCAGAAAAGGACAAAGTCCAACCCTTCTCCTGGAGTTTGGTTCTAGAGCCAGCGCTGTGCGTGGAGGTGATCCCAACTATATCTAGCTGGTACCGCTCCACCTCCTTTTTAAAGACTTTTTAAAGAATACCAACATCGCCTTGCTGACAGTATTCCTAATCAAAGTATATTGAATCATGATACTTAATAATTTGATACTTGATAATTCTATCGCAAGATTCTTTCTAATACACAGGTCGAGTAACTTGTAGTACAATAATGTTTTTTTTTGATGCCCATTGTTTTGTTCAATAAGTCATATCTTTGTACAAATGCACAAATAACAATAATAATAAATATAACTTAGCGAAAAGCAACAGCCTGTTTAATCCGTTTACACATATGCATTCGTAACACATTGACCTATAATAATACTAAAAGATGATGTTTTAATTATGTAGTGGACATGCTATTTTGATATTGAAAAAAAAAAGAATATCCTTTTTTGAAGGAGCTCCAAATGCGTCCTGAGAACGCCTGCTATACTTAACATTAAAGTAGGAAACTGTGTGGAACAGCTCACCAGTCTGGTGTTCAGAAGCACAGAACATTCTGTTTTGCATTTTGCTAAAGCCTGCTACTGTGTCAGAAGGCTTCATGGAGGCGCCAGTGGGCATTATTTTGGTAATGTGTTACATTAATGATATTTTAGAGATGTCTGTGTGTTTCAAAATTGCCATGAGCACTTCACAATAAGAGCTCATACAGTAGCAGGAAATACAAACAGCAATGGCCCAGTACTACTTGATGCACCAACTCAGATGTAGCACCGAAGTGGAAATAGGCCATCTAAAGCCACAAAATGAGCCATCATGCAAAAAAAAACAACTCTGCCCTGTTGTGAAGCTCAAACTAGAAAAGCCTGCAACAACTTGCCGGTCTCACATGATGTAAATGGTGGTAGATAACCAGATATTCTGTCTATACATTTTGATATCTACCACATAACCAACCACGTAAATATGAGCGGTTACAGCGTTTTACTAGATTATTAGTCAATAAATGTGCCTAATCCACTCAGTTCCTTGTTTCATTGTTGTCTGTTCTCACACTTGTAGCTCTGCCAGGTGGCTGGAAGTCCCTGTCGTCTTGGAGGACATTTATGCTTTTGTTCATTTATAATTTCTTTGTGAACTTCACAAAAGTTTAAAAAAGTATTGATCACAAAAGAAAAGTCCACTGTTGTATTTCCTTCGGCCTTCTTAAAGCCGCAAACTGTGCTCTGCACAAATAGATAATAGATGAGACCCAGCCAGCCATTTGCTCCATCTGAGCTCTCAAGCTTTAGGCAAAATGATCACAAGCATACATCTGATCTATCACTGATAAGAAGATCTGAGGCGCTGGCAATGTCTCCTCGCCTGTGTGGGTTTCCTCTATACGCTCAGATGTTTTCCCACAGTCCAAAGACATGCAGGCTAGGTGAATGGGGGACTCTTAATAAATGCCCTGTCTGTGAATGTGAGTGAGGATGATTGTCTGTCTCTATGTGTCAGTCCTGTGATAGATTGTAATCTGCTCTTTGCAGCCCAAGGTGAGCTGGAAGACAACATTGTGTCTAGGTAATGGATGGAGAATCCGGGGGGAAGCACAAACACCTGTCTCTCCAATAACCTGCATTAATTAACATTAAACACAATAAGCATACTTGAGTTGCAATCAGTTGATTAGCTCAGTGAATGACAGTGATGCAGGGAACATGTATAACAGGTCGTATCTGGAACCAAATGCACACTCCAGGAATCTTTGACCTTTTATTTAAACCTCCGGAAACAGCTGGCAGAGTAACGCAGAGTCAGGATCAAAAAGCCGGTAGGTTCACCGGGAGTCAAGCTAGTGGGTTGAATAGGGACAGGCAGGGTCGGCAACAGGAGATCAGTCTGTGAGAGAGTGCTGGAGAGTCTGGCATGAAAAAAACGAAGAAAAATCTGGCAAGGTGTGTCTGGAAGGCAGGAGTCTGTATAGGGGCTTGATTAGTGACACGTAGAGTGAGGAGGGTGTGGAGCTCAACTGTGACAATATCAGTATATTTTGTTCATTCATGCAGTGTTGTCTTGATGAAGACCTACACCTGTGCCCTTGACCCCCTCCCCTGTTCCGTAGTCAAGGCCTGACTCCCCTCACTCTGCCCTCTCATCACAAACCTTCCAGGAAAAGGCTCTCCCACCCACGATCTGACGATTACCTTCAACAACTCAGTCTTGGCCCCGACCCAGACTGCCAGGAACCTCGGTGTGACACTCGACAGTCAACTCTCCCTGACTGCCGACATTACCGCAACAACTCGTTCCTGTAGGTACATGCTGCACAACATCAGGAGAATACGTCCCCTTCTCACTCAGAAGGCGGCACAGGTTCTCATCCAGGCTCTGATCATCTCGCGCCTAGACTACTGTAACTCCCTCCTGGCAGGTCTACCTGCTAATGCCATCTGACCTTTACAGCTCATCCAGAATGCAGCAGCTCGACTGGTCTTTAACCTCCCGAAATTCACCCACACAACTCCGTTCCTCCGCGCCCTTCACTGGTTACCGGTGGCTGCCTGCATCCGCTTCAAAACATTGGTACTGGCGTACCGTGCTGAGAACAGATTGGGTCCATCCTACATCCAGGACTTGGTAAAACCGTACACTCCGCTCGGCTTCTGCCAATCGGCTTGTAGCTCCGTCACTGCGAGCAACAAAGTCACGACCATTTGCTGTCCTGGCTCCTCAATGGTGGAATGAGCTCCCCATTGACATCAGGACAGCAGAAAGTCTCTACATCTACCGTCGCAAACTAAAAACAAATCTTTTTTGACTATACCTTGAAAAGGTAGCACCGTAGTAGCACTTTAGTGGCACTGAAATGGCTCTTTGATAGCACTTTATAGTTGAACTTTATTTAAGAAATTGTTGTTCTGAGTTTGTACTCATGGTTGAATGGACTTATTGTAAGTCGTTTTGGATAAAAGCGTCAGCTAAATTAAATGCATTGTAATGTAACAAACATTATCAACTCCTCACTGTCCTCTGGTCCTCACTCAAGTTCGTTGCTGTCACTCCTGTGCTGAAAAAACCTGGTCTTGACCCTGACATCCCCAACAACTACCGGCCCATCTCTAACCTCCCCTACCTGTCCAAAGTTCTTGAGAGAGCTGTTGCATCACAACAAGTCCCACCTTAATCTCCAAAATCTCAACGAACCCTTCAAATACGGCTTCCGTTCAAAACACAGCACAGAAACCGCCCTACTGAAAATCACAAATGACATTCTTCTCTCTGCTGACTCTGGTTTCCTCACCATCCTCATCCTTCTTGACCTCAGTACCGCCTTTGACACTATCAACCACTCCATCATCATCTTACGTCACTAGTACTCCCTTGGTATAACTGGCACTGCCCTCTCCTGGTTCACCTCATACGCTGATGACACCCAACTCTATTTCTCCTCCATATCCTATTTCTCCTCTATATAAAATTATATATATATATATATATATATATATATATATATATTATTATTATTATTATAATATCAGCCTCAAAGCTCACAGAGGACAACTCAAAGGAGCCAAAAGGTGACTTATGCAAGCTACATTATTTTTGAATGGCGGAAAAGCTTAAATATATATCAAAATATAAATCCGGCGGTTTCTCCGGCGGTTGCTACAAGAACCACGAGGCAGATCCCACCAGGTGACCCGGACCAACCCTCTCCCCCCCCCGCAGTGAAAGCCCAGGTATGACCACTGAATGGATGAAAGTGGGCATCTTATCTTCCCTAAAGGGAGAGATTTCCAAAATTATAAGAGAGGAACTCAAAAGTGCGCTAGCTGAAGATTCCAATGCTCTCAAGTCCGAATTACAAGCGGTGCAGTCCAAAATTGCTAAAAACACGACCGCTTTCCAAACAGAAGTTGACCACATGAAAACCGAAATAATTATTATAATTATCAACATGGTCCGACGAGGTGGCCACACAAGAAACCACGATAACCAGCCTTCAAAGACAGATGGCGTAGAGATCCTGAGGAGAGCCCGAGACAGAGCGACGCTGGTCTACAACGGGAACCGGATCGCTATCTTCCCAGACTACACACCCAGCGTTGCCAAAGCCAGAGCCGCGTTCACAGACATACGGAAGACCCTACAAGGAAGGAAAGGAGTCCGCTACGGTCTACTATACCCAGCCAGACTCCGGTAGTTTGCAAAACAACGAAGACAAGGAGTTTCTGGATCCCAGCTAAGCCATGGAGTATGTCCAGAAGAAGGTTATCCCATCTACTAAGGCTGTAGACTAAATGTATCCCTACTAGTACTGTTCACATTAAGGACTGACCAGTGAGTTTTGCAATTTCATATACTGGCACATTATTATTTTCTACTTTATTTTAAATTCAAATATATATATTTTCAAAGTACTACTCGAATTACTACCGGAGAAGGGGAAATATTAGCTATAGCTAATATTTTAAATATACTCGTCTCCATTACAAGGAAACAAACCCTTATAGCCTATAATGTGCATGTTGTTTCTATTCATATTGTTTGTATCTTTCCACTTTACTTGCTCACTGGCAGCTACCCTAAGAGGAAACCTTTGATACGTGTTACGTGCCAGAGTTGGGGGTATCCCCTCCCTCCCTTGTTTTTGTCCACAGATCCCAATCAGCTGATTGGCAACCATCTGTGAAGGCCACCCAGCTGAGCAGAGTTCATGATAAAAAGAGGGAAGGCGACCGAGAGGGAGGAAGCAGGAAGGCGGAGCAAGGAGAGAGAAGCTGAGGAGGCGGGTGTTTCCTTCAGTCTGTGCCATGCACTCGGGGAGGCTGGAGTTCCGAACGGTTTGTGGTGAGAGGTTGAGGACAGTAGGTAAGTTTGGGGTACCCTATACATTTCTTGCACGCACGTAGGTACGCTGTGTTTACTACTAGGTTATTGGTCGATGCTACCTCTATCTGTTTTGTTCAATACTTTGTAGAGAAGCCATTTTGTTTACTTAATTTCCAGAGGTAGACAGTCAGGCCTAGTTTTGTTTTCCTTGTTTCCGTTTGTTTAGCACGACCACAACTGTCCCAATCTCTCCCACTCCGTCGTGAACCATTTGTGTTTTGTGTTGCCTCATTTGTTTGAATAAACCTTATTTTTATCCACTTTACAACTTCTTTTGACTTCCTTTCCCTTTGTGGTTGACAGACCCGTGTTCATCCCCTCACTTTTACCCTAGACGAAAAAGGGGACGTAACACAATTGGGGGCTCGTCCGGGATCTTTTTCCCTTGAAAATTGAAAATAAGAAAAAAAAAAAAAAAAAAGGTCAGTCAAGGGTGAAAAGTCAAGTGAAGCTGTGTTGGACATAATCATGAGTTTTGCGAAGTTGAAGGTTCGCCTAGCTCGACTTCAGTTGGAGGCCCAGGAAAAAGAAATGGTGCGAAAAGCGGAAAATGAGCTTCAATTACAGATACGCAGGTTGGAGATAGAAGCCGAGAAGGAAGTGAAGCTGCGACAGCTGGACATAGAGGCCATGAGGATCACGGCTCAACAACGATCCACAGAGGTCTCCACCTCTTCCCGTCCCAGCCATGGACAACCAGGTTTTGACGTCAGCAGACACATAGCCTTAGTGCCGACATTTAGGGAATCCGAGGTTGATTCCTACTTCAACGCATTTGAACGTACCGCTCCACCTCCTTTTTAAAGAATACCAACATCGCCTTGCTGACAGTAGTCTACCTGCTAATGCCATCTGACCTTTACAGCTCATCCAGAATGCAGCAGCTCGACTGGTCTTTAACCTCCCGAAATTCACCCACACAACTCCGTTCCTCCGCGCCCTTCACTGGTTACCGGTGGCTGCCTGCATCCGCTTCAAAACATTGGTACTGGCGTACCGTGCTGAGAACAGATTGGGTCCATCCTACATCCAGGACTTGGTAAAACCGTACACTCCGCTCGGCTTCTGCCAATCGGCTTGTAGCTCCGTCACTGCGAGCAACAAAGTCACGACCATTTGCTGTCCTGGCTCCTCAATGGTGGAATGAGCTCCCCATTGACATCAGGACAGCAGAAAGTCTCTACATCTACCGTCGCAAACTAAAAACAAATCTTTTTTGACTATACCTTGAAAAGGTAGCACCGTAGTAGCACTTTAGTGGCACTGAAATGGCTCTTTGATAGCACTTTATAGTTGAACTTTATTTAAGAAATTGTTGTTCTGAGTTTGTACTCATGGTTGAATGGACTTATTGTAAGTCGTTTTGGATAAAAGCGTCAGCTAAATTAAATGCATTGTAATGTAACAAACATTATCAACTCCTCACTGTCCTCTGGTCCTCACTCAAGTTCGTTGCTGTCACTCCTGTGCTGAAAAAACCTGGTCTTGACCCTGACATCCCCAACAACTACCGGCCCATCTCTAACCTCCCCTACCTGTCCAAAGTTCTTGAGAGAGCTGTTGCATCACAACAAGTCCCACCTTAATCTCCAAAATCTCAACGAACCCTTCAAATACGGCTTCCGTTCAAAACACAGCACAGAAACCGCCCTACTGAAAATCACAAATGACATTCTTCTCTCTGCTGACTCTGGTTTCCTCACCATCCTCATCCTTCTTGACCTCAGTACCGCCTTTGACACTATCAACCACTCCATCATCATCTTACGTCACTAGTACTCCCTTGGTATAACTGGCACTGCCCTCTCCTGGTTCACCTCATACGCTGATGACACCCAACTCTATTTCTCCTCCATATCCTATTTCTCCTCTATATAAAATTATATATATATTATTATTATTATAATATCAGCCTCAAAGCTCACAGAGGACAACTCAAAGGAGCCAAAAGGTGACCCAGGTAGCCAGCGGACTCGGCCGTATTGTGGCTGAGTGGCGGCTGACTCGGCTGAGTTTCGGCTTGATGCGGCCAAATGTGAGCCAGTGTCGGCCCATTTGATTTTTGCCATATATGGCCCAGATGTAGCTGTTACACACATGGGCCTATTCTGGCTGGGACATGGCAGCCGGGTTTATCGGCAACCAGCACTGAAACAGGCTCTGGCCCGTTGATGTTTGCCGTATCTGGGCCCTATCTGGCATCACAGAAACGGACCTATTCTGGCTGGGACATGGCAGCCGGGTTTATCGGCAACCAGCACTGAAACAGGCTCTGGCCCATTGATGGCGGACGAATCTGGGCCTTATCTGGCATCACAGAAACGGGCCTATTCTGGCTGGGACATGGCAGCCGGGTTTATCAGCAACCAGCACTGAAACAAGCTCTGGCCCGTTGATGGCGGAAGAATCTGGGCCCAATCTGGCATCACAGAAACGGGCCTATTCTGGCTGGGACATGGCAGCCGGGTTTATCAGCAACCAGCACTGAAACAAGCTCTGGCCCGTTGATGGCGGAAGAATCTGGGCCTTATCTGGCATCACAGAAATGGGCCTATTCTGGCTGGGACATGGCAGCCGGGTTTATCGGCAACCAGCACTGAAACAGGCTCTGGCCCGTTGATGGTTGCCGTATCTGGGCCTTATCTGGCATCACAGAAACGGGCCTATTCTGGCTGGGACATGGCATCCAGGTTTATCGGCAACCAGCACTGAAACAGGCTCTGGCCCGTTGATGGTTGCCGTATCTGGGCCCTATCTGGCATCACAGAAACGGGCCTATTCTGGCTGGGACATGGCAGCCGGGTTTATCGGCAACCAGCACTGAAACAGGCTCTGGCCCGTTGATGGTTGCCGTATCTGGACCTTTTCTGGCATCACAGAAACGGGCCTATTCTGGCTGGGACATGGCAGCCGGGATTATCGGCAACCAGCACTGAAACAGGCTCTGGCCCGTTGATGGTTGCCGTATCTGGGCCTTATCTGGCATCACAGAAACGGGCCTATTCTGGCTGGGACATGGCAGCCAGGTTTATCGGCAACCAGCACTGAAACAGGCTCTGGCCCGTTGATGGTTGCCGTATCTGGGCCTTATCTGGCATCACAGAAACGGGCCTATTCTGGCTGGGACATGGCAGCCGGGTTTATCAGCAACCAGCACTGAAACAAGCTCTGGCCCGTTGATCTGAATCTGGGCCGAATCTGGCATCATAGAAGTGGACCTAAACTGGCTGGAACATGTGGAGATAAAGAAAATGTATTGCTACAAACTGTCTGATACAATTCTAATGTGTTAAGCATTTTTAATATGATTTTTCGTTGACTCACTGGGTGTATGCTATAAATGCTTATCAATTGGAACGTTAAGTTCTGGGTCTCAACGGCAGATTCATAAGCAGAAAGTTACAGAAGTCAGATAAGGAAACATGACCAAATAAGGAGTTATAAGCCTGAAGTTGAAAACAAGAACCAGATAGGGGGGTCTGTTTCAGTAAGTAGGGAGTGCCGAAGGTCACGTGATTTCTTGGAATGACTACGATATGGAGCAGATAAAGGCAAAGTCAAATCAGAAGACAACAACACACATCACTCAATACTGATGTATCGAAGGCTGCAAAAGTGCTAAAACTCGGGGCTCGGGGAGTTCCAGAAAATATAAGTTCTCTGGGCGCAGTCGGGCAGTTAGTTACAATTGTGGTCTGTCGGGTTGCTAAGGGACATAGACGACTGATTTTTGTATTTGTGAGTGCACTCTTCATTCTAAGATGGCCGCAGATGGCAGCCTCAATGTCGCGCTTTTGTGTTTTTTAAGCTTTTAGCAGTTTTTAGCTCTCAGCTTTCTGGTTACATTCACCAGGGAATTCACTCAACAAGCTTACTAAACTTGGAAGAGATTCTAGCAGTAGGACTTCCAGGTTTGGTCCACAATGGCCAGTCTTAATCCCTGGCTACCACATCGCTAGCCAGCACGAGCCCACCTGTTTACCTTTGCAGGATCTTTCTGTCAGGTTAGCAGACTCCGCTAGCCACCACCGCACCAGGTTGACCTCCATTCTCCAGGCAGGATCGTCAGGCTAACAGGCTGGTAGCTTGGAAGGGCTACCAGCCTGTTAGCCTGACAACCTTCTGGCTCATCTCCAATCTTCCCTTCCCATCAAAAATACTGCATTGTCGGCTGCACAACGCATAGCCCACCTCATCTCCAACAATCTGTTTGAGCCATTTCCGCTCCCAGCCCAGCACTGAAACAGCTTCTCAAAGTCACCAACAACCTCCTCTCCTCAGACTCCGGTCACCTCAACATTCTCATTCTTCTCGATCTCACTGCAGCTTTCAACATCATCAACCACAACATCCTTCTCTCCAGCCTCAAATCACTGTCTCCTGGATTAAATCATATCTAACAGACAACAGCTGTTCATTACCATCAACAACTGCACCTCCTCCACTGCTGTCTCAAGGCGTCCCCCAGGGGTCGGTGCTTCGTCCTCTTCTGTTGATCCTCTGCTTCTTCGTAATATTTAAAAAAAATCTGGCATATCTTGTCTCAAAGCGATGCAGAACAATTGATTCACTCATTTGTTACTTCTAGACTGTATTACTGTAACTCCTTATTATCAGGCTGCTCTGGTCTCTCCAGTTGATCTAGAATGCTGCAACTTGTGTACTAACGAGGACTAGGAAGAGAGATTACATAGCCCTAACCCTAACCCTTCTCCAGAACCTCCACTGGCTCTCCATCCCACAACGGATATCCAATACAAAATCGTTCTCCTCACTCACAAAGCCCTCCATGATCAGGCCCCCACCTACCTCACCGACCTGCTCCACCACCACCACACCTGTCGGCTTCGCTCCTCTGATGCCAACCTCCTATCCATCCCACATAGGACCAAGCACCGGACATGGGGTGACAGAGCCTTCTCCATAGCTGCCCCATCTCTCACCAATCTCATCCGAGACTGCACTGACCTTTCCATATTCAAATTTAAAATCAAAACCCATCTCTTCAGAACTGCTTTTAATGTGTGATTGTGTGCTCTATGTTTTTATAGTTTTTTTATTGCTCTTTTATGATGATTTTAAACGTTTATGAAGTGTCTTTGAGTATTATGAAAAGTGCTATATAAATAAAAGAGCTATATAAATAAAATGATTTCTTGGGCCAGAAGACTATTCAATCTTCCATTTCGTGGCTCGTCTTCATTTTGGAAGCTGATGCAGGGTAAAATGAGTGGGGAGAGAGTCATAATAATGTTGCAACCTTGTGCGGGAACGGCAGGTGCAGAAACACAAAACTCACACACATTCTTATCAGAATCAGAATCAGTTTTATTGGCCATATGTGAGTAAAGAGAATTTGACTGGTTACATGTTGCTTTATGATGATTTTATTACTTAATGTAATAAATAAATTAGATCACATTACATGTATGTAATAACATTAAGATATCCCTCAAAGTTGTCTCTCTCATATAAACCTACACAGTAAAAAAGTATTTTAAACTGGCTTTATAAATGTTTTAAATAATAGTTGTAAAAGAAAAAAGCGACCACTAGGGGACCTGTATAAAAGGACCGGACCTCATTCGCGCTCTTTCTCCAAGGACATCCGCCTTTGTGGTAAGTACCAGCATTATTAAATTGTTCAAATGTGGTGGGAGATGTATATTTAACACATTTAGATATAAAATACTCGTTTTTGAGAGAAGCTCAATTCCACCTGATGGCCCGTGTATATCTAATGTTAACTGCGCTTAGCTAGCTAACTTTGGCATGGCATAGTTAGTACCCAATTAATGCTAGTGTTAATTATACTAAGTTTCAGGTCTTTTCGAGTTGAAACCAGCTAACGCTAATAAAGTCATTTCCACATGAAATGCATTTTATTTCGATTCATCCAACTGAGCCTAAAGGGGAGGTCAGCACGTTAGCTAGTAAACGTGTCCCGGGGAATGCTGTTAGCTTACGACCAACCACGATGTTTGAGCACATGCATATAACAACGTACTGCATCGTATACCATAGCGGACCCGTTTTCAGCGGGTCGCGGACCCGTGTCCGGTTCGTCGCGGACCCGTTTTCAGTGGTCACGGGACTTTGCATGGGCAAAAAAAAAAAATCCTATGCTTTTTTTTTTAAGGCACTTTATAACGCAGGAGCGTGCTGTCTACTCACTCCTCAGTGCTGCATTCACAACACACTTTACTTGCGTAAGTTTAGATACCGGACTATTTGTGATAGTTCACTTCATTCCCGACCTTTTATTTATGTTTGTGCATGAAAGCACTGCTGAGTCTGTTAAAAAAGGCTGAAGTTATACAATTATTATGTGTGTTGTATTACATTAAGATGCACTTTTTGATTTTTAATTGAGTGTAAAAGGGAATATTTCTAACCAGCTTTTTTGTGTTGGCATGTGAGCTTCTGTACTATATCAGGATCAAACTGCACCATCTTTTCATTAAATCCATTTGAGAAGTTGAACATGTCCCTTGCTTTGGATCTCGGTTCATTCAGGGGTGATGGTGCAGCCAGACCAGTAGAACCACTGCCCCAGACCACATGCATGTTCTTATTGGCTAGTTATGTCCTTGTCAACTGTGACAAAAACGCTTTGAACAAAGTTAATATAAAAACGAGCGTTTGATCTTGGTCTTTGTTATTTTATCTGTTTTAAGTTTGATCTTTGATAGAGTAATGTGAGTTTCTTAACCCAAAATCAAATGGATTTATGTCATAATAACAGAGAGATTTGCTTACATATATTTTTACATTTATATAAATGCATGTACAATATTTTTACACTTGAATAAACAATATGTTCGGCATTAGTTAAACCGGCCCTTTGAGGGCGACCATGATGCTGATGTGGCCCGGGGTGAAAATGAGTTTGACACTTGGTGACTTGATTTTTTCTTTACTTTTAATAGATGGATATTTTCTAATATACAGTAATATAATAGCTCTCTTTTCACTTTATTGTCCTAAAATACTGGGGCATTTACCATGAAAAAAATATATTTGTCTTACTTAAAACTCAGGGGAATACAAATGTATTTACTACATCATTTAAAAAATAGAATGTGTATATGCTAAAGATGGCACAGTATTATTGATGCATGCATGCACTCAGTGTTCCACCTTAATGGCTTGTACATAAAAAAAAAGATGCAGTACCTTTATAGAAGGGCTTAGAGATGTATTGTGAATTGTTTAAACTGTGTAATATCAATGAGAATACATAATGTAGTTATTAAAATCACCAAATGTTTTTCCAGGGCATATAAATCACAACAAGATTTTTGTTGTTAGCCTAACACTGTCATTTTTGTCTTTCCAGACTACAGGTTTGCAGCCATATAGACCTGCAGTGACTTGACTACCTTCCATCCCTGGTCCTCTTTTGGTTTGAACTATTTTGGTATTTGCACCTGTTCACAATGGCTGAGCGTTACTCTGACTACATTAAGTCCTCTAATCTGCGTAGAAAGTCAGCATCCACCGTCATTAGACGTCTGGAAACACTCTCTAACATTCAAAGCTGCGTTACTCAGGCATTTGATCCCATTGACAGTTCAGAGAAAAATGTGGTTGACAGTGATCAGGATTTTGAAAATATGATTGAGTGTGGAGCAGAGACTGTGATGGAAACTAATTTCAGTGGCGAATCTTTGATGGAAACTGAGTCCAGGTGTAAGACTGGGATGGAACATGAATGTGGAGCAGTGACTATGATGGAAAGGGAATGTGGAGCCCATTTTCAGGAAGAACCAGAGGACAGAAATGAGGCTGATGGGGATAATAGTAAAAAGCCAAGCATCAGTGCTAGCTTGGTTAATTGGGCCTTGGAGTATAGCATCACTTTGGTTGCATTAACTGCCTTGCTGTCTATTTTGAGGTGTCACCATCCATCACTGCCTAGAGATGCCAAGACACTCCTCGGTACTAGAAGGGACTACAAGATAAAGCAAATTGCAGATGGCTCATACTTTTACTTTGGGATCGTGAATGCAATTTCCAGTTTCTTGAAGCAAAATTGGACCAAAATTCCAGATCTGCACACAATTAAACTCCAACTTAATTTTGATGGTCTTCCTCTGTTTAAAAGTTCAAGTGTCCAGTTATGGCCAATTTTGGGGTTGGTGCAAGGGTTTGGATTCAAGAAACCTTGCTTGATTGGATTGTTTGGGGGCAATTCAAAACCATACCCTCCAGGACAATACCTTGGAGATCTAGTGAGGGAGATTAAAATCCTGTCATCTGGTTTTGCTTTGAATGGAAAAACTTTGGCCGTTTCTCAATATGCGTACTTCTCTGTACTTGTGTACTCGTGTACTTGTGAAACGTCATCAGTCTCAGCCCAAGTACTGTTCCAATTCAAAGTTCGCATCAAGCCAAGCACGGTGAAAATGCCCGGATGTGGCTCGCTCCGCCCATTTTACCGGGTATGCATCGATGGTGACTTGTGTGTACTTTGGACGGCCAAATATCCCAGAATGCATTTCACTCCAGCAAACGGAAAAAATGTCGGAGGAAGGAACGCACAACTGTAAGTTGAAACTTTCTCAATACTACTGCTGTTAAGTCACGAAAAGTAATTTTAGGATGTTTTTAGGCGAGAAGTTAGTTGTTTAGGAATCAAATTGTTCTTCAGTTTGTCGAGATTCAGCCGATTTAAAAATTTGCTCCGACGATTTCGGCGGTGTTGCTAGCGGGACCGTCAGTAAACCAGCACCGAGGGCTCAGCGCTCACGGTGCCCGGCTTGAACAGCCTGATCTCGGCAAGGCTTTTTGAAATTTGCCGGTGGTATTGACGTCTCTGTTGTACGGTTAAACATGAGCTATAATTCGGTTTGGTTGAATCTAACGAACAATAGTTTGGCCCCAATAGTCTATTATATGTTTACAGGTAACGTTAAATCCGTTTTATTATTACAATTACATTTTAATTTAACTTTAACGTTGACGTAGAGCGCTGTCTTAACTTTTGACCGACTTGTTAGCTCCTCTCTATCCATATTATACATATTATTATGATTATGCTGTCTATCATTGCTCATTATAACCTACAATTTAAATTAAGGGACATCTGAGGAAACCCGGTCCCTCATTGACTGGCGGGTGGCCAATGAAAGCCTTTTTACAGGCCGTCGGTACTCGTGCCAAACTGGATGGGAGTGAGTATTGATTTGAGTGCTTTTCTCTTGCTTAAGGGATGAAGCTGTGTGCAGTCTCAATCTGAAATATTCAACATCTTATTGAAGAGGGTTAGGGTTGGACCCGTGTCACTGTGGTTTTGTTTTGCCAGGGACTTTGTCACCACAGCTGGTGCCGGGGTAACAGCTAAACAGGCCAGAAAAAAATGGAATAACCTGAAGAACAAGTACAAGGTAATCTCTTCTTTGTATTCTATTTCAACTTAATGATGAATGATGATTCCCTGAAAAGAGTAATTTGCCAGGTCAATTGTGAAACCTAACAAAGACAACAGGGATGCAGTGGGTGCTCTGTGGGACTGTGAATACATTCAACCAGTCAACCTCACAATGTAGTAAATACTTCCCTACTTTTAGGAGCTTAGGGACCCTCCGACAGGAAAAGGGGTGGAGGCCGGTAGTGTGACCGCTGCTGTGTATATTTACAACAACAAACAATTACAAAGTCCTATTTTTTACAGCTAGTTATTTACAGTCAGGCATTTACATTTCAATCAGACAGAACAAGAAGAAGAACATTGCAAAAGACATATATACAACAACTTAATGAACTATTTTACATAATGGGGCGATCTACTATCTATATGTAGTCATGTTGACCCAGACATGCAGGCAGTCCTCCGGGTGCTGAAATCTGGGCAGCAAGCCTTCCTCTGATCCCGTTCCCGGACAGATTCCTGTCAGCAGTGGTTTCCTCAATTTCTTCTGGGCCTGGGCCTTCCTCCTCCTCCTCCAGGATGTCACCTGCCGCCACACAAATGTTGTGCAGCATGCAGCAGGCACCAATCACTTTGGGGGCAAACAGAGGTTTGATTTCCAAGGCCCTCAGGAAAATGGAGCGCCATCGTGTTTTTAAAATCCCAAAGGTGCGTTCTATGATGTTCCTTGCCCTCGCATGGTGCCTGTTATAGCGGGCTTCCACTGGGCCTGTGAATTAAAATGTACATAGAAAATGTAAGGTGTCAACAAACTAACAATTTAGTGTGTTTGTTTGTTCTTACTTGCTACAGGCTGGCGGTAGGGTGTCATTATCGCAACTGGGCGCTGCAGACAGGGGTACCCTCCATCTCCCAACAGAAAGTGCCCAGCTGGTGGATACAGGGCCTGTTTGTATACAGGAGACCTCCGCAGCATCAGTGCATCGTGCACAGAACCAGGGTTGCCAATATACACATTTAGAAATGTGCCCTTGGCGTCACAGATTCCCTGAAGCAGCAATGAAGGGAAAAGTTTTCTGTTCATATATGCCCTCTTTGTCACCAGTTCGGCCTGGCTGCTGGCCACGCCCACCACCTGGTGTCATTCCACTCACCTGCACACTCAGCTGCTTCCAATCTGACGTAATCAGACCCATACTTAACCCTCTGTCTCACTCTCACCCTTTGCCAGATCGTCCAATGTCTTTGCTCGTGTCCACAGTGAATCTCCGGCTGACTCCTCGTACCCGACCACGCCTGTCCCCGACTCTCCGACTCGCCAGCACGTCGATAGCCCGACGCTCCCGTCGGCTCGCCAGGATCCGAACCAGCCGGTCACCTTCGTGCTCCTATGTTTATCCACTGAACTGTTTATCTGTGCACCGAGGCTCCAGTAAAAGCTTTCACCTCAGTCCTCTGTCGCCCGAGTCCTTCGTCCTGCGCTTGGGTTCTAACGTTCCGCGTTACAGAACGATCTGGCCAAAAATGAACCCAGCAGGACCCCGGTTTGAGAGAATTGAGGCCGTGCTCGAGCAGCAGCAGCAGCGGATTGAGGCAGCTGATGCGTTCGCTCGCCAGACGGCGGAGGCTAGCACGACCATGCTAACCGCTCTCTCCAACCAGGTGCAGCAGCTGGTGGCATCCGCCCGTTCGCCGGCCCCAGCTCCCGTTCCGGAACCTCCGGGCCCGGCTACGCCACCGACCGAAGGGATCTTCGAGCCCCGGGTGTGAAGCCCCGAGCGCTACGGGGGAGATCCGGAGCGCTGCAATTAATTTCTAACTTCCTGTTCTTTGCTCTTCAGCCTGCAGCCCCGGACATTCGCCACGGAGGGGGCTAGGGTGGCATACGTCATCACCCATCTGACCGGTAGGGCGCTTCTCTGGGGAACGGCCGAGTGGGACAGGAGGACCCCGGCGTGCGCGTCGTTCGAGGCGTTCGCGGAGGAAGTGCGGAGGGTGTTTGGAGGTGGCGTGGCTCGACCCGAGGCGGGACAGGATCTGCTTTCCCTGCACCAACGGAACCAGTCCGTGGCCGACTTCGCCGTCGACTTCCGGATCCGAGCCCGACGGAGCGACTGGAACCCAGCGGCGCTGTGCGACGCCTATCGGCATGGGCTGGCGGACTACGTGAGGGACGCGCTGGTCGCCTACCCTCCGACGACGTCGTTGGAGGATTTGATCGAGCTGACGGAACGGCTGGATCTCCGCATCCAGACCCGGGAAAGGGAGAGGAGACGGTCCACAGGGGATCATCACGCCCTAACCCGCGGGTCGGTGGGGGGGCCAACCTCTGGTTTTCCGGCTCAGCTGACGGCCTCGGAAGAGGAGGCGGAGCCAATGCAGGTGGGGCGCACCAGGCTCACTCCGCAGGAGCGGACACGCCGCCGGGGCGGGAACCTATGCCTGCTCTGCGGGCAAGCTGGACATTTTGTGGCGCGATGTCCGTCAAAAGACCCGGCTCACTCGGGACCGGGGAAGTCCGGGTGAGCCATACTGCAGAGAGATCTTCCCCCACCAGTTTGCGACCCCGGTTCTTGGTCAGGCTCGTGCTTCAGGAGGGAGCTCGATCCGTGGCCGCACTCATTGATTCCGGGGCCGATGCAAACCTCATGTCCCAGAGCCTAGCCACCCAACTGGGCCTGGGGACCGTTCCACTGGACACCCCCGTACCTGCCCGCGCCCTGGATGGGCATCTGCTGGAGGTGGTCACTCACCAGACTCCTCCAATCCACATGGTGGTCTCGGGCAACCACCGAGAGACAATCCAGTTCCGCCTGTTGTCGGTTTCCAGCGCCCCGCTGATCCTGGGGTACCCATGGCTGCGCCGGCACAGCCCCCACCTCGACTGGGCCACAGGGGCCATCCTCGGTTGGGGAGGTTCGTGTCACGAGGTCTGTCTGAAGGGGGCTCTCGTGCCGTTCCAGCCAGCGTCCACCCAGGCCGTTCCGGTGATCCATGGGGTTCCAGAGGAGTATCAGGACTACAAGGAGGTCTTTAGCAAGACAAGGGCGACAGCGCTTCCTCACCACCGACCTTATGATTGCGCTATTGATCTGTTGCCGGGCTCCTCACCACCCAAGGGCCGCCTGTACTCCCTCTCTGGTCCAGAGAGAGAGGCCATGGACACCTACATCAACGACTCCCTGGCGGCAGGGATTATCCGGCCCTCGTCATCTCCGGCAGGGGCGGGGTTTTTCTTCGTGGAGAAGAAAGACAAGACCCTACGGCCGTGCATCGACTATCGGGGCCTCAACGACATCACTGTCAAGAACCGGCACCCCCTTCCCCTCCTCTCCTCGGCGTTTGAGCTCTTACAGGGTGCCACCGTGTTTTCTAAACTCGACCTCCGCAATGCCTACCATCTCGTCCGCATTAGGGAGGGAGACGAGTGGAAGACCGCGTTCAACACCCCCTCTGGACACTACGAATACCTGGTGATGCCGTTCGGGCTCACCAACGCTCCGGCAGTGTTCCAGGCGCTGGTCAACGACGTTCTCCGGGACATGATTGATAAGTTTGTGTTTGTGTATCTTGACGATATACTTATCTTTTCCAGATCCCGCGAGGAGCATGGTCCGCAGGTGCAGGCAGTACTCCAGCGGCTGCTCGAGAACTCACTGTTTGTAAAGGCGGAGAAATGTGAATTCCACCAGTCGTCCGTGGCCTTCCTGGGGTATATCGTGGCTCCGGGACGACTGATGATGGATCCTGCTAAGGTGGACGCCGTCAAGGAGTGGCCCACCCCTGAGAATCGTAAGAAGCTGCAACAGTTTTTGGGCTTCGCCAACTTTTATAGACGGTTCATCCGGGGTTACAGCTCGGTTGCTGCCCCACTCACTGCCTTGACATCCCCCAAGGTTCCGTTTCAGTGGTCCCCGGCGGCGGAGACAGCGTTCCGGGTCTTGAGGGAACGGTTCAGCTCGGCGCCCATCCTCCAGGTTCCCGACCCCGAGAGACAGTTTGTGGTGGAGGTGGACGCATCGGAAGTGGGGGTAGGGGCCGTGCTGTCACAGCGCGCGGCTAGCGACGAGAAGCTTCACCCGTGTGCTTTTTTCTCCAGACGCCTTTCCTCCGCAGAACGGAACTATGACATCGGCAACCGGGAGCTCCTGGCCGTCAAACTTGCCTTGGAGGAGTGGCGGCACTGGTTGGAGGGGACGACGCAGCCGTTCTTGGTCTGGACCGACCATAAGAACTTGGAGTATATCCGGTCCACCAAGCGACTCAACTCCCGGCAGGCACGGTGGGCTCTCTTCTTCACCCGGTTTGATTTCACCCTCTCCTATAGGCCCGGCTCTCGGAATGTCAAACCGGACGCATTATCCCGGCAGTTCCTGAAGGACGAGGGCAGCGAGGCTTCCGAGACCATCCTGCCGGAGCCATGCGTCGTGGCGTCCCTGACCTGGGACATCGAGGAGAGGGTGACGGCAGCAACGGAGGGTCAGCCGGGTCCGAGTGCATGCCCCGACGGTCGCCTGTTTGTGCCTCCCGCACTGAGGTCACAGGTGCTCCAGTGGGGTCACACCTCCAAGCTGACCTGCCACCCCGGGGCCCAGAGAACCGAGGAGGTCCTCCGTCAACGGTTCTGGTGGCCTACCATACAGGAGGACACACGGGAGTACGTCCGGGCCTGCCAGACCTGCAGCCGGAGCAAGACGTCCCGCCGAGCACCGTCCGGCCTGTTGCAGCCACTCCCGGTGCCACATCGACCCTGGTCACACATCTCGGTGGACTTTGTGACCGGGTTGCCCCCATCGGATGGGAAGACGGCCATCCTGACCATCGTGGACCGCTTCTCAAAGATGGCGCATTTCGTGGCGATCCCGAAGCTACCGTCCGCCAAGGAGACCGCTCAGCTCCTCGTGGACCATGGATTCCGGCTCCATGGGATTCCAGTGGACGTGGTCTCAGACCGAGGGCCGTAGTTCGCATCTGTCTTCTGGAGGGAGTTCTGCAGTCTTCTGGGGGCCACCGCCAGCCTAACGTCCGGGTACCATCCGCAGTCTAACGGGCAGACCGAGCGGATGAACCAGGAGATGGAGTCGGCCCTGCGATGTGTGGCATCCCAGGATCCTTCCTCGTGGTCTCAGCAGCTGGTATGGGTCGAGTACGCCCACAACACGCTGGCCAGCTCCGCTACCGGGATGTCGCCATTCCAAGCGGCTTACGGGTACCAGCCCCCGCTCTTCCCGGCTCTGGAAGGGGAGGTTTCGTGCCCGTCCGTGCAGGTGTTCCTCCGCCGCTGCCGCCAGACCTGGGCTCGGGCCAGGACGTCCCTGCTGAAGGCGGCGGGCCGCTACTCCACCACGGCTAACCGGCGCCGTTCGCCAGCCCCGGAGTACCAGGTGGGCCAGAGAGTGTGGCTCTCCACCCGGGACCTCCCGCTGCAGGTAGAAGCAAATAAGCTGGCGTCGAAGTTTGTCGGGCCCTTCCCCATTGTGAGGATCATCAACCCGGCGGCAGTCCGGCTCAGACTGCCGCGGGCGATGCGAGTGCACCCCACCTTCCATGTGTCCCGGATCAAGCCGTTTAACTAGAGCCCCCTGGTACCGGAGGAACCTCCGCCGCCGCCCCAGCGTTTCCTGGATGGAGGTCTCATCTACACGGTGCGCCGGATCATCCGCTCACGCCGACTGGGAAGGGGCTGCCAGTACCTGGTGGACTGGGAGGGTTACGGTCCGGAGGAGAGGTCTTGGGTTCCTGCACGCCACATCGTGGATCGGGGACTCATCCGGCGTTTCCACCAGCAGCACCCAGACCAGCCCGGCCCTGGTAATCGGGCGAGGGGTCGTTCCGCCGGAGGACCAGCAGCGGGCCCGCCCTCGACTCAGGAGGGGGACGGAGTCTCAGGGTCGCCTGAGTTTTAGCCCTCCGTCCGGGTTCCCCCACCTCCCACCCTGGCTTGTTGATGATGGGGACGTCAGGGGACGTCCCTTGAGGGGGGGGTTCTGTCACCAGTTCGGCCTGGCTGCTGGCCACGCCCACCACCTGGTGTCATTCCACTCACCTGCACACTCAGCTGCTTCCAATCTGACGTAATCAGACCCATACTTAACCCTCTGTCTCACTCTCACCCTTTGCCAGATCGTCCAATGTCTTTGCTCGTGTCCACAGTGAATCTCCGGCTGACTCCTCGTACCCGACCACGCCTGTCCCCGACTCTCCGACTCGCCAGCACGTCGATAGCCCGACGCTCCCGTCGGCTCGCCAGGATCCGAACCAGCCGGTCACCTTCGTGCTCCTATGTTTATCCACTGAACTGTTTATCTGTGCACCGAGGCTCCAGTAAAAGCTTTCACCTCAGTCCTCTGTCGCCCGAGTCCTTCGTCCTGCGCTTGGGTTCTAACGTTCCGCGTTACACTCTTGTGCTCTGCAGGAGGAACAATCCGGACGTGGCACCCATCAATAGCGCCAGCAGCACAGCGGAACGCCTCATGGCCAGCAAGGCGAGCAAAGCCGGCCCCCACCTCCTCCATCTCCTCCGCCTTGGGGAAATGAATAACTCTGTGGAGGATAGTTATCATTTCCTTCACGACGTTGTGGACGGTCCTGCACACTGTGGACAGTGGCATGGCGAAGATGTCTGAGGTGACCCTGTAGGAGGCTCCACAGGCCAGCCAGTACACCATCACCAGAACCTCAACCTCATGGCTCCATCCATGGCTTTTTTGCTGGGGTAGCATCTGGACCAGCATGTTGATGCTGGTCCTGGAGAGCCTGAAGGCTGGTCTCAGGTCAGCTTCAGACCAGAACAGGGAAAGAATTGGGACATGGTCCTTCATTTGCACATATCTCTGCACTGGACTCTGGTCCTGTTTAAAAAATAAAAAGGATATCATTTTTTGAAACTTTGTTTATTAATTGTTGTAACATTAATGTATGTAGTATATTTATTTGTGTTTTGACTATTTAATAATAAATTCTAAATATGAATTGTTGAAGTCTACCAGTATTACATGTTCCTAATATCTGACCTGCATGGTCAGGTGCTTTAGTTTAATGTGTAGTGATGTTTGTGTATCTAATTGTACTGATGATCGACCTCTTGATGTTTGCGGATCAAGAAGACAAATGGTAGGTGTGTATGTGGACTATAGGCTAATTGATTTCATATTTAAATACTGTTATGTAACTGTATCAAACCTCCTCTGTACCTGCCAGCTTATTAGGCCTAGATAGATCATATATTAATATTACATTACAACAGCCATGCTATCAATGTTAACATCAGCAATGTTCTAATGCAAATATATTTTCTACGTAAGACAGGTTACAAAGAAGAGCAATGGGTAGACAGGTTAACCAAAAGCGTAATGTTAAAACAGACTTACAAAGCAATAGAGACATGCAATTAAAGCACGCCTCCTCTCCGTCCTTCGCTGCATCGTCGCCCTTCTATGAAGCATTCGCCTCTCGAGTTCGGCCGCCTCCTCTTCGGCTTCTTCGTATAGACGACCGACCGCGATTGCAGCCGCAATCCTTCGGGTCCGATCCATTATTATTATTATATATATATATATATATATATATATATATAATAATCAGAAGCAGCTTTATCTCAAATTCGGTTGGCAATCTTCCTAACTCAGGTGTATCTAGCAATCTACTACAACCCACAACACTTCTCGCGCCACTGGCTCTTTAAATATACGCGCGTAAAGAAAGAGGACCAACGTGATGACGTCATCAAGTACGCTGCCGTTCCAATTCACCGTACTTTTGGAGTCTGGACTTGAAGTCTGGACTTGAAGTCTGGACTCGAAGTCCGGACTCCAAAAGTACACAAGTCCGTACTTGTGTACTTGGGTATTGAGAAACGGCCTTTGTTCATAAAAGTAACATCCATTATGTGTGATGCCCCTGCACGAGCATACATTAAAGCCATCAAATCTCACACCGGCTATGCAGGGTGTGATAAATGCACATCATATGGGCTTCGTATAGGTAGCAGAATGACTTTTCCTGACACAAAAAGCCCCTTAAGAACCGATGAGAGCTTTAGGCTTCAAACGGATGAGGAACATCACAAAGACAACTCCCTACTCACAGAGACAGGCATAGGGATGGTGTCTATGTTTCCCCATGATTACATGCACCTGGTCTGTTTAGGTGTGATGAGAAAGCTCCTGGAGCTTTGGGCAGGGAGCAAAGGTCCACTTAGTTGCCGCTTGCTCTCAAAGAGAGTAAATAAATTATCAAGCACTCTGTTGGCTTTAAAATGCCACATTCCTTCTGAGTTTGCCAGAAAGCCAAGGTCAGTGGATGAGAGACACAGGTGGAAGGCTACTGAATTTAGGCAATTACTCTTGTATACTGGGCCAGTTGCACTGCTAGGTGTACTCAGTTCACCTGTGTACAATAACTTTATGTTACTTAATGTTGCCATATCAATTTTGATGTGCCCAACACTTTGTCCAGTTCTCTGTGATTTTGCAAAAACACTACTAGTCTCTTTTGTAGAACACTTTGGCCAGCTTTATGGGAGGGAACATCTTGTGTACAATGTTCATGGTCTTATTCATCTCAGTGATGATGCAAAAGAACATGGTTTCTGCTTGGAAAACATTTCTGGCTTTCCTTTTGAAAATTTCCTTGGCCAAATTAAGAAGATGGTTCGAAGCCCGCAGTTCCCAGTTGCACAGATTGTGAGACGTATCTCAGAGTTTGAAAAAGTAACTCGCTGCAGAGATGAAAGAGATGGTTCAAAACTGAAAATCTCTCACAATGAAGGCCCAGTGCCATCACATATACAATCAGTCGGTCAGTACAAAGAAATAAGTCTTCCAGAGTTTTCTGTCAAGTTATGCACTGGTGACAACTGCATCAGGAGTAATGGCAAAATAGGCATAGTCAGAAATATAATTGTGGTTGAGGGGGATCCGTGTTTGGTGTATAATGAGTTCAGCCAGTCTTCAGACTTCTTTGACTATCCAATAAAGTCAAGCCAGATAGGGGTGTTCTTTCTTGATGACTTATCTCAGGATCTAAAATGTGTGAAGGTGGATGATAGTGTTTCAAAATATGTACTTCTTCCATTCAAGAACAAATTTGTAGGAATGCCTTTACATCATTTGTTGTAACAGTTGAAACCTCTAGGGATTCTGTCTGTTTGGGTCTAATTGATCACAGGCAGATTATTATTTGCCATGCATTATTTGTCATGCAGATTAATATCACATTATTTCTTGTTTCTCACAGTATTTTTGAGATATGCAATTACAAAGAGTCCTTAACATTGAGTCCTGCATGGTACGACGAGTTGTCTTAGAATTTGAAAAAAATATTTTGAATTAACAGAAAATGTACCACATAGTGGAATTTACCGACACCGGGGACACGGAAATTGTTCCCGGCCTATGGGTAAAAGATGGGAGAGCGGTTTGGCCTCCTTTTAAGGACAGACAAAGGTGCGACAAGGCCGTGGTGAAAGCTGACCCCCCTGGGGTTTCATGGGAAAGCTTCGCCATCAGAATTAGGACAACTAAAGGTAAGAATCTGACATCACATTTTGTATAACAAAATGACCTGAACTCAAAACAAATATGCCTTTTCTGGTTTAAGTATTTGTATTTCCAATTGGACATCAAATATATATATTCTCTTCACAGATACATACAATGAGGCTCGATTGCTCCTCCCAAAGGCCCTGCAGACCTCAGACCTACAAACTGAGGATGAAGTGGACCAGCGCCCCGGTTATTTAAAAAGGAGGAAAAAGTAAATATATATAATGTGCATCTTTTGCAAGTAATTGTATTAGTGAACATCATTTTATTTTTGCTAAATTAGTTTAGTTTTGATTTAATAATTTTTGGTTTTAAAACATAGTGAACTCTGTGATACCTGTAGTCACCCATGTTACATAAACATTAAAATCATATAGAGCTTCTGGTTATTCATTACATTCCTTATACAAGTTCTTTTGTTCAACAGAACCACAAGAAGACCCATCACTGACAGTGAAAGCGACATGGAGCAGCCTGAAACCTCTCAGGCAAAGAAAAAAAACCCAACTGCACTGCCCGCTGCCCCACACATTATTCCTCCACCTTCCTTGTCCGCACCTTCAACTCCAACAAACAGGTCTCATCAGCCTGCTTTCAGTCGTAAGTATTAAAAATGAGCAAGTTGATGAAAACTATATATATATATAGATATATGTATATATCTATATATATATATGTATATATGTATATATATACATATATATATAGATATATACATATATATATATAGATATATACATATATATATATAGATATATACATATATATATATATATATACATATATATATATATACACATATATATATATATATATATATATATATATATATACATATATATATATATACATATATACACACACACACACACACACAAATTCTTAAAAAAAACAACAAGACTAGCAGTTATTATGTTCTGTCTTTGACTTAAATAATCAAGTATAACTAAACAAGTTTAAGTAAGAAAATATTAATTTTCACTTCTTTTAATCTTTTGCATAAATGTGTTATCTCGGTGCCTAAAAAACATCACATCTTAGCAAAGCAACCAATCACAACCACTCTCATTGAGCCTTTTTCTGGATATTGAGTATAAGTGTATTTCAACTTTTACATTACATTTCATTTAGCTGACGCTTTTATCCAAAGCGACTTACATGATATACAGTAGACCGTAGACACAGCAACGGTGAGCAATGAGGGTTAAGTGTCTTGCTCAAGGACACAACGACACAGACTGCCGGAGCCGGGAATCGAACCACCGACCTTCTGATTGAAAGACCGACTTGCCAACCACTGAGCCACAGTCGCCCCCAACTTCACAATACAATTCTGCTCATGTGCATTAGTTATTTTTTTCACTTTCCACAATCATTCTCTCTGCCTAAACCCTCCTTCTGACCTTGTACCAGCACCGATGACAGCCAGAAGACAGAGTGTGTCACAGTCCCTGTCGACCCTGTCTTGCCAGCCCTCATGTGAACGTAAGTGTTATCATCATTTAGCTGCATCTTCAGTGACACCACAAACTTATTTGACATAAACGTTACAAGTAAATAAAAGATAAATCTAATTATTCTGTCCTACATGTTTGTTTCTATTATGCATGAATTGACGGACACTATTTGGCTAACGTGAGGACCCAAAGGTGTCGGATTAAAGATTCATAATTTTCTTTCCATTCAAAAGAAGATACATGAAAATTAAATCTCTACATGCTTTGACTGCAACAGAAAAAGAACCAGTAAATGGTGCCGACCTCACTTAAACAAGTGTACCACGACACAGACACACACACACAACAGAGTTGGCGGTAATTGCTTTGAGCCACAGTATTTGCAGTTTTTTTTCTGTAATTCTTTTTTCAATTAAGTATAGGTTGTGCCATATCTAAAAACTAATCAGGCCATATTGGTTTGTGTTTTGCGATCTATTTTTTAGCAATACTTCGTGAGATCCTGACACAGCTGGAGATAATTAAGGAGCAGCAAAAAGTAATAATCATACAGCTACAGAGCAAGACCAGTGCAGCCGAACCAACAGATGTGTCAGGATTTCCACTTTCTACTCTTGAAGACCTTCGTCAGGTGGAGACGAACCTATCTGTGGATACAGATTTTAAAGAGAAATTGGTAGAGTAACATATTGCATGTTGAGACCTTATGAGACTTTGATGTATATGTCTTCTTTCATGACTACTACTATTGAGGCTTGCTACTGACCCTTTTAAATTGACATTTGACCCTTTAGTTTGTGACTTATTTTATTTTAGTATTCCAACATGACTACTGAGCTTTACAAATAACCTATACGTGGAGATAAGCCAATATTGCTCTACTTTTGTAAAGTCTTACCAAGTTTATGTGACAGATGTAGAATTTTTGGATGTTGTCTGTGTTTTTATCATTCCACCAAAACAGTTATTAGTTAATGTTTTTTATTATTATTTAGAAGATTGTGAGAAAATAATTGACTGACACTATCGTAATGTTTCATACTTAATTGTTTGCCTCTGTTTCATTTATGTCTTTCAGGTCACCTATTTCGGCCTTGTTGGGGGGTTGACCATCAAAGAAACCGTATGGAGAGTGCTTGGCAAGATGATGTCAAACTCATTGGCAAAGACAATCAATTGGAGGGGGATGAATGGAAAAACAAGCTTTGAGTCCCTTGGTTTAAAAGATGTTGTTTTGAGTAGGTATTTATTGGTTTCTTTCATTCTGTATCTTTAACACTTACTGGTCCGTCAATACATCATTAAATAAAATACCAGTTTTCAATGTTGAAGCTGTAAATATTACAGTATTTAGATGTCAAACATTTACAAGGTTCATCACTTTTTATAGTTAACATGTAATTCTATTCACATGGCAGACACTACACTATGCTCTGAATTTATTACATTATATGTTTCCTGAACACCTTTTGGCCCTTTTAGGGTCTATTTTGATGTAAAGCATATAGCATGTTGACGTGATTGACTTGACTAGTTTTGAATGAACATATCTCTTCCTTTTAAAGAATCAGTCCGTCGCAATTCTGTAAATGCAAATGCAAGCGATGGAGAAACAGAGCGCTTCATAAAGCGATGGCTCCAGCTGGCATCTGACCGAGAAGGAGGGAGAAAAGAGCGGGCCTTGAGACAAGCAGGCCCTGAACCACAGCCTTAGTAAGTGTGCTTTCAATACTCAACACATTCTCACCCCAATATGTCAAATACCACAGTCAGTGCTACTAAGCTTCAAACAATGACTGTACGTTCCCCTCTAGTGTCAGTTTTGGATGTGTCATTACATGCATACGTGTCTTATACAAAAAATGTAATTTTCACCTCGACAGGAAGGTTTAGGCAACAAAAACACTTATTTACTGTTGGTTTCAGAAAAGAGATCTGAATCTTGTGACTTGACACTATACTCACTTGACTAACAACAACTTAGTTATGCATGTTTACAACAGTGGTCTCATTCCTGTGTTTGTTTGACCCATTCACAACTGTGATGACTGCAAGTGTGTTTGTGATGGAGCTAGTTCCTCACATACAGTGTGTCACAGGTGCTGACGGTGTCAGACATTATATTACATTATATACAGACACAATATTCGATACATAAGGAGTGAGAACGGTTTGTAATACTATTGATAGATTTACCATTTATGTTTTGTAAATTGTGAGACAACTCTTTCTTGTCTCTGTCTCTACCAGGCTGCAACTCTGGATTTTAAAAGTGAAGCTGTGATGCCGGAGAGATAGGTCGCTACCACGGTGTGGTCTTGTTTGGCAGTTGTTTGAGTTTTATTTGAATTTAATTTAATTTGACCCAACAGTGTGCGTTCATACAAATTCACTGTAACATTTTGGTCTACGTGTCATATTTTATCGTATTATTATAGAATATCTAATATTATTCTATATACAGTATATACTATATTATCTTATTTGGCAGTTGTTGGACTGCTTGTGGTTGGTCATCTAAAATGCAAAATGTTTATTTTAATAACTTGCAAAAAATAAAAAATTAAGATGAGATTATGTACCTTTCTTTATTTGACTGATGGTTTTCACTTAATATCTTTTCTGGACAATATCACATTATAATTATTATGATTACCAAACAATGTGAACTTCATAGGCTTAAATAAGTATTGTTTTTGTGCCATGATGAATATTCATACTGCAACCGGACCCAGGCCGAGTCGAAAACCGGACCCGGCTGAGTCAACAACCACACCCTAGCCGAATCGGCAACCGAGTCAACAACCACACCCCAGCCGAATTGGCAACCGGACCCGGACCGAGTTGGAAACCGGACCCTGGCCGAGTCAACAACCAAAACCCGGCCGAGTCGGCAACCGGACCCGGACCGACGCATTTCTTCTGGCAAGCCGGGTTCGGGCCGATGTTGGCCCCGGTTAGTTTCGATTATGGCCCAGTGCCGGCAGTGTCGTACGCCGGAATCGGGCCAGTGTATATGGCCCAATTCTGGACCGTGATTCATCCCGAGTCACAGCCGAGTCGGCAACCGGACTCGGCCCGACGTGTTTCTTCTGGCGTGCCGGGTTCGGGCCGATGTTGGCCCCGGTTAGTTTCGATTATGGCCCAGTGCCGGCAGTGTTGTACGCCGGAATCGGGCCAGTGTATATGGCCCGATTCTGGACCGTGATTCATCCCGAGTCACAGCCGAGTCGGCAACCGGACTCGGCCCGACGTGTTTCTTCTGGCGTGCCGGGTTCGGGCCGATGTTGGCCCAGGTTAGTTGGGATTATGGCCCAGTGCCGGCAGTGTCGCACGCCGGAATCGGGCTAGTGTATATGGCCCGATTCTGGACCGTGATTAATCCCGAGTCACAGCCGAGTCGGCAACCGGACTCGGCCCAACGTGTTTCATCTGGCGTGCCGGGTTCGGGCCGATGTTGGCCCCGGTTAGTTTCGATTATGGCCCAGTGCCGGCAGTGTTGTACGCCGGAATCGGGCCAGTGTATATGGCCCGATTCTGGACCGTGATTCATCCCGAGTCACAGCCGAGTCGGCAACCGGACTCGGCCCGACGTGTTTCTTCTGGCGTGCCGGGTTCGGGCCGATGTTGGCCCCGGTTAGTTTTGATTATGGCCCAGTGCCGGCAGTGTCGTACGCCGGAATCGGGCCAGTGTATATGGCCCGATTCTGGACCGTGATTCATCCCGAGTCACAGCCGAAATCAAAATATAAATCCGGCGGTTTCTCCGGCGGTTGCTACAAGAACCACGAGGCAGATCCCACCAGGTGACCCGGACCAACCCTCTCCCCCCCCCCGCAGTGAAAGCCCAGGTATGACCACTGAATGGATGAAAGTGGGCATCTTATCTTCCCTAAAGGGAGAGATTTCCAAAATTATAAGAGAGGAACTCAAAAGTGCACTAGCTGAAGATTCCAATGCTCTCAAGTCCGAATTACAAGCGGTGCAGTCCAAAATTGCTAAAAACACGACCGCTTTCCAAACAGAAGTTGACCACATGAAAACCGAAATAATTATTATAATTATCAACATGGTCCGACGAGGTGGCCACACAAGAAACCACGATAACCAGCCTTCAAAGACAGATGGCGTAGAGATCCTGAGGAGAGCCCGAGACAGAGCGACGCTGGTCTACAACGGGAACCGGATCGCTATCTTCCCAGACTACACACCCAGCGTTGCCAAAGCCAGAGCCGCGTTCACAGACATACGGAAGACCCTACAAGGAAGGAAAGGAGTCCGCTACGGTCTACTTTACCCAGCCAGACTCCGGTAGTTTGCAAAACAACGAAGACAAGGAGTTTCTGGATCCCAGCTAAGCCATGGAGTATGTCCAGAAGAAGGTTATCCCATCTACTAAGGCTGTAGACTAAATGTATCCCTACTAGTACTGTTCACATTAAGGACTGACCAGTGAGTTTTGCAATTTCATATACTGGCACATTATTATTTTCTACTTTATTTTAAATTCAAATATATATATTTTCAAAGTACTACTCGAATTACTACCGGAGAAGGGGAAATATTAGCTATAGCTAATATTTTAAATATACTCGTCTCCATTACAAGGAAACAAACCCTTATAGCCTATAATGTGCATGTTGTTTCTATTCATATTGTTTGTATCTTTCCACTTTACTTGCTCACTGGCAGCTACCCTAAGAGGAAACCTTTGATACGTGTTACGTGCCAGAGTTGGGGGTATCCCCTCCCTCCCTTGTTTTTGTCCACAGATCCCAATCAGCTGATTGGCAACCATCTGTGAAGGCCACCCAGCTGAGCAGAGTTCATGATAAAAAGAGGGAAGGCGACCGAGAGGGAGGAAGCAGGAAGGCGGAGCAAGGAGAGAGAAGCTGAGGAGGCGGGTGTTTCCTTCAGTCTGTGCCATGCACTCGGGGAGGCTGGAGTTCCGAACGGTTTGTGGTGAGAGGTTGAGGACAGTAGGTAAGTTTGGGGTACCCTATAAATTTGCTGCACGCACGTAGGTACGCTGTGTTTACTACACTAGGTTATTGGTCGATGCTACCTCTATCTGTTTTGTTCAATACTTTGTAGAGAAGCCATTTTGTTTACTTAATTTCCAGAGGTAGTCAGTCAGGCTTAGTTTTGTTTTCCTTGTTTCCGTTTGTTTAGCACGACCACAACTGTCCCAATCTCTCCCACTCCGTCGTGAACCATTTGTGTTTTGTGTTGCCTCATTTGTTTGAATAAACCTTATTTTTATCCACTTTACAACTTCTTTTGACTTCCTTTCCCTTTGTGGTTGACCGACCCGTGTTCATCCCCTCACTTTTACCCTAGACGAAAAAGGGGACGTAACAATACGCCTTTAGCTCTATGTGCAACTCAAACACTATTTTACCATGAGGAGCGGTTTGACTTGCCAAGAACTGCAGGGGCCTGAATGGCCATTACTTGACACTGTCCTTTTCTGTGTCGACTTTTCTTCTTATTTCTTTCTCTATTCCTTATCTTAGCACACCATTGGCATAGTCAATTCAATCTCGACTGTGCACCGTTGCTGCTTGCCCTTAGTGGCTAGGGACTAGGTCCCACTAGCCTGTTGTTAATGTTAGTTAACAGCAGTCACAACTGTTGCGTTCCCCTTGTTCTTATCCCACTGTTCCCCTGGAATTGTATATAAGAACAACAAGGTCATCATCCATTTTTCTTAAATATACTTTTTTACCCCACCCCTATTGGTTTAATTATCTAGTCCAACTCCACATAACAAAATACATGGCCCATGTGCTGGCTGTTTGCATCTCTCTACACCAAATCAGAAAATATGAAAATTGCATACTTTACATAATGGACCCGCTAAAAGTGATAAGGCCTCCATAGCCCTGTTAAGAGATAGACAATTCTAAACCAGATGAAATAAGCCAACTGTCACATTGCATTCCTCAAGGAAACCCATTTATCTGACGCTAAACATGAAAAGTTGAGAAGGTCGTGGGCAGATAAAGTATATTCTTCACACCGATCAGGGAGAAAAAAGGGCGTATCCATACTCATACACAGACAAATTAATTTCACACAAACACTAGTACATAAAGACACAGAGGGGAGATATATCTTAGTCCATGGATTAATTGATGGCAGCGAAGTAACCCTCATTAATGTAAATGCATCTAATGAAGACGAGCCTGGCTTTATCAGGACATTTTTCAATAAGATCCTACAATACAGTACCGGGCTGCTACTCCTGGGAGGGAACTGAATTGCGTAATGTCACAACTAATGGACCGACAACCTGCCTCTAAAGCTCCACTCTCTAGAATGAGTAGAATGCTAAAATACCAACCCCTGGAAGCAGGCCGTAGATATATGGAGAAGCAAGTTTCCGAGAAGCAGGGATTTCACCTTCTATTCAAACTGACATACATCCTATTCAAGGATTGATTATTTATTTACCATGAAAGCAGAGCTACACAGGATAGTGGACATTGAGATTCTTCCTATAACTATATCTGACCATGCACCTGTGGCATTAAAATGGGATATAGGACAAAGACCAACATCTAAACAATGGAGACTTAATGCACTTCTCCTTAATGATAAATAATGTATCTCCTTTATTACAGAAGAACTCAAGGAAGGTACCAATACCTCGGCTGAAACGACACCTCTTAAACTGTGGGATTGTGCTAAAGCATACATCAGAAGCCGCATTATTTCATTTGCTTCTGCTAGGAGAAGAGGAAAAGAGGCTAAACAGAGAGAATTGGAAGATAAAATAAAGACTTAGAATATAAACATAAACAATCAAACAAACATTTAGATTAAGAAAACAGCAATCATCTAATACAGTACAGAAAATAAAATCAAAAGAAACTTTTGTTACAAAACCAGATAAAATAACAGAATCCTTTGCAGAGTTGTACAAATCTTTATACAAAAAAACGGATACCTGCTCTGATAATGCAAAACTAACATAGTTCCTAAATCCTATAAAATTAACTGAACCGACAGTATCAGCAGCCAAGGAATTAGATAAACCTATTGAGGAATGGGAGATCAAGCAGGTGATCTCAACGCTCAAAAATAATAAAACCCAGGACCAAATGGATAAATTAATGAATTTTATAAAACCTTCAAAGATATGTTAGCACCACTGTTGCTAAAAGCATACCACCATGCATTAGAATCTAAAACCATGGCACCGTCTTGGGCAGAGGCAACTATAGTGGGGCGACTGTGGCTCAGTGGTGAGCAAGTCTCTCTTTCAATCAGAGGGTTGGTGGTTCCATCCCAGGTTCCAGTAGTCCATGTTGTTGTATCCTTGAGCAAGACACTTAACCCTAATTGCTCACTGTTGCTGTGTCTATGGTCTACTGTATATCATGTAAGTCGCTTTGGATAAAAGCGTCAGCTAAATGTAATGTAATTCATAAAGAAGGTAAAGACCCTACAGTGTGCCAATCCTATAGACCGATATCACTGCACATTCTAACAGCAATCTTAACAAGAAGAGTTGTGATCAGTGGTTCAAACCCTGGCTCAGCCAGTTGTTGTTGTGTCCTTGAGCAAGACACTTAACCCTACCATTGCTGTGTCTACAGTTTACTGTATATCATGTAAGTTGCTTTGGATAAAAGTGTCAGCTAAATGTAATGTAATGTAAAGAGTTAATCATCCATCCTGATCAGACGGGATTCATCACTGTGAGATAATATGGTGAAAACTTACAGTGTTTATTAAACATAATATCCTATCAAAAAGAAGAGAAATGAAAACAATGATTATGTCCCTAGATGCTCCAAAAGCATTTAACCAGGTATCATGGCAATATTTATTCCAAACACTAAAACGGTTCAAACTTGGCCCCAACTTTTTAAATTGGCTACAAACATTATATTCATCACGGAAAAGTTAACGGATATAGATAACAAAGATTCACATTGGAACGCGGCTGCAGACAAGGCTGCCCTTTATCTACCCTGCTGTTCGCAATTAGTATCGAACCCTTGGCCCAGCTCATCCGAGATGATAATAAAAATAAAAGGAACCGTAATACATAAAGAAGAGCATAAAATATCCCTTTATGCTGATGATGTATTATTATATCTGACGCAACCTGCATCAACAATACCACATCTAAAGGAACTCATCTCACAGTATGGATACTACTCGGGATACAAGTTAAATGTGGAAAAAACAGAGGCTATGGATGTCACCGGTAACATCTCAAGAAGTGTAAAACTCCAAAGTGGATTTAAATGGCCAAAAGATGGTATAAAATAACTGGGCATAAACATCCCCTTATCCTTACATAATTTATATGAGGCCAATTATAGTAAAATAATTCAGTGCATTGATAGTGACCTGGAACGATGGTCTACGCTCCCTTTGTCAATGCTTGATAGTGTTGAAAGTATTTGCATGAATGTTATGCCTAGACTTCTCTACTTAGTTCAGATGCTACCTATAGAAATTCCAAAATCTAGTTTTGATAAGAGTCACACCGAGTTACAAACTCAAACACCTGGAGGGAATTTAAATGGAAAATAATCACCAGATTCTTCAGAACACCAGAAATAGTAGCCAAGATGGGCCCAACACGTTCCAACTAGGAATTGCAGAAGTGCTGCCAATCACACACATATATTCTGGCTATGCCCTAAATTAAATACATACTGGAGATAAGTCTTTTATGCCCTCAAAGAGATATTCCAACAAAACATCCAAGAACAATATTGGGAGTGACACCTGAAGGCCTAGACGGGCGGGCCAAAAATACCTCCTCAATATACTACTCACAGCAGCATTGAAGGGTATATCCATCAGATGGCTAAAACCGGATCCCCCGACATACGACATATGGATCCAAAAAGTATGGGACATCCATCAAATGGAGCGCATCACATATTCATTACGGCTCCAGAAGCCTATCTTTACTAAATGATGGAGGCCTGTCACAGCATTCTGATTACAATGGGGGTGATTACTATATGTTGCTTGGCCCTCTGGTAGAACTGCTCTCGTTAACCCTCTCTCTCTCTATAATACTACACTCGGGAGTGGACAATTATTGTTTTTTCATCCTATTTAAATTATTTATTTTATTTTAATTATTATTTGTACTAATTCATTTATCAATCTATTCATTCAATCTATTCATCTATGAAAGCAATCTATTCATTATTATTATCCTTATTTCCCCTCTTTTGTTTTCTCTTTTTTCTTGGAATGAGCACTTTTGATGTTTGTTGTTCTTTCTGTGTGTTGCACACTGTACCTGAATAGCATGTGTACCAAGATATACAACTGAAAAATGTGTCTGAAAATACGTGTTGTTATGTTGTTGAAAACAAATAAAAAGTGAGTTAAAAAAAAAAACGTGTGGGGTTTAGTGTCTTGATCAAGGACACTTAAATTGCAGACAGGACAGTCTGCTGGACTACCTCTAACTTCTAAGAGACTTAGGGGCTAAAGAAAGACCAAAAA
This sequence comes from Cottus gobio, assembly GCA_023566465.1. Taxonomy (NCBI): domain Eukaryota; kingdom Metazoa; phylum Chordata; class Actinopteri; order Perciformes; family Cottidae; genus Cottus; species Cottus gobio. The sequence continues at coordinate 22,089,863 of CM042230.1, forward strand.
TATACATGTCCTTAGAAATAAGGGCTCCAGAAGGGCTCTTCCTGAAGGGCTGATATTCCACCCGGAACCATTTACTTCGGCAAAAAAGGGTTAAAGGATCCTCAGAGCAAACACCTGCTTTCTTGTTTTGGATCATTGTAGACTAGCTGTATAATCAAACAACAAAGGGATCTGTATCTGCCCATATGGATCATTGATCAGCAAATAGTATCGACGGCAAAACAAATTTGATCGGGGGTCTGTAAAAGTAATATTTGCTCCCTTTTTTCTTTTGTGCTGATCCAATCTGGGACTCCATCCGTGACTTTGATCTAAACCGTGAGTTTTAGGATCCGTTGCAACACTAGTTGTTATCAACCACTACGGCCCTGGCGCAATTAAATTGGCTAATCTCAAGGACCGGCAATTCTCATGTTATTGACAAGCCACACTTTTTGGTGGGCCAGCCAATAAGTGAAACATTTGTGGGGACGTACGATGGGTGTGTAGGTGCTTTAAGTAGCTCATATTTTCTATGTTTAAATACTTGTCCTGAGAGCAGATCTGTAACCATAACAACAGAGAAAACGAGTCTAGGACTGCCAGCTACAAGAAGATTATAGCCTGTTCATGTGTGAGCGTGCTAAAACTAAACATTAGAAATGACCCACTCACCCACACACATCCTCTGACATCACTCTCACACTCTCCCACAGTCAGTCGGTTCGTCAAACAAAGCCCTACCTCCCAGCATTGATGAGCCCAGCATCTTGTCCAGAGCAGATATCCTCCAGAATGAAAGCTTCATCACAGGTGGACATGTTAATGTGGGTCAAATTGG